>CM038214.1:47167721-47767721 GCA_021442155.1 Cymbidium sinense | reverse complement strand
ATCTTTAGGTTTAGATATAGAATATTTATTTTATTTTAAGTTTTTAATATTTTAAGTTTAGTTTTATTTTGTTTAGGCTTTTTTAATCTTTAGTTTATAGTTTTATTTATATTATTTTAGTTATTTTATTTGATCTTCCAGGTTTAGGTTTAGTTTAGTTTATGTTTGTATTTTATTTTATTTTGGTTTAGGTTTTTATTTATTCTTTTTTAGGTTTTATTTAGTTTAGGTTTAGGTTTGGGCTTTTAAGGTTTAAGGTTTAGGTTTTTGGGTTTAGTGTGGTTTAGGGTTTTTAGGGATTAGGGTTTAGGAGTTTTAGGGTTTGATTTAGGGTTTGAGTTTAGGGTGGCTTGGGGGGTTTAGATTTAGGGTTTAGGGTTTAGGTTTAAGTTTTAGTTTATGGCTTAGGTTTTGGTTTAGGTTTAGGGTTTTGGTTTTTTTAACAGAGAATAAATTCAGATTCAACATTTCTTCTTTTTTATATCATCAACTAAGTAACACACCAAGTTTTCTAAGACACAAGCGATGACATAGATAAAAATTAAGCACACATAGAACAAATCAAAAACTTAAATAACTAGAACCGCCTATGAAAGACACAATTCCATAAAGAAGAGATCGGATTGGTTTCCTCTTCCATTTCTGCTCAATAAAACCACTGCCTCTGAGAGTAGCTTGATCCACCATTCATATCCCCAATCTCTCCTCGCCTACAACCACGCTTGTAACCTCCATCACTCCTCCCTCCTCCATAACCACCACTGCTCTGATGACCACCTCCATATCCACCAGCACCTTCAGATCCCCCACAATCATAGCGATAATCGCATCCTTCACCTTTTCCTCAACCCGCTAGATCTAGACTGAGCCTAGTTGACGGTGATGTTCTTGCCATCAAGGTTCTGCCCATTGTTAGGGTTTAGGTTTATTAGGTTTTAGGTTTAGGTTTATTTTTTAATTTATTAAGTCACTTTAGGTTTTCATTTAAGGTTTGGGATTTAGGGTTTAGGGTTTAGGATTAGAGTTTAGGATTTAAGGTTTAAGGTTTAGGGTTTACAATTTAGGGTTTAGGGTAGGGTTTGGGTTTTAGAATTTATACTTTTGAGGTTAGGGTTTAGGATTTTTATGGTTGAGAGTTGAGGATTATGGTTTGTGGGTTTAAGGTTTAGGATTTAGGGTTTATGGTTTTTCTTAAATTAAGTAAAACGGTATTTAGTTTATTTTTTTTTTTTATTTATTTTAGTTTCTTTTATATCATTTTTATTTATGTTTATTTTTATTTATATTTAGTTTATTATTTATTTTAGGTTTATTTATTTTAGGTTATTTTATTTTTTATTTTAATTTATTTTATAATTCAATTTTATTTTTTTTAATTTTTAGGTTTAGGTTTATTTTTGTATTTTTTTTGTTTAAGTTTTTTTATTTTATTTTATTAGTTTTTTTTATTTTAGGTTTAGTTATCATTTTATTTTTATTTAGGTTTAGGTTAATTTTTTATTTTATTTTTTATTTGTTTATTTTATTTTAGGTTTGTTTATTTATTAAGGTTTAATTTATTTTAGTTTTAGATTAGGTATATTTTATTTTTTCTTCTTTAGGTTTTTTTTTTAGTTTAGGGTTTAGGTTTTATTTTTTTTATTTTAGGTTTTATTTTTTAGGATTATTTTTAGGTTTAGGTTTTATATAGTTTTATTTTATTTTAGGTTTATTTTATTTTAATTTTAGGTTTAGTTTTATTATATTTAGGTTTTCATTTTTTAGTTTAGTTTATATTTATTTTATATTATTTTGTTTAGTTTTATTTGATTTTCTTTTTAGGTAGTTTAGTTTAGTTTATTTATTTTATTTTATTTTATTTTATTATTTTGTTTTGAGGTTTTTATTTATTTTATTTTTAGGTTCTATAAGTTTGGGTTTAGGTTTTTAACATTTTAGTGGTTTATGTTTATGGTTTAGGGTTTGTTGATAAGGTTTAATGTTTAGGGGTTTAGATTTAGGTTTTTTTAGGGTTTGGTTTAGGGTTTAGGGTTTTGGTTTTAGGTTTAGGGTTCAGTTTTAGTTTAGGGTTTAAGGTTTTTGCTATTTTTTTTAACAGAGAATAAATTCAGATTCAACATCTTTTATTTTCAATTTCATCAACCAAGTAACACACCATGTTTTCTGAGACACAAGCGATGACATAGATAAAAAATGAGCATGCATAGAGCAAATCAAAAACCTTAGATAACTACAATAAAGACACAATTCCATAAGCAGCATATCAGATCCACCGTTCTTCAGTTTCTCTAGTTCCCATCAAAATCACCCTGGCCTCTCATGTAGTGGGATCTGCCATCATATCCTCGATCTCTCTCTCCGCCACCACCACGGTTGTATCCTCTGTCGCTCCTCTCGCCTCCATAACCACCACTGCTCTAACCACCACCTCCATATCCACTAGCATCTCTAGATCCCCCACCACCAATGCGATAATCATTGTATCCGCCTTCACCTCCACTCCTAAATCTAGACTGAGCCTGCTTAATGGTGATGTTCTTACCCCAACCTTCCCATTAAGGTTCATGTTTAGGTTTAAGTTTAGGGTTTAGATTTATTTTTTAATTTATTTAGTTACTTTAGGTTTAGGTTTAGGGTTCGGGGTTTATGGTTTAGGGTTTAGAGTTTAGGATTAGGATTTAGGGTTTAGGGTTTAGGGTTTAGGGTTTAGTGTTTAAGGTTTAGGGTTTACGATTTTAGGGTTTATGCTTTTAGGGTTTGGGGTTTAGGGTTAGTCTTTAGGGTTTAGGGTTTAGGGGTTTTTATGGTTTAGGATTTAGGTTGTGGCAGAGTAGGGTAGTGTAGGATTAGGGTTTATGTTTTTTTAAAAAAAAAAAGTAAACCCAGTAGTTTAGTTTATTTAGTTTATTTTATTATTTAGTTAATTTTATTTTGTATTTCTATTATGGTTTATTTTTTATATTTATTTAGTTTAGTTTATTTCTTTTAGGTTTAGTTATTTTAGTTAAGGTTTTTTATTTTCTTTTATTTTTTAGGTTTAGGTTTATTTTTAGTGGACTTTTATTTTTTATTTTTTTAAGTTTAGGTTTTATTTTATGTTTAAGTTTAGGTTTAGGTTTTATTTTATTTTTAAGTTTTAGGTTATTATTTTAGGTTTATTTATAAATTTATTATTTTTAGTTTATTTTTGTTTATTTTATTTTATTTAGTTTAAGTCTTATTTTAGTTTATTTTAGATTTATTTAGGTTTTATTTCTTTATTAGTTTATTTTAGTTTAGGTTTAAGTTTATTTTATTTTATTATTTTATTTTATTTTAGGTTTAGGTTTTTTTAATTTAGGTTTTAAGTTTTATTTTTTTATTTTAGGTTTATTTGTTAGGTTTTTTTTTTATTTTATTTTATTTTATTTTTTTATTTTATGTTTAGTTTTATTTTAATTAGATCTTATTATTTTATTTTATTTTTTTATTTAGTTTAGGTTTATATTATTTTATTTTACTTTATTTTTATTAGTTTATTTTATATTATAAGTTTAGGTTTAGGTTTATTTTATTTTATTTTATTATTTTATTTAGTTTAGGTTTTTATACATTTTATTTTAGGTTATTAGTAGTTTTTAAGTTTTTTATGAGGCATATGGTCATGGTTTGGTCAGGGTTTAGAGAGTTTTGGTGCCAGGTCAGAGTTAAGGCCTAGTGGCCAGTTTAGATTTTGGGTTTATGTTTATGGTGTGTCAGGGCCTGTTTTATTATTTGTGGGTTTTGGGCCTTTTGGTTTAGATTTTAGGGTTTGTGGGATTTAGGGCAGGGTTTAGGGTTTAGAAATTAAAGATATTTTAAAATTAAGCAAACCCGGTTTAGGTTTATTTATTTAGTTTATTTTTTATTTATTTATTATTTTATTTTATTATAGGTTTATTTTTATAATTTTATTTAGTTTAGTTTATTTATTTATGTTTATTTTATTTTATTTCATTTAGGTTATTATTATTTTATTTTTTGGTTTTATTTAGTTTAAGTTTAGGTTTTTAGCTTTTTAGGGTTTAGGGTTTAGGGTTAGTTTTGGGTTTAAGGTTTGGGGTTTATGGTTTAGGGTTTATAGTCTTTTAGGGTTTATGGTTTTGGGTTATTTTTATGGTTTAGGATTTAGGGTTTATGATTTAGGGTTTTGGGTTTAAGGTGCTTGAAATAGCTCAAACCTGCAACACCAAGGAAGGTTTGTTTGTTGCAAAGGATAACTCGGGGAGGGTGATAGCCTAATAGCAGACATAGCTCAGATTGCCACCGTGATAGTCTAGTAGTGCATTCAAGATTCTATCAGTTTTCTCTTTTCTTTATTTCTACTGCAATACTAAATTCCTTTGTTATTTTTGATCTATCATGTACCAAAAAAGGAAATTAATGAACGATTCTACTTATATATTGTCTACTGATGCTCTTGATTTTATTCCTATTGAAGTCTTCAGTATAAATAAAAATAATACCTCTAGTAGTTCCTATTCTTTCGATTCAGAGCTATCCTTCTCAGTCACCTCTTGAGATTTGAGTCAACTACTCTCGTGATCCCATAGGAGAAGTCGTAGGTCTGTGAGAAGGTAGAACTTTCCACAAGCTCATCATTCCCAGAAGTCACTGAAGTCAACCTACGCAGTGGCAAAGTTCTACCTCCTAGGGTAGCACCTTAGGATAATGGTAAGCAGGTCATTGGTTCAAGTGAGCAGATAGCCCTCCATAGGATGCTCCACCAATGGATATGCTTATAGAGGACCAATCCAAAGTCGATTATAATGTCCTAGCTCACCCTAGAAAGTTTCCAACTAAGTTAAGCATATATGATACCCTTGTCTTATCCAAAGAAATGAGGGAATCTTTAATCAAGGCCTTACTTGATCTAGAGATATGCTTAGCTCAGCTGATCATTACTAAAGAGGAGGCTTACCACTTGAAGGACATCTTAGAAGTTACATTTAGCAATGAAGACTTACTCCTAGGGACGATTGTACACAACCACCTCTTTACATTACAGTGGATGTTGGTAACAATATCCATGGTTCATGTTGACTGTGTACACATTATGAGTCTAAACCACCTTCTTAACATCTCCAAACTCTAGAAATAATGATGTTGAGAGGATTCAATGAACAAGGAGAGAGGCCTTATGGCATTTATTTTGGATGTAACACCATGTATCGTAGGGGATATTTGAGGTGATCGGGTACAACATTGAGGTATGATATACTATCTTAAAAGATAGAGGCATCACCCTACAATGGACCTAATCACGAAATAAGGACTCCTAAGGCATGATGGATCTTTAAATGTACCAAAGATTTTTCCCCTACTTTACATGGATGGCATTTATATTTGGTTCTTGTGTGGCAAGCCCAAAGTGGGATGGGGGAGGGGACACCATGTAGATTGTAAGGGGATACTTTTTGAGGTGATCGGGTACAACATTGAGGTATGATGTACTATCTCAAAAGATAGAGGCATCACCCTACAATGGACCTAATCACGAAATAAGGAATCCTAAGGCATGATGGATCTTTGAATGTACCAAACATTTTTGTCCTAATTTACATAGATGAATAAAGTAGGGTTTATATTAAACTAGGTTCTTAAGTTCACTATGAAGGAAAGCCTCCATAGATAGTTGCATCTTAAGAAATGAAATTTTCTAAGAATACTCTCGATTAAAGTTGACAATTATCATCTCCAAAGATTTCAAGGTTAGACTATTAAAGGATTGGTTGTATTTGAAAAATCAATTGGCAAAGTTCAAGGAGAAGACTTATTTTTTGAGTCTAAATGAAATAAGTAAGAAATGCTCATGATACTAGGAAGCCTAGTGAGCATTCCAATCTATCCTATGGTTTGACTTTATAATTTTGAAGTTGAAGAGATTTATATGTTTTGAGTTGAAATTTAATTAAATTACTAGGGCTTATAATCCACCAACACAAGGTTGTGGGAATGCCTAAGAGGTGAGGATTTATGCTTATAACTCGAAGGAAATAGCTACCTCAGATCCTAAATATAGAGAGCTTTAGTACAAGCTAAAGAACAACCTAAATCTATGCGACAGGTGGACATATGGGTTTACCTCCATATGAGAGAATAAATTGTCTGAATTCTGGACTTATAACTGCATGGAGTGGCTGCCCGCTAACTCCTCCTATGATTTTAAAACCATGTAGTCCAGTCTTATGAATTGCAAGATAGTTAGGGTAGTTATTTAGTTAGAAAGAGACTAAAGTCCTAAATACACTCCCTACATTTATGTAGGAAAAGTAAATCTAATTGTACCTAAAAAGTGGAGGTTAGCTAAATATAGATATAATCCCAAGCAATTGTATTTATAATTTGGACTTAGCACCTTACACATGGGTAACTACTGTCCTAACTTGGATTATGCATAAGGATTTAAGAAACCAAAAAGATATTTTAAGCATCCCTTAAGCATAATCCTTAGAAAACATGATTATGCTAATATTGGCCTATCATCCACCAAGCATACACCCTAACATCCAATCTAAAATAATGCATCACAAAACAAATCATACATCACATCATACACCATCCTAACTTAGAGTTAAAAGTGGTGACTTAATTCTAATGTGTGTATTAAGGCTTGTGTGGTAAGTCTTGTAATAGTGTTGTATTTTCTATGTGAAGAAGGATTCAATTTAACATGAAAGGTTGATTTCACATAAAGTAGTTTAACTGATTTGAGAATTTTAATTTGTGTTTTCTTTTGTTTCATTTTATTACACTTAGCAACTAAGTGTTATAAAGAGAGGAAAAGCGGATTGTCCTATTTCATCCCTACCTTAAGTCACTCTCTAAATTATATTAATTTGATTTAGTTCTCTTTAGTTAATAGCCTATTAAATTATTTAATTAATCCAAAGTTAAGGTTCACTTTAAATAATCCTATTCAAAATGAAAGGCATCTTAAGATTAATTTAATTGAATTATTACCACAACATATATTAAATAATTCCTTTCCATCACATGTAACATGCATATGATTTAATCTTAAGTGTATCTATACATGCAACATATTTTAGTACACTTAAAAGATGAATGTATGTGTATATTTAGAATTTATATTTTATTTGACTAAATTATTTAAACATATTAATTTAAAACTTTATCCAAATTCTTATACAAAAATGACATAAGAATGAAATTAGATAGGCATGTGCCATTGTTAAACCAGGGAGGTGAGGTTATCAAATGACCTCCTTGGAACTAGCTAAAGCCTCGTATTCTCAGGATGTCCAGACTATATACTCATTTGCATTCAAACATATGTAAATTCGTATGCATGAACATAGGAAGTAAGCTTTGATTCATAGGGCTAATTAATTCAACCACTTAGTCAATTATGAAAGCATGCATTTTTAATGTAAAATGGTATTTTCATTCACTAATCACATATACATATACATAAAAAAATATATAGGCAAGTATGCATCATTGTTAAACCAGAGAAGTGAGAAAATCAAATGACCTCCTTGGGACTAACTAAAGCCTCCTATTCCCGGTATGTCCAGACGATATACTTGCTTCTCTTGGACACACATGGATGTATACATAAATGAGGGAAAGTAAAACATGCAAAGATTATATATTTTTATTTTATTGAATCATTTATATATATTAATTAAATTTTTACCCAAATTCTAATGTTAAAATACATAAGAATGAAATCAAATGGGTAGGTGCCGTTGTTAAACTAAGGAAGTGAGGTAATCAAATGACCTCCTTGGTGCTAGATAAAGCCTCGTGTTTCCGGGATGTCCAAATTATATACCCATTACCATTCAATATTATATAAATCAACACATAAATAGAAGAAAGAGAACTCAACATTCATAAAAATTATGTGATTCATTCAGCAAAACTAGTTGTTAAGCATGTGATTCATTCAAATATAAGCATATGATTCATTCAACCAAACTAGTTCTTAAGGACAATCAAATCAAATAAGATTATTTAAAGCAAACCAAAACTTCTTCGTTAATTAAGATTTGGATTTGATTTGATTTAAAGAGCAAAATGGAAATTATCACTTGATGTTTTAAACCCATTCCCACATTAGTGATATTATTTAATTTAAAGAAATGTAATTAAGTTGATTTTATGGGTTACTTAAGTTGAAACTTTAATTAGATGAATTAATTATGCTTACCTATGTCACCTTAAAGTAATTAACAAAATTATTATGAGCCAACATGATATGCATGGAAAATAAACTTGCAATGATCTTAGAAAATAAAAGGGGCCTAATGCAATTGGCTCATGATTAATAGTTAATTAGATTAAGGGACTTAATTAATTACTCTTATGGTTTTCCCACACATGTGGACTAACCATAATTTCATTAAACTCTTTCAAGTTATTAAACACCTAAAGAACTACCCCATGCTTTAATTAATTGAGGTCTGATGTGATTATGATTTCAATTTGATTAAGTGATTTAATTAATTAATTAAATCTTTATTAATTATATTTTTAAAATGGAATAAATGATCTTAGGGAAAGGGGTGCCAACCCTATTCCTTAGTTGACTTACTGTTGAACAATGATTAATAAACTTAATTAACTAATTTGTTACTATTCATGGGATTAATTAATCATTAATTAACTTAAAAGAGTAGTTAGGTTTAATTAGTCAATTTTCCTAATTAAGTGAGCAATAAATCCCAAGAAAATCATGGGACGTAGAGGTCATCCCATTAAATTAGCCAACAAAATTTGGGATTAATTGCTCAAGTAATTAAGGAGTAATTAAGCTAATTAATTTAATAATTAAACTTTAATTAAACCATAATTACTATTCAAAATTAGTTAAGATTATTTTTAATTAATTTTCCTTTGAAATACCTTTAAAATTAGCATTTATTTGCATTTTTTTATTTATCTATGACCTTTTATGATTTTTAGAAGTTTTAGCCATTAAAAATGATTAATTAAGCATAATTAAAGTATAATCTTATTGGCACCATGTGGCACATTGAAGCGGCGCACTTTCCACGTGGCACTACGTGATTTGCTAGTTAAAACTTATCCGACGTAGCACCCACGTAGTGGCCGCATACGCGATTTCTCGTCCATCGTCCGATTTAAGATCGAATGGCTACGATTAATCTCATAACTTAATAATATTAAATTAGATCAATCTAGCAGATCTAAACATGACTTCCCATTTTGATCATGTGGAATGTACAAAGCGTAATCTAACATCACATGAGTGAAGGAGAATGGAGCTCTTCCCCCATTGCTCACTTGATCTGAGCTTACTCGAGCTCAGATCAACTCCAAAAGGATCCCACACCTTCACGACATCAATCGAAGGGGATCTAATAGTCAAGATCAAATAAGATGCAAGCTTTTTATGAAAAGTTCCAACCCATTTTTGCCTAAGGATTTATTTTGGAAGCATACCTCATTAGAGCTCAAGATCGGTGGCTCGAATGATTGTGGAAGTTTTATGTAGTGTAGACGAATCCCTATTGAGCAAAAATTAAATCAATTCCTTGATGTTCACTCAGAAGGCCATGATGCAATGATTTGGAGCTCTGCTTTGATTGAAGTCCCACCTTCGGTGCTTGGGAAGCTTGGGAGATGACTTGTTCTTGCTCGATGAGGCCTAGGGAAGGTGCGTGCAAAGTTAATTTGAGTTTGATGGAGAAATGTTGAAGTTCAGTTGGAAATGGGAGTGCCTATTTCTAGATGGATGACAATAGTATTTTCTGATCGAGGAACAAGCTTGGGAGCTTAGGGATTGTCTATAACGGCTCATCTTGGGTAGTTATGGGTCTGAGGAATGATTTTTGTGTGTGTTTGAGTGGAAACAAGGGGGTGTATACCCCACTTCATCTTGATCGGATGGTGGGATGTTTGGCTTCTATATGGCTATGCCAACTCAGAGTGTGTGTGGCAGGGAGGAGGTGAGTTGGCTTAGCTTGGTTGGTTGAAGGTGTGGAGGTGGTGCCAAGGAGGAATCATGGGTGTCCTATGGTTTTCAAATGCTCCAATGGAGAGGGTGATGTGATTTCACCTCCCATGGGTCATGGCCAACCCAACCACCGATTGGGTTAGGTTGGGCAGTGTCCTAGGTGCCTAGGTGGACCATTGGGAGAGTACCAAGTGGCCAAAGAATGGAAATGACCACTTACATGGGTGATTTCTCTCATGTGATGCCTTTAACCTAAGGGTAAAATGATCATTTGGCATTGGATTTGATTTGGATAGATTTGAAATGAGCCAAAAGTGGCTTAGCCCAAATTTCAAGTCAATTGGAGTCAATTTGGTTAGTTTTAGCTCAATTTGACTCATTTA
The DNA here is from genome assembly GCA_021442155.1 of Cymbidium sinense. Classification (NCBI taxonomy): domain Eukaryota; kingdom Viridiplantae; phylum Streptophyta; class Magnoliopsida; order Asparagales; family Orchidaceae; genus Cymbidium; species Cymbidium sinense. The sequence goes on along the minus strand of CM038214.1, from coordinate 47,757,371 downwards.
GGTCAAATCGACTTAGGTTGGATCAAGTTGAATAATTGGTTAAATTGGTTGAAACTAGTTGATTCAAGTTCATATGATCATTTGGGATGTTTTGGTTCAATTGGTTTGGTTTAGTTTGGCTTAGATTTGATTTTGGCTCATTTGAATTCATTTGGGTCAATAATAGGTTAAACCAATAACCAAATTGGCCAAATTAGCTTGGGTTTGGTGTTGGTTTTGTTTAGTTAACCAATTGAAGATGATTGTAGTTTTGGTTTCAAATAATTTGGATTTGGTTTTGATTTAGCTAACTTGAACCATTGGTCAATTTAAGTAGCTCAATTGGGTTCAATTGGGTCCAATCATGGCTTTGGTCAAATTCAACAATCAATTTGGAATGAACTTGGCCATTGATTGCAAAAACAATTTGGTTTATATTTTGATTTGACCCAATTTGGTCTTTTAAGTCAATTTGGGTCAACTTGAGTCAAGAGAGCCAATTGGGTTTGGTTTGACTCAATTGAAGGTCAAGTCATATTCAAATATTGATTTTGATTTGGTATGAATCATTAGTTTCAAGGGATTTGGCTTAGGTTGAAATTTGGCTAGTTTGGGTTCATATGGGTTATGGGTTTGACTTAATCAAACGACCAAGTTGACTTAGTTTGACACAATGGGTAAAAATTAATAAACCTACGGTGATCAATAATAATGATGTCAGATTTTGATGGGCTTGGTTCAATCCAATTTGGGTAGGATTAGAACTTAGCTCAAATAGGACAAATTAGCGACTTTGGGTCAAGTGGACCAATTGGGTATAGTTGGCTTAATTTTGGCTTGAGTTTGATTTAGTTGAGTTTATATATGGATTTGGGATTGATATATAAATTCGATTGTAATTGGCTAGGTTTCAAATGAGTTTTGGTTCATTTGAGCATTTCAAGTAAAAAGGGTTAAGTTGGGTTTGACTTGGGTTGATTTTGGTTTGGCTTAATGATTGTAGATTTCATTTATATTTATGAATATAATTGAAGGTATAATTGAATCATGAGAAAATCAATTGAATTTGGTTTAGGAGTGAAGGGATTTGGCTAAGTCTATAGAGTTGGGTCATGTGGCTTAGGTTTGAATTTTGATTTGGCTTGATTTAGTTTTGATGATTTAAATGTATATTTCATTTAAATTTGTGAAGATGATTGAAAATATGATTGATTTGTGAGAAAATCAATTAAGTTTGACTTGATTTGGATTAATATTTAGCTAAGTCCATGGGATAGGTCATATGACTTAGGAAGGGTTTCGATTTAATTTGATTTAGTTTCATTTAGTTTTGATCATTTGAATGTACATTTGATTTATATTTACGAAGATGATTGAAAATATAAATTGATTATGAGAAAATCAATTGATTTTGGATTTATTTGGATTAAAGTTTTGGTAAGTCCATGGGATAGATCATATGGCTTAGGAAGGGTTTCAAGTTTGGATTTGATCATGGACTTCAATCATTTGGTTTTGGAATTTGGGTTTGAATTTGGATTTGAATTTGATGTTTGAATTGAACTTGAGGTTTGGTTTGAGAAGGTGCTCATGGATTGGATTTGGGTTGTAGGGTAGGTTGATTATCTTAATCCATAAGGCATAACCTAATCCTATGGTTAACCCTTCAAAGTTTTATGGCTTAGGTTAGGTGTTTCCCTAATTTTTAGAAGTGTCTTATGACTAGGAAAGCCTTAGTGTATAGAAGACTCAAGTCTAAGATGGAAAGATTGAATCTGCACTCTAAAAGTGAGGTTGTGCCTTTGCCATAGTGTTGCCTTTGGAGATAGATGATTGGAAGACCGAAGCCAAGTTTCACATTATAGACTCGGATACATCTTCAAATGCTTTTCCTGGGAGACCATGGATACATGATAACAACATAGTTTCATTCTCTCTACATCAGTGTATGAAGTTTGTGATAGTGGATCATCTATTTTATGAAAAGAGACCTCAAGCCATTTATAGTTCAGGAGGTCAGCATATACAAAGATGATGCTTACTACCTCCCTCAAAACCAACAAGCTTATTCTCATGAACTTGGCCAAAGTTTAAAAATAAAAGAAAAAGAAAAAGAAAAAGAAAAAGAAAGAGAAAAAGAAAAAGAAAAGAAAAAAATGAAAAAGAAAATAAAAAGAAGCAGAAAAAGAGTTGGAGGAGGAAGTGGAGCCTAACATTAGATTCAACCCATAGTTCGTTACTCCATTCAAACATATGGGCAGGATGACCTGACCTCCACCAAGAAGAGGAAGAGGTATTTTAGAGGTAGTCTTAGGGGTGGAAAACCTCCTTATTGGCCACCCAATAGAAGATATGCCCCAACTATTAGGAGTACACCTTCTATCCATATAGACTTAGAATCTAGTTTATAAGATGAGTCTTATATGGTTAGCACACTAACCAGCTCTTCTCAGCAGTAGATTCCTTTGGAGGTGACACTTGAGCCAGATAGTGATGAAGACCGTGCTCCAAAGCAAAGCATAAGTGTATCCAAGTCTATATGTGAAACAGTTAGGCATCAGTTGGGAACCTTAGCTATAACCCCACTTTCCTCCCAAAAAGTTGGTGGTTTAGTAGTTCAGGAAGCCCCTAAGTCATCCACAGGTGTGAAGACTCAAAGGTTCTTTCTGGGAGCATCATCCTCAAGTCAAGAAGTTGATATAGAACTAGAGGATGATTCATATAAAGATTTAATAGAATTACCTTTTGATTGTTACTTGCCTTATGTTCATAATTTAGGAAGGAAAGGGTTAATCCCACATACTTGGTCAAAGCATAGGTCAGACTACTTTGAAAGAATATGGAGCAACAAATGCAAAAGCTCTCAACCAAGACCAAGACTAGAATTTAATACAGTGGGTCCAGTTGATGATGACAATTACTACTTAGTCATCATAAATGATTTGGAATCTAATAGGTTCTTTTCAAATCACATTAACTTATATAAGGAGTTTGCTTAGAAACTTCAGATGATCTAGATGATTTTGAAAACAAAGATGCACTGCAAGAGTTCAAAGAAGAGATCAGGTCAACAATCAATGATCTCAAGGAAATCAATTTAGGAACTGAAGAAGATCCACGCCCGACATACATTAGTTCTTAATTAAATGAAGTTGAAACCAATGACTTAGTTAGGCTATTGATTTAGTTTAAGGTAGATTTGCATGGAGTTATGAAGAGATGCATGGATTGTCTCCTAATGTAGTGGTCCACAAACTAGCAATAGAGCCTAATGCTAACCCTATCAAGCAAGCTCCTAGACGCATGCGATTAGACATAGAATAATAAGTCATTTATGAAGTTAAGAAACTGATTGATGCTGGCTTCATCTTGGAAGCAAAATACCCTACCTAGTTAGCCAGTGTCATCCCAGTTAAGAAAAAGAATGGCCAAATTCACATATGTGTCAATTTTATGGATTTAAATAAGGCATATCCAAAAGATGAATTTCCACTACCAATCCCAGAGCTAATGGTGGACATTGCCTCATCTCATGCAGTCTTCTCTTTCATGGATGACTCATTTGGATATAACTAAATAAAGATGGCCCCTGAAGATGGAAGAAGTAGAATCTATTGCTATAAGGTCATGCCTTTCAGCCTTAAAATGTCGATGCTACATACTAGTGGACAATGACTCGAATCTTCGATGAACTCATGCATCATCAAGTTTAGTGCTATGTTGATGATCTCGTAGTCAAAAATAGAGAAAAAAAGACCATCTCTATGACTTGAAAGTAGTTTTTGAATAATTAAGACCATTTAACCTCAAAATGAATCCCTTGAAGTGTGCATTCAGAGTAGCTTCCGAAAAATTCTTTTAGTTTATTGTCCGACACCAAGGAATCAAAATTGATTCAGAGAAGATCAAGGAAATATTAGAATTGCCACCCCCTAAAAGTTAAACTCAACTCAGATCATTACAAGAACGGTTAGCATGTCTATGATGCTTTTTATCCAATTTATTAGGAAGATGTCAGCTATTCTCAGCACTTGTTAAAAAGGTTGTCAAGTTCAAGTGAGATGACAAGTGTGAGCATGCCTTTGAAGACATCAAGAAATACCTAATGATGTCACTGATTCTAGCAACCCTTATCCCTGCAAGCCAATCATTGTTTACACTACTGCATTAGATGACTCCCATGGTGCTTTGTTGGCCCAAGTCAATGATGAAGGCAAAGAAAAGACACTCCACTACCTCAGCCATCATCTAATCCTTACTAAGGCTAATTATCCATCCATTGAGAAGCATTATCTAAGTTTAATCTTTGCATCCCAAAAGCTACAACACTACATGCTTCCTTATAAGGTGAACTTAATCTTTAGGATCAATCCATTATAGTATCTCATGACACGGTCAATGTTTTCTAGATGGTTGGCTTGACGGTCGATGATCATCTCATGGTTTAACATTACCTTCATACCTCTCTTTACAGTGAAAGGACAACTACCAATAAGATTTTTTAGCAATACACCCACTTCCTACTAACTCTCGACTTAGTGATGATCTCCCTGATGAACAATTAATGAACTTAGGGGATACTAGCATTCACCACTAGGAGATGTACTTTGATGGTGTAGCTTCCTCTCAAAGAGGAGAAGAACCACAATCTACTATTTTAGGAATGGCAAAGGTAGGAATAGTTCTCTTAACTCTGGATGATGTGATGAGATTCTCATATCATCTGTCCAATCCTCACACCAACAATGAAGCTAAATATAAGGCTTTGATTGTCGATCTGGAGTTATTCATTACTCTAAGCATCCAGGACTTCAACATCTTCGAGGATTCTTAGCTAATTATCAACTAAATTATTGTCCTTACAAGGTTATAAAGCCTAAGCTCCAACACTATAACAAGTACACCATAGAGTTGTTCCCATAAATCCCAAAGGTTGCTAGTTATAAGATTCCTTGAGTAGAGAATGCTGTAGCATATGCCAAGGATTTAGCATGTCCAGAAGATGAGTCCATATCAATAAAGGTCCAAAATAGACAAGTGTTATCCCTTATTGATATTAAACTCATCAAAAAATACTCTCTTGATGGGGAGGTTGCCATTGCCAAGAAGGATGAGGAGTTATATTTGAGGAAATCATTCATGAATTAACAAAATAAAGGCAAACTACCTCAAGAGAAGTCTCAAGCCCATCAGATGAAGTATAGAGCACTTTCATATGCTCTTTTTAATGATGTCTCATTTTGACAGTCTTTCGATCATACGTGGTAACGTTCTTTAGACAAGCATGAAGCCCGTAAGATCATGCCTGAGGTACACTTAGGATTATGTGGAGCCAACCAATCCAGTTCAAAAATGAAAACCAAGATTAAGAGACTAGGATACTACTTAGTGTATGGGTCCAAAGCTATTCTACCATTATAAGTTCAACTCCCATCACTAAGGATATATGTGGGTAGCAAGATCGCAAAAAAGCAGAATGCCAAGTTATGCTTAGAAGATCTCGAAGGTTTGGAGAAGAGAAGCCTGTGGGCATGCTAAAACCTTGAGTTGTACAAAGCTAAAATGATTCAAGATCATAATAAGTTGGTTCATTCTAGAGCTTTTCAAGTAAGAGAGCCTATTTTAGTTTTAAGGAGACTAATTATTGCCTGACGTAAGATGGGAGGCAAGTTTGAACCCACTTGGGATGGCCCATTTTCCATAGAGAAGGCATACCAAGGAAGATCTTATCAACTTATTAATCATGAGGGAGAGCTCCCAATGCTTCTAACCATTGGGCTCTACTTAAAAAGAAATATTATAAATCATGATTGAAAATAATTATCATCAATGAAAATACCATTTTGAATTTAATCTCTTCCATATTGAAAGTATTTTGGTTTTTGAATCCACCATGATGTGTTTAGGGTAGGTGTAAGGAACCAGAGCGATGTCCAATCCTTCATCGACATAAAACAAATACAAACTACACAAAAATATATAAAATAAACACATATATTCTCTGTCGGGCTACTCTGAAGTTGAGGTAACACCCAAGTGGCACTCACTCAGTAGCTGCTCTAGGTCAGGCTGACATGCTACCCTACTAGTGTGTCATCCTAGTGGTCTTATTGCTTTGGAGGATGTAAGTCTGCTACATTTTCCTTCTTTATTTGGCCATTGCACATCGATGAGTGGCTTGTTAGTTTGGTAGGCCTTACTGCATGGCCTGTTTTACCTCATGTTGATTTATTTAAGAAGATGAGTCTACTATACTTTCTTCTTGGATTCTATCGCAATCGCTCTGATGTCGGGTATATTGAGGTTTAGGATAATTCCTCTAGCGGAACCTTCCTTCATTGATCATGCTCACTATTAGATACACCATCATGTTGACGACACACCTTAGTTGGTTGGTTCTTGCACCTTAAGATACACCACTCATGGCAGATGTAAGTCTGCTATGCTTTCTCCTTAAGTTGGCCACCGTACACCTATAAGCTTTCTTTCTAGGGCTCAAGATAATGCCCCTAGCAGCACCTCCCCTGTGGGCACTATTTTGGATCACATCCTTCACATTCCCATTTAGACACTACCCGGGTTACTATCGGATTGGACAGTTCTCCTTTCATAGTAACCACATATGTGGTTGGAGAATCCATCCTATGGATGTGTAGATTCTCCCAAGTAAATCTGAGATAGGTCATGACATAGCCTTCTCGGTGGTCCCTACCAATAGGTCCATGCAAACATATAAATAAAATATATATTCACTTATGGATTAGGAGGACACCACTAGTAGTACTTTTTCTCAAGAAGATATCCTATGTTTAGGGCAGTGTCAGCAAATCTCCTTAAAAGAATCACCTGACTACCCTTGAGTTGATATAAGTCCATAGTGACATTCACTCTGTAGTCGCCCCTATGTCAGATTTGATTTGTTGTGCTACCAATAGGTCACCCTAGTGGTTTTTCCCTCCTTTAGAAGATGTAAGTCTATTACGCCTTCTTTCTAGCACAATCATTGCACATCGAAAGGAAACCCCTTAGGTTGGCTAGCTCTACTCCATAGCCAGTAGACTATCCCTTTGGATTTGTAAATTTGAGATAGACAAGTTCGATATAGCCCCTTCTCAGTGGGTCCATCACACACTTATATGATCCATAAATTAAATCTTTTAAGTTTGACTGAGCTCACATCTCCAGCAGATATGCCCTCAATTCAAAATCAAACAAAACCAAACAAACCATATCAAATCACATGAAGTTATGATAAAATTCTTCCAGACTACTTTGAGTTGACATAAGTCCCCAGTGGCATTCACTTAGTAGTTGCCCTAAGTCAGGTTCACTTTTTTGTGCATCCAACAGGTCACCCCAATGGTTGTTCCTCGCTTTGGAAGATGTAAGTTTTCTACACCTTCTTCCTAGCATAGTCGTTGCACACCAAACGGCAACCCCTTAGGTTGGCTAGCTCTACCCCACAGCCGGTATACTATGCATTTGGATTTGTAAACTTGAGGCAAGTCAAAGATGATATAGCTTTTTCTTAGTGGGTCCATTGCACACCAACGGGGTCTATACATTAATTCAGATTAAATTAAACCCAATCTTATTTCCCCGATGGAGTTTAATCACACCCTTCTCCCTAGTGGAGCCTAAATCATATATAAATAAGTCAAGCAAACAAATCAAATTCAAAACCAACCTCTCCAGTGGAGCCAAATTAAACCAACTCCCCTAATAGAGTCTAAATCAAAGAAATTTAACCAAAATCTTATTCCTAGTGGATACATCCCCAAATAAATTTATGAAATCAAACTCCTCAATCCCAATAGATAGCTCAAACCTACTTCCCTAGTGGAAGGTTCATATACCCGATCCCCAGCAAACTCGAGCCCTTATCTCTATTAGATATGCCTCCACATCAATTAAAACAAAATAAATTAAAGTTGCTTCGATCTTAATCCCTGGCGGATTATAGATTATTTTCCCCAATGGATCTTCTTTCCACAAGCCATATAATCAAATCAAATTGAAACATTATCCCCAACAAATTTTTTTCTTCTACGCCCTCGACATAGATCCCTCACATGTCATGTCCAATGCATGTGTGATCCTCTAGTGGATCTCCCTCCATGTCCGTAACATGGAATTCTCACCAAATCTTATTTCTTCTCTTATGCACACCTTTAATACTTTAACCAAAAGCCTAATAATGTATTCATTCAAATTACATCATCTCAACATTGTAATCAACATTTTATGATTGATGATTGCAAGCTCAAACTAACTATACAATAGAATGCTAAACATATTATAGTGTAAATTAACACACTATATTATATAATAATATATGATGTTATATTATAATTTATTGTAATATAATATATTTTCTAACATTAAACCTCATTAGAATCACTTGAAAAAACTAAATAACAAAATTTTCTCAAAATATGAATAATGTTCATTTTAGATGTAAAATTATTTTTTCTATTAGAAATGGTACAAAATAGCATTTTTTGTGTTGCTCTTTGGCATCTGCCATGAATTTGGCCAAATTCTTCCATCTCAACCTTCAAATTGACATATTTGTGAGTTTTGACCCAATGTATTATAACAAAAGTAAAACATACTAAAATGAACAATAGCATTTAGTAACACACCACCACATTCATATATATGTTATATTGTTATGTACATTATATTTTAATATGCTTTCATATAATATATATTATCTTACATTACACCTTAAATGAATCACTTTAAGCAAAAATTTATAAAATTTGGTTGAAAATGAACATTTATTTTGGATGCAAAATTCCATTCTTTTGATTAAATGACACACCATAGCACACCCCAATTATGTTCCTAAAGCTTACATTAAATTTGGCCAAATCCCATCATCTCACCTATAAATCAATATTTTATGAATTATACCATAAACTCTACTACATCATACTATAAGAAACTAAAATATGCTAACAAATAAGTAATAATACATAATAGTATGCTATAATGCATGATGCTACACTATGTTATGGCATCCTATATTATATTACACTATAACATATTATATTATATTATATTTCATATCACATCACAAGGGATTGCTTAAGATAAAAAAATCATAAAATTAGGCTAAACAATAAAAAAAATATATATTTTAGGCATATCAATTACATATTTTAAATTAAAATAATATATTATGATACCAAGCTCTACCTATTATGAATTTGGCCAAATTCCACCATTTTAAAGTCTAAATAAACATTTTTATAAACAATGCTAGTGTAGCTTGCATGATTGTAAAATACTAAAAGAATTTAAAATTAATAATATATTATGATATATGATGTTATATGCTACAACATATATAATAGATATTTTGAACATAAAATCTTACTTTTATACTAAAGTGGTGTAGCACACCTTTGGTACTACAACCTAATTCCCACTTCAAATTTAACAAATTTCATCATCTCGATTTATTAAATCAATATATTTATGATTTATATTAATATAGACTATAGGGCGCAATACCATAATATACTAAAATATTTCAAAACATCTTTTAACATCCAAAAACACATCACTACATGCTCAAATATATGATGCAAAATTATACTATAATATTTAGTATTATTCAAATCTCTAATAGTCAAAAGAAAGTCTCTTGAAGACATTTTCTTTAGCTATCATAACTATGTTAGGATTAGGTCACTCTTTAGATCTACTCCTAATGGGATCTTTATTAAAGGTTTAGGGTTTAGTATTTAGGGTTAGTTTAGGTTTAGAATTTAGGGTTTAGGGTTTAGGGTTAGTTTAGTTTTTAGGGTTTAGGGTTTGGGGTTTAGGTTTAGGGTTAGGTTTTGTGGTTTAGGGTTTATTATTTTAGGGTTTGGGGTTTAGGTTTAGGTTTCTGCTTAAGGTTTAATATTTAGTGTTTAGGGTTTAGGGTTTTTAGGGTGTAGGGTTTAGGGTTTGGGGTTTAGGTTTTAGGTTTAGGGTTTAGGATTTAGGATTTAAGGATTTTTTTAAATAGAGAATAATTTCATATTCAACATTTTTTCTTTTCAATTTTATCAACCAAGTAGCATCTCAAGTATTCTAAGATACAAGCGATGATATAGATAAAAATTGAGCACCCATAAAGCAAATCAAAAACCCTAGATAAGTAGAACTTTATCTACTATAAAGACACAGTTCCATAAGCAATAGATTTGATTAGACGTTCTTCAGTTTCTCGAGTGGTAGGATCCACCATCATATCCCTGATCTCTCCCTCTACCACCACCACAGCTGTAACCTCCATCGATCCACCTGCCTCCATAACCACCACTACTCTAGCCACCACCTCCAGATCCTCCACCACCACTACGAAAACTATCACCTCCGCCTACATAGATCAAGAGCCTAATTGACAAGTGATGTTCTAGGGCCCATTCTTAGGGGTTTAGGGTTAGTTTAGAGTTTAGGGCTATGGTTTAGTGTTGCTTTAGGTTAGTTTATTTTAATTTATTTGAGTTTATTTTATTTTATTTTATTTAGTTTGTTTATTTATTTTAGGTTTATTTATTTTAGTTTTTTTTATTTTAGTTTATTTTTTAGGTTTAGGTTTATTTTTTAGTTGAGTTCTATTTTTTATTTTTATTGTTAGGTTTAGGTTCTTATTTTTTAGGTTTAGGTTTAGGCTTTTATTTATTTCTTTAAGTTTAGGTTTTAGGTTTTTATTTTAGGTTTTTTTAGGTTTTATTTTTTTAGTTTAGGTTTAGGTTTATTTTTAGTTTATTTTAGTTTATTTAGTTTAGGTTTAGGTTTAGGTTTAGTATATTTTAGGTCAAGGTTTAGGTTTTATTTATTTTATTTTTGTTTATTTTATTTTAAACTTAGGTTTACTTTATTTTATTTATTTTATTTTTATTTTAGGTTTAGTTTTTTTTTAGTTTAAGGTTTAGGTTTTATTTTTTATTTATTTTTAAGTTTTATTTTTTAGGTTTATTTTTTAGGTTTAGGTTTATATTTTATTTTTTTATTTATTTTGTTTAGGTTTTTTATTTTCTAGTTTAGTGTAGGTTTTTATTTATTTTATTTTAGTTTAGTTTTTTATTTTTTATATTATTTTCTTTTTAGGTTTAGGTTTAGGTTTTAGTTTAGGTTTTTATTTTATTATATATTTTAATTTTATTTTGGGTTATGTTTTTTATTTTTTTATTTTTTAGGTTGTATTTAGTTTAGGTTTAGGTTTTTAATAATTTAGGATTTAGGGTTTAGGGTTAGTTTAAGATTTAGGTTTTTGGGTTTAGGCTTTAGGTTTTAGGTTTAGGGTTTATGGTTTAGTTTAGGGTGTAGGGTTTAAGGTTTTTTTTTAACAGAGAACAAATTTAGATTAAACATTTATTTTTTCAGGTTCATCAACCAAGTAGCACCCAAATTATCTAAGACAAAAGCGACGACATAGATAAAAAATGAGCACCTATAGGGTTGTAGGTTAAGGGTTTAGATTTTTTTTAAATTAATTAAATCGATAGACTTTGATTTATTTAGTTTATTTAGTTTATTTTTTATTTTTTTAGTTTAGTATATTTATTTTATTTTAGGTTTTTTTATTTTAGTTTATTTTTTAGGTTTAGGTTTATTTTTTAGTTGAATTTTATATTTATTTTATTTTAGGTTTACATTTTATTTTTTATTTTCAGGTTTAGGTTTTTATTTTATTTTTTAAGTTTAGGTTTTAGGTTTTTATTTTACATTTATTTTAGGTTTTATTTTTTAGTTTAGGTTTAGGTTTATTTTTGTTTATTTTATTTTATTTAGTTTATGTTTAGGTTTAAGTTTAGGTTTTATTTATTTTAATTTAATTTATTTTAGTGTAGGTTTAGGTTTATTTAATTTTATTTATTTTATTTTTATTTTTGGTTTAGGTTTTTTTTTTAGTTATTGGTTTAGGTTTTATTTTTTATTTATGTTTAGTTTTTATTTTGAGGTGTTTTTTAGGTTTAGGTTTTTATTTTATTTTATTTTAGGTTAATTTTATTATTATTTTTTTTTAAGTTTAGTTTATTTAATTAGGTTTTATACTTAGGTTTATTTTATTTTTTAGTGTAGTTTAGGTTTTTATTTAATTTATTTTAGTTCATTTTTTTAATTTCTTTTAGGTTTAGGTTTAGGTTTTTATTTTATTTTATTTTATTTAGGTTTAAGTTTATTTATTTATTTATTTATTAGGTTTTATTTAGTTTAGGTTTAGGTTCTTTAGTTTTTTAAGGTTTAGGGTTTAGAGTTTAGCATTTAGGGTTTAGGGTTTAGGGTTTAGGGTTTAGGGTTTTAGGTTTTATGTTTAGGCTTTATGGTTTAGGGTTTTTAGGGTCTAGGAATTATGGTTTAGGGTTTAGGATTTTAGGGCTCAGGGTTTAGTGTTTATAATTTAGGGTTTAGTGTTTTTAGGTCTAAAATTAGGTTTATGGTTTTTTTAGGTTTAGGTTTAGGTTTAAGGTTTAGGTTTAGGGTTTAGGTTTAAGGTTTTAGGGTTTAGTGTTTATATGGTTAAAGTTTAGGGTTTAGTGTTAGTTAGATTTAGGGTTTAGGGTTTAAGTTTAAGTTAATTTAGGTTTTAGTTAGGGTTAGTTTTAAGTTTATTTATTAGTTTAGGGTTAGGGTTTAGGGATTAGGGGGGTTTAGGGCTTAGGGTTTAGGGTTTACGATTTAGGGTATAAGGTTTAGGGTTTATGGTTTATGGGGTTTTTTTAAAATTAAGTAAACTGGTAGGTTTAGGTTTATTTAGTTTATTTACTTTATTTTTTATTTATTTTAGTTTATTTGATTTTTTTATTTTTACTTAAATTTATTTTTTAGTTTTATTTAATTTAGTTTTATTATTTTAGTTTAGGGTTTTTATTTTAGTATATTTTTTAATTTTAGGTTTATGTTAATGCTTATTTTTTAGTGTAGTTTAATTTTTATTTTATTTTTCAAGTTTTGGTTTTATTTTTAGGTTTAGGTTTAGGTTTCTATTTTATTCTTTTTAGGTTTATGTTTTAGGTTTATTTTAGGTTTTATTATTTTAGTTTAGATTTAAGTTTATTTTTAGTTTATTTTATTTTATTTAGTTTAAATTTTGGTTTAGGTTTTGGTTTAATTTATTTTAGGTTTAGGTTTATGTTGTATTTAATTTAGTTTAGTTTATTTTAGTTTAGGTTTAGGTTTATTTTATTTTTATTTTATGTTTAGGATTTTTTTTTAGTTTAGGGTTTAGGTTTTATTTTTTATTTATTTTTACATTTTATTTTATGTTTAGGTTTTTAATTAATTTTTATTCTATTTTAGGTTTATTTTATTTTTATTTTACATTTATTTTTTATTTTATTTATGTTTTCTATTCTTAGTTTTATTTAATTTTTTGGTTTAGTTTAAGTTTTTATTTATTTTGTTTTAATTAATTTTTATTTTTTCTCTTATTTTTCTTTTAGGTTTAGGTTTATGTTTTAATTTATGTTTTTATTTTATTTATTTATTTTTAGGTTTAGGTTTATTTGTTTATTTTATTATTAGGTTTTATTTAGTTTAGGTTTAGGTTTTAGGGTTTAAGGCTTAGGGTTTAGGCTTTGGGGTTTAGGGTTTAGGGTTTAGATTTTAGGTTTTAGGGTGTAGGGTTTAGGGTTTAGGGTTTATGGTTTAGAGTTTTGGGTTTTTGGGTATAGGGTTTAAGGTTTAGGTTTGGGTTTAGGTTTTAGGTCTAAGGTTTAGGTTTTAGTTTAGGGTTTAGGGTTTTTATTTAAGCAGAGAAGAAATTCATATTCAACATTTCTTCTTTTCAATTTCATCAACCAAGTAACACACCAAGTTTTCTAAGACACAAGCGATGACATAAATAAAAAATGAGCACGCATAGAGCAAATTAAAAACCTTAGATAACTAGAATCATCTCTAATATAAAGACATAGTTCCATAAGTAGCAGATCGAATTCATCATTCTTTAGTTTCTCAAGTTCCCATCAAAACCATCCTGGCTCTCTAGTAGCGTGACCCATCACCATGGCTGTAACCTCCATCGCTCCTCACTCCATAACCACCAGCTCCATATCCACACTGCCGGTCCCCACCACTACGATACCAATGCCTGCCTTAGCCACCACCACGGATATGGTGAGCACGGTTGGAGTGATGTTCCTACCGTCAAGGTTTTTCCCATTCTTAGGGTTTAAGTTTATTGGGTTTTATGGTTTAGATTTATTTTTTAATTTATTAAGTTACTTTAGGTTTAAGTTTAGGGTTTGGTGTTTAGGGTTAGGGTTTAGGGTTTAGGGTTTAGGGTTTTATGATTTATGCTTTTTGGGTTTAGAGTTTAGGGTTTAAGGTTTATGGTTTTAAGGTTTAAGGATTTAGGGTTTAGGGTTTAGGGTTTCGAGGGTTTTGGGTTTAGGGTTAGGTTAGGGTTTAGGGTTAGCTTAGGGTTCTAGGTTAGTTTAGGGTTTAGGGTATAGGCTTTAGGGTTTAAAGTTTTTAGGGATTAGGGTTTTAGGGTTTAGGGGTTTAGGGTTTAGGGTTAGGGTTAGGGTTTAGAGTTTAGAGTTTATGCTTTAGGATTTATGATTTAGGATTTAAGGTTTAGTTTTAATTTAGGGTTTAGTGTTTAGGGTTTGGGGTTTAGGGATTTTTAGGATTTAGGGTTTAGGGTTTAGGGTTTTTTTGGTTTTAGGGTTTAAGGTTTAGGGTTGTAGGTTTAGGGCTTAGGGTTTAGGATTTAGGGTTTAGGGTTAGTTTTGGGTTTATGGTTTAAGGTTTAGGATTTAGAGTTTAGGGTTTAGGGTTGAGGATTTTTCTTTTAACTTAAGTAAACTGGTAGGTTTAAGTTTATTTAGTTTTTTTATTTATTTATTTTAGTTTATTTTAGTTTTTTTTTTTTATTTTGAGTTAGTTTAGTTTATTTATTTTAGGTTTATTTATTTTAGTTTAGGTTTTTTATTTTAATTTATTTTTTAGGTTTATGTTTATTTTTTAGTTTAGATTTTTTTTTATTTTTTATGTTTAGGTTTTATTTTTCATTTTTTAGGTTTAGGTTTAGGTTTTTATTTTATTTTTTCTAAGTTTACGTTTTAGGTTTTTCTTTTAGGTTTACTTCTAGGTTTTATTTTTTAGTTTAGGTTTAGGTTTATTTTCAGTTTATTTTATTTTATTTAGTTTAGGGTTTAGGTTTAGTTTATTTTAAGTTTAGGTTTATGTTTTATTTATTTTAGGTTAGTTTATTTTAGTTTAGGTTTAGGTTTATTTTATTTTGTTTACTTTTGGTTTATGTTTTTTTTTTAGTTTAAGGTTTAGGTTTTTTTCTATTTATTTTGAGGTTTTTTTTAGGTTTAGGTTTTTATTTATTTTTTATTTTATTTTATTTAAAGGTTTATTTTATTTTTATTTTACATTTAGTTTTTATTATATTTAGGTTTTTTTAGGTTTATTTTATTTTTTTGTAGTTTAGTTTAGGTTTTTATTTATTTTATTTTATTTTAATTTTTATTTTTTATTTTATTTATTTTTACATTTAGGTTTAGGTTTAGGTTTAGGTCTTGGTTTTAGTTAGTTTTTTATTTTATTTTATTTTATTTATTATTTTATTTATGTTTAAGATTAGTTACTTATCCTATTTTTAGGTTTTATTTAGTTTAGTTTTAGTTTTTTAGACTTTTAGAGTTTAGGATTTAGGGTTTCGAGTTTAGGGTTTAGGGTTTAGGGTTGTAGATTTTAGGGTGTAGGGTTTAGGGTTTTGGGTTTAGGGTTTAGGGCTTAGGGTTTCAGAGTTTAGGGTTTAGGGTTGTAGGTTTAGGGTTCAAAGTTAGGGTTAGGGTTTTTTTAATTTTTTAATTTTTTTAATTTTTTTAAATTAAGTAAACTATTAGGTTTGGGTTTATTTAGTTTATCTTTTATTTATTTTAGTTTATTTTCATTCTTATTTTTATTATTAATTAGTTTAGTTTATTTATTTTAGTTTAGGTTTTTTTTTAGTTTATTTTATAGGTTTAGGTTTAGGTTTAGGTTTTAGTTTAGTTTTATTTTTATTTTAGTTTTTAGTTTTAGGTTTTTTTATTTTTAGATTTAGGGTTGTAGGTTTAGGGTGTAGGGTTTAAGAATTAGGGTTTAGGGTTAGTTTTAGGGATTAGGGTTTAGGATTTAAGGTTTAGGTTTTAAGGGGGGGGGGGGGTTCTAAATCAAGTAAATTGGTAGGTTTAGGTTTATTTTATTTATTTAGTTTATTTTTCATTTATTTTTATTTATTTTATTTTTTTATTTAGGTTTATTATTTATTTTTATTTAGTTTAGTTTAGGTTTTTTTATTTAAGTTTATTTTTTAGGGTTAGGTTTATGTTTATGTTTATTTTTAAGTCTAGTTTTATTTTTTTATTTTTTATGTTTAAGGTTTTATTTTATTTTTTAGGTTTAGGTTTTATATGTTTCTTTTAGGTTTTTTTTAGCATTTATTTTTCAATTTAGGTTTAGGTTTATTTTTAGTTTATTTTATTTTATTTAGTTTATGGTTTAGGTTTAGCTTATTTTAGGTTTTGGTTTAGGTTTTATTTATTTTAGATTATTCAATTTTAGTTTTGGTTTATGTTTATTTAATTTTACTTATTTTAGGTTTAGGCTTTTTCTTAGTTTAGAGTTTAGGTTTTATTTTTTAATTATTTTTACTTTTAAGTATTTATTTAGTATTTATTTTATTTTATTTTAGGTTTATTTTATTCTTATTTAATGTTTAGTTTTTATTTATTTAGCTTTATTATTTTTAGGTTTATTTTATTTTTTAGTTTAGTTTAAGTTTTTATTTAATTTAGTTTAGTTTAACTTTTATTTTTTATTTTATTTTATTTTTACATTTATGTTTAAGTTTAGATTTAGGTTTAGGTTTAAGTTTTAGTTTAGAATTTTATTTTTTTTATTTCATTTAGTTTTAGGTTTATTTATTTATTTTAATTTTAGGTTTTATTTAGTTTAGGTTTAAGTTTTTAGTTTCTTATGGTTTAGGATTTAGGGTTAAGGGTTTGGTGTTTAAGGTTTAGGGTTTAGGGTTGTATGTTTTAGGGTTTAGGGTTTAGGGTTTAGAGTTTATGGTTTAGGGTTTTAGGGTTTAGAGTTTAAGGTTTAAGGTTTAGGGTTTTAAGATTTAGGGTTTAGCTTTTAGTGTTGAAGGTTTAGGGTTAGGGTTTTTTTAATTTTTAGGTTTATTTTTTATTTATTTCAATTATTTTTATTTTTTTTATTATTATTTAGTTTAGTTTATTTATTTTAGTTTAGGTTTTTTATTTTAATTTATTTTTTAGGTTTAGGTTTAGGTTTTATTTTTATTTTGTTTTTTAGGTTTAGGTTTTATTTTTTATTTTTAGTTTTAGCTTCAATTTTTTATTTTATTTTTTTAGGTTTAGGTTTTATGTTTTTAATTTAAGTTTATTTATAGGTTTTTTTTTAGTTTAAGTATACATTTTTTTAATTTATTTTATTTTATTTATGCTTTAGATTTAGGTTTTTGTTTTAGATTTTATTTATTTTAGTTTAGTTTATTTTAGTTTAGGTTTAGGTTTATTTTATTTTTATTTTAAGTTTAAGTTTTTTTTTTTAGTTTAGGGTTTAGGTTTATTTTTATTTATTTTAGGTTTATTTTGGGTTTTTTTAGGCTTAGATTTTATTTAGTTTTATTTTATTTTATTTCAAGTTTATTTTATTTTTATTTTAGGTTTAGTTTTTATTTTATTTAGGTTTTATTATTTTTAGTTTAGTTTAGGGTTTTATTTATGTTATTTTAATTTTATTTTTATATTTTATTTTATTTTCTTTTTAGGTTTAGGTTTAGATTTAGGTTTTAGTTTTGGTTTTTATTTAATTTAATTTTTTATGTTATTTTAGTTTAGGTTTTATTTATTTATTTTACTTTTATGTTTTATTTAGTTTAGTTTTAGGATTTTAGCTTATAGGGTTTAGGGTTTAGCATTTAGGGTTTAGGTTTTGGGGATTAGGGTTTGGGGTTTAGCATTTAGGATTTAGGGTTTAGGGTTTACTGTATTAGGTTTAGGGTTTAGGGTTTTTAGGGTTTAGGGTTTGACTTTAGGTCTAGGGTTCAGGTTATAGTTTATTATTTAGGTAACTAGGCACCTCTAGAACAATTCCATAAGCTAGATGGATAGATCATTCCTCAATTTCTCCAGTTCCCATCAGAACCACCCCAGCCTCTTAAGTAGCGGGATCCACCATCACATCCATGATCTCTCCCTCTCTCACCACCAAAGCTGTAAGCTCCGTCGCTCCTCCCACCTCAATAACCACCACTGCTCCAACCACCACCTCCATTTCCACTAGCACCTCTAGATCCCTCACCACCATTATGATAGCCATCACCTTCGCCTTAGCCTCCACCACCAGTGCAGGCGAGCACGGTTGATGGTCATGTTCTCGATAGGTTCTTCCCATTCTTAGGAATTAGTTTTAGGTTTTGGTTTATTAAGTTTAGGGTTTAGGTTTATTTTTTAATTTAGTTACTTTAGGTTTAGGTTTAGGGTTTGGGGTTTAGGGTCTAGGTTTTAGGGTTAGGGTTTAGGGTTTAGGGTTTAGGATTTAAAGTTTAGGGTATATGATGTAGGGTTTAGGGTTTAGGGTTTTAGGATTTATGCTTTTAGGGTTTAGGGTTTAGGGTTTAGGGTTGTAGGTTTATGGTTTAGGGTTAGTTTTTGGGTTTAGGGTGTTTTTTTACGAAAACAAATTAAGTAAACCTGTAAGTTTAGGTTTTTTTATTTTCTTAGTTTATTTATTATTTATTTTAGTTTATTTTATTATTTATTTTATTTAGGTTTTTTTATTATTTAGTTTATTTATTTAAGTTTAGTTTATTTATTTAAGTTTAGGTTTTAGGATTTATCTTTTATTTTAGGTTTAGGTTTAGGTTGTAGGTTTATGGTTTTGGTTAGTTTTTTGGGTTTATTTTTTTTTATGTTAGTTAGTTTAGGTTTTTTATTTTCTTAGTTTATTTTTTATTTATTTTAGTTTATTTTTATTTATTTTTTTATTTAGGTTTTTTATTTTTATTTAGTTTAATTTATTTATTTTAGGTTTATTGATTTAAGTTTAGGTTTTATTTATTTATCTTTTAGGTTTAGGTTTAGGTTATGTTTATTTTTTTGGTTAGTTTTATTTGTATTTTAATTTTAGGTTTAGGTCTTTATTTTAGTTTATTTAGAGTTTATTTATTTATTTTTATTTAGGTTTATTTTTTTTTTAGGATTTAGGGTTTAGGTTTAGGTTTTTTATTTTTAGAGTTTAGGATTTAGGTTTATTTAGGTTTAGTTTTTTTTTTTAATTTATTTTAGGTTTATTTAGTTTCTATTTAATTTATTTTTGTTTATAATTCCTTTTATTTTTTTAGGTTTATTTTTTATTTTGATTTGGTTTACTTTATTTATTTTAGGTTTATTTATTTTAGTTTAGGTTTTTTAATTTTGTTTAGTTTTTAGGTTTAGGTTTAGGTTTGTACTTATTTTTTTAGTTAAGTTTTATTTATATTTTATTTGTTATGTTTAGGTTTTATATTTTTTTTAGGTTTAGGTTTTATATTTAGGTTTAGATTTTTATTATTTATTTTAGGTTTAGGTTTTATTTTATTTTGTTTTATTTTATTTTTTAGTTTAGGTTTAGGTTTTCTTTAGTTTATTTTATTTATTATTTATTTAGGTTTTATTTAGTTTATTTTTTTTTTTATTTATTTTATTTTATTTATTTTTAGGTTTTATTTTTTAGTTTATTTTTTAGGTTTAGTTTTATTTTTTTATTTTATTTTAGGTTTATTTTATTTTATTTATTTAGTCTTTATTTTATTTTATTAGGTTTATTTTTCTTTTTAGTTTAATTTAGGTTTTCATTTATTTTATTTTATTTTATTTTTATATTTATTTTTTATTTTTAGGTTCAAGTTTAGGTTTTAGTTTAAATTTAGTTTAGTTTTAAGTTTTTAGGTTTTTAGGGCTTATAATTTAGGGTTTAGGGTTTTGGGTTTATTGTTTAGGCTTTAGGGTTTAGGGTTTAGGGTTTAGCATTTTAGGGTTTAGGGTTTATGGTTTTAGGATTTTAGTTTTATGGTTTAGGGTTTAGGGTTTAGGGTTTTTAGGGTTAAGGGTTTAGGGTTAAGGGTTTAGGTTTTGTTAGGGCTCAAGTTTTAGTTTAGGGTTTAGGATTTTTTTTTTTTTTAACACAGAACAAATTTAGATTTAACATTTCTTCTTTTCAATTTTGTCAACCAATTAACAGACCAAGTTTTCTAAGACACAAGTGACGACATAGATAAAAAAATGAGCATGCATAGAGAAAATCAAAAACCCTAGATAGCTAGAATCATCTCTATTATAAAGACATAATTGCATTAGTAGTAGATCGAACCGATGGTTCTTCAGTTTCTCTAGTTCCCATCATCTCCCCGATCTCTCTCTCCGCCACTACCATAATTGTAACCTCCATCGCTCCTCTAGCCTCCATAACCACCACTACTTCGACCACCACCTCCATATCCACTAGCACCTCTAGATCCCCCACCACCACTGCGATAACCACGGATCGCCTTCCAATGTCGGATCTAGGAGCCTGGTTGATGATGTTCTTGGTGCCAAGGTTTTGCCCATTCTTAGGGTTTAGGTTTATTAGGTTATATGGTTTAGGTTTATTTTTTAATTTATTAAGTTACTTTAGGTTTAGCTTTAGGATTAGGATTTAGGGTTTAGGGTTTAAAGTTTAAGGTTTAGGGTTTAATCTTTAGAGATTAGGGTTTTGGGGTTTATACTTTTAGGGTTTAGGGTTTAGGGTTATGGTTTAGGGTTTAGGGTTAAGTATATGGTTTTTTAGTTTAGTGTTTAGGCTTTAGGGTTTAGGATTTTGAGGGTTTAAGTTTAGGGTTAGTTAGTTTAGTGTTTAAACTTGCTTTAGGTTTAAGGTTTTAGGTTTAAGGTTTAGAGTTTATATTTAGGGTTAAGAGTTTTAGTTTATGGAGTTTTAAGGTTTAGCATTTAGAGTTTAGGTTAGGTTTAGAGTTTAGGGTTTAGTGTTTAGGTTAGGTTAGTTTAGTTTAGGGTTTTAGGTTTGGTTTAGGGTTTGGGGTTTTAGGGTTTAGGTTTAGGGTTTAGGGTTTAGGGTTTAGGGTTTTGGATTTAGGGTTAGTTTAGGGTTTAGGGTTTAGGGTTTAGGGTTTAGGATTTAGGGTTTAGGGTTTATGATTTAGGGTTTTTATTTTTCTTAAAATTATATACCCTTGCAAGTTTAGGATTATTTAGTTTATTTAGTTCATTTTTTATTTATTTAAGTTTATATTTTTTTTATTTAGGTTTATTTCTAATTTTTATTTAGTTTAGTTTATTTATTTTAGGTTAATTTTTTTAGTTTAGGTTTTTTTGTTTAGTTTATTTTTATGTCTACATTTAGTTTTATGTGTATCTTTTAGTTTAGTTTTATTTTTATTTTATTTTTTATGTTTATGTTTTATTTTTTTTATTTTTAGGTTTAGGTTTAGGTTTTTATTTTATATTTTTAGGTTTAGGTTTTAGGTTTTTCTTTTAGGTTTATTTTTGGGTTTAGGTTTATTTTTACTTTATTTTATTTCATTTAGTTTAGGGTTTAAGTTTAATTTATTTTAGGATTAGGTTTAGGTCTTATTTAGTTTAGTTTAGTTTATTTTAGTTTAGGTTTATGTTTATTTTATTTTGTTTACTTTAGGTTTAGGTTTTTTTTAGTTTAGAATTTAAGTTTTATTTTTTATTTATTTTTAGGTTTATTTTTTAGGTTTAGGTTTTTTATTTAGTTTTTATTTTATTTTATTTTAAGTTTATTTTATTTTTATTTTATGTTTAATTTTTAGTTTATTTAGGTTTTTTATTTTTAGGCTTATTTTATTTTTTAGTTTAGTTTAGGTTTTTATTTATTTTATTTTAGTTTAGTTTTTTATTTTTAATTTTATTTTATTGTTAAATTTAGGTTTAGGTTTATGTATAAGTTTAAGTTTAAGTTTTTTTTTAATTATATTTAAGTTTATGTTTTTTATTTATTTTTTTATTACATTTTATTTAGTTTATGTTTAAGTTTTTAGGTTTTTAGGGTTAAGAATTTATGGTTTAAGGTTTGGGGTTTAGGGTTTAAGGTTTAGGGTTGTAAGTTTTATGATTTAGGGTTTAGGGTTTATGGTTTTAGGATTTAGGGTTTAGGGTTTAGGGTTTATGGGTTTTAGGGTTTATGCTTTTAGGTTTTATGATTAGGGTTTTGGGTTTAGGGTTTTTTAGGGTTTATGCTTTTAGGTTTTAGATTAGGGTTTAGGGTTTTTTAGGGTTTAGGGTATAGGGTTTAGGGTTTACGGTCGTAGGTTTATGGTTTAGGGTTAGTTTTTGGGTTTAGAGTTTAGGATTTAAGGTTTAAGGTTTTTTTAGGTTTATTTGGTTTATTTAGTTTATTGAGCTTTTTATTTATTTATTTTAGTTTACTTTATTTTTAAAATTTTTTTAGGTTTATTTTTTTATTTTTATTTAGTTTAGTTAATTTATTTTAGGTTTATTAATTTTAGTTTAGGTTTTTTATTTTAGTTTATTTTTATGTTTATGTTTATTTTTTAGTTGAGTTTTATTTTTATTTTAGTTTTTAGGTTTCAGTTTTTTGGATTTTATGGTTTGGGGTTTAAGATTTTGGGTTTAGGGTTTAAGGTTTTAGGGTTTATGCTTTTAGGGTTTAGGGTTACGGTTTAAGGTTTAGGGTTTAGGGATTACTTTTTAGGCTTTAGGGTTTAGGGTTTTTAAAGTTTAGGGTTTAGGGATTAGGGTTTAAAGTTTTGGGTTTGGGGTTTAGGGTTTTAGAGTTTGGGTTTAGGGTTTAGGGTTGTAGGTCTAGAGTTTAGGGTTAGGGTTTTCTTTATTATTTTTTATTATTATATTTTTTTTATTTTAGGGTTTAGGGTTTAGTGTCTAGGTTTCGATTTTAGGTTTAGGGTTCAGGTTTTAGTTTAGGTTTATTTTTAAATTAAGTAAACTGGTAGGTTTAGTTTTTTTTATAGTATATTTTGTTTATTTTTTAATTATTTAAGTTTATTTTATTTTTTCTTTATTTTTAAATTTTTTTATTTTGATTTAGTTTATTTTATTTATTTTAGATTTATTTATTTTAGTTTAGGTTTTCTATTTTAGTTTATTTTTTAGGTATAACTTTAGGTTTATGCTTATTTTTTAGTTTAGTTTTATTTTTATTTTATCATTTTGGATTAAGTTTTTTTTTTTTTTTTAGGTTTAGGTTTAGGTTTTATTTAATTTTTTTAAGTTTATGTTTTAGGTTTTTATTTTAGTTTATTTTTTGGTTTAATTAAAATTTAAGTTTAGGTTTATTTTTAGTTTATTTTATTTTATTTAGATAATCATTTAGGTTTAGTTTATTTTAGGTTTAGGTTTAGGTTTTATTTATTTTAATTTAGTTTATTTTAATTTAGGTTTATTTTATTTTTGTTTATGTTAGGTTTTGGTTTGTTTTTTAGTTTAAGGTTTAGGTTTTATATTTTTATTATTTTTAGGTTTTATTTTTTGGTTTATTTTTAAGTTAGTTTTTATTTTATTTAATTTTAGGTATATTTTATTTTTATTTTTTGTTTAGTTTTTATTTTATTCAATTTTTTTATTTTTAGGTTTATTTTATTTTATTAGTGTAGTTTATGTTTTAATTTATTTTATTTTTGTTTAATTTTATTTTTTATTTTATTTTATTTTTAGGTTTAGGTTAAGGTTTAGGTTTTAGTTTAGGTTTTTATTTTATTTTATTTTTTATTTTATTTAGGCTTAGGTGTTTTTATTTATTTATTTTTTGGTTTTATTTAGTTTAGGTTAAGGTTTTTAGGGTTTTAGGGTTTAATGTTTACGGTTTAGGGTTTAGGGTTTAGGGTTTAGGGTTTAGGGTTGTAGATTTTAGGGTTTAGGGTTAGAATTTTTATATATTTTAATTTTTTTTAATTTTTAGGGTTTTGGGTTTATGGATTAGGGTTTAGGTTTTAGGTTAAGGGTTTAGGTTTTAGTTTAGTGTTCAGGGTTTCTGGTTTTTTTTATAACAGAGAACACATTCAGATTCAATATTTCTTCTTTTTCTTTTTATCAACCAAGTAACACACCAAGTTTTCTAAGACTCAAGCGATGACATAGATATAAAATGAGCATGTATAGAGCAAATCAAAAACCCTAGATTAGAACCGCCTTTGTTGTAAAGACATAGTTGCTTAAGCAGCAGATCGGATCGGTCGTTCTTCAGTTTCTTTAGTTCCCATCAGGACCACCTCGACCTCTTGAGTAGCAGGATCCATGATCATATCCCCAATCTGTCCCTCCACCACCACCATGGCTATAACCTCCATCGCTCCTCCTGCCTACCTTACCACCACCTCGATATCCACCAGCACCTCTAGATCTCCTACCACCTGTGCGATAATCATTGCGTCTGCCTTCGCCTTCATAGCTAGATCTAGACTGAACCTGGTTGACGGTGATATTCCTGCCATGAAGGTTCTGCCCATTCTTAGGGTTTATGTTTAGGTTTAGGTTTATTAAATTTTAGGTTTATGTTTTTTTTAATTATTTAGTTACTTTAATTTAGGTTTAGGGTTTAGGGTTTAGGGTTTAGTGTTTAGGGTTTAGTTTTAGGGTATAGGGATTTGGTTTCAGGATTTGGGGTTTAGGGTTTTAGGGTTTATTCTTTTAGGGTTTAGGGTTTAGCGTTAGGGTTTAGGGTTTATGGTTTAGGGTTAGGGTTTTATTTTTAATTTTTATTTTTTATTTTTAGGGTTTATGTTTGAGGTTTAGGGTTCAAGTTTTAGTTCAGCGTTTCGGGTTATGATTTTTTTTGTAAGAGAGAATAAATTCAGATTCAACATTTTTTATTTTTTATTTAATCAACCAAGTAACACACCAAGTTTTCTAAGAGCCAAGTGATGACATAGATAAAAATTGAGCACGCATAGATCAAATCAAAAACCCTTGATAACTAGAACCATCTCAACTATAAAGGCATAGTCCCATAAGTAGCAGATCATACTGGTCATTCTTCAATTTCCTCTAGTTCCCATCAGAACCACCCTGGCCTCTCGAGTAGTGGGATCCACCATCCTCTATCCACACCACCATGATGTAACCTCCATCCTCCCACCACCATAACCACCACTACCTCGACCACCACCTCCAAATCCAGCAGCACCTCCAAATCACCACTATGATAACCTTTCTGCCTTAGCCTCCACCTTGATCCCACGGTTGTGGTGATGTTCCTATGATCAAGGTTATGCACATTCTTAGGGTTTAGGTATAGGTTTACTAGGTTTTAGGGTGTAGGTATATTTTATAATTTATTTAGTTACTTAGGTTTAAGTTTAGGGTTTGTGGTTTAGGGTTAGGGTTTAGGGTTTAGGGTTTAGGTTTTAAGGTTTATGATTTTAGAATTTAGGGTTTAGGTTAGGGCTTAGGATTTAGGGTTTAGGGTTTAGGGTTTAGAGTTAGCATTTTTGATTTTTTAGTGTTTAGGGTTGTAGGTTTCTTTGTAGGTTTAGGGTTTAAGGTTAGGGTTTCTTATTTTTTTAATTTTTTTTATTTATAAGGTGTAGGGTTTAGGGTTTAGGGTTGTAGGTTTAGAGTTTTAGGTTTGGGGATTAGGGTTTAGGGTTTAGTGTTTAGAATTTAGGGTTTATGGTTTTTTTTTAAAAAAATTAAGTAAACCTGTAGGTTTAGGTATATTTGGTTTACTTAGTGTTTTTTTATTTTTATTTAGTTGAGTTTATTTATTTTAGTTTTTTCTTTTAGTTTATTTTTTAGGTTTAGTTTTATTTTTATTTTATTTTTTATATTTTTAGGTTTTAGAGTTTAGTTTAGGGTTTTAGGTTTGTTTTAGGTTTAGAGTTTAAGTTTAGGTTTTAGGGTTTAGGGTTTAGGTTTAGTATTTAGGGTTTCTTATTTAGGATTTAGAGTTTAGGGTTTTAGGGTTTAGGGTTTAGGAGTTTGGGTGTAGGTTAGGGTTTTGGGTTTGAGTTTAGGGCTTTAGGCTTTAGGTTTAAGTTTAGGTGGGTTTAGGGTTTAGGGTTAGTTTTAAGGTTTAGGGTTTAGGGTTAAGGATTTTTTAAAAATTTTTTTTATTTTCAGAGTTTAGGGTTTAGGGTTTAGGGTTTAGGTTTTAGGTTTAGGGTTCAGGATTTAGTTTAGGTTTATTTTTAAATTAAGTAAAGTGGTAGGCCTAGGTTTTTTAGTTTATTTGGTTTATTTTTTAATTATTTTAGTTCATTTTATTTATTTTTTGTTTATTTATTTTAGTTTAGGTTTCTTATTTTAGTTTATTTTTTAAGGTTTAGGTTCAGGTTCATGTTTATTTCTTAGTTTATTTTTATTTTAGTTTTTAGGTTTACATTTTTTATTTTATTTTTAGGTTTAAGTTCAGGTTTTTATTTTTATTTTTATTTTTTTGGTTTAGGTTGTAGGTTTTTATTTTAGGTTTTTTTTTAGTTTAGGTTTAGGTTTATTTTTAGTTTATTTTATTTTATTTAGTTTAGGGTTTAGGTTTAGTTATTTTAGGTTTAGGCTTAGGTTTTATTTATTTTAATTTTGGTTTAGGTTTATTTTATTTTGTTTATTTTAGGTTTAGATTTTATTTTTATTTATTTTTTAGGTTTTATTCTTAGGTTTAGGTCTTTATTTAGTTTAAATTTTTTTATTTTAGGTTTTTTTGGTTTTATTTTAGTTTTCTATTTTATTTAGGTTTTTTATTTTTAGGTTTATTTTATTTTTTATTTTTTTATATTTTTATTTATATTATTTTAGTTTAGTTTTATTTTTTATTTTATTTTATTTTTAGGCTTAGGTTTAGGTTTAGGGTTTAGTTTATGTTATTATTTTATTTTATCTTTTTATTTTATTTAGATTTAGGTTTTTTTTATTTATATTATTTTTAGGTTTTATTTAGTTTAGGAATAGGTTATTAGGTTTTTAGGGTTTAGGGTTTAGGATTTATTGTTTAAAGTATTGGGTTTAGAGTTGTAGGTTTTACAGTTTAGGGTTTAGGGTTTTAGGTTTATGGTTTAGGGTTAGGTTTTTTGATTTTTTTATTTTTTACTTTTAGGGTTTAGGTTTTAGGGTTAGGGTTTAGGGTTTCAAGTTTAGGTTTTATGTTTAAGGTGCAAGTTTTAGTTTAGGGTCTAAAGTTTTATGTTTTTTTTCTTAACAGAGCACTAATTCAGATGCAATATTTCCTCTTTTTGATTTCATCAACCAAGTAACACACCAAGTTTTCGAAGAAACAAGCAACGACAAAGATAAAAAATGGGCACACATAGAGCAAATCAAAAAGCCTAGATAACTAGAACTGCCTTAACTATAAAGACACAATTCAATAAGCAGTAGATCGGATCAACCATTCTTCAATTTCTTCACTCCCATCAGGATCACCCCGGCTTCTCGAGTAGCTGGATCTACCATCATATCCCTGATCTCTCCCTCTGCTAGCACCACAACTGAAACCTCCATCGCTCCTCCTATCTACATAATCACCATTACTCTAACCACCACCTCGATATCCACCAGCACCTCTAGATCCCCCACCACCACTGTGATTACCGCCGCCTCCTCCTTTTCCTCCACGGATCTATCGAGCACGGTTGGGGTGATATTCACTTGTCAAGGTTATGCCCATTATTAAGGTTTAGGTTTATGTTTAGGTTTATTAAGTTTTAAGGTTTAGGTTTATTTTTTAATTTATTTAGTTACTTTATGATTAGGTTTAGGGTTTAGGGTTTAATGTTTAGTGTTTAGGGTTAGGGTTTAGAATTTAGGGTTTAGAGTTTGGGATTTAGGGTTTAGGGTTTTAAAGTTTATGCTTTTAAGGTTAAGGGTTTAGGGTTAGGTTTAGGGTTTAGGGTTGTAGGTTTAGTGTTGTAGGTTTAGGGTTTAGGGCTAGGATTTTTTTAATTTTTTTAAATTTTTAAGGTTTAGGGTTTAGGGTTTATGTTTGAGGTTTAGGGTTCAGGTTTTAATTTAGGGTTTAAGGTTTTGGGTTTTTTTGAGAGAATAAATTTAGATTCAACATTTCTACTTTTTAATTTCATTAACCAAGTAACACATCAAGAATTCTAAGGCCCAAGCGATGACATAGATAAAAGATGAGCACTCATAGAGCAAATCAAAAACCCTAAATAATTATAACTGTCTCTACTATAAGCAACATATCATATCGATTGTTCTTCAATTTCCTCCAGTTCCCCTCAGAACCACCCCGGCCTCTCGAGTAGCGGGATCCACCATCATATCCCTGATCGCTCCCTCTGCCACCACCATGACTATAACCTCTGTCGCTCCTCCCACCTCTATAACCACCAATGCTCTGACCGCCACCTCCATATCCACCAAGACCTCCAGATCCCCCACCACAACTATGATAACTGCTGCTTCCGCCTTTGCCTCCACTGCCAAATTTAGACTGAGCCTGGTTGATGGTGATGTTCTGGCCATCAAGGTTCTGCCCATTCATAGAGTTTTTGTTTATGTTTAAGTTTAGTATTTTTTTGGGTTTAGGTTTATTTTTTAATTTATTTAGTTACTTAGGTTTAAATTTAGGGTTTGGGGTTTAATGTTTTGGGTTTGGGGGTTGGGGTTTAGGATTTATGATTTTAGGGTTTATGGTTTAAGGTTAGAGCTAAGGGTTTAGGATTTAGGGTTTATGATTTAGAGTTTAGGGTTTAGGGTTTTTTAGGGTTTACGGTTTAGGGTTTAGGGTTGTAGGTTTAGTGTCATAGGTTTATGGTTTAGGGTTTAGGATTAGTTTTAGGGTTTAAAGTTTAGGGTTAGGGTTTTTTTTTATTTTTAGGGTGTAGGGTTAGTTTTTGGGTTTAGGGTTTAGGGTTATAGATTTATGGTTTATATTTTTTTTTTAAATTAAGTAAACTTGCAGGTTTAGGTTTATTTAGTTTACTTAGTTTATTATTTGCTTATTTTATTTTTTATTTTGATTTAGGTTTATTTTTCTTTTAGTTTAGTTTATTTATATTAGGTTTATTTCTTTTATTTTAGGATTTTTATTCTATTTTATTTTTTAGGTTTAGGATTTGGTTTAGGTTTAAGTTTATTTTTTTAGTTGAGTTTTATTTTATTTTATTTTTTAGGTTTAGTTTTTTATGTTTTTAGTGTTTAGGGTTTAGGGTTTTAGGATTTAGGGTTTTACGGTTTAGGGTTTAGGGTTAGGGTTTAGGGTTTAGTGTATATGCTTTAAGGTTTATAGTTTTAGCTTGAGGGTTTTAAGGGTTTAGGGTTTAGGGTTTAGGGTTTGAGTTTAGGGTTTTAGGTTTGGGGTTTAAGTTTTAGGTTTTAGGGTTTAAGGATTAGGGTTGTAGGTTTATGGTTTAGGGTTAGTTTTAGGGTTTGGTGTTAAGGGTTAAAAATTTATTATTATTATTATTATTATTATTAGGGTTTAGGGTTTAGGGTTTATGGTTTTAGTTTTAGGTTTAGGGTTCAGGCTTTAGTTTTGGTTTATTTCTAAATTAGGTAAACTGGTAGGTTTAGGTTTTTTTTAGTTCATTTGGTTTATTTTTTTGTATATTTTAGTTTACTTTAGGTTTATTTATTTTAGTTTAGTTTTCTTATTTTAGTATATTTTTTAGGTTTACATTTAGGTTTATGTTTATTTTTTAGTTTAGTTTTTTTTTTATTTTTTTTAGGTTTAGGTTTTATTTTTTTATTTTTAGGTTTAGGTTTCAATTTTGATTTTACTTTTTTAGGTGTAGGTTTTAGGTTTTTATTTTAGGTTATTTTTAAGTTTTATTTTTTAGTTTAGGTTTAGGTTTATTTTTAGTTTATTTTATTTTATTTAGTTTATAGTTTAGGTTTAGTTTATTTTAGGTTTAGGTTTAGGTTTTATTTATTTTAGTTTTGTTTATTATAGTTTACGTTTAGTTATATTTTATTTTGATTATTTTAAGTTTAGGCTTTTTTTAGTTTAAGGTTCGGGTTTTATTTTTTATTTAATTTAAGATTTTATTTTTTAGGTTTAAGTTTTTATTTAGTTTTAATTTTATTTTTGTTTAGTTTTATTTTATTTATAATTTTGGTTTAGTTTTTATTTTATTTAGGTTTTTTATTTTAGGCTTATTTTATTTTTTAGTTTAGTTTATGTTTTTATTTATTTTATTTTAGTTTAGTTTTTCTTATTCATTTTATTTTTAGGTTTAGGTTTAGGTTTATTTTTTAGTTTAGTTTATGTATTTATTTATTTTATTTTAGTTTAGTTTTTCTTTTTCATTTTATTTATTGGTCTAGGTTTAGGTTTATGTTTTAGTTTAGTTTTTTTATTTTATTTTATTTGTTTATTTTATTTAGGTTTAGGTTTATTTATTTATTTATTTTTAGGTTTTATTTAGTTTAGCATTAGGTTTTTAAGTTTTTAGGTTTTCAAGGTTTAAGGTTTAGGGTTTAGAGTTTAGGGTTTAGCATTGTAGGTTTTAGGGTTTAAGGTTTTGGATTTCGGGTTTAAGGTTAGGTTTTTTTAATTTTTTATTTTTTAATTTTTTTATTTTTTTTAAGTTTTAGTTTTTAGGGTTTATGGTTTACGATTTAGGGTTTAGGTTTAAAGTTCAGGTTTTACTTTAGGGTTTTTGGTTTTCATTTTTTTTTTAACAGAGAACAAATTCAGATTCAACATTTCTTCTTTTCGATTTCATCAACCAAGTAACACACCAAGTTTTGTAAGGCACAAGCGATGATATAGTTAAAAAATGTGCACGCATATAGCAAATCAAAATCCCTAGATAACTAGAACTATCTGTACTATAAGGGCACAATTTCATAAGCACTAGATTGGATTGAGCGTTCTTCAGTTTCTCCAGTTCCCATCAGAACCACCCCGTCTCTTAAGTATGGGATCCACCATCATACCCTCGATCAGTCCCTCCACCACCACTACAGCTATGTAACCTTAATCGCTCTTTCGACCTCCATAACCACCAAAGCTCTGACCACTACCTCCATATCCAGCAGCACCAACCACCACCATATGGATAACCGTCGCCTCCACTTCACTTCGACCACCATTTCTAGACTGATTCTAGTAGGCGGTGATGTTCCTGTCGTCAAGGTTCTTTCCATTCCTCAGGTTTAGGTTTAGGTTTATTAAGTTTTAGGGTTTAGTTTTATTTTTTAATTTATTTAGTTACTTTTGGTTTAGGTTTAGGGTTTGGAGTTTATGATTTAGGTTTTAAGGTTAGGGTTTAGAGTTTGATGTTTGGGGTTTAGGGTTTAGGATTTCTTTTTTTAGGGTTTAGGGTTTAGAGTTAGGTTTAGGGTTTAGTGTTTAGGCTTTAGGGTTTAGGGTTTAGGGTTAGTTTAGAGTTTAGGGTTTAGGATTTTTGGGTTTTGGGTTTAGTGTTTCGGGTTTAGGGTTTAGGGTTAGGGTTAGGGTTTAGGGTTTATGGTTCAGGGTTTAGGGTTTAGGATTTAGGATTTACAATTGTAGGTTTAGTGTTCTAGGGTTGGTTTAGGGTTTTCGATTAAGGTTTTGTTTTAGTGTTTAGGGTTTAGGGTTTAGAATTTAGGGTTTAGGGTATATGGTTAAGGGTTTAGTGTATTCTATTTTAAAAATTAAGTAAACCAGTATGTTTAGGTTTATTTAGTTTATTTTTTATTTATTTTAGTTTATTTTATTTTTTATTTTATTTAGTTTATGTTTTATTTTATTAGTTTAGTTTATTAATTTTTGGTTTATTTATTTTAGTTTAGGTTTTTTATTTCAGTTTATTTTTTAGGTTTAGGTTTAGGTTCGTATTTATTTTTTTACTTTAGTATTTTTTTTAAATTTTTTAGGTTTAGGTTTTATTTTTTATTTCTAGGTTTAGGGTTAGGTTTTTGTTTTATCTTTTAAGTTTAGGTTTTAGGTTTTTATTTTGAATTTATTTTTAAGTTTTATTTTTTCGTCTAGCATTTGGTTTATTTTTAGTTTATTTTATTTTATTTAGTTTAGGGTTTCAGTTTAGTTTATTTTGGGTTTAGGTTTAGGTTTTATTTATTTTAGTTAAGGTTTAGGTTTATTTTATTTTATTTATTTTAGGTTTAGCTTTTTTTTAGTTTAGGGTTTAGGTTTTATTTTTTATTTATTTTTAGGTTTATTTTTTTAGTTTTAGGTTTTTATTTTACTTTTTTTTCATTTGGGTTTTATTTTATTTAGGTTTTTTATTTGTAGGTTTATTTAATTTTTAAGTTTAGTTTAGGTTTTTATTTATTTTTATTTTGTTTAGTTTTCACTTTATATTTTATTTTATTTTTAGGTTTAGGTTTATGTTTAGGTTTTGGTTTATGTTTTGGCTTTAGTTTATATTTCTATTTTATTTTATTTTATATATTTTATTTAGGTTTAAATTTTTCTTATTTTATTTTTTGGTTTTATTTAGTTTAGGTTTAGGTTTTTAGGTTTTTAGTGTTTAGGGTTTGGAGTTGTAGGATTTAGGGTTTAGGGCTTAGGGTTTAGGGTTTAGGGTTGTAGGTTTCAAGGTTTAAGGTTTAAGGATTAGGGTTTAGGGTTTAGGTTTAGAGTGTTTAGGTTTAGGGTTTAGGGTTTAGGATTTAGGGTTTAGGGTTTAAAGCTAGGTTTATTTTATTTTATTTTATTTTTTTTATATAGGGTTTAATGTTTAGCATTTTTTAAGGTTTAGGATTTAAGGTTTAGGGTTAAGGGTTGTAGCTTTAGGGTTTAGGGTTTAGGGTTTAGGGTTTAGGGTTAGTTTTTAGGCTTAGGGTTTACGATTTACGGTTTAGGTTTATTTTTGTTTATTTTATTTTATTTAGTTTACGTTTAGGTTTAGGTTTAGGATTTATTTATTTTAGTTTAGTTTATTTTAGTGTAGGTTTAGGTTTATTTAATTTTTTTTATTTTATTTTTATTTTAGGTTTAGGTTTTTTCTTAGTTATGGGTTTAGGTTTTATTTTTTATTTATGTTTAGTTTTTATTTTGAGGTGTTTTTTAGGTTTAGGTTTTTATTTTATTTTATTTTAGGTTTATTTTATTATTATTTTAAGTTTAGTTTTATTTCTAATTAGGTTTCTTATACTTAGGTTTATTTTATTTTTTAGTGTAGTTTAGGTTTTTATTTAATTTATTTTAGTTCATTTTTTAATTTTTTTAGGTTTAGGTTTAGGTTTTTATTTTATTTTATTTTATTTAGGTTTAAGTTTATTTATTTATTAAGTTTTATTTAGTTTAGTTTTAGGTTTTTTAGTTTTTTAAGGTTTAGGGTTTAGAATTTAGGGTTTAGGGTTTCGGGTTTAGGGTTTTATGTTTTGTGTTTAGGCTTTATGGTTTAGGGTTTTGAGGGTCTAGGAATTATGGTTTAGGGTCTAGGATTTTAGGGTTCAGGGTTTAGGGTTTAGTGTTTAGACTTTAGGGTTTAGGGTTTTGAGGGTCTAGGAATTAGAGTTTATGGTTTAGAGTTTTAGGGTTTAGGGTTTAAGGTTTAGGGATTAGGGTTTAGGGTTTAAGGTTTAAGGTTTTAGGGTTTAGTGTTTATGGTTAGAGTTTAGGGTTTAGTGTTAGGGTCAGGATTTAGGGTTTAGGGTTTAGGGTTTAAGGTTAATTTAGGGTTTACGGGTTAAGGTTGAGTGTTTAGGGTTTAGGGCTATTGGTTTAGGCTTGTAGGTTTAGGGTTTTTTAGTTTAGGTTTAGGGTTTAGGGTTTAGGGTTTAGGATTTAGAGTATAGGGTTTAGGATTATGGTTTTTTTTAAATTAAGTAAACTGGTAAGTTTAAGTTTATTTATTTTAGTTTATTTGATTTTTTTTATTTTTACTTAAATTTATTTTTTAGTTTTATTTAATTTAGTTTTATTATTTTAGTTTAGGGTTTATTTTATATTTTTAATTTTAGGTTTATGTTAATGCTTATTTTTTAGTTTAGTTTAATTTTTATTTTATTTTTAAGGTTTTGGTTTTATTTTTATTTTTAGGTTTAGGTTTAGGTTTCTATTTTGTTCTTTTTAGGTTTAGGTTTTAGGTTTATTTTTAGGTTTTATTATTTTAGTTTAGATTTAGGTTTATTTTATTTTATTTAGTTTAAGTTTTGGTTTAGGTTTTGGTTTAATTTATTTTAGGTTTAGGTTTATGTTGTATTTAATTTAGTTTAGTTTATTTTAGTTTAGGTTTAGGTTTATTTTATTTTTATTTTATGTTTAGGATTTTTTTTAGTTTAGGGTTTAGGTTATATTTTTTATTTATTTTTACATTTTATTTTTATGTTTAGGTTTTTATTTAATTTTTATTTTACTTTAGGTTTATTTTATTTTTAATTTACATTTATTTTTTATTTTATTTATGTTTCCTATTTTTAGTTTCATTTAATTTTTTAGTTTAGTTTAAGTTTTTATTTATTTTATTTTAATTAATTTTTATTTTTTCACTTATTTTTCTTTTAGGTTTAGGTTTATGTTTTAATTTATGTTTTTATTTTATTCATTTATTTTTTAGGTTTAGGTTTATTTGTTTATTTTATTATTAGGTTTTATTTAGTTTAGGTTTAGGTTTTAGGGTTTAAGTCTTATGGTTTAGGCTTTGGGGTTTAGGGTTTAGGGTTTAGGGTTGTAGGTTTTAGGGTGTATGGTTTAGGGTTTAGGGTTTATGGTTTAGAGTTTGGGTTTTTGGGTATAGGGTTTAAGGTTTAGGGTTTTGGGTTTAGGTTTTAGGTCTAAGGTTTAGGTTTTAGTTTAGGGTTTAGTTTTTTTTTTAAGCAGAGAACAAATTCATATTCAACATTTCTTCTTTTCAATTTCATCAACCAAGTAACACACCAAGTTTTCTAAGACACAAGCGATGACATAGATAAAAAATGAGCATGCATAGAGCAAATTAAAAACCTTAGATAACTAGAATCATCTCTACTATAAAGACATAGTTCCATAAGTAGCAGATCGAATTCATCATTCTTTAGTTTCTCTAGTTCCCATCAGAACCATCCTGGCTCTCTAGTAGCGTGAACCACCACCATGGCTGTAACCTCCATCGCTCCTCCGACCTCCATAACCACCACTGCTCCATATCAACACCTCCAGATTGCCCACCACCACTACGATAACCAATGCCTCTGCCTTCGCCTCCACCACCGATCTGGGTGAGCAGTTGGATGATGTTCTAGTCAAGGTTACGCCCATTCTTAGGGTTTTATTTGGGTTTTATTTTTTAGATTTATTTTTAATTTATTAAGTTACTTTAGGTTTAGGGTTTGGTGTTTAGGGTTAGGGTTTAGGGTTTAGGGTTTAGGGTTTTATGATTTATGCTTTTTGGGTTTAGACTTTAGGGTTAGGGTTTAGGGTTTATGGTTTTAAGGTCTAAGGATTTAGGGTTTAGGGTTTAAGGTTAGGTTTTAGGGTTTAGGGTTTAAGGTTTTGAGGGTTTTGGGTTTAGGGTTAGGTTAGGGTTCAGGGTTAGCTTAAGGTTCTAGGTTAGTTTAGGGTTTAGGGTTTAGGCTTTAGGGTTTAAAGTTTTTAGTGTTTAGGGTTTTAGGGTTTAGGGGGTTTAGGGTTTAGGGTCATGGTTTGTGTTTAGGGTTTAGAGATTATGCTTTAGGATTTATGATTTAGAATTTAAGGTTTTGTTTTAATTTAGGGTTTAGTGTTTAGGGTTTGGGGTTTAGGGATTTTTAGGATTTAGGGTTTAGGGTATAGGGTTTTTTAGGTTTTAGGGTTTAAGGTTTAGGGTTTAGGGTTATAGGTTTTAGGGTTGTAGGTTTAGGGCTTAAGGTTTAGGATTTAGGGTTTAGGGTTAGTTTTGGGGTTTATGGTTTAAGGTTTAGGATTTAGAGTTTAGGGTTTAGGGTTGAGGATTTTTCTTTTAACTTAAGTAAACCGGTAGGTTTAAGTTTGTTTAGTTTATTTTTTATTTATTTTAGTTTATTTTAGTTTTTTTTATTTTTAGTTAGTTTAGTTTATTTATTTTAGGTTTATTTATTTTAGTTTAGGTTTTTTATTTTGATTTATTTTTTAGGTTTATGTTTATTTTTTCTTTTAGATTTTTTTATTTTATTTTTTATGTTTAGGTTTTATTTTTCATTTTTTAGGTTTAGGTTTACATTTTTATTTTATTTTTCTAAGTTTATGTTTTAGGTATTTCTTTTTGGTTTATTTTTAGGTTTTATTTTTTAGTTTAGGTTTAGGTTTATTTTCAGTTTATTTTATTTTATTTATTTTAGGTTAGTTTATTTTAGTTTATTTTAGGTTTAGGTTAATGTTTTATTTATTTTAGGTTAGTTTATTTTAGTTTAGGTTTCGGTTTATTTTATTTTGTTTACTTTTGGTTTAGGTTTTTTTTTAGTTTAAGGTTTAGGTTTTATTTTCTATTTATTTTGAGTTTTATTTTTTAGGTTTAGGTTTTTATTTATTTTTTATTTTATTTTATTTAAATGTTTATTTTATTTTATTTTTACATTTAGTTTTTATTATATTTAGGTTTTTTAGGTTTATTTTATTTTTTTTAGTTTAGTTTAGGTTTTTATTTATTTTATTTTATTTTTATTATTATTTTTTATTTTATTTATTTTTACATTTAGGTTTAGGTTTAGGTTTAGGTTTAGGTCTTGGTTTTAGTAAGGTTTTTATTTTATTTTATTTTATTTATTATTTTATTTATGTTTAGGTTTAGTTACTTATCCTATTTTTAGGTTTTATTTAGTTTAGTTTTAGTTTTTTAGACTTTTAAAGTTTAGGATTTAGGGTTTCGATTTTAGGGTTTAGGGTTGTAGGTTTTAGGGTGTAGGGTTTAGGGTTTTGGGTTTAGGGTTTAGGGCTTATGGTTTTAGAGTTTAGGGTTTAGGGTTGTAGGTTTAGTGTTCAAAGTTAGGGTTAAGGTTTTTTTAATTTTTTTTAATTTTTTTTTATTTTTTAAATTAAGTAAACTATTAGGTTTGGGTTTATTTAGTTTATCTTTTATTTATTTTAGTTTATTTTCATTCTTATTTTTATTATTAATTAGTTTAGTTTATTTATTTTAGTTTAAGTTTTTTATTTTAGTTTATTTTATAGGTTTAGGTTTAGGTATAGGTTTTAGTTTAGTTTTATTTTTATTTTAGTTTTTAGGTTTAGGTTTTTTTTATTTTTAGATTTAGGGTTGTAGGTTTAGGGTGTAGGGTTTAAGAATTAGGGTTTAGGGTTAGTTTTAGGGATTAGGGTTTGGGGTTTAGGGTTTAGGTTTTAAGAGGGGGGGGGGTAAATCAAGTAAACTGATAGGTTTAGGTTTATTTTATTTATTTAGTTTATTTTTCATTTATTTTTATTTATTTTATTTTTTATTTAGGTTTATTATTTATTTTTATTTAGTTTTGTTTAGGTTTTTTTATTTAAGTTTATTTTTTAGGTTTAGGTTTATCTTTATGTTTATTTTTAAGTCTAGTTTTAGTTTTTTATTTTTTTATGTTTAGGGTTTTATTTTATTTTTTTAGGTTTAGGTTTTATGTGTTTCTTTTAGGTTTTTTTAGCTTTTATTTTTCAGTTTAGGTTTAGGTTTATTTTTAGTTTATTTTATTTTATTTAGTTTAGGGTTTAGGTTTAGCTTATTTTAGGTTTTGTTTTAGGTTTTATTTATTTTAGTTTATTTTATTTTAGTTTAGGTTTAGGT
Source organism: Cymbidium sinense (assembly GCA_021442155.1). Lineage (NCBI taxonomy): Eukaryota > Viridiplantae > Streptophyta > Magnoliopsida > Asparagales > Orchidaceae > Cymbidium > Cymbidium sinense. Next base: position 47,719,774 of record CM038214.1, on the reverse strand, counting down.
TTATTTAATTTTACTTATTTTAGGTTTAGGCTTTTTCTTAGTTTAGAGTTTAGGTTTTATTTTTTAATTATTTTTACTTTTAAGTTTTTATTTTATTTTAGTTTAGCTTTTATTTTTTATTTTATTTTATTTTTACATTTAGGTTTAAGTTCAGATTTAGGTTTAGGTTTAAGTTTTAGTTTAGAATTTTATTTTTTTTATTTCATTTAGTTTTAGGTTTATTTATTTATTTTAATTTTAGGTTTTATTTAGTTTAGGTTTAGGTTTTTAGTTTTTTATGGTTTAGGATTTAGGGTTAAGGGTTTGGTGTTTAAGGTTTAGGGTTTAGGGTTGTATGTTTTAGGGTTTAAGGTTTATGGTTTAGAGTTTATGGTTTAGGGTTTTAGGGTTTAGGATTTAAGGTTTAAGGTTTAGGGTTTTAAGATTTAGGGTTTAGCTTTTAGTGTTGTAGGTTTAGTGTTAGGGTTTTTTTATTTTTTTTTAATTTTTAGGTTTATTTTTAATTTATTTTAGTTATTTTTATTTTTTATTTTTTTATTATTATTTAGTTTAGTTTATTTATTTTAAGTTTATTTATTTTAGTTTAGGTTTTTTATTTTAATTTATATTTTAGGTTTAGGTTTTATTTTTTTTTTGTTTTTTAGGTTTAGGTTTTATTTTTTATTTTTAGGTTTAGCTTTGGGTTTTTATTTTATTTTATTTTTTAAGGTTTAGGTTTTATGTTTTTAATTTAAAATTATTTTTAGGTTTTTTTTAGTTTAAGTATTCATTTTCTTAATTTATTTTATTTTATTTAGGCTTTAGATTTAGGTTTTGTTTTAGGTTTTATTTATTTTAGTTTAGTTTATTTTAGTTTAGGTTTAGGTTTATTTTATTTTTATTTTAAGTTTAAGTTTTTTTTTTTAGTTTAGGGTTTAGGTTTTATTTTTATTTATTTTTGGATCTATTAGTTTAGGCTTAGATTTTTATTTAGTTTTTATTTTATTTTATTTCAAGTTTATTTTATTTTTATTTTAGGTTTAGTTGTTATTTTATTTAGGTTTTTTATTATTTTAGTTTAGTTTAGGGTTTTATTTATGTTATTTTATTTTTATTTTTATTTTTTATTTTATTTTCTTTTTAGGTTTAGGTTTAGATTTAGGTTTTAGTTTTGGTTTTTATTTAATTTAATTTTTTATGTTATTTTGGTTTAGGTTTTATTTATTTATTTTACTTTTATGTTTTATTTAGTTTAGGTTTAGGATTTTAACGTTTAAGGTTTAGGGTTTGTTGAGGTTTTAGGGTTTGGGGATTAGGGTTTGGGGTTTAGCATTTAGGATTTAGGTTTCTTTTTTTTTTCTTTTTTTTTTTTTTAGGGGAAGCCGATGTAGGGTATTTTATTGCCACAAAAGGAGGGTTACAAGGTCCTTAAAAGGGGATAAACTCCAGAACTATTGCTCAAAGAGCTACAATCAGCCTAAGGAGTAAATCCCCTATCTAAGTACATCCAAGAGTAAAAGAAAGCATAAAAATAATCAAAGGATACAAGATGATTAACATAGTAAGCTAAAGTAAGAATAAAGCCAATGCTCACGGAGGATGTGGGAATGCATGATAGTGGAACTAGAAGGGGAGAGAATCACCTGCAAAGTTATAATAGGAGGGAGATTAGAACAGTGAAGGTAATACAGACAAAAAGATAGAGGAAAACAATATAATATGAGTATGTTAGAAAGGAATTGTGATAGAGAAGGCTCAGGCTCAATCACATCCTGTTGGGGCAGATGCAAGTATGAGCATCCAAACTTCAGCAGAAGGGTTACATCACATGAGCTACTAGAACCAATAGGAGAGAGATCATCACGCCCATCATAGCCAACAAACACGTGAGAAGATAGCGTTGTTGATATTCTTATGAGCTTTATTACACGCAAACCTAAGCAAAATCATATCTAAAATAAATAGGTAATTAGAGGCAAGGATAAGGAGTCTCATTCAAAAAATATCATCAATATAGGCATCTTGACATGAGAATACATAAACATAAGAGAGTGAGCCATCTTAGCCAGAATCGCATCAATAGCCATATCCAAGAAAGAAAGCAATTCAACATATAATCCCTCCACAAGAAAATTGCAGAGGTGACAATTTGCTGAAATTCTGCTAATCAAGTCAATGAGCCTATAATTAACACCATCCCAATCATATGATATAGAAATGAAGCTTTCAGGGTAGGAAACAGTCCAGGAAATAGCCCCCTTATTAATATCCTGGAGAAAAGCAATAGTAAAGGGAGACACATAGCTCAAAATAGAAAATGGACAACCAACTAAAATTAGCACCCGATAAAATAGTTAGAGCGGCGGCTCCAATAGCAAGGGCCACAAATAGTCAGATCAACAATCAACCCAAAAAACAAGACAGCAAAAGACAACACAGCATAGCTCAACACAGGAAATGGACTGCAGCCAACTAAAATTAGCACCCAGTGAAAATAGTTAGGGCAGCAGCTCCAATAGCGCAATCAGGGCCACAATTCAGATAAAATAGATCAACAATCAACCCAGAAAACAAGACAGCAAAAGGCAACAACATCCAAGACAGGAAGGGACTAAACTATCCATAATATCTCTCTTCCAGAATTGACATTGCATAAGGCTGCACCAATCTATCAGAAACTAGGTAGGAATAAGGACAACAGCAGGCAATGCAGCATTCAGGGCCTCCATTGAACAAGACAGCAAAAGGCAACAACATCCAAGACAGGAAGGGACTAAACTGGCCATAATACCATTCTTTAGAATAAACTCGGCGCACCAACCAATCAGTCGAGGTAGCGGTGATGCGATAAAAAAAACAAATAATCTGCATTAGAAAAACCCCAAACAAGCAGTTAATACAACATTGGAACTCACCATAAGATAAATCAACAAGTGAATTGAAATGAGTCTCAACATTAAAATCCAAAAAATAGCAACAGTTAAGACAGCAACATCCAAGATAGGAAGAGATAGCAAATTGGCCATAAAACTCCTCAATCAGAGTAGACATGGCAATAATAGATAACCAAATAAATAAAGCATAAAAACAATTATCTCGGGCAAATCGACAAAATCACCAAAACCATCACCATCGTGACAAGAATGTCGAAGCGACTTTCGGGCATGAGACCACGAAATTCTACAACCAACAAAGAAAGAGCCAACGAGGTGACAAGGTAAAACAAGAAGGTTAATCTCAAGATAAGAGACAACCAAAATAGCAAAAAACTAGCTTGCCATATTACCACTCATCCGGTATAATCAAATAATAAGATACAAGTTTGACGAAAAGGATGAAGTAAAGCGAGAAAAGGTAGATCAATGAAATCCAATGATAGGCATAAAATAAACAAGTAAGGTGGTTCAAAGCAAAATCGCCAAGCAAATAACTTAGAGACTTCGTACAAAATAATCCAAAACCCGAGGCGTAGGTGGGTGTTGATCCATCAAAAACCAACAAGGCAGTTGAAACCAACAAGCTGTCCAAGAGTCCACCCATAAACATATATAGGTAAAGGAAAGGATAGATAATGAATAGCTCCCCACCATAAGCCTATCCGGTAAGTGACATTCGAGAGAAATCGTCGTTTCAATGCTTATTCACCATAAACTACCAAGGGTAATGACAATAACTGGGTTTGTCAATAACCCAATTATGCATATAAGATAAATCATTGATTAATTCCAAGCATAACAAAGAAATGTGCTTCAAGTTGTACATGTTCCAATCATAGCATAGGATGGGAGAACAACACAAGGAAAAGTAAAAACATCCTGTTAGCATCAAAAAAAAAAACAAAGAGAATTTGCTGGACAAGGAAATCAGCATTCTAGAAAATAGCAGCATCGAGATTTTTACTGTTAACACTCCAATTAGGAAAAGGAAATATTACTAAAAAGGATATAAAGTAAAAATTATATGAGTTCAAGGATTTTCCACCGATTAGCATACCCACAACCTCGGATGCACAATGATAATCCCTTGAATAACTCCAAACCCTGGATCATGAAGCAAGACCGTAAAGCTTGACAAAATTAACACAATTCCATTCCTGCAAAGAGATGTTATTGTAGACATGGGACATCCCAATCGGCAAAATAACAATAATAAATAAAATTGCAACCAATAGGTGCTCAATAGCAGTCCTAAGAGCAAACAGTTCAGTAGTAGGTTGCTTTGTCACATTAAGCCAGTATTGCCAAGGATATTGGCAGTCATAATCAGTAGGCATATAGGATAGACCATTGGTTACATATAAGCATAACTAGAGAATGGTCTTGATTTTCATGATCTCATCAAAGCATGGAGGGTGAAAACAATTGTAGTAAGTCCAACATCAACCCAAATGTTAACAACAAGAGCGAAAGTGAAACGAAAGAGGAGGGTAAACAAGAAGAACCAAAAGGAGCGACCAACAAGGAAATCCATTCCTGAGGGATAGAAGAAGACCCCAAAAAAGTTAATCTTGAAGGATAATAAAAGAAATTAATCAAACCCCAATCTCGAAACTTCCACGCAAGAAAAGATCTCCTGGGTAAAAGCAATAACGGCTTGAATAAACTCCATCCAGGACAAAAAATAAACAGTGCAGAAAGATACAACAGAATGTAAGAGATTCCACCCTGATAGATTCTGCACAATAGTAGATCTGTCATAAGGTGAGGTAAGGTCTAGAAAGGAAAACCTGCAGAAGATAATCATAGCAGTTTGAAGAAAAGAAAGAAACCCCCAATAATAAGATCCAACCAATGAAACTTAGCAAAATTAGGCCAAGAAGATAGATATCATCCAAAGGGCCAAGAAGCCACTTAATGCAAAAAAATAAAGTAAAGGATAACTCCCAAAAATAAAAAGGAAATGTCTGTTTCTGCCCAACATAATTCTATCTTTGGTTAAGCAGTATGCACATAACTTAACACTGACTTTTTTAAAGTGGCGGCATCGAGTTTTAATTAAGTTCGAGATAAGGTAACCCAAAATTATCGGGTTAGCCATACATGTTTGGGCAAGGTGTGTTGATCAAAGAAGATGATACCATTGGATCTAGCACCTGGCAAGGTAGTCGGACAAGAATTTCCTTCACGCAAACATGTGTGATGTTAAAATTCGTGAGAAAGAAGAGATCTAGTTTGCTTGAGGAGGTAATACAATTCGTCTCTCAGTTGAAGTTAAAAGATCAATCAAAAATAGCATCCACCTCGATCCAAATATTGATCCAACCATTTTGGAGACAAATCTCAAGAGCTTTGAAGACTGCCATAAGTTCAGAAAAGGGGATAGTGCAGGAAATAATGGGATAAGCAAAAGCACATAGGACTATACCCTTAGAGTTCCTGAAAATGCCACCACAACTAGTGCCATTATGAGAGACAGAACCATCAGTATTTATTTTAATAATATGATCAAGTGGTTTTTTCCAATAGACAATCTTGTCATTACGGCAGTGAAGTTGATCCGACAAATTTATGCCCAATTTATTGGCCACAAATTTACAGCCTTTGAAATGTTTGTAATGAATGAGATTGGCTTTAAGCAAGTCACTAATTTTGTTTTAGTTCTAGCGATAATCCTCCTATGGTTCATGGGGATCCAGTGTTTTGCACATTTAGGGTTTAGGGTTTAGGGGTTTATTGTATTGAGGTTTTAGGGTTCGGGTTTTTTTAGGTTTGGGGTTTTGACTTTAGATCTAGGGTTCAGGTTATAGTTTAGTGTTTAGGGTAACTAGAACTGCCTCTACTATAGAGACACAATTCCATAAGCAGTAGATCAGATAGATCATTCCTCAGTTTCTCCAGTTCCCATCAGAACCACCCCGACCTCTCAAGTAGCGGGATCCACCATCACATCCCCGATCTCTCCCTCTGTCACCACCAAAGCTGTAAGCTTCATCGCTCCTCCCACCTCAATAACCACCACTGCTCCAACCACCACCTCCATTTCCACCAGCACCTCCAGATCCCTGACCACCATTACGATAGCCATTGCCTTCGCCTTAGCCTCCACCGCTAGATCTAGGCTGAGCCTGGTTGATGGTCATGTTCCTGCTGACAAGGTTCTTCCCATTCTTAGGAATTAGTTTTAGGTTTTGGTTTATTAAGTTTAGGGTTTAGGTTTATTTTTCAATTTAGTTACTTTAGGTTTAGGTTTAGGGTTTGGGGTTTAGGGTCAAGGTTTTAGGGTTAGGGTTTAGGGTTTAGGGTTTAGGGTTTAGGGTTTAAAGTTTAGGGTATATCATGTAGGGTTTAGGGTTTAGGGTTTTAGGATTTATGCTTTTAGGGTTTAGGGTTGTAGGTTTATGGTTTAGGGTTAGTTTTTGGGTTTAGGGTTTTCTTTTACAAAAATAAATTAAGTAAACCTGTAAGTTTAGGTTTTTTGATTTTCTTAGTTTATTTTTTATTTATTTTAGTTTATTTTATTATTTATTTTTATTTAAGTTTTCTTTATTTTTATTTAGTTTAGTTTATTTATTTTAGGTTTATTTATTTAAGTTTAGGTTTTATTATAATTTATCTTTTAGGTTTAGGTTTAGGTTGATGTTTATTTTGGTTGAGTTTTATTTGTATTTTAATTTTAGGTTTAGGTCTTTAGGTCTTTAGTGTTTAAGGTTTAGGGTTTAGGGTTTAGAGTTTAGGGTTTAAGGTTAGTTTAGGGTTTAGGGTTTTGTGATTTAGGGTTTAGGGTTATAGGTTTAGGTTTAGGGTTTAGTGTTTAGATTTAGAGTTTAGGATTTAGAGTTTAGGGTTTAGGGTTTAGGGTTTAGGGTTTTTTTTTAATTAAGTAAACTGGTAGGTTTAGGTTTATTTAGTTTCTATTTAATTTATTTTGTTTATATTTCCTTTTATTTTTTTAAGTTTATTTTTTATTTTGATTTGGTTTACTTTATTTATTTTAGTTTAGGTTTTTTTTATTTTATTTAGTTTTTAGGTTTAGGTTTAGGTTTATGCTTATTTTTTAGTTAAGTTTTATTTATATTTTATCTTTTATGTTTAGGTTTTATATTTTTTTTAGGTTTAGGTTTTATATTTATATATTTATATTTAGGTTTAGGTTTTTATTGTTTTATGCTTAGGTTTTAGGTTTTTATTTTATGTTTCTTTTAAGGTTTTATTTTTTAGTTTAGGTTTAGGTTTTTCTTTAGTTTATTTTATTTTATTTAGTTTAGGTTTAGGTTTAGGTTTAGTTTATTTTAGGCTTAGGTTTAAGTTGTATTTATTTTTGTTTAGTTTATTTTAGTTTAGGTTTAGGATTATTTTATTTTGTTTATTTTATTTTTATTTTAGGCTTAGTTTTTTTTATTTCGGGTTTAGGTTTTATTTTTTATTTATTTTTAGGTTTTATTTTTTGGTTTATTTCTTTAGGTTTAGGTTTTTATTTAGTTTATATTTTATTTTATTTTAGGTTTTTTTATTTTTATTTTACATTTAGTCTTTATTTTTTTAGGTTTTCTATTCTTAGGTTTATTTTATTTTTTAGTTTAATTTAGGTTTTCATTTATTTTATTTTAATTTATTTTTATATTTATTTTTTATTTTTAGGTTTAGGTTTAGGTTTTAGTTTAAATTTAGTTTAGGTTTAAGTTTTTAGGTTTTTAGGGCTTATAATTTTGGCTTTAGGGTTTTGGGTTTATTGTGTTTAGGCTTTAGGGTTTACAGTTTAGGGTTTAGGTTTTAGGGTTTTGGGCTTTAGGGTTTTAGGATTTAGGTTTTATGGTTTAGGGTTTAGGGTTTAGGGGTTTTTAGGTTAAGGGTTTAGGTTTTAGGTCTAGGGCTCAAGTTTTAGTTTAGGGTTTAGAATTTTTTGTTTTTTTAACACAGAACAAATTTAGATTTAACATTTCTTCTTTTCAATTTCGTCAACCAATTAACACACCAAGTTTTCTAAGACATAAGAGACGACATAGATAAATAAATGAGCACACATAGAGAAAATCAAAAACCCTAGATTGCTATAAAGACATAGTTGCATTAGTAGTAGATCAGACCGGTGGCTCTTCAATTTCTCCAGTTCCCATCAAAACCACCTCGGCTCTTTAGTAGCATGATTCACCATCATCTCTCGATCCCATCTGCACTACCATAACTGTAACCTCCATCACTCCTCTAGCCTCCATAACCACCACTACTTTGACCACCACCTCCATATCCACTAGCACCTCTAGATCCCCCACCACCACTACGATAACCACAGCATCTGCCTTCACCTCCACCGTCAGATCTAGACTGAGCCTAGTTGAGGATGATGTTCTTGGCGCTAAGGTTTTGCCCATTCTTACGGTTTAGGTTTATTAGCTTATATGGTTTAGGTTTATTTTTTAATTTATTAAGTTACTTTAGGTTTAGCTTTAGGATTAAGATTTAGGGTTTAGGTTTTAAAGATTAAGGTTCAGGTTTAATCTTTAGAATTAGGGTTTTGGGGTTTATGCTTTTTTTGGTTTGGGGTTTAGGGTTAAGTTTTCTGATTAGATTTAGGGTTTAGTGTTTAGCTTTAGGGTTTAGTCTTGAGGGAGTTTAGGGTTCAAGGTTAGTTTAGTGTTTAGGGTTTAGGCTTTAGGGTTTAAGGTTTTTAGGGTTTAGGGTTTAGGGTTTAGGGTTAATTTAGGGTTAAGGGTTTTAGGGTTTATGGAGTTTTAGGGTTTAGCATTTAGGGTTAGGGTTAGGGTTTAGGGTTTAGGGTTTAGTGTTTAGAGTTTAGGGTTAGTTTGCAGTTTAGGGTTTAGGGTTTAGGGTTTGGGGTTTTTTAGGGTTTAGGGTTTAGGGTTTGAGATTGCAGGTTTAGGGTTAGTTTTAGGGTTTAGGGTTTAGGGTTTAGGATTTAGGGTTTAGGGTTTAGGGTTTAGGGTTTTTGTTTTTCTTAAAATTATATACACTAGCAAGTTTAGGATTATTTAGTTTATTTAGTTCATATTTTATTTATTTAAGTTTATATTTTATTTATTTTTATTTAGTTTAGTTTATTTATTTTAGGTTTATTTTTTTAGTTTAGGTTTTTTAATTTAGTTTATTTTTATGTTTATATTTAGTTTTATGTGTATCTTTTAGTTTAGTTTCATTTTTATTTTATTTTTTATGTTTATGTTTTATTTTCGTTATTTTTAGGTTTAAGTTTAAGTTTTATTTTATATTTTTAGGTCTAGGTTTTAGGTTTTCTTTTAGGTTTATTTTGGGTTTAGGTTTATTTTACTTTATTTTATTTCATTTAGTTTAGGGTTTAAGTTTAATTTATTTTAGGTTTAGGTTTAGGTTTTATTTAGTTTGGTTTAGTTTATTTTAGTTTGGTTTAGTTTATTTTATTTTGTTTACTTTAGGTTTAGATTTTTTTTAGTTTAGGATTTAAGTTTTATTTTTTATTTATTTTTAGGTTTATTTTTTAGGTTTAGGTTTTTTATTAAGTTTTTATTTTATTTTATTTTAAGTTTATTTTATTTTTATTTTATGTTTAATTTTTATGTTATTTAGGTTTTTTATTTTTCGGCTTATTTTATTTTTTAGTTTAGTTTAGCTTTTTATTTATTTTATTTTAGTTTAGTTTTTTTTTATTGTTAGATTTAGGTTTAGGTTTAGGTTTAAGTTTAAGTTTAAGTTTTATTTTATTTTATTTTTTTATTTTATTTAAGTTTATGTTTTTTATTTATTTTGTTATTACATTTTATTTAGTTTATGTTTAAGTTTTTAGGTTCTTAGGGTTAAGAATTTATGGTTTAAGATTTGTGGTTTAGGGTTTAAGGTTTAGGGTTGTAGGTTTTATGATTTAGGGTTTAGGGTGTAGGATTTAGGGTTTAGGGTTTAGGGTTTATGGTTTTAGGGTTTATGGTTTTAGGTTTTAGGATTAAGGTTTAGGGTTTAGGGTTTTTAGGGTTTATGCTTTTAGGTTTTTTTAGGAGTTTAGGTTTAGGGTTTTAGGGTTTAGGTTTAGGGTTTAGTTTCTGATCATAGGTTTATGATTTAGGGTTAGTTTTTGGGTTTACGATTTAGGATTCAAGGTTTAGGGTTTTTTTAGGTTTATTTGGTTTATTTAGTTTATTGAGCTTTTTATTTATTTATTTTAGTTTAATTTATTTTTTAAATTTTTTTAAGGTTTATTTTTTTTTTATTTAGTTTGGTTAATTTATTTTAGGTTTATTAATTTTAGTTTTTTATTTTAGTTTATTTTATGTTTATGTTTATTTTTTTTATTAAGTTTTATTTTATTTTATTTTTAGGTTTCAATTTTAGGTTTTATGGTTTGGGTTTTAGGTTTTGGGTTTAGGGTTTAAGGTTTTAGGGTTTATGGTTTTAGGGTTTAGGGTTATGGTTTAAGGTTTAGGGTTTAGGGTTTACTTTTTAGGCTTTAGGGTTTAGGGTTTTAAAGTTTAGGGTTTAGGATTAGGTTTTTGGGGTTTAGGGTTTAGGGTTTGGGGTTTAGGGTTTATGATTTAGGGTTGGTTTTGGGTTTATTGATTCAAGGTTTAGGGTTTTAGGCTTATTTGGTTTATTTAGTTTATTGAGCTTTTTTATTTTTATTTATTTTAGTTTTTTTATTTTAAATTTTTAGGTTTATTTTTTATTTTTATTTAGTTTGGTTAATTTATTTTAGGTTTAATTTTAGTTTAGGTTTTATTTTAGTTTATTTTTATGTTTATGTTTATTTTTTAGTTAGTTTTATTTTTTATTTATTTTAGGTTTCAATTTTTAGGTTTTATGGTTTGGTTTTAGTTTGGGTTTATTTAAGGTTTTAGGGTTTATGGTTTTAGTTTAGTTTATTTTTATTTGATTTTTTTTTAGGCTTTAGGTTTATTTTAAAGTTTATTTAGGGATTTTAAAGTTTTGGGTTTAGGTTTATTTTAGATTTATTTTATTTATTTAGATTAGAGTTTAGGGTTAGGTTTTTTTATTATTTTTTATTTTATTTTTTTTTAGTTTAGGTTTAGTGTCATGTTTTTATTTTAGGTTTAGGTTAGTTTAGTTTAGGTTTATTTTTTAGTAATAGTAGGTTTAGGTTTTTTATATATTTTGTTTATTTTTTAATTATTTAAGATTATTTTTTTTTATAATTTTTTATTTTTATTTAGTTTATTTTTTTTATTTTATTTATTTAGTTTAGGTTTTATTTTAGTTTATTTTTAGGTTATAACTTTAGGTTATGCTTATTTTTTTTTGTTTAGTTTTATTTTATTTTATCATTTTGGATTAAGTTTTTTATTTTTTAGGTTTAGGTTTAGATTTTTTTTTAAATTTATGTTTTAGGTTTTATTTTAATTTATTTTTTTTTTTAAATTTAGGTTTAGGTTTATTTTAATTTATTTTATTTTATTTAGATTAGTTTAGGTTTAGTTTATTTTAGGTTTAGGTTTAGGTTTATTTATTTTAATTTAGTTTATTTTAGTTTAGGTTTATTTTATTTTTGTTTTTTATAGGTTTTGGTTTGCTTTTTTAGTTTAAGGTTTAGGTTTTATATTTTATTATTTTAGGTTTTATTTTTTAGGTTTATTTTTAATTTAGTTTTTATTTTATTTAATTTTAGGTATATTTTATTTTTATTTTTTTTTGTTTTATTTTATTTAGTTTTTTTATTTTAGGTTTATTTTATTTTATTAGTATAGTTTATGTTTTAATTTATTTTATTTTTGTTTAGTTTTTTATTTTTATTTTATTTTATTTTAGGTTTAGGTTAATGTTTAGTTTAGTTTAGGTTTTTATTTTATTATTTTATTTAGGCTTAGGTGTTTTTATTTATTTTATTTTTATGTTTTATTTAGTTTAGGTTAAGGTTTTTAAGTTTTTAGGGTTTAATGTTTACGGTTTAGGGTTTAGGGTTTAGGGTTTGGGGTTTAGGGTTGTAGGTTTTAGGGTTTAGGGTTAGGTTTTTTATATATTTTAATTTTTTTTATTTTTAGGGTTTTGGGTTTATGGATTAGGGTTTAGGTTTTAGTTTAGTTTAGGTTTTAGTTTAGTGTTCGGTTTTGGTTTTTTTATAGAGAGATTGATTCAAATATTTCTTCTTTTTCTTTTTATCAACCAAGTACACACCAAGTTTTCTAAGACTGATGACATAGATATAAAATGAGCATGTATGAGCAAATCAAAACCCAGATAATAAGAATCGCCTTTCTTTGTAAAGTCATAGTTAGCTAGTCGGTCAAACCATTCTTGATTTCTTTAGTTCCCATCGGGACCACCTCGACCTCTTGAGTGGGATCCATGATCATATCCCCGTCTGTCCCTCCACCACCACCATGACTATAACCTCCATCTCCTCTCCTCCTTACCACCACCGATATCCACCGCACCTCAGATCTCTACCACTATGAGATAAACCACCCTTGCCTTCATAGCTAGATCTAGGCGAACCTGTTGGATGGATATTTTATGAGGTTCCATTCTTAGGGTTTATGTTTTGGTTTAGGTTTATTAAATTTTAGGGTTTATGTTTTTTTTAATTATTTAGTTACTTTAATTTAGGTTTTGGGTTTAGGGTTTAGGGTTTAGTGTTTAGGGTTTAGGGATTTGGTTTCAGGATTTGGGGTTTTGGGTTTTAGGGTTTATTCTTTTAGGGTTTAGGGTTTAGCATTAGGGTTTAGGGTTTAGGGTTAGGGTTAGGGTTTTTTTAATTTTTATTTTTTTTTATTAGGGTTTATGTTTGAGGTTTAGGGTTCAAGTTTTAGTTTAGCGTTTAGGGTTTTGGTTTTTTTGGAAGAATAAATTGATTCAACATTTCTTATTTTTGATTTAATCACCAAGTAACACACCAAGTTTTCTAAGAGCCAAGTGATGACATAGATAAAAAATGAGCAATAAATCAAACCCTAGATAGGCAACTGTTATAAAGGCATTCCATAAGTAGGAGATCATGGTCATTCTTCAATTTCCTCTAGTTCCCATGAAACACCAGCCTCTCGGTAGTGGGATCCACCATCATATCCCTTCTCTCCTCGCCACCACCATGGCTTAACCTCCATTCTCCCACCTCCATAACCACCATACCACCACCTCATATCCACTAGCACCTCCACTTTGAAAACCACCCTGCCATCTCCCTCCCGAGATCTAGGCAGCCGGATGACTGATGTTCTTTATCAGGTTATGCACATTCTTAGGGTTTAGGTTTAGATTTCTTGGGTTTTAGGGTGTAGGTATATTTTATAATTTATTGTTACCAGGTTTAACTTTAGTTTGTGGTTTAGGGTTAGGGTTTAGGTTTAGGGTTTAGGTTTAGTTTTTTAAGGTTTATGATTTTAAAGTTTAGGTTTTAGGTTAGAGCTTAGGTTTTTGGGGTTTAGGGTTTAGGGTTTAGAGTTTAGCATTTTGATTTTTTATTGGTTGTTGATTTTATAGAGTTTAGGGTTTAAGGTTAGGGTTTCTTATTTTATTTTTTTATGTAGGGTTGTAGGTTTAGAGTTTTAGGTTTGGGATTGGGGTTTAGGGTTTAGGTTTTTAAATTAAAATAAACACAGGTTTAGGTATATTAGGTTTACATGTTTTATTTTTAGTTTATTTTTAGGTTTATTTTATTTTTAGTTAATTTTATTTTATTTTTTAGGTTTATTTTTTTGGTTTTAGGTTTAGTTTAATGTTTTATTTTTTGGTTTAGAGTTTTAGGGTTTAGGGTTTAAGATTAGGGTTTAGGGTTTAGGGTTTAGTATTTAGGGTTTACTGTTTAGGATTTAGGGTTTAGGGTTTTATTTAGGGTTTAGGGTTTAGTGGGGTTATTTTAGGTTTTAGTTTAGGCTTTGGTTTAGGTTTAGTTTAGTTGTAGGTTTAGGTTTAGGGTTAGTTTAGGCTTTAGGGTTTAGGATTATTTTTTTTTAATTTTTTTTATTAGTTTAGGGTTTAGGTTTTAGTTTAGTTAGGATTTAGTTTAGGTTTAAATTAAGTAAAGTGGTAGCTGTTTTAGTTTATTTGATTTATTTTTTAACTATTTTATTTTATTTTATTTATTTTTTGTTTATTTATTTTAGTTTAGGTTTCTTATTTTAGTTTATTTTTTAAGGTTTAGGTTTAGGTTCATGTTTATTTCTTAGTTTATTTTTATTTTATATTTTAGGTTTACATTTTTTATTTTATTTTTAGGTTTATGTTAGTTTTATTTTTTATTTTTTATTTTGGTTTAGGTTGTAGATTTTTTATTTAGGTTTTAGTTTAGGTTTATTTTAGTTTATTTTATTTTATTTAGTTTAGGGTTTAGGTTTAGTTTATTTTAGGTTTAGGCTTAGGTTTTATTTATTTTAATTTAAGTTTAGGTTTATTTTATTTTGTTTATTTTAGGTTTATTATTTTTATTTATTTTTTAGGTTTTATTCTTAGGTTTAGGTCTTTATTTAGTTTAAATTTTTTTATTTTAGGTTTTTTTTGTTTTTGTTTTAGTTTCTTATTTTATTTAGGTTTCTTATTTTTAGGTTTATTTTATTTTTTATTTAGTTTATATTTTATTTATATTATTTTAGTTTAGTTTTATTTTTTTTTATTTTATTTTAGGCTTAGGTTTAGGTTTAGGGTTTAGTTTAGGTTATTATTTTATTTTATCTTTTTATTTTATTTAGATTTAGGTTTTTTTTATTTATATTATTTTTAGGTTTTATTTAGTTTAGGAATAGGTTATTAGGTTTTTAGGGTTTAGGGTTTAGGATTTGTGGTTTAATGGTTTTAGGGTTGTAGGTTTATAGTTTATGGTTTAGGGTTTTAGGTTTATGGTTTAGGGTTAGGTTTTGATTTTTTTATTTTTTACTTTTAGGGTTTAGGTTTTAGGGTTAGGGTTTAGGGTTTGTTTGGGTTTATGTTTAAGTGGTTTAGTTTAAGTTTGTTTAGGTTTTTCTTAATAGCATAATTGGATGCAATATTTCCTATTTTGATTTCATCAACCAAGTAACACCAAGTTTTGAAGAAACAAACAGCGACAAAATAAAAATGGGCACATAAAATCAAAAAAAGCCTGAACTAGAAGCGCCTTCTATAAAGCTAAATGGATCAACCATTCTTCAATTTCTTGATTCCCATCGGATCACCCGGCTTCTAAATCATCATATGATCTCTCCCTCTTGCTCCCTGGCCAAAACCTCCTCTCTACATAATCTTACTCGACCACCACCTCGATATCCTCTAGATCCCCACCCTGTGTGATTAGCCTCCTCCTTTTCCTCCATGGATCTATGTTAAGCACGGTTGATATTCTTGTCAGGTTCATTATTAGGGTTTAGGTTTTTTGTTTATGTTACTTTTTTGGTTTAGGTTTATTTTTTAATTTATTTAGTTACTTTATGATTAGGTTTAGGGTTTGGGGTTTAATTTTTAGTGTTTAGGGTTAGGGTTTAGAATTTAGAGTTTAGAGTTTGGGATTTAGGTTTAGGGTTTTAAGGTTTATGCTTTTAAACTAAAACCTAAACCTATACCTAAACTTAAACTTAAACCTAAAAAGAAAATAAAATAAAAAATAAAAACTAATCTAAAATAAAATAAATAAAAACCTAAACTAAAATTAAAAAACATAAATAAAATCAAAACTAAACCTAAAATAATAAACAAATAAACCTAAAATAAAAATAAAAAATAAAAACTAAGTAAGAACCTAAACTTAAACATAAACCTAAAAGAAAATAAAATAAAAAATAAAAACTAATCTAAAATAAAATAAATAACAACCTAAACTAAACTAAAAAAATTTAAAAAATAGAAATAAAATCAAAACTAAACCTAAAATAATAAAAAAATAAACCTAAAATAAAAAAAATAAAAACTAAGTAAGAACTTAAACTTAAACAATAAACCAAAAATAAACCTAAACTCAATCAAAACCTAAAATAAAAAAATAAAAATAAAATAAACTAAAACTAAAAAAATAAAACATATAAAACCTAAAAATAAACTAAACCTAAACTAAAAAATAAATAAATAAAAAAATAAAAATAAAATAAAACTAAAAAATAAAAACCTAAAATAAAAAAAAAATAAAAAACCTAAACTAAACATAAAATAAAAAAATAAAAGTGAAACCAAAAATAAATTATAAATAAACTAAAAAAAATAAACTAATCTAAACCTAAACATAAAAAATAAACTAAAATAAATAAACTAAAATACATCTAAATAAATATATATCAAAATAACCCTAAATCAAAAATAAAAAATTAAAATCAACTAAAATAAATAAAAAATATAACTAAATAATCCTAAATTGATGAGTTTACTTAATTTAAAAATTAAAAAAAATAAAAAAATAAAAACCCTAAAACTAAAACCACAAAACCTAAACCAAATACAACCTTAAACCCAAATCATAAATCTTAAATAAAACCCAAACCCAAAAACCATAAACCTAAACACCCTAAACCTACCACACCAAAACCTAACCCTAAATCATAAACCCTAAAACCCTAAACTAGGCAAAACTAGGCCAAAACTAAAGAGCCCAAAACCTAAAATCTAAACCTAAACTAAATAAAACCAAAATATTTAAAAAAAATCTTAAATTTAAATTAATAAAAAATAAAATTAATAAAACCTAAAAAGCTAAAACCTAAACCTAAAATTACACATAAACCTAAAATAAAATAAAAATGAAAACAAAACTAAATATAAACTAAACTAAACTAAATAAAATAAAAACTTAAAATAAAAACCAAAATAAAACAAATGTAAAATAAAAAAAATAAACCTGAAAATAAAATATAAACTAAATAAAACCTAAACCTAAAACCTAAAAATAAATAAAATAAAAAAAAATCCTAAAAAAAATAAACCTAAAATTAACAAAATAAACCTAAACCTAAACTAAAATAAAGAAAACCTAAACGTAAACCTAAAATAAACTAAACCTAAACTCTAAACTAAATAAAATAAAATAAACTAAAATAAACCTAAACCTAAACTAAAAAATAAAACCTAAAATAAAAACTTTAAACCTAAAAAAAGTGAAATAAAACCTAAACCTAAACCTAAACCTAAAAATAAAAAAATAAAACTAATCTAAAATATAATAAAATAAAACTATAAAAAAATAAACACAAACATAAACTAAAAGAAAATGTATTAACATAAATAAACCTAAAATAAATAAGCTAAACTAAATAAAAATAAAAGATAAACTAAAATAAAAATAAAAAATAAAGTATACTTAAATAAATTAAAAAATAAATTAAAAAATATAAACCTAAACCTAAACCTAAAAATAAAAAATAAAGCCTAATCCTAAAATATAATAAAAATAAAACTAAACTAAAAAATAAACACAAACATAAACCTAAACCTGAAAAATGTATTAACATAAATAAACCTAAATAAATAATAACTAAAATAAAATAAAAGATAAACTAAAATAAAATAAAAAATAAAGTACTTAAATAAATTAAAAAATAAATTAAATTAACCTAAACTGTCATTACTTAATTTTAAAACCCTAATCCCTAAACCCTAAACCCTAAACCCTAAATCCTAAACCTTAAACCTAAACCTTATAATAACTAAACCCTACTAAACCTAAACCATAAAATTAAACCCTAAAAAACCTATCCCTAAATCACCAACCCTAAAAACTAAAAAACCTAAAAACCCAAAGCTGAGGGATAAAATAAACCCTAAACCATAAACCATAAACCCTAGGCAATCTAAAAAAACTAAAACTAAATAAAACCTAAAATAAAATAAAACACTAAATAAAATATAAAATAAAATAAAATAAAACCTAAACTAAAACCTAAACCTAATCCTAAAATTAAAATCAAATAAAGTATATAAAGTGTATCTTAAAGAATAAAATGAACCTTAGAATAAAAAACCTAAAGAAAATAAAAACTAAATGTAAAATGAAGATAAAATAAACCTAAAAAAAATAAAATTAAAACTAAATAAAAAACTAAACCTAAAAAAACCTAAAAATAAATAAAAAATAAAACCTAAACCCTAAAAAAAACCCTAAACCTAAAATAAAAATAAAATGAACAAAATAAAATAAACCTAAACTAAAATAAATAAAACCTAAGCCTAAACCTAAAATAAATAAACTTAAACCTAAACTAAATGAAATAAAATAAAATAAACTAAAAATAAAACTAATCCTAACCAAAAAAAAATAAAATCTAAAAAATACACCTAAAAAATAAAAAAATCTAAACACTAAACATAAAAAGATAAAATAAAAACCTAAACATACACCTAAAAAAAATAAAATCAAAACCTAAAAATAAAATAAAAATAAATCTCAACTAAAAAATAAACCTAAACATAAACCTAAACCTAAACTTAAAAAAACTAAAATAAAAATCCTAAACTAAAATAAATAAACCTATAATAAATAAATTTAACTAATTAAAAATAAAAATTAAGCATAAAAAAATTAAAAATAAAATAAATTAAAATAAATAAAAAATAGACTAAATAAACTAAATAACCCTAAACCTATCAGTTTACTTAATTTTAAAAGAAACCTATACTAACCATAAAACTTTAAAAGTAAAATAAAAAAAACTTAACCTGGGTTTACTTAATTTTAAAATTAACCTAAACTAAACTGAACCAAAATTGAAAATCTATACCCTAAACCCTAAACCCTAAACTAAAACTTAACAAACCTTAAAATCATAAACCTTAAAACCCTAAACTCTAAACTAAACCACTAGACCCTAAAAAACTAAACTAAATAAAACCTAAAAATAAAATAAATAAAATAAAACCTAAATAAAATAAAATAAAATAAAAACCTAAACTAAAACCTAAACCTAAACCTAAAAAAATAAAAAAATAAACTAAAATAAAATAATTAATAACCTAAAAAACTAAAAAAAATAAACCTAACAATAAAACTAAAGAAAATAAAACTAAATGTAAAATAAAAAATAAAATATACCTAAAAAATAAAATAAAAACTAAATAAAAACCAAAACCTAAGAGAACCTAAAAATAAATAAAAAACCAAACCTAAACCTTAAGGAAAAAAAACTAAACATAAAATAAAAATATAATAAACAAAATAAAATAAACCTAAACCTAAACTAAAATAAACTAAAAAAATAAATAAACCCAAACTAAAATAAATAAACCTATACCTAAACCTAAACTTAATAATAAATTAAACCAAAATAAACTTAATCTAAAAAATAAAATCTCAAAATAATCCTAAAATAAAAACCTAAACGTAAACCTAAAAATAAAAAATATAATCTAAACCTAAAAAAAAATTAAATCTCAACTAGAAATAAACTTAAACCTAAAAAAATAAACTAAAATAAAAAACCTAAATTAAAAATAGACCTAAATTAAATAAATAAATAGACCTAAACCCTAAACCCTGAACTAAAAGTTGAAACCTAAACCTAAAACTTAAACCATAAACCCTAAACCATAAACCATAAACCATAAACCCTAAACACTAAAACCATAAAATTACCCTAAACCCTAAACTCTAAACCCTAAACCATAAAACCCAAAAAAAATCATAAAACCTAAATCCTAAACCCCAAACCCTAAATAATGAACTAACTGTAAACCTTAAACTAACTAAACCCTAACCCTGAAAAGCTAAAAACCTAAACTTAAACAAAATAAAGCCTAAAAATAAAATTAATAAAAATCTATAAACTAAAATATAATAGAAACATAAACTAAAACCTAAAACCTAAACCTAAACCTAAACCTAAAAAGAAAAATAATTAAAATAAAAAATAAACTAAAATAAAATAAATAAAAACCCGAACTAAATAAATAAAATAAAAAACCTAAATAAAATAAAAAATAAACCTAAAAGAAAAATAAAACAAACCTAAAATAAAATATAAAAAAACTAAATAAAAACCAAAACCTTAAAAAACCCTAAAAATAAATAAAAAATAAAACCTAAACCTTAAACTAAAAAACAACCTAAACCTAAAATAAAATAAAATTAACCTAAACATAAACCAAAAAAAATTAAACTAAAATAAACCTAAACCTAAACCTAAAATAAACTAAACTAAAAAAAACCCTAACCTAAATAAAATATAATAAATTAAAATAAACCTAAACCTAAACTAAAAATAAAACCTAAAAAATGAACTTGAAATAAAACCTAAACCTAAACCTAAGAAAATAAAATAAAAACCTAAACCTAAATAAAAAAAAATAAAACCTAAACTAAAAAATAAAATAAAAACCTAAACCAAAAAAATAAAAATAAAACCTCAACATAAAAGAAAATAAAATAAAACTCAACTAAAAAATAAACATAACCCTAAACTCTAAACTAAAATAAAACCTAAAATAAATAAACTAAATTAAATAAAATAAAAAAATAAAATAAAAATAAAAATAAAATAAATTAAAATAAATAAAAATAAACTAACAAAATAAAAGAAATGTTTAATTGAATTTGTTCTCTATTTGAATGAAAAATAGAAAACACAAAACCCAAAGCTGGACACAACCCTACCAAAACATAAACCTTAAACCCTAAACCTAAACCCCAAAGCCCTAAACCTTAAAACCTAAACCTTAATCCCTAATCCCTAAACCCTAAACCCTAAACCCAAAAAAAAGCTTAAACCCTAAACCCTAAACTCCAAACCCCAAACCCTAAACCCTAAATCCTAAACCCTAAACTAACCCTAAAACCTAAACCCTAAAAAGCTATAAACCGGAATCTAAACTAAATAAAACCTAAAAATAAAATAAATAAAAAAATTTAAATAATAATAAAATAATAAAATAAAATAAAATATAAACTTAAACTAGAACCTAAACTTACACCTAAACCTAAACATAAACCTAAAAAGTAAATAAAATAAAAAATAAAAACTAATCTAAAATAAAATAAATAAAAACCTAAACTAAACTAAAAAAAAAATTAAAAAATTAAATAAAATTAAAACTAAACCTAAAATAATAAAAAAACAAACCTAAAATAAAAAAAAAAAAAACTAAGCAAGAACATAAATTTAAATAATAAACCTAAAAATAAAACCTAAACCCTAAACTAAATCAAAAACCTAAACCTAAAATAAAAATAAAATAAACCTAAATTAAAATAAACAAAAAACTAAACCTAAAATAAACTAAACCTAAACCTAAACCTAAACTAAATAAAATAAAATAAACTAAAAAATAAACCTAAACTAAAAAAAAATAAAACTTAAAATAAAACCTAAAAACTTAAACCTAAAAAATAAAATAAAACATAAACTAAACATAAAATAAAAAATAAAAACTAAAACCTTAAAATAAAATAAAAGTAAAAGTAAACTAAAAATAAACAAAACCTAATCCTAAACCTAAACATAAAAAATAAACTAAAATAAAAAACCTAAACCAAAATTAATAAACCTAAAATAAATAGAATAAACAAAATATAAATAAAATAACCCTAAATCAAAATAAAAATTAAAATAAACTAAAATAAATAAAAATAAACTAAATAAACCTAAACTGATGAGTTTAATTAATTTAAAAATAATAAAAAATAAATAAATAAATAAATAACCATAACCCTAAATCTAATCATAAACCCTAAACCTTAAACCTACAACCCAAAACCCTAAATCCTAAACCCTAAACCCTAAACCCTTAAACCATAAACACTAAACTTTGAACCTTGAACACTAAACCCTAAACACAAAAACCTACAACCCTAAATCATAAACCCTAAACCACAAATCCTAAACCCCCTAAACCTAAACCCCCAAACCCTAAACTCAAAACTAAACCAGTAAACCCCAAAACCTAAAACCTAAACCAAAACTAAATAAAACCTAAAAAATTTTAAAAAAATAAAAAACCTAAAGCTAAATTAATTAAAAAAATAAAATTAATAAAAACCTAAATGAAACCTAAAGCTAAACCTAAACCTAAACTTAAACCTAAACCTAGAAATAAAATATAATAAATAATGAAAAAGAAAACTAAATAAAATAAAGGAAAACCTAAACTAAACTAAAAATAGATAAAATAAACTTAAAAGTAAAAACTTAAATAAAAACACAAAACATAAAATAAAAATAAAATAAACCTAAAATAAAATAAAATAAAAACTAAATAAAACCTAAACCTAAAAAATAAATCTAGAATAAAATAAAATATAAAACAAAAATGCTAAACTAAAAAAAAAAAATTAAACCTAAAATAAACAAAATAACATAAACCTAAACCTAAACTAAAATAAAGAAAACCTAAACGTAAACCTAAAATAAACTAAACCTAAACTCTAAACTAAATAAAATAAACAAAACTAAAATAAACCTAAACCTAAACTAAAAAATAAAACTTAAGATAAAACTATAAAGCTAAACTTAAAAAAGGGAAATAAAACCTAAACCTAAACCTAAACCTAAAAATAAAAAATAAAGCCTAATCATAAAATAAAATAAAAATAAAACTAAACTAAAAAATAAACATAAACATAAAGCTAAACCTAAAAAATATACTAAAATAAATAAGCTAAACTAAATAAAAATAAAAGATAAACCAAAATAATAATAAAAAATAAAATAAACTAAAATAAATAAAAAAATAAACTAAATAAACCTAAACTGATTAGTTTACTTAATTTAAAAAACCTTAAACCCTAAACACTAAACCTTAAACCCTAAATCCTAAACCTTAAACCTAAACCCTAAACCTACAACTTTAAACCTTAAACCCTAAATCCTAAGCCCTAAAAAATACTAAACCCTAAGCTATCCTTAAACTTACAACCCTAACCCTAAAATTAAAACCTACCACAAAACCCTAAATCTTAAAACCCAAACCACCTTAAACCCCATCCCTAAATAAAATATAAAATAAAATAAAATAAAAACCTAAATTAAAACCTAAACCTAAACCTAAAAAGAAATTCAAATAAACTAAAATAAAATAATTAATAACCTAAACTAAACTAAAAAATAAAATAAACCTTAGAATAAAAAACCTAAAGAAACTAAAAACAAAATGTAAAATAAATAAAAAAACCTAAAAAAATAGAATAAAAACTAAATAAAAATCTAAACCTAAAAAAACCTATAAATAAATAACAAATAAAACCTAAACCCTAAAGAAAAATACCCTAAACCTAAAATAAAAATAAAATAAACAAAATAAAATAAACCTAAACTAAACTAAAATAAATAAAATAAACCTAAAATAAAATAAACCTAAACCTAAACCTAAACTAAAGAAAAAATAAACTAAAAATAAACCTAATCATAAACTAAAAATAAAATCTAAAATTAAAAAAATAAAATAAAACCTAAACTCTAAACATAAAAAATAAAATAAAACCTAAACATAAACCTAAAATAAAAATAAAATCAAAAAAAATAAAATAAAATAAATTTCAACTAAAAATAAACCTAAACCTAAACCTAAACATTAAAAAAATAAACTAAAATAAAAAACTTAAACTGAAATAAATAAAACTATAATAAATAAATTAAACTAATTAAAAATAAAAAATAAAAATAAATAAAAAATAAAAATAAATTAAATTAAATTAAATATAAAATAATCTAAATAATCATAAACCTACCAGTTTACTTAATTTTAAAAAAAAAACCTAAACCCTAAGCTAACCCTAAACCCTATACCTTAAAAGTAAAATAAGAAAAACTTAAACCTACAGGTTTACTTAATTTAAAAATAAACCTAAACTAAAACCTGAACCTTAAATCGAAAATCTAGACCCTAAACCCTTAACCCTAAGCTAACCCTAAACCTACAACCCTAAATCCTAAAAACTAAAATCCCTAAGCCCTAAACCCTAAAATTGTAAACCCTAAAACCCTAAATAATAAACCCTAAACCCTAGACCCTGAAAAGCTCAACCTAAATTAAATAAAACCTAAAAATAAAATAAATAAAAATGCCTAAACCTAAATAATATAAAAGTCAAAATAAAATAAAAACCTAAATAAAAACCTAAACCTAAAAATAAAATCAAATAAACTAAAATAAAATAATTAATAACCTAAATAAAAATAAAATAAAATTAAAATAATAAAACTAAAACAAATAAAAATAAATAAAATAAAACCTAAAGAAACTTAAAATAAAATAAATAAAAATAAAACCTAAACCCAAGAAAAAAAACCTAAACCTAAAATAAAATAAAATAAAAAATAAAATAAACCTAAAAATAAAATAAATTAAACTAAAATAAATAAAACCAAAAGCCTAAACCTAAAATAAACTAAACCTAAACCTAAACCTAAACTAAATAAAAAAAATAAACCAAAAATAAACTTAATCCTAAACAAAAAAATAAAATCTAAAAATAATCCTAAAATAAAAACCTAAAATCTAAACATAAAAAAATAAAATATAAACCTAAACTAAACCTAAAAATAGAAAATAATATTTAAACCAAAAAAATAAAATAAAATAAATCTCAACTAAAAAATAAACCTAAACTTAAACCCAAACCTAAAAAAATAAAATAAAATAAAAAACCTAAATTAAAATAAATAAACCTAAAATAAATAAATAAATAGACCTAAACCTGATTAAAACCTAAAACCTAAACCTAAACTTAAAGCCTAAACCCTAAACCACAACCCTAAAAACCATAAACCCAAAACCAAACCCTAAACCCAAAAACCATAAACCCTAAACCTAAACCTAAACCCAAAAAAACCTAAATCTTAAACCCCAAACTCTAAACCATGAACTAACCCCTTAAACCACTGACCCTAAACCTAAGCTAAAAAATAAACCTAAATAAAATAAAGCCTAAAATAAAATTAATAAAATCTAAATAAAATAAAACATAAACTAAACCTAAACTTAAAACCTAAACCTAAAAAATAAAAATAAAAATAAAAGCTAAACTGAAATAAAATAAATAGAAACCCAAATAAAATAATAAAACTAAAAAATCTAAATAAAATAAAAAAATAAACCCAAAATAAAAATAAAATAAACCTAAAATAAAATAATATAAAAAATAAATAAAACTAACTAAGCCTAAAAAAACCAAAAAATAAATTAAAATTATATCCTAAACTTTAAACTAAAAAAATCTAAACCTAAAATAAACATAAAATAAACTAATCCTAAACTTAAAAATTTTAACTAAAATAAAAACCAAACCTAAAATAAACTAAACCTAAACTTAAACCTATCCTAAATAAAATATAATAAATTAAAAATAAATCTAAAACTAAACTAAAAAAATAAAACCAAAAAATAAACCTCAAATAAAAATGTAAAACCTAAACCTAAGAAAATAAAGTAAAAACCTAAACCTAAGCCTAAAAATAAAAAATAAAACCTAAACCTAAAAAGTAAAATAAAAACCTAAACTTAAACCTAAAAATTAAAAAATAAAACCTAAACATAGAAAAGAAAATAAAAAATGAGCTCAAATAAAAAATAAACATAAATCGAAACCCAAAACTAAAAGATAAACTAAAATAAAAAAGCGAAACTAAAATAAATAAACCTAAAATAGATTAAGTAAACTAAGTAAAATTAATAAAATAAACAAAAATAAAAAAATAAAATAAAAACAAATAAATAAAACTAAATAAATATAAGAAGAAATGTTGAATATGGTTCTTTTATTTAAAGAGAACCCAAAACCAAAACCTAAACTAAAACCTAAACCCTAAACCAAAAACCTAAACCTTAAACCCTAAACCCTAAATCCTAAACCCCAAACCCTAAACCCTGAAACCTTAAATCCTAAACCCTAAATCCTTAAACCCAAACCCTAAACCCTAAACACTAAACCCTAAACCCTAAACCCAAAAGGAAAAGCCTAAACCCTAATCTCTAAACTCGAAACCCCAAACCATAAACCCTAAATTAACCCTAAACCTTAAACCCAAAAAACCTATAAATCGAAATCTAAACTAAGTAAAATCTAAAAAAAATTGAACCAAAATAAAATAATAAAATAAAATAAAATAGAAACATAAACTAAAACCTAAGCCTATACCTAAACCAAAACATAAACCTAAAAAGAAAAAAAATAAAAAATAAAAACTAATCTAAAATAAAATAAATAAAAACCTAAACTAAATTAAAAAAATAAAAAACTTAAATAAAATCAAAACTAAACCTAAAATAATAAAAAATATACCTAAAATTAAAAAAAATAAATTCTAAGAACCTAAACTTAAACAATAAACCTAAAATTAAAACCTAAACCCTAAACTAAATCAAAAACCTAAACTAAAATAAAAAATAAAATAAACCTAAACTAAAATAAACAAAACCTATACTTAAACCAAAAATAAACTAAACCTAAACCTAAACCTAATCTAAATAAAATAAAACAAACTAAAAGAAACCTAAACCTAAACTAAAAAATAAAACCTAAAATAAAAACCTAAAACCTAAACCTAAAAAAATAAAATAAAACTTAAATTAAACATAAAAATATATAATAAAATTGAAACCTTAAAAATAAAATAAAAATAAAACAAAACTAAAAAATAAACCAAAACCTAATCCTAAACCTAAAACATACAAAATAATCTAAAATAAAAAACCTAAACTAAAATAAATAAATGAAAAATAAATAAACTTAACTATATAAATAAAATAACCCTAAATCAAAATAAAAATAAAATAAACTAAAATAAATATAAAATAAATAAATAAGGCTAAATGAGTTTACTTAATTTAGAAAATAATAAAAATAAAAAAAAAATTAAAGAAAACAGCAAACCTAAACCCTAAAACTAACCCGAAACCTTAAACCTACAACCCTAAATCCTAAATTCTAAACCTATAATCCTAAACCCTAAATCCTAAACCCTAAAATCCTAAACTATAAACCCTAAACCTACAACCCTAAACCCTAAATCCTAAACTTGCAACCCTAAACCTAAATCCTAAACACTAAAATCCTAAATTTGGACAATACTGGACTCCGTTACCTCAGAAATTAATCCATCCTATTAGTTTGGATTGTTACATTACCTGTTTAACTGCATGATCAACTTCTATTTAGTTTTGATGTTTCTCTAGATTTTGCTGATGCTAATTCTTGTTACCCCTTTCTAGTTAGTTCCTGATCTCTATGGCATCGTTGTTGGATTACTTACACCTTATTTGAGGTTTTCTTTTCTTCTTACTATTTTTTTAAAACCACTACTTTTGATAAGGTTTCTCTTATCTAGAGGGATGGATTATTTTATGCTTTTCTTTCGCTTTATAGACGAGACTTCTTGCTATCATTATTTTTATGGGTCCTATTGTAATTTTCCATTATATGATTAAGGTATGTTTTTCTCTTTTCCTTAATCAGAATTTTGTTCATGGCCTCATGACTTTGGTGTCTCATTATGTAATTGCTATAATGTATGCGACTTCATGGCGGGGCTCAATTTATCTATCTTTTATCTCTTTAATAGGGTTGTGCCCCCTCCTATGCTATCTAACCTCACCTCCATTACCTGTATGGAGAGCAACTGCAATAACTTGCTATTATTACTGTTTCCTTATAGGATGGGATTTTATTCTTGATTTCATTTTAACCTATTTTTACTAGTGATGTTGGCTTACCTGCTGGTCTGCTTTTCTTTGTCTTGAAGGATTTCAATGATGGTTTTTTGTTGAACCCCTTTGGTATATATTTGTCTCCCGATCCTTCTTGATTTATCTTATGGTGGGTCTGCAATAATTGTTTTCTATTTTAATTGTTGGCTATTGGATTATCGGTCTTTAGTCCGATAGGCGATTCTAGGGTTGTTTCTCTGATTGTATTTGTGTTTATGACTAGGCTGCTGCTGATAATCTGATATTTATGGACTACTTAATCTGCTACTATTTATTTCATCCTAGTTCTGTTAGACTTGTGCAGATCCCTGTATTATCTTATGCATTGTCTATTCTGAATGGGTGGTTCTATGGTTAGCTAGCTATTATTTGTTGTCTTGGCTATTTGTTGTCTTGGTTATTTGCTATCTTGGTTTTTTGATTGTTCTTGGTAATCTCATCTCCCCAACCTATATGGAGAGACACTGTTATACCCCTGTTATTATTATTATTTTCTCCTTCTAGGATTGTACATTCTTTTTGTCTTCTTTCTAGTCTACTTTTACTAATGCTATTGGCTTAACTACTTGTCTGCTTTTCTTTATCTTGAAGGATTCCAATGTTAGCTCTCCTTTGAACCCCTTCTGTGCCTATGTTGTATCATTATTTTATTTTGGTTTATTTTATGGTGGGTGCAATAATGGCTTTGTTGTTTTATTTGTTGCCTGTGATTATGCTACTACCTACTTGGTTTACTAACTAATGCACTGTCTATTCTAAATGGGTGGCTTTATGGATAGCTAGCTGTTATTTGTTATCTTTGTTGTTTATTTATTATCTTGGTTATTTGATGTCTTGGTTTTTTAGGATTCCAATGTTGGCTCTCCTTTGAACCCCCTAAGTGTCTATGCTATTTCTCTATTTTATATTGGAATATCTTATGGTGGGTGCAATAATTGTTTTTTCTATTTTATCTGACTATGGGACTTTAGGGTCCTATGTCCGACAAAGCTTATGGGGTTGGCTTACTGATTGTCTTTGCTATTGGTGTCTTGGCTGTTGCTTATCACCTGATATCTATGGACTACTTAACCAACTACTATTTTTTCCATCTTGGTTCAGTTAGACTTGTGCAGATCCCTGTGATTATGCTTCTATCTACTTGGTTATTATCTTATGCACTATCTATTCTGAATGGGTGGTTCTATGGACAACTGCTGTCTTTTGATGTTTTGATGTCTTGGTTGTTTGCTAATTTGGATTATCGAGTTTTATGCCCATCATCGATCTTTGGTATCTTTGTATCTTTATTTGGTGATGTTTATGGTGGGATGCAGCCTATTTCCTATGCTTACTAGTATAACTAATCTATTGCTGCATTCTAACATTGGTCTTGTTAGACTTTTGCATCACTTATTGTATTTGGGTTTGGGTTCGGCTGCCTTGCTTTACATTTGCTTTTGTTTTGTCAATGATTATTAATAAGGGGTATGTTAACATCTACATTGCTTATTATGATTGGGTTTCTTTTCTGGACTACACTCAGGTTTTGGAAAGTTTCATATATGTGTTCATATGTTTGGCTTATTGATTTGCTTAGGATTTTAGCAGGTTGCTTTTTCTACTGTTCTCTTGTGGTGGGTTTTTATGCTGGCCTAATTATACTCTTGGCTATGGTTTTAAAGGGATTGGAAAATATGGCTCATTCTCATATGTATAGGGATTCTCATGCTATGGTGACTATATTGATGATAATTTTTCTGCATGGGAACCCTTATCTTTCCTCTTTGCTATCTCCTTTCTATATTATATATGGCTTTTAGGTTTGCAAAGGCCCATAAGACTTTCAACAAATCGTTGCTTTCTTCTCACAGGTTTGTAGGCTATGATGGCTGTGATGATTTCACTCCTTCTTGGTTTGGTACTAGCTCTTGTGATGTAACCCTTCTACTAAAGTTGGGATGCTCATATTTGCATCTACCCCAATTTGGTGTGACTTAGCCTGAGCCTTCTTTCACACACTTCTCCATAATTTTCCTCAGTTTATGCTGCTCTCACCTTTCACTTTCTCTGTACTACTTTAACTATTCTAATTTCTATCTGTCTTCATTTTTACAGATGCACTTCTCTTTTTCTCTTGTAGGTTTGCTCTCTACTGGCATGCATTATGTTATCCTGAAGAGCTTTGGCCTTGATATATCCATTAGCTTATATATGTTAATCAATTTGTATCTTCTGCTTTAGTTTTCTCTTTTATTCTGCTTTAGTTATACTTAGATAAGGGATTTATTATCTAGGCTGATTGTAGATCTTTGAGCAGTAGTTTTGGTGTTTATCCCCTCTTAAGGATCTTGTAACCCTCTTTTTTTGGTAATAAAATTCCCCCTATATGTGGTTTCCCAAAAAAAAAGAAATCTAAACCATAAACCTAAACCCTTATACCATAAACCTGAAATCCTAAACCTTGAACCCTAAACACAAACACTACAACCCTAAATCATACCCCAAAATCTAAACCCTAAACCCCCAAACCCTAAACCCTAAACTCCAAACCCTGTCCCAAAACCTAAAACCTAAACCTAAACTAAATAAAACCTAAAATTTAAAAAAATAAAAAAACCTAAATCTAATTTAATTAAAAAAAAATTAATAAAAACCTAAACTAAAACCTAAACCTAAAAATAAAATATAATAAAAAATAAAAACAAAATTAAAATAAAATAAAGAACAACCTAAACTATACTAAATAAAATAAAATAAACCTAAAAATATAAAACTTAAATAAAAAACAAATGTAAAATAAAAATAAAATAAACTTAAAATAAACTAAACTTAAAATAAACACAATAAAATAAACCTAAACCTAAACTAAAATAAAGAAAACCTAAACCTAAACCTAAAATATAAACCTAAAGTCTAAACTAAATAAAATAATATAAACAAAAAATAAACCTAAACCTAAACTAAAAACTAAAATAAAACTATAAATCTAAATAAAATAAACCTAAACCTACCTAAACCTAAAATAAAAAATAAAGCCTAATCCTAAAATAAAATAAAAATAAAACTAAACTAAAATATAAACATAAACATAAACCTTAACCCAAAATGTACTAAAATAAATAAACCTAAAATAAATAATAAACTAAATAAAAATAAAGATAAACCAAAATAAAAATAAAAATAAAATAAACTAAAATATAAATAAAATAAACTAAATAAACTAAATCTAACAGGTTTGTAATTTAAAAAAACCCTAAACCCTAAACCTAACAAAATAAACCTAAACCTTAAATATCCACTAAACTGAGCCATCCCTAATCTTCCCAAAACTGACCCCTAAACAAACCTGGCCACACCCTAAACCCTAAACTACACCAACCTACCCTACCCTACTAAACCCTAAATACCAACCCTAAAAACCCACCTAAATAAAACCTAAATAAATAATAATAAACCTAAATTAAACTTACCTAAACCTAAATAAAATCAAACTAATAAAATAATTAATCCTAAATATGGTAAATAAAATAAACATTATAAAAAAATATGAACTAAATCTAAAATAAAATAAAATAAACCTAATAAAATAAAATAAATAAAACCTAAACTTAAAGTTAATCAAAATAAAATAAACCTAAACCTAAACTAAAATAAACTAAACTAAAATAAATAAAACTAAGCCTAAAAAAACCTAAGACCTAAAACTAAATAAATTAAATCTAAAATAAACCTAATCTAAAAAATGTAAAATAAAATAAAAATAAAACCTAAACTCTAAAACATAAAACCATAAAATAAAAACCTAAACATAAACCTAAAATAAAAGATAAAATATAAACCTAAAAAAAAAAAATAAAATCAATCTCATGAAAATAAACTAAACCTAAACTAAACTTAAAAAAAAAACTAAAATAATCCCAAACTATAATAAATAAATTAAATAAATTAAAAATTAAAAAAAAAATAAACAGATAAAACTTAAAATAAAAGAAACTAAAATAAATAAATAAATTAAAAAAAACTAAATAAACCTAGGTTTGTAATTTAAAAAAAAACCTAACCCTAAATAACCATAAACCCTAAACCTTAAAATTAAAATTAAAAAATTGAAACCTATAGGTTTACTTAATTTAAAAATAAATTTAAACTAAAACTTGAACCTTAAATCGAAAATCTGTACCCTAAACCATATACTAACCCTAAACCTACAACTATAAGCCATAAAAACCTAAAAACTAAAAACCCTAAGCCCTAAATCGTAAAATCGTAAACCCTAATACCATAAATCCTAAACCCAAACCCTAAACCCTAAACCATAAAAACCTAAACCTAAACTAAATAAAAACTAAATATAAAATAAATAAATAAAACCTAAACTTAAATAAAATAAAAAAATAAAATAAAATAAAAACCTAAACTAAAACTTAAACCTAAACCTAAAAATAAAACTAAATAAATTAAAATAAAATAATTAATAACCTAAACTAAACTAAAAAAATAAAATAAACCTAAAAATAAAAAACCTAAAGAAAATAAAAACTGAATGTAAAATAAAAATAAAATATACATAAAAAATTAAATAAAACTAATAAAAAAAAATAAAAACCTAAATAAAATAAATAAATAAAAAAAAATAAAAAATAAAACTAAAATAAAAATAAAATAAGCAAATAAAATAATAACCTAAACCTAAACTAAAATAAAAAAATAATAAAACCATAAATAAAATAAATAAAATAAAAAATAAATACCTAAAAACTAAAAAAAATAAAATAAAAAAATAAAATAAAATACTAAAATAAAAAATAAAATAAAAAAATAACCTAAATATAAAATAAAAATAAAATATAAAATAAATAAAAATAAATAATAAATTAAAAAAATAAAATAAAATAAAAAATAAAATAAAAATAAAAAAATAAATTAAAAATACTAAATAAAAAAAAAAAAAAAAATAAAAATAAAATAAATAAATAAAATAAAATAAATAAACTAAATAAAATAAAATAAATAAACTAAAAAAAATAATAAATAAATAAACCTAAATAAAATAAAAAAAAATAAACTAAAATAAATAAATAAAATAAAATAAAATAAACTTAAAAATAAAAAAAAAAATAAAATAAAAAACTAAACTAAAATAAAATAAAAAAATAAAATAAACTAAAAAAAATAAAATAAAAAAAATAAAACCTAAAACCTAAACCTAAAACTAAAAATAAATAAAAATAAAACCTAAAATAAAATTAAACTAAATAAAATAAAAAATAAACCTAAATAAAATAAAATAAAATAAAACTAAATAAAAACTAAATATAAAATGATGGTTTACTTAATTTAAAAAAACTAAACCATAAATGACTAAACCTTAAATAAAAGGCTTAAACATTTAAAAATAAACTAACTAAAATGGACTTTATCAAAATCTTGTACAAACTAAAAGTGAATAAAATGATGGAGAATAAATAACTGACCTGACCCTAACCTGTCCCTAAAGCACAGCCTAAGAAAGCTAGCCTGAGTCAGAGGCCACTAGGCCAGGCCACCCCAGATACCAGGCTGAGGCCACAAAGGCCTGTGAAGGCCCTGCCTGGAGTCCTAACCCTACCTAGTCCTCAGGCCACCTGACCTAGGCCCTGAGCCACAAACACTAAAACTAATCTAAACCTTAAATAAACTTTAAAATAAAATATCTTAAAACTGGGGCTGATGGAGGTTCTATCTGGTAATTGGGGGAGAGATCGGGGATATGATGGTGGATCCCACTACAGGAGGGTGGTTCTAATGGGAAATGGAGAAAGCGAAGAATGGCCAATCGATCTGTTTGTATGGGTGTGTCTTTATAATAGAAATGATTCTAGTTATCTAGGGTTTCTACTTTTCTTTATGCATGCTCATTTTTGATCTACATCATCGCTTGTGTTTTAGAGAACTTTGTGTGTTACTTAGTTGATGAAATCGAAAAGAAGAAATGTTGAATTTGAATTTATTCTTTGTTAAGAAAAAAGTAAAAGCCCTAAACCCTAAACTAAAACTTGAATCCTAAACCTAAAACCTAAACCCTAAACCCTAAAAATTAAAAAATAATAAAAAAAGGAAAAAAAAACCCTAACCTTAAAATCATAAACCTTAAACCTTAAACCCTAAAACCTTAAACCCCAAACCCTAAACCCTAAACCATAAACCCCAAAACCTAAACCCTAAACCTCAAACACTAAACCCTAAAGCTTAAACCCTAAACCCTAAACCCTAAAACTACAAAGTCTAAAACCCTAAACCCTAAACCCTAAACCCTAAACCCTAAAAACCTAAAACCTAAACCTAAACTAAATAAAACCTAATAATAAAATAAATAAAAAAACTTAAAACTAAATAAAATAAAATAAATAAAATAAACTAAAAGCCTAAACTAAAACCTAAACCTAAACCTAAAAATAAAATAAATTAAAATAAATATAACTAAAAAATAAAATAAATAAATAAATAAATAAAACCTAAACTAAAATAAATTAAACTAAAATAAATAACCTAAACCTAAACCTAAACTAAATAAAATAAAATAAACTAAAATAAACTTAAACCTAAACTAAATAAAATAAAATAAACTAAAATAAACTTAAACCTAAACTAGAAAGTAAAATGTTAAAATATGCCTAAAATAAAACCTAAAACCTAAACATAAAAAATAAAATATAAACCTAAACATAAACCTAAAAAAAAGTATAACCTAAACCTAAAGATAAAATAAAAATAAAACTCAACAAAAAATAAACCTAAGCCTAAACCTAAAAGATAAAGTGAAATAAAACCCTAAACTAAAATAAATAAACCAAAATAAATAAAATAAACTAAATATAAAAAATAAACTTAAATAAAATAAAAATAAAATAAATTAAAAGAATGAAAATAAACTAAATAAACATAAACCTACCAGGTTTACATAATTTTTTTAAAAAAACCATAAATTTTAAACCCTAAACCATAAATCATGACATACAACTAAACCTAAACCTAAACCCTAAACCCTAAACCTAAACCTTAAATCCAAACCCTAAACCCTAAACCCTAACCCCTAAAACTTAAACCCTAAAAGCATAAACCCTAAAATCCTAAAACCTAAACCCTAAGCTATGATTGAGCTAATTTTTATGAGAGGTGATTTTAAAGAGGTTAGCGAAGAGGTTGCGAAATATGAAGTTGGTGCTCCTGCCCATGTTGGTCTTGTTGCTCTTATTGTTGTTATGGTTCCTACAGGTAGCACTGGTTTGGATCCTTCACAGACTTCTTTCTTCCAGGTTTTGTTGAAATTATCACCCCGATTGAGATGATTTAAAATGGCGATAAGGTGGGATCCTCAGAGACTACTCTCCTCGCTAAGCTAGGGACTAGGTGATTCTCTTATGTCCTTGTCTTCTAGCCTGTGTATGATGATCAATTAGTGTTCAGTCATGAGGTGCTTGACCTCACTAAATATGATCTCATCGAGAAGTTTTCCAAGCCCTTTTAATGATCACTTCTCTTTCACTAGCCCTCTCTTATCCCACCCATGCTACAGCATCCCATATGTTCATCAACATCTACAAGAAGGTCCTAACCATCACGATTGCCTTACACACACACATACCCTCAGGCTGAGATGGTTTAGGAGTATTTGAAGGATCCTAGTAAATTTGATGTGGCTATTGTACATGATGCTTCTACTACTTACTATAGTGGAAAAGAAGAAGGAAGAGCATGCTGAGCAATCTGATGATGATATGGGTTTCAGCTTATTTTACAAAGCTTTGTTGGCCTTCTATAAAATCAATTTTTATTATCTCTGGGAGTTAAATCATTTTGTTAAATAATATTTTTTCTCAATTTTAAATTGCATTTTATTTTATCCTATTTTATTAGTCATTAAATGATAATGTCTTATTTGATTTGATAATTTCTTATTTATTATGGAATCATTTGAGTTAAAAAAAACCCTAAACCCCAAACCTTAAACCATAAACTTTAAACCTAAACTTTAAACCCTAAACCCTAAACCCCAAACCCTAAACCTAAACCTAAAGTAACTAAATAAAATAAAAAATATACCTAAACCAAAAAACCTAATAAACCCAAACCTAAACCTAAACCTAAACCCTAAGAATGGGCATAACCTTGATGACAAGAACATCAATGTCAACTAGGCTCAGTTTAGATTTGGCAATGGAGGTAAAGGCAGAGGTGGCAATTATCACACTGCTGGTTGGGGATCTAGAGGTGCTGATGGATATGGAGGTGGTGATCAGAGCAGTGGTGGTTATGGAGTTGTGAGGAGCGACAGAGGTTACAGGCATGATGGTGGCGAAGGGAGAGATCAGGGATATGATGGTGGATCCTACTACTCGAGAGGCCAAGGTGGTTTTGATGGGAATTAGAGAAACTGAAGAACAGTCGATCTAATTTTCTATTTATAGAATCGTGTCTTTACAATAGAGATGGTTCTAGTTATCTTGAGTTTTTCATTTGCTCTGAGTGTGCTCATTTTTTATTTCTGTCATCGCTAATGTCTTAGAAAACTTGGTGTGTTACTTGGTTGATTAAATCAAAAAGAAGAAATGTTGAATCTAAATTTGTTCTCTATTAAAAAAAATAAAAACCCTAAATCCTAAAATTAAACCTAAACCATAAACCTAAATCTTAAATAGTAAACCCTAAAGCCTAGAAATAAAAAAATAAAAAAATAAAAAAATAAAATTAAAACCTAACCTAAAAAAACCTAAATCACAACCCTAAACCTTAAACCCCCTAAACAGCCTTAAATCCAACCACAAAGCTAAAACCTAAACCCCAAACCCAAAACTATAAACTTAAAACCCAAAACCCAAAACCCAAAATGCTAAACCCTAAAGCCTAAAAACCCTAAACCTTAAAGCCTAAACACTAAACCCTAAACCCTAAACATAATTAATTAAATCATAGGGTAGATCTTTAAGTGTTTAATAACCTAAAAGAGTTTAATGAAATTAAGGTTTTTCTACATGTGTGGCAAAACCATAAGAGTGATTAATTAAGTCCCTTAATCTAATTAACTATTAATCATAATCTAATTAAATTAGGCCCCTTTTATTTCCTAGGTTTAGGGTTTAGGGTTTACAGTTTAGGGTTTTAGGGTTTAGGGTTTAAGGTTTAGGGTTTGGGGTTTAGGGTTTAGGGTTTAGGGTTTAGGGTTTAGGGATTTTAGGGTTTAGGGTTTTTGCAGTTTAGGATTTAGTTTAGAGTTTAGGATTTATGGTTTAAGGTTTTTGAGTTTAGGGTTTTTGAGTTTAGGGTTTAGTGTTTAGGATTTAGAGTTTAGGGTTTTGGTTAGTTCAGGGTTTAGGTTAGTTTAGGGTTTTGGGTTTAGGTTAGTTTATGGTTTAAGGTTTACGGATTAGGATTTCATGTTTAGGGTTTTATGGTTTTTAGGGTTTTAGGGTTTAAGGTTTCAATTTGGGGTTTAGGGTTTAGAGTTTAAGGTTTTTCTAATAGAGAATAAATTCAGAATCAACATTTCTTTTTTTTTATTTCATCAACCAAGTACCAGACCAAGTTTCCTAAGTTATAAGCAATGACATTGATAAAAAATGAGCACTCATAAAGCAAATCAAAAACCTTAGATAACTAGAATCGTCTCTACTTTAAAGACACAGTTCACTAAGCAGCAGATTGGATTGATCGTTCTTCAGTTTCTCAAGTTCCCATCAGTACCACCCCAGCCTTTTGATTTGTGGGATCTACCATCATATCCATGATCTCGCCCTCTGCCACCACCATGGCTATAATCTACATCGCTCCTCTTGCCTGCATAACCACCACTAGCCCGACCACCACCTCCAGATCCCCCACCACCACTGGGATAACCGCCGCCTATGCCTTCACCTCCACTGCCAGATCTAGACTGAGCTTGGTTGGCGGTGATGTTCCTACTGTTAAGGTTCTGCCCATTCTTAGGGTTTAGGTTTAGGATTAAGTTTATTAGGTTTTAGGATTTAGGTTTCTTTTTAAATTTATTTAGTTACTTTAGGTTTACTTTTAGGGTTTCGGGTTTAAGGTTAGGGTTTAAGGTTTAGGGCTTATGTTTTATGATTTAGGGTTTAAAGTTTAGGGTTTATGGTTTTAAGTTTAAGGTTTGCGGTTTAGGGCTTAGAATTTAGTTTAGGGTTTAGGGTTTAGGGTTTAGGTTTAGGGTTTAGGTTTAGGATTTTAGTGTTTTGGGTTATTTAGAGTTTAGAGTTTAAGGTTTAGGGTTTAGGGTTTAGGGATAGCTAAGATTTAGGGTTTACACCTTAGGGTTTATGGCTTTTTAGGGTTTAGGGTTTAAGGTTTAAGGTTTAGGGTTTCAGGGTTTAGGGTTTAAAGCTTTGGGTTTTTTAGGGTTTAGGGTTTATGTTTTAGGGTTGTAGGTTTAGGGTTTAGGGTTTAGAGTTTAAGGTTTAGAATCTAGGATTTAGGGTTTTGGGCTTTTAGGGTTTAAGGTTTAGAGTTTAGTATTTAGGGGCTTTTTATTTAAAAAAAAATAGTAATGTAGTTTATTTTCATTTATTTAGTTTATTTAGTTTATTTTATTTATTTATTTTTATTTAGGATTATTTTTATTTTTATTTATATTACGTTTATTCATTTTAGATTAGTTTTTTTTTGTTTTAGTTTATTTTTTAGGTTTAGGTTTTTTTGTAGTTTATTTTTATTTTTATTTTATCTTTAATGTTTATATTTAATTTTTTATTTTTTTAGGTTCTTTTTTTAGGGTTTTCTTAAGTTTTATTTCTTAGTTTAGGCTTAGGTTTATTTTTAGTTTAGTTTATTTTAATTAATTTAGGTTTAGATTCAAGTTTAATTTATTTTAGGTTTAGGTTTAGGCTTTATTTATTTTAGTTTAGCTTATTTTATTTTAGGTTTTGGTTTATTTTGTTTTTATTTTAGGTTTAAGTTTTTTTTAGTTTAGGGTTTACGTGTTATTATTTTTTTAATTTTTGTTTATATTTTTAGGTTTAGGTTTTTATTTAGTTATTATTTTATTTTATCACATGTTTATTTTATTTTTATTTTATGTTTAGTTTTTATTTTATTTAAGTTTTTTATTTTTAGGTTATGTTTTATTTTGTTTAAGTTTTTCTTTCTTTTATTTTATTTTAGTTTTTATTTTTTATTTTATTTTATTGTTAGGTTTAGGTTTAGGTTTTAGTTTAGGTTTTCATTTTATTTTATTTTATTTTCTTATTTTGGTTTAGGTTTTAGGGTTTAGTGTTTATGGTTTAGGGTTTTTATGGTTTAGGGTTTAGGGTTTAGGTTTTAAGTTTAGAGTTTAGGTTTTAATTTAGGGTTTAGGGATTAGGGTTTATGGTTTTTTTTTCAAAATAAAGTTTTGGGTTTAGGGTTTAGGGTTTAGGTTTTGGGGTTTGTAGGTTTTGGGTTTAGGTTTAGTTTAGTTTGGGTTTTAGTTTTTGGTTAGGTTAGCTTGGTTTTAGGGTTAGTTTAGGGTTTAGGGTTTAAGGTTTGGGGTTTTAGGGTTTAGGGTTTAAGGTATAGGGTTTAAGGTTTGGGACTTTAAGGTTTGGGGTTTAGGGTTTAGGGTTTAGGGTTTAGGGTTTAGAGTTTGGGTTTTGGGTTTTTAGGGTTTAGGGTTTAGGGTTTGAGGTTTAGGGTTTATGGTTTAGAATTTATGGTTTAGGGTTTAGGGTTTTATTTATTTATTTTTATTTTTTTAAAATTAAGCAAACTAGTAGGTTTATGTTTCTTTAGTTTATTAAGTTTATTTTTTTATTTCCTTTAGTTTATTTTATTTTATATTTATATTTAGGTGAAATTTATTTTTATTTAGTTTAGTTATTCATTTCTATTTATTTTAGTTTAGATTCTTTATTTAGTTTATTTTTTAGGTTTAGGTTTATTTTATAGTTTAGTTTTATTTTTATTTTATTTCTTAGGTTTAGGATCTATTTTTTATTTTTAGGTTTACGTTTATGTTTTTACTTTTTATTTTTATTATGTTGAGGTTTTTCATTTTTATTTCAGGTTTATTTTTTATTTTTATTTCTTACATTAGGTTTAGGTTTATTTTTAGTTTATTTTAGGTTTAGGTTTTATTTATTTTAGTTTAGGTTTAGGTATATTTTATTTTTATTTTTGGATAATATTTTTTTTAGCTTAGGGTTTAGGTTTTAGTTTTTATTAATTTTTATGTTTTAATTTTAGGTTTATTTTTTAGGTTTAGTTGTTTATTTAGTTTTTATTTTATTTTATTTTAAGTTGATTTTATATTTATTTTAGGTATAGTTTTTATTTTATTTTGGTTTTTTCTTTTTTTGTTTAGTTTAGGTTTTTATTTATTTTTTTGTAATTATGATTTTATGTTTTATTTATTTTGTTTTTAAGTTTAGGTTTAGGTTTTAGTTTATGTTTTTATTTTATTTTATTTATCTTATTTCATTATTATTTATGTTTTTTTATTTATTTTATTTCTAGTATTTATTTTGTTTTGGTTTAGGTTTTAGCTTTTTAGGGTTTAGGTTTAGGGTTTATGGTTAATTTAGGGTTTAGGGTTTATGGTTTTGGGGTTTAGGGTTTAGGCTTATGCATTTAGGGTTTAGGGTTTCAAGGGTTTAGGGTTCAAGTTTTAATTCAGGGTTTAGGGTTTTTGGTCTTTTTTTAAAAAAAAATAAAACAAATTCAGATTCAACATTCCTCTTTTTGATTTCATTATCCAAGTAACACACCAAGTTTTCTACGACACAAGCGAAAACATAGATTAAAAATGAGCATGCATAGAGCATACCAAAAACCTTAGATAACTAGAACCGTCTCACTGTAAAGACACAGTTCAATAAGCAATAGATCGGAACCATTGTTATTCAGTTTCTCAAGATCCCATCAGTACCACCCCAGCCTCTCGATTTGCAGGATCTACCATCATATCCCCGATCTTGCCCTCCGCCACCACCATGGCTATAATCTCTGTCGCTCCTCTTGCCTCCATAACCACCACTAGTCTGACCACCACCTCCAGATCCCCCACTACCACTAGGATAATCGTCGCCTACGCCATCACCTCCACTGCCAGATCTAGACTGATCCTGGATAACGATGATACTCCTACTATCAAGGTTCTACCCATTCTTAGGGTTTAGGTTTAGTATTAGGTTTATTAGGTTTTAGGGTTTAGGTTTCTTTTTTAATTTATTTAATTACTTTAGGTTTTGGTTTAGGGTTTAGGGTTTATGGTTAGGGTTTAGGGTTTAGGGTTTAGGTTTTATGATTTAGATATTTTAGGTTTTAGGCTTTAGGGTTTAGGGTTTAGGGTTTTATGTTTAAGGTTTGGGGTTTAGGGCTTAGAATTTAGGGTTTAGGGTTTAGGGTTTGGGTTTAAGGTTAAGGGTTTAGGATTTTAGGTTTAGGGTTTTAGTGTTTAGGGTTATTTAAGGTTTAGAGTTTAGGGTTTAGGTTTAGGGGTTAACAGTTTAGGTTTATGCTTAAGGTTTATGGTTTTTTATCATTTAGGGTTTAGGGTTTCGTGTTTAGGGTTGCAGGGTTTAGAGCTTAAAGTTTTGAGTTTTTTAGGGTTTAGGGTTTATGTTTTAGGGTTTAGGGTTTAGGTTTTTAGTTTAGAGTTTAGGTTTTAATTTAGGGTTTAGGGTTTAGGGTTTATGGGTTTTTTTTTTCAAAATAAAGTTTAGGGTTTAGGGTTTAGGGTTTAGGTTTTGGGGTTTTACAGTTTAGGGTTTAGGGTTTAGGTTTCTGATTTGGTTTTAGTTTTATGGTTTAGGTTTAGGTTTAGCATTAATTTAGTTTAGTTAGGTTTAGGGTTTAGGGTTTAGGGTTTAGGGTTTAGGGTTTAGGGTTTGGGTTTTGGGTTTTTAGGGTTTAGTGTTTAGGGTTTGGTGTTTAGGGTTTAGGGGTTTAGAATTTAGGGTTCAGGGTTTAGGGTTTTATTTATTTATTTTATTTTTTTAAATTAAGTAAACTAGTAGGTTCATGTTTCTTTAGTTGTTAAGTTTATTTTTTATTTCTTTTAGTTTATTTTATTTTATATTTATATTTAGGCAAAATTTATTTTTGTTTAGTTTAGTTATTTATTTTTGGTCTATTTATTTTAGTTT
Source organism: Cymbidium sinense (assembly GCA_021442155.1). Classification (NCBI taxonomy): domain Eukaryota; kingdom Viridiplantae; phylum Streptophyta; class Magnoliopsida; order Asparagales; family Orchidaceae; genus Cymbidium; species Cymbidium sinense. Next base: position 47,678,250 of record CM038214.1, on the reverse strand, counting down.
AGATTCTTTATTTAGTTTATTTTTTAGGTTTAAGTTTATTTTATAGTTTAGTTTTATTTTTATTTTATTTCTTAGGTTTAGGATCTATTTTTTATTTTTAGGTTTAGTTTATGTTTTTTTTATTTTTATTAAGTTGAGGTTTTCATTTTATTTTAAGTTTATTTTCTATTTTTATTTTTACATTAGGTTTAGGTTTATTTTAGTTTTTTTTTTTTTTTTTATTTTAGGTTTTAGTTTAGGTTTAGTTTATTTTAGGTTTAGGTTTTATTTATTTTAGTTTAGGTTTAGGTTTATTTTATTTTTATTTTTGGTTAATATTTTTTTAGTTTAGGGTTTAGGTTTAAGTTTTTATTAATTTTTATGTTTTATTTTTAGGTTTATTTTTTAGTTTTAGGTGTTTATTTAGTTTTTATTTTATTTTATTTTATGATTATTTTATTTTTATTTTAGGTATAGTTTTTATTTTATTTAGGATTTTTCTTTTTTTTTTTTAGTTTAGGTTTTTATTTATTTTATTGTAATTATGATTTTATTTTCTATTTATTTTGTTTTTAAGTTTAGGTTTAGGTTTTAATTTAGGTTTTTATTTTATTTTATTTATTTTGTTTTATTATTATTTAGGTTTTTTATTTATTTAATTTCTAGTATTTATATTATTTTCATTTAGGTTTTTAGCTTTTTAGGGTTTAGGTTTAGGGTTTATGCCTAATTTAGGGTTTAGGGTTTAGGGTTTAGGGATTTAGGGTTTAGGGTTTAGCATTTAGGGTTTATGGTTTAGGGTTTCAAGGGTTTAGGGTTTAGGGTTTAGGTTTTAGGTTTAGGGTTCAGGTTTTAGTTCAGGGTTTAGGGTTTTTGGTCTTTTTTAAGAAAAAAGAAAACAAATCCAGATTCAACATTCTTCTTTTTGATTTAATTATCCAAGTAACACACCAAGTTTTCTACGACACAAGCAAAACATAGATAAAAAATGAGCATGCATAGAGCATAATAAAAACCTTAGATAACTAGAACCGTCTTAACTGTAAAGACACAGTTCAATAAGTAATAAATCAGATCCATCATTTTTCCATTTCTCGGGATTCTATTAGTACCACCCCGGCCTCTCAATTTGCGGGATCTACCATCATATCCCCGATCTTGCCCTCCGCCACCACCACGACTATAATCTTCGCTCCTCCTGCCTCCATAACCACCACTAGTCCGACCACCACCTCCAGATCCCCCACCACCACTAGGATAATCGCCTACTCCTTCACCTCCACTGCTAGATCTAGACTAACCTTGGTTAACGATGATGTTCCTACTATCAAGGTTCTACCCATTCTTAGGGTTTAGGTTCAGTATTAGGTTTATTAGGTTTTTGGGTTTAAGTTTCTTTTTTAATTTATTTAGTTAATTTAGGTTTTGGTTTTGGGTTTAGGGTTTAAGGTTATGGTTTAGGGTTTATAGTTTAGGTTTTATGATTTAGGGTTTTTAGGTTTTAAGTTTTAGGGTTTAGGGTTTAGGGTTTAGGGTATTAAGTTTAAGGTTTGGGGTTTAGGGCTTAGGATTTAGGGTTTGGGGTTTAGGGTTTGGGTTTAAGGTTTAGGGTTTAGGTTTAGGGTTTTAGTGTTTAAGGTTATTTAGGGTTCAAAGTTTAGGATTTAAATTTAGGGTTTAGGGTTTAGGGTTAGCTTAAGGTTTAGGGTTTATGGTTTTTTAGCGTTTAGGCTTTAGGGTTTTATGTTTATTATTTTAGGATTTAGGGTTTAAAGTTTTGAGTTTTTTAGTGTTCAGGGTTTAACTTTTAGGGTTTGGGGTTTTAGGGTTGTAGGCTTAGGGTTTAGGGTTAGAGTCTAGGGTTTAGGGTTTAGGATTTAGGGTTTAAGGCTTTTAGGGTTTAAGGTTTAGAGTTTAGTGTTTAGGGTTTTTTTATTTAAAAAAAATAATAATGTAGTATGTTTATGTTAATTTTGTTTATTTTTATTTATTTAAGTTTATTTTGTTATTTATTTTTATTTAGGATTATTTTTATTTTTTTAGTTTGGTTTATTTATATTACATTTATTCATTTTAGTTTAGGTTTTTTTTGTTTTAGTTTTTTTTTTAGGTTTAGGTTTTTTTGTAGTTTATTTTTAATTTTTTTTATCTTTTATGTTTAGGTTTAATTTTTTATTTGTTTAGGTTGTTGTTTTTTTATGTTTTATTTCTTAGTTTAGGCTTAGGTTTATTTTTAGTTTATGTTATTTTATTTATTTTAGGTTTAGGTTTAGTTTTTACTTATTTTAGTTTAGCTTATTTTAGTTTAGGTTTTGGTTTATTTTATTTTTATTTTAGGTTTAAGTTTTTTTTTAGTTTAGGGTTTAGGTTTATTATTTATTTATTATTTATTTTTATTTTTAGGTTAAGGTTTTTATTTAGTTTTTATTTTATTTTATCATAGGTTTATTTTATTTTTATTTTATGTTTAGTTTTTATTTTATTTAGGTTTTTTATTTTTCAGTTATGTTTTGTTTAGTTTAGGTTTCTCTTTCTTTTATTTTAGTTTAGTTTTTATTTTCTATTTTATTTTATTTTTAGGTTTAGGTTTAGGTTTTAGTTTAGGTTTTCATTTTATTTTATTTTCTTATTTAGGTTTAGGTTTTTGGGTTTAAGGTTTAGGGTTTAAGGTTTAGTGTTTATGGATTAAGGTTTTTAGGGTTTAGGTTTTAGGTTCAGGGTTTCAGTTTTAGTTTAGGGTTTAGGGTTTAGGTTTAAGGTTTATTTTTCAAAATAAAGTTTAGGGTTAAGTGTTTAGGGTTTAGTGTTTTGGGTTTTAGGGTTTAGGTTTTAGGGTTTAGGTTTTAAGGTTTATGGTTTAGGGTTTAGGGTTTTAGGGTTTAGGGTTTAGCATTTATGGTTTAGGGTTAGACTTTTTCTTTAATATTTTTAATTTTTTAATATTTTTAAAATTCAGTAAAATGGTAAGTTTAGGTTTATTTAGTTTATTTTGTATTTATTTTAGTTTTTTTAGTTATCTATTTTTATTTAGGTTTATTTTTACTTTTATTTAGTTTAGTATATTTGTTTTAGTTTAGGTTTTTTATTTTAGTTTACTTTTTTAGGTTTAGCTTTAGGTTTAGGTTTATTTTTTAGTTTAGTTTTATTTTTATTTTAGGTTCATTTTTAGGTTTTATTTTTTAGTTTAGGTTTTGGATTGTTTTTAGTTTATTTTATTTTCTTAGTTTAGGTTTAGGTTTAGTTTATTTTAAGTTTAGGTTTAGGTTTTATTTAATTTAATTTAGGTTTAGGTTTATTATAATTTTTTTTAGGTTTAGGTTTTTCATAGTTTAGGATTTAGGTTTTATTTTTTATTTATTTTTAAGTTTTATTTTTACATTTATTTTATTAGGTTTAGGTTTTTATTTTATTTTATCTTAGGTTTATTTTATTTTTATTTTAGGTTTAGTTTTTATTTTATCTAGGTTTTATATTTTTTAGTTTAATTTAGGTTTTTATTTATTTTATTTTAGTTTAGTTTTTATTTTTTGTTTTATTTTCTATTTAAGTTTAGGTTTAGGTTTAGGTTTTAGTTTTTGTTTTTATTTTATTTTATTTTATTTATTTTATTTATTTTATTTTGGTTTAGGTTTTTTTATTTATTTTATTTTTAGGTTTTATTTAGTTTAGGTTTAGGTTTTTAGCTTTTTATGGTTTAGAGTTTAAGGTTTAGGGTTTAGGAATTAGGGATTTTAGGGTTTATGGTTTAGGGTTTAAGTTTTAGGTTTAGGGTTCATGTTTTAGTTTAGGGTTTATGGTTTTTGATTTTTCTTTTAACTGAGAACAAATTCAGATTCAACATTCTTTATTTTTGAATTCATCAACCAGGTAACACACCAAGTTTTCTTACACACAAGTGATGACATGGATAGAAAATGAGCACGCATAGAGTAAATCAAAAACTCTAGATAACTAGAATGGTTTATACTGTAAAGACACAATTTCATAAGCAGTAGATCGAATTGGATTTTCCAGTTTCTCCAGTTCCCATCAAAACCACCCCATGCTCTCAAGTAGCGGGATCCACAATCATATCCCCATTCTCTCGCTCTGCCACCACCACGGCTGTAACCTCTGTCGCTCCTCTTGCCTCCATAACCCACTGCTCCATCACCTCCATATCCACCAAGCCTCTCCACCCTTCGATAACCACCGCCTCACCTCCAGATCTAGGCTAGGGTTGATGGTGATGTTCCTACCGTCAAGGTTCTGCCCATTCTTAGATTTTTTTTAGAAAAATATTTAAAGTGGGAGAATTATTGCCAAAATGAAAGAGATAAGTGGTCCTTATAGGGGATAAATCTCTAAACTACTGCTCAAAGAGCTATAATTAGCTTAAAGAGGTAAATCCCCTACGTATTACAAAAAAATGAAAGCAAAAGAATGAAAAGACAAAAATTAAGAAAGAAATAGCACAAAATTCCAAGAAGGGTAGCCAAAGCCATCTATATCCCGAAATCTTCTGAGAGATGCACAAACCACCTACAACCCCAAAACTTGCAAAAAGAACTTAAGATAGAGACAAGCATCTAAAAATAAGGACAAGCTAAGTACACAAAGGAACAAAATGATAAAAATCTTAGATAAGACTTAGGCTCATACATTCATCTCAAGGGGCAATAGGATATGTAAGCATCCAATCTTGAGAAGAAGGGTTACAATCCCATATGTTACTACCAAGCAAAAGGATAATAGGGGAAACATCCCAGCCATCATAGCCAACTTACCTCAATAAAACCAAATAGCCAACAACCAAGTGCTAGCCAAGTTCCATATTTATCATCAAGATTAAATAAGCAACAAACCAGCAAAACATCTAGCCAAACCAGAGTAAAGAAACCAACCAAATAAGGAAAAAACCAAAAAATAGCCACGATCAAAGCCACCCAAAATAAACAAAAACCAAAGGTAAAGAACCAAAAATTTTGCGGATCCACCAACCAACGACATGCTGTGACCCGACCATCAAGGCCACCATAAACATAATACGAATCAAATAACAAAGCTAAGAACAACCAAAACCACATACAGGTTCATCCCATAGTAGAAAGAAACAATAAGCACATAGGTCATCCAGCCAACATGCAATCACCATAAAAAACTTCAAAAAAACCACCAGAAAAGGGGACAAAAAAATAGATGGCAGCTAATAGCTCCAGAGAGAGTAACTAAACCCAGGAAGGAACAAAGCCAATGGCCACACTCAACCAATAATCATAATGCCAGATAGCCAAAATCGAAAGCAAAAGGCTAGAAAATACCACAGCCATCAAGCAACAACCATCCAATAAACCCCCACAGCAAAGGAAATTGGCTAAGGAAAATAGCAAACAAGCAAGCTCTGAAGCTTGCTAATCACCAGGCCATCCTAAAACCAATGCAACAGGAGACCAACAAAAGGAGATATCCACCAAAACTAGAGGGAAACCAAAGCTTAGCAGTACCAACCAGAAATAATTCTGACCTCCATCAGAAGGGGATACCATTCTTAAGGTTCAAGTTTAGGTTTAGGTTTTTTTTTAATTTATTTAGCTACATTAGGCTTTTGTTTAGGGTTTGTGATTTAGGGTTTAAGATTTAGGGTTTAGGATATAGGGTTAGGGTTTAGGGTTTAGAGTTTAGGGTTTAGGGTTTAGGGTTTAGGGTTTTTTTGGGTATATGTTTTAGGGTTTAGAGTTGTAGGTTTATGCTTTAGGGTTTATGGTTTAGGGCTGAGGGTTTAGGATTTATGTTTATTTTTTTAAAATTAAGTAAATTGGTAGGTTTAGGTTTATTTAGTTTATTTTTTATTTATTTCAATTTACTTTATTTTATTTTATTTTTATTTAGGTTTATTTTTTTATTTAACTTAGTTTATTTATTTTAGTTTTGATTTTTTATTTTAGTTTACTTTTTAGGTTTAGGTTTGTTTTTAGGTTTAGTTTTTTGTTGAGTTTTATTTTTATTTTATTTTTTAAGTTTAGCTTTTATTTTTTATTTTTAGGTTTAGATTTTTATTTTATTTTTTTAGGTTTAGGTTTTAGGTTTTTATTTTAGGTTTATTTTTAATTTTTATTTTTTATTTTAGGTTATGGTTTATTTTTACTTTATTTTATTTTATTTAGTTTAGGTTTAAGTTTAGGTTTTATTTATTTTACTTTTTTATTTTTTAGTTTTTTAGTTTAGGGTTTATGTATTTTTAGGTTTTTATAGGTTTTATTTTATTTTATTTTAGGTTTTTTTTTAATTTTATTTTACGTTTAGTTTTTATTTTATTTAAGTTTTTTATTCTTAGGTTTATTTTATTTATTTAGTTTTCTTTAGGTTTTTATTTATCATATTTTAGTTTATTATTATTAATTTATTTTATTTCATTTTAGGTTTAGGTTTAGGTTTAGGTTTAGGTTCTAGTTTAGGTTTTTATTTTATTTTATTTTTTAATTATATTTAAGTTTCAGTATTATTTATTTATTTTATTTTTAAGTTTTATTTAGTTTAGGTTTTATTTAGTTTAGGTTTTGGTTTTTAGGTTTTTATGGTTTAGGGTTTAGGGTTTAGGTTTTAGGGTTTAGGGTTGTAGGTTTAAGGGTTTAGGGTTTAGGGTAGGGTTAGGGTTTAGGGTTTAGGGTTTTAGGGTTTAGGATTTACGGTTGTAAGTTGTAGGTTTAAGGTTTAAGGTTTAGAGTTCAGGTTTTAGTTTAGGGTTCAGGGTTTTTGGTTTTTTTTAACAGAGAACAAATTTAGATTCAACATTTTTTTTCGATTTCATCAACCAAGTAACACACCAAGTTTTCTAAGATGCAACCAACGACATAGATAAAAATGAAAGGAAATCAAAATCCCTAGATAACTAGAACCATCTTGACTATAAAGACATAGTTCAATAAAGTATCGGTTGGTCGTCAGTTTCTCAGTTTCGAACCACCCGGCCTTCGAGTGGCGGATCATCATCGTGTCTCTCCCTCCCACCACAACCTCCATCCTCCTCCTCCCACCTCCATAACCACCACTACTCCTCCACCACCTCCATATCCACCACCTCAGATCCCCACCACCACTATGATGTGCCTACCTTCCTCCATAGCCCCAGGCAGTTGGCGGTGATGTTCTTGCCATCAAGGTTCTACCCATTCTTAGGGTTTTGGTTTAGGTTTAAGTTTATTACGTTTTAGGGTTTAGATTTATTTTTTAATTTATTTAGTTACTTTAGGTTTAGGTTTAGGGATTGGGGATTAGGGTTGTTTAGGGTTTAGGGTTTAGGGTTTAGAGTTTAGAATTTTTTTTGGGAAAGTTAGAATTTTATTACCATAAAAGGAAAACATACAATGTCCTTAACAGGGGTAAAGTTCTAAAATTCTACTGTTCTCAGAGCTACAAGAAACCTACAGAGCTAAACCCCCATCTAAGTATATTATAAAAAGAAAAGAAAACAAAAGATCAAATACATCGCCTAAAAAGCATAAGAGAAAAAGACATAGAAGATTAAAACCGTCAAAAAAAAGGATGAGTCGCAGTGATTCATGATTCCTTTGAGAAAGAAAGATAGTAAGGTCCATAATGGCACATGGGTTGGTGACAGCGACCATTCACTTTATAAAGTTCCAACCTATAAAAGAAATTTGCAAAACTCTACAATGACAAAAGTCTTAGCTAAAAGGATAAAGATAATGAGAAGAAAAGGAGAGAGCTGAGAAAGAGAAGGCTCAAGCTCAGTTAGGATCTTCTCAAGGGAGAATAATACATATGAGCATCCAAACTTCATAATTAATGGTTACAATCATATGTAATGCTACCAAATAGAGAGAAGAGGTGAGTAGCATCAAAGCCATCATAAGCATACCTGATACAAGCAAACATCCAAGGGCCAGGTCCATAGATCCATCACCATTAGATAGAGAGAAACCAGGCAATAACTAGCTAGTTACCATACCACGAAACAAAAACCACAACAGACTAATCACAATAACCCAGAGAGAGGCTGGAACAAAGTTAGAACACCAACAACAACCATTAACCAAATATCCATCCAAGCTCCAAACTAGGGAAAATCAGAACCAACCATCTACTAGCACCAAACCAATGCTAATTAATAGAGAAATAGTAAACAAAACCAAGATAGAGAGTCAAGCCAAAGTAGCAATAAGCACTCAAGCCAAATAAGGATGAGCAACCACAAATGACTAAACTACTCAGAAATGAAACCATCAACTGATGGAAACATAAGCCGCACCTAATGCAAATCATTAGAAGACAAAACAACCACACAAAAGGGTGCCAAAGGCAACCACTAACCACCAGAAACCAAAAAGTCCAATCCATAAGAATCAACAAAGGTTCAACTAGCATAATAAAAGGCACTAGCAAATTGTCAAGTTCAGGTTTTAGTTTATGGTTTAGAGTTTTAAATTTTTTTTAACAGAGTAAATTTAGATTCAACATTTCTTCTTTTTGATTTTCTCAACCAAGTAACACATTAAGTTCTCTAAGACACAAGTGGCTGTTGGCTTAATGAGCCTCATGTTCAATCCAATCAATTTTGATGATATAAAATGAATGCCTGGATGTTTTAATGTATGTTTTATGTGCTTCAGATATATTAATTGCTAATTACATATCCAATATATCTCATAATATATTTGAGGAAATTGCAAGAATAGAAGAATCAAAGATAGATCAAAATGGATAATGTTAAGCTCAAGATACAATATTTTAGGTTATATGAATTTATAACTATCTTAGAAATTCATATGAGTTCATTAGCATGAATCAATTTTCTCACAACTTAACATATTATATTTATTTATTTTAAATAATGATAATGATCTTAATTTATATAAATCATTATCTAATTAACATTGAATTATATGTTTCATACATAGCATTTGAATTGTCAAAATAATAAATGATAATAAATTATGACTATTAAGTGTAATTAGTTTATATAATTAATATAATTAAATATTTTAGTTTGATTTTAAGGTTATATGATAACTAACATATGTATGATTAAATATAAATTATATCATAATGTTTAAATGTCATATTTCAAAATTAACAAAAATATGTGAAATTTTGTAGTAGTCATTTTATAATCAAGGAATTTATATCTGATTTAATCTCCAATGGATTCCTTGGAATATTTTTCTTTAAGCAAAGAGTAACCTAATAACATCTAGTCTTGCTACAGGTGCAAAAGATTCTTCAAAATCTATACCTTCAACTTGTGTTCATCCTTGTGTAACTAACCTAGCTTCATTTATAATAATACAACCTAAATAATCTAGCTTATTCCTTAAGACCCATTTTGTTCCAATTACATTTTGATCTTGGGGTCTTGAGACTAATTCCCAAACATCATTTCTTACAGATTGATTCAACTCTTCTTCCATAGCAATAATCCAAAAATTATCTTTTAATGCTTCTTCTAAATTTTTAGGTTCAACCTCAAATAAAAATGCTGAATGATCTAAAACCTCTCTACTATGTTTTATGGTCATAACTCCTTTTGAAGGATCTCCTATAATTAGTTCCTTTGGATGATTTTTACTATATTTCCATTCTTTAGGTGATGAATCATCCACATTATCTTCTAAAGATATTTTCTTAAAATTATCAATCTCTTCATCAATCACTTCATTTCTAATGGGATCAATTAAATTTTCATCGAAAATAACATGTATTGATTCTTCTACAATCATTTTTCTCTTATTGAAAACTCCATAAGCTCTACTAGAAAGATAGTATCCTAAGAAAAATACCATCATCTGATTTACAATCAAACTTACCTAAATGCTCTTTTCCATTATTCAAAATAAAGCAATTACATCCAAATACATGAAAGTGTTCAATCTTAGGTTTCTTTCCAAAAAAACAATTCATAGGGTGTCTTTTTCAAAATGGTCTAAAATAGATCCTATTCATCACATAACATGTAGTATTTACTACTTCTGTCCAAAAATATTTCAGCAATTTGTACTCATCAAGCAAAGATCTACTTAATTCAATTAATATTCTATTTTTCTCTCTACTCCATTTTGTTGGGAGTTCTAGTGCAAAAAAATTATGTCTAATCCCATGTTCATCACAATAATCCTCAAATAATTTATTTTTAAATTCGCCACCATGATCAGTTTGAACCTTAATAATCAAAAAGCCTTGTTCTCTTTCAATATATTTAGAAAACTTTCTAAACTCACCAAAAATATCATCCTTGTAAGTTACAAACCAACCCAAGTATATCTAGAGAAATCATCAACAATCACAAAACCATAATTTTTTTTGCCTAAGCTAGTGGTGCTAATTGGACCAAATAAATCCATGTGCAACAATTCTAGAGGTCTAGAAGTAGAAACAATATTTTTACTTTTAAATGAACTTCTAGAATGCTTACCATGAATACATGCATCAAAAACATAGTTTGAATGAAAATTTAATTTATGCAATCCAACTACTAAATCAAGTTTAGCAATTTTATTAAGTATGTGCATGTTAATATGACATAGTCACCTATGCCATAACCAAATATCATCATGAATGCTTTTAAAACAAAGTAAATTGAAATTCACATCATGAAAGCTATCTAAATTAATGACATAAATATTTTTAAGTCTTTGTCCTACTAATAAAATATTTTCATTATTTTTTATAATACAATATGATGCATGAAATACTACATTCAAATCGTTATCACATAATTGACTAATAGAAATTAAATTCTGATTTAATCTTTCTACTAGAAAAACTTTATCTAAAGTGATAGAATTCTTACATATAGAACCAATGCCAATGATCTTTCCCTTTGCATTATCTCCATATGTAACAAATCCTCCATCACTTGATTCTAAAGTTGTGAATTTATCTTTATCTCCCGTAATATGTCTTGAACATCCACTGTCCAAGTACCATATGGATTCTTTGATTTTTCTTTGAAGGCATTCCTATAAAAAAAAAATCACATGTTAACTTTTGGAACCCAAACCTATTTGGGTTCACTTTCTAAATTTGAAGCAAGCTATCTAGCATGTGTGGTTTGTGTAGTGCTTGTACCTTTTGGTACCCATACATAAGATGATTGCTTAGTGTTTTGTAACTTATGTGCATAACAATCAAATGAAATATACCATTTTCTATCATAATATTTGCTCCAAACCTTAGTGTTTTCATACGACTTTGCATGATAATTATAAGGTATATGAGTGGGATATTTGTATGACGCAAATAATTTTTATTCAATGTTTTACTTGATGAAGCATTATAATGAACTTGTGATTTCAAACAAAATTCTAATCTTGCTTTTAACAAGATATTCTCTCTTTAAAGTTTATATACAAGTAAGGAACAATTTAATAAAGAATTTTTTTTACTTTTAAATTATTACATTTATTTTTTAAATCATAAAAATGCATATCTAAATTTTTATGTTCTTTTCCTAAAGTTTTGTATTTTCTTTTAATTTTTATATTCAATAACTAAATAATTAAAAGCATCATCTAATTCATCATAAGATATATAATTACATACCTCTTGACAATCTAAGTCAGAATTTTGTATTTTTGCTAAAGTCACAATACTTGCTCCAAACCTTTAATTTGATTAGTTTCTTCAATCATTTTTTTGTGAAAAACTCTTGTGATAGTTTGTAGGATTTATTTCAACTTGTTGAAATTTTTATCTTCCTACAAATTTCTTTTGGTTTCTTAAAATATTTCTTCATTAGTCATATCTAAAAGATCATTTATTCTTAGATCTATTTTAGAAGTATTTTTAAGCATTTCAAATTAATTTATTGTGCTAAAATTATTTTCATATTTGACAAATCATTCTTTTTAATCAAAAGCTTACTAGTTTACTTAAATTTACCAGAAACTAATTTTGTTTAAGTATTTTGTGATTAGTTCATTAATTAAAAGCTTCATTTTGGTTAAAATAAAATAATTATTGCTGGAATTTTTATAGTATATGCGATTTATTATAAATCAAGTTTCTTTATCAAAATAAAATTTATTAAAATTAAATTATTTTATTTGTCACTTATCATTTTATTTCAACTAATATCCTTTATTTTAAAATTTTATCTTGCTAAAATTTGGTAAAATATTGTTTTCATTATTTAATAATTAAGAAAAGGAAGTTTAGTAGAAAGTTAGTCTTTCTTATATTATATACATACTAGTTATAGTTTCTCTTAAACTTAAAATTATTCCTTGCTAAAATTTAACTTATTTTGCAATAGACTATTGTGAATTTATTTTGAAATCAATTTTATTTCAATCTACCAATTGAAATAACATAAACATCTTAGTAAGATCACTTTAAGATATTTATTTAATATTTTTTATCAAAATTAAGTGAGCAATCTATCTTGACAAATTAGTAAGTTGTAAAGTGATCATTTATAAGTTGTGAGATCACTTTTTGAATTGGATAGCTTGGTATATTTATGAGAGATTTATTTTATCAAAATTTATTATTTTGTATTTTTCTTTTCGTACTGTAAAATTTATATTGGGTTGTACTCGCCCTTTTGTAGGAGAGTACATATATTTTTCTAGGGGTTGTACTCACCCTGTTATAGGAGAGTACTATTTACATGCTATTTTGCATTTAGTGGTTTTCTAGCCAAGGGTGGCTAATCATGGACGTAGGTCAATTTTGGGGTTTGGTTGAACAACATAAGAATTGTGTGCCTATTATCTTTCTTTACTTTATTGTACTTTTATTTTTGTTGCATTAAGAATCAAAAATTAATTTTCTCCTAAAACTTAAAATTTAATATTTAACTTTTAAAATTTTTAATATCGCCCAATTCATCACCCCCCGCCCCCACATAGAGGAAATCAAAAACCTTAGATAACTAGAACTTTTTCTACTATAAAGATATAGTTCCATAAGCAGTAGATCGGATCGACCGTTCTTCAATTTCTCGGGTTCCCATCAGAACCACCCTAGCCTCTCGAGTAGTGGGCTTCACCATCAAATCCCTGATCTCTCCCTCCTCCACCACCACTAACCTTGTCATTCCTCCATAACCATGCTTGATGACCACCTCCATATCCACCAAGACTTATAGATCCCCATCGCTAAAGTAATAATCCCCACCATCAAAGAAATAATCTAAACAAGTGATGGTAATGTTCCTCAAGGTTCTCGCTTTCTTAGAGTTTACATTTAAGTTTAGTTTATTAGGTTTTAGGGTTTGGGTTTTTTTAATTTATTTAGTTCTTTAGGTTTAGGTTTTGGGGGTTTAGGGTTTTGGTTTAGGGTTAGGGTTTAAGGTTTTACAGTAGTTTTTAGGTTTAGCATTTTAGGGTTTATCCTTTTAGGGTTTAGGGTTTAGGGTTTAGGGTTTAGGGTTTAGCGTTTAGGGTTCAGTGTTTACAATTTAGGATTTAAGGTTTTTAAAAAATATTACCTAAACATGTAGGTTTAGGTTTATTTAGTATATTTAGTTTATTTTTGATTAATTTTAGTTTACTTTATTTTTTATTTTATTTAGGTTTATCTTTTATTTTTATTTAGTTTAGTTTTTTTTTTGAGTTTAGGTTTTTAGTTTAGTTTTTTCTAGGTTTAGGTTCAAGTTTATTTTTTAGTTTAGTTTTATTTTTATTTTATTTTTTAGGTTTAGGTTTTATTTTTCATTTTTAGGTTTAGGTTTAGAATTTTATTGTATTTCTTTAGGTTTAAGTTTTAGGATTTAATTTTAGTTTTATTTTTTTGTTAAGGATTAGGTTTATTTTTAGTTTATTTTGTATTTAAATTAGGTTTAAGTTTAAGTCTATTTATTTAGGTTTAGGTTTAAGTTTTATTTATTTTAGTTTAGTTTATTTTAGTTTAGGTTTAGGTTTATTTTATTTATTTATTTTAGTTTTATTTTTTTAGGTTTTGTTTTATTTAGGGTTTATGTTTTAATTTTATTTATTTTTAATTTTATTTTAGGTTTATTTTATTTAGGTTTTATTTAGTATTTATTTAAGTTTTATTTTAGGTTTAATTTATTTTTAGTTTAATTTAGGTTTATTTATTTTATTTTAGGTAGTTTAGTTTAGTTATTATTTTTTTATTTAGGTTTATGTGTTTATTTATTTTATTTAGATTGATGGGTGATTAGGAGGTTTGAGGGTAGGTTTAGGGTTTAGGGTTTAGGGTTTAGTTTAGGGTTTTATGGTTTAGGGTTTTAGAGTTTAGGGCCCATGATCAGGTTTAGGATTAGTTTTAGGATTTAGTTTATAGTTTATGGTTTGTGTAGGGAGTGTTAGTTCAGTAGATTAGGAGGATTTAGGTCAACCCAGGGTTTTAGGTCCAGGTTGGTGGCCAAATATTATGGCTCAGGGTTTTAGCAGTTTAGGGTGAAGAAGCAGCTTAGTCAGGTTAAATTTATAGTTTTAGTGTTTAGTTTAGAGTGGTTTAGTTTAGTGTAGGTTTTGGTAGGATTTAGGATTTAAGATTTAGGGTTAGTGTTAGGGTTTAGGATTTAAGATTTAGTGGCCACGGTTTAGGGTTTAGGGTTTAGTGTTTTTTTTTTAAATTAAGTAAACTAGAAAGTCTTGGTTTATTTAGTTTATTATATATTTTTATTTAAGTTTGTTTTTAATTTTATTTAGTTTAGTTTATTTATTTTATGTTTATTTATTTTAGTTTAGGTTTTATTTTAGTTTAGGGTTTATTTTATTTCAATTTTATTTTTATTCTAAGTTTATGTTTTTTTAGTTTAGGGATTATTTTTCATTTCTTATTTACTTTTAGGTTTTATTTTGAGGTTTATTTTTTAGGTTTAGCTTTTTATTTTATTTAATTTTTGGTTTATTTGGCTTTTTTATGTTTAGTTTTTATTTTATTTAGGTTTTTTTATATGTTTATTTTATTTTTAAGTTTAGTTTAGATTTTATTTTATTTTATTTTAGTTTACTTTTATTAGTTTATTTTTCTATTTTTAGGTTTAGGTTTAGGTTTTAGTTTAGGTTTTTATTTTATTTTATTTTTTATTTTATTTAGGGTTAGGTTTTTTATAAATTTTATTTTTAAGTTTTATTTAATTTAGGTTTAGGTTTTTAGGTTTTTAGGGTTTTAGGTTTTTAGGGTTTAGTGTTTAGGGTTTAGGGTTTAAGATTTATGGTTTTATGGTTTAGGGTTTTAGGGTTTAGGGTTTAGGGTTTAGTGTTTAGGCTTTAGGATTTAAGGTTTATGATTTAGGATTTAGGGTTTAGGGTTAGCTTAGTGTTTAGGTTTTTTTTAATTAAGTAAAGCAATATGTTTAGGTTTATTTATTTTACTTTATTTTATTTTTAATTTTTTTTAGTTTAGATTATTTATTTTTGCTTTATTTATTTCAGTTTAGGTTTTTTATTTTAGTTTATTTTTTAGATTTAGGTTTATCTTTAGATTTATTTTTTTTATTTGAGTTTTATTTTATTTTATTTTTAAGGTTTAGGTTTTATTTTTTATTTTTTGTTTTAGGTTTTATTTTATTTTTTAGTTTAGGTTTTAGGTTTTCATTTTAGGTTTATTTCTAGGTTTTATTTATTAGTTTATACTTTTTTTTTTTTAGTTTATTTTAGGTTTAGGTTTAGGTTTAGGTTTTATTTATTTTAATTTTGTTTATTTTAGATTAGGTTTAGGTTTATTTTATGTTATTTATTTATTTTTATTTTTGGTTTAGGTTTTTTTTAGTTTAGGGTTTAGGATTTATCTTTTATTTATTTTTTAGGTTTAGGATTTTCAATAGTTTTTAGTTTATTTTATTTTAGGTTTATTTTATATTTATTTTATTTTTATTTATGTTTAGTTTTTATTTCATTTAGGTTTTTTATTCTTATGTTTATTTTAGATTTTATTTATTTTAGTTTAGTTTATTTTAATTTAGGTTTAGGTTTATTTTATTTATTTATTTTAAATTTAAGTTTTTTTTAGGTTTAGGTTTTATTTTTTATTTATTTTAATGTTTTATTTTTGGTTTATTTTTTAGGTTTAGGTTTTTATTTAGGTTTTATTTTCTTTTCTTTTAGGTTTGTTTTATTTTTATTTTACATTTAGGTTTTATTTTATTTAGGTTTTTTATTTTTAGGTTTATTTTATGTTTTTAATTTAGTTTAGGTTTTTATTTATTTTATTTTAACTTAGTTTTAATTTTTTATTTAATTTTATGTTTATGTTTAGGTTTAGGTTTAGGTTTTAGTTTAGGTTTTTATTTTATTTTATTTTTTTATTTAGGTTTAGGTTATATATTTTAATTTATTTAGTTTAGGTTTTAGTTTTAAGTTTTAGGCAAGGGGATTTGGGAGAGTTTAGGCTCAGTTAGGGTTTTGTAGGATTTAGGTTTATGATTTAGTGGTTTAGGTTTAGGTTTTAGTGGCCTAGGTTTAGGGTTTAGTGGCCCAAAAAGTTTAGGGTGTGGCCCAGTTTAAGGTTTAAGCTCAGGCTTAGTGGTTGCAGGTTTGGGGTGGGTTTATGATTTAGGGTTTAGCATTTAGTGTTTAGAGTTTTAGGGTGATTTAGTGTAGGGTTAGACCATGTGGGTTTAGGGTTTAGGGTTTAGGGTTGTAAGTTTAGGGTTTAGGGTTTAAAGTTTAGGGTTTATTGTTAATTTTAGGGTTTAGGGTTTTTTTTATTTTTTTATTGTTTTTTAAATTAAGTAAACTAGAAGGTTTATATTTATTAAGTTTATTTTTTATTTATTTTAGTTTATTGTATTTTTATTTGTATTTTTATTTAGTTTAATTTAAGTTTTTAATTTTTTTTTTTTTTAATTTAAGTATAGGGGTTTGGGTTTTTTTTATTTTTTAGGTTTAGGTTTAGGTTTATGTTTATTTTTTAGTTTAGTTTTTTTACCTTTAATTTTTATTTTATTTTTTAAGTTTAGTTTTTAGATTTTTATTTTAGGTTTATTTTTATTTTATTTTATTTTATTTAGTTTAGGTTTAAGTTTAGTTTATATTAGGTTTAGATTTAGGTTTTATTTATTTTAGTTTAGATTTAGGTTTAATTTATTTTTATTTTAGGTTTAGGTTTTTTTTGTTTAGGGTTTAGGATTTATTTTTTACTTTTAGGTTTTATTTTTAGTTTTTTATTAAGGTTTAAGTTTTTATTTTTATTTTATTTTAATTTTATTTTATTTTAATTTTATTTTATTTTTATTTTAGGTTTAGTTTTTATTATATTTAGTTTTGTTATTTTCTTAGTTTAGTTTAAGTTTTTATTCATTTTATTTTAATTTAATTTTTATTATTTATTTTATTTTTTTAGGTTCAGGTTTAGGTTTAGGTTTTAGTTTAAGTTTTTATTTTATTTTATTTATTTATTATATTTTTTTAGGCTTTTTTATTTATTTTATTTTTAATTTTTGTTTTGTTTAGGTTTAAGCTTTTTGCTTTCTAGGAATTACATTTTAGGGTTAGTTTAGGGTTTTTGGTTTGGGGTTTAGGGTTTAGGGTTTAGGGTTTTTGGGTTTTGGGTTTAGGGTTTAGGGTTTAGGGTTTTTAAGTTTTAGGGTTTAGGGTTTAGGATTTAGGGTTTAAGGTTAAGGGTTTTAGGGTTTATTGTTTAGGGTTTATGGTTTAGGGGTTTTAGTGTTTAGCATTTATGTTTTATGTTTAGGGTTTAGGTTTTAGTTTAGAGTTTTGTTTTTTGGTTTTTTTATAGAGAACAAATTCAGATTCAACATTTCTTCTTTTTGATTTCATTAAATAAGTAACACACCAAGTTTTCTAAGACACAAGCGAAGACATAGACAAAAAATGAGCACTCATAGAGAAAATCAAATATCATAGATAACTAGAACCCTCGCTATTATAAAGATACAATTCCATAAGCATTAGATCGAATCAGCTATTCTTCAGTTTCTCTAGTTCCCATCAGAACCACCCCGACCTCTCGAGTAGTGGGATCCATCATCATATCCCCGATCCCCACCTCTATTTCCACAACGATTGTAACCTTCGTTGCTCCTCCACCTTCATAACCAACACTGCTCTGACCACCACCTCCATATCCACCTACACCTCTAGATCCCCCACCACCACTGTGATAATGGCCGCATCCGCCTTTGCCACCATTGCTAAATCTTGACAGAGCCTTGTTGACGGTAATGTTCCTGCCGTCAAGGTTCTGCCATTCTTAGGATTTAGGTTTAGGTTTATTTGGTTTTAGGGTTTAGGTTTAATTTTTAATTTATTTATTTACTTTAGGTTTAGGTTTAAGGTTTAGGGCGTAGGGTTATGGTTTAGGGTTTAGGGTTTAGGGTTTATGATTTAGGGTTTAGGGTTTATGGTTTAGGGCTTATTGTTTTAGGGTTTAGGGTTTAGGGTTAGTGTTTAGGGTTTTGGGTTTAGGCTTTTTTAGGGTTTAGGGTTTAGGGTTTAGGGTTTAGGGTTTAGGATTTAGGGTTTAGGGTTTTGGGTTTAGGGGTTTTTAAGGTCTATGTTGTTTTCAAAAAATTAAGTAAACCAGTAGGTTTAGGTTTATTTAGTTTATTTTTTATTTATTTTAGTTTATTTTATTTTTTATTTATATTTAAGTTTATTTTTTATTTTTATTTAGGTTTATTTTTTATTTTTATTCAAGTTAGTTTATTTATTTTAGTTTAGGTATTTAATTTTTATTTATTTTTTTAGGTTTAGATTTATTTTTTAGTTTAGTTTTTTTTTTGGTTTAGGTTTTATCTTTTATTTTTTAAATTTAAGTTCAAGTTTTTATTTTGGTTTATTTTTAGGTTTTATTTTTTAGATTTTGGTTGAGGTTCATTTTTAGTTTATTTTATTTTAATTATTTTGGCTTTTGGTTTAGGTTTAGTTTATTTTGGGCTTACATTTAGCTTTTATTTATTTTAGTTTAGGGTTAGGTTTATTTTATTATTATTTTAAGTTTAAGTTTTTTTTTAGTTTAGGGTTTAAGTTTTATTTTTTATTTATTTTTAGGTTTTCCTTTTAGGTTTTTTTTTAGGTTAAGGTTTTTATTTAGTTTTTATTTTATATTATTTTAGATTTATTTTATTTTTATTTTAGGTTTAGTTTTTATTTTATTTAGGTTTTTTATTTTTAGTTTAGTTTAGGTTTTATTTTTTTATCTTTAGGTTTAGGTTTTGTTTTAGTTTATATTTTTATTTCATTTTCTTTTTTGATTTTATTTTTGTTTAGGTTTTTCAATTTATTTTATTTTTAGGTTTTATTTAGTTTAGGTTTAGGTTTCTAGCTTTTTAGGGTTTAGGGTTTAAGTATTAGGGTTTAGGGTTGGTTTATGGTTTAAGGTTTGGAGTTTAGGGTTTAGGGTTTAAGGTTGTAGGTTTTAGTGTTTACGGTTTAGGGTTTACACTTTAGGGTTTAGGGTTTTAGGATTTAGGTTATTGGGTTTTGAGTTTTGCATTTAGGGTTTAAGGTTAAGGGTTTAGGGTTTTAGGGTTTAGGGCTTAGGGTTTACGATTTTAAGGTTTAGGGTTTAGGGCTTAGGGTTTAGGGTTAACGGTTAGAGTTTCTTTTTTAATTTTTTATTTAGGGTTTGGGGTTTAAAGTTAGTTTAGGGTTTAGGGTTGTATGTTTAGGGTTAATTTTAGAGTTTAGGGTTTATGGTTATTTTTTAAAAGTTAAGCAAACTGATAGATGTAGGTTTATTTAGTTTATTTAGTATTTTTAATTTATTTTTGTTTAATTTATTTAATTTAGGTTTATTTATTTTAGTTTACATTTTTTATTTTAGTTTATTTTTAGGTTTTGGTTTAGGTTTAGATTTTTATTTTTTCTTAATTTAGTTTTATTTTAATTTTAATTTTTAAGTTCTAATTTTATTTTTTATTTTTAGGTTTAGGATTACATTTTTATTTTATTTTTTTTAGTTTAAGCTTTTTAGGTTTTTTATTTTAAGTTCATTTTAGGTTTTATTTTTTTAGGTTTAGGTTTATTTTTTGTTTATTTCATTTTTTTTAGTTTAGGGTTTATGTTTAATTTAATTTAGGTTTATGTTTAGGTTTTATTTATTTTTGTTTTATTTATTTTAGTTTAGCTTTAGGATTAATTTATTTTGTTTATTTGAGGTTTAGGAATTTTTTTAATTTGTAGTTTAAGTTTTATTTTTTATCTATTTTTAGTTTTATTTTTAGGTTTATTTTTTAAGCTTAGGTTTTTATTTAGTTTTTATTTTATTTTATTTTAGGTTTATTTTTTTATTTTATGTTTAGTTTTATTTTATTTAGGTTTTTATTTTTAAGTTTATTTAATTTTTTAATTTAGCTTTGGATTTTATTTATTTTGTTTTCATTTAGTTTTTATTTTATATTTTATTTTATTTTTAAGTTTAGGTTTAGGTTTAGTTTTAGGGTTTAGTTTAGGTTTTGTATTTTGTGTTTAGGTTTTATTTTTATTTTGTTTTTTTTTTTTTATTTTAAGTTTTTTATTTTTGGTTTATTTTAGGTTTTATTTTAGTTTTTATTAGGTTTAAGTTTTATTTAGTCATTTTATTTTATTTTTATTTTAGGTTTAGTTTTATTTTATTTAGTATTCTTATTTTTAGTTTAGTTTAGGTTTTTATTCATTTTATTTTACTTTAATTTTATTAATTTTTTTATTTTTTTAGGTTTTAGGTTTAAGTTTAGTTTAAGTTTTATTTTATTTTATTTATTTATTATAATTTTCTTTAAGTTTTTGTTATTTTTTTTATATTTTGTTTTAAGTTTAAGTTTTTAGCTTTCTAGAATTAAGTTTAGGGTTAGTTTAGGGTTTTGGGTTTAGGGTTTTTTTTTGGATTTTGGGTTTAGTGTTTAGGGTTTAGGGTTTAGTTTAGTGTTTAGGGTTTGGGTTTAGGGTTTAGGGTTTATAGTTGAGGTTTTAGGGTTTAGCTTTATGGCTTTATGGTTTAGGGGTTTTAGTGTTTAGCATTTATGTTTTATGTTTAGGGTTTAGGTTTTAGTTTAGGTTTTTATGTTTTTGGTTTTTTTTTACAGAGAACAAATTTATATTCAATGTTTCTTCTTTTTGATTTCATTAAATAAGTAACACACCAAGTTTTCTAAGACACAAGCAAAGACATAGATAAAAAATGAGCACTCATAGAGAAAATCAAATATCATAGATAACTAGAACTATCTCTATTATAAAGGTACAATCCCATAAGCAGTAGATCGAATCAACTATTCTTCAGTTTCTCTTATTCCCATCAGAACCACCCTGACCTCTCGAGTGGCGGGATCCATCATTATATCCCCAATCTCCCACCTCCATAACCACCACAGTTGTAACCTTCATAGCTCCTCCCACCTCCATAACCAACACTGCTCAGACCACCACCTCCATATCCACCAACACCTCTAGATCCCCCACCACTACTGTGATAATGGTCGCATCCGCCTTTGCCACCACCGCCAAATCTAGACTAAGCCTGGTTGACGGTGATGTTCCTTCCGCAAGGTTCTGCCCATTCTTAGGATTTATTTTTAGGTTTAGGTTTATTTGGTTTTAGGGTTTATATTTAATTTTTAATTTATTTAGTTACTTAAAGTTTAGGTTTAGGGTTGTGGTTTAATGTTTAGGGTGTAGGGTTAGGGTTTAGGGTTTAAGGTTTAGGGTTTAGGGTTTAAAGTTTAGAGTTTAGGGTTTAGGGTTTAAGGTTGTAGGTTTTAGGGTTTACGGTTTATGGTTTAGGGTTTAGCATTTTAGGGTTTAGGTTTTTGGGTTTTGGGTTTTGGGTTTAGAGTTTACGGTTAAGGGTTTAGGGTTTTGGGTTGTAGGTTTTAGGATTTAGGGCTTAGGGTTTACGATTTTAGGGTCGATTTAGGGTTTAGGGTTTAGAGTTTTTTTTTTAATTTTATATTTAAGGTTTGTGGTTTAGAGTTAGTTTGGGTTTGGCATTGTAGGTTTATGGTTTAGTGTTTAGGGTTAGTTTTAGGGTTTAGGGTTTATGTTTTTTTTAAAAAAATTAAGCAAATTGATAGATTTAGGTTTATTTAGTTTATATAGTTTATTTTTTATTTATTTTTGTTTAATTTATTTAATTTAGGTTTATTTATTTTAGTTTATATTTTTTATTTTAGTTTATTTTTCTTGATTTTGTTCTAGGTTTAGATTTTTGTTTATTTCTTAATTTAGTTTTATTTTAATTTTAATTTTTAAGTTCTAATTTTATTTTTTATTTTTAGGTTTAGGTTTTCATTTTTGTTTTATTTTATTTTTTTGGGTTTTAGGTTTTTATTTTAGGTTCATTTTAAGGTTTTATTTTTTAAGTTTAGGTTTAGGTTTATTTTTAGTTTATTTCATTTTTTTTAGTTTAGGGCTTAGCTTTAGTTTAATTTAGGTTTATGTTTGGGTTTTATTTATTTTTGTTTAGTTTATTTTAGTTTAGGTTTAGGTCTATTTTATTTTGTTTATTTGAAGTTTAGGTTTTTTTTTAAGTTGTGGTTTAGGTTTAATTTTTTATCTATTTTTAGTTTTATTTTTAGGTTTATTTTTTAGGTTTAGGTTTTTATTTAGTTTTTATTTTATTTTATTTTATGTTTATTTTTTATCTTATCTTTAATTTTATTTTATTTAGGTTTTTTATTTTTTAGTTTATTTTATTTTTTAATTTAGCTTAGGATTTTTTTATTTTGTTTTTATATAGTTTTATTTTATATTTTATTTTATTTTATGTTTAGGTTTTCATTTATTTTATTTAATTTATTTAAGTTTAGGTTTTCTTTATTTATTTTATTTTTAGGTTTTATATAGTTTTGGTTTATTTTAGGTTTTTAGGGTTTAGGGTTTAGGGTTTAGGGTTTAGGGTTTAGGATTTAGGGTTTATGCTTAGGGTTTAGGGTTTGTGGTTTAGGGTTTAGGGTTTAGGGTTAAAGGTTTTAGATTTTAGGGTTTAGGGTTTAGGGTTTAGGATTTTAGGTTTAGGGTTTTAGGGTCATAGGCTAAATGTTTAGGGCTAGTTCTAGGGTTGAGGGTTTAGGGTTAGGGTTATGTATTATTTATTTATTTTGTTTGGGGTTTAGGGTTTAGGGTTTCAGACATTTAGTGTTTTGGGGTTTAGGTTAATTTTGGGTTTAGGTTTGGGTTTTAGGGTTTAGGGTTTGTGGTTCTTTTTCAATTAAAAAACTAGTAGGTTTAGTTTTTTAGTTTTTTTAATTATTTTTATTTATTTTAATTTTAATTTTTATTTAGGTTTATTTTTTATTTTATTTAGTTTAGTTTATTTATTTTAGGTTTACTTATTTTAGTTTAAGTTTTTATTTTAGTTTATTTTTAGTTTTAGGTTTAGATTTTTGTTTATTTATTAGATTAGTTTTATTTTAATATTAATATTTAGGTTTCAATTTTTTTTTAGGTTTAGGTTTTATTTTATTTTTTTTTTTTAGGTTTAGGTTTATTTTAGGTTTATTTTTAAGTTTGGTTTTAATTTAGGCTTTATTTTAAGTTTAATTTATTTTATTTTATTTTGTTTAGGGTCTAGGTTTCATTTATTTTAGATTTAGGTCTAGATTTTACTTATTTTAGTTTAGTTTACTTTTGTTTAGGTTTAGGTTAATTTTATTTTTTTTTATTTTAGGTTTAGGTTTTTATTTAATTTTTATTTTATTTTATTTTAAGTTTATTTTATTTTTATTTTATTTAGGTTTTTTGGTTTATTTTATTTTTTAGGTTAGTTTAGGTTTTATTTATTTTATTTTAATTTAGTTTTTTAAGTTATTTTATTTTTACATTTAGGTTTAGGTTTAGGTTTAAGTTTTAATTTGGGTTTTTTTTTTATTTTATTTTTTAATTTGTTTATGCTTAAGTTTTTTATTTATTTTATTTTTAGGTTTTATTTAGTTTAGGTTTAGTTTTTAGGTTTTTTTGGGTTTAGGGTTTAGGGTTTAGGGTTTAAGGTTTAGGGTTTAGGGTTTGGGGTTTAAGGTTTAAGTTTTTGGGTTGTAGGTTTTAGGGTTTTGGGTTTAGGGTCTAGGGTTTAGGTTTTAGGGTTTATGGTATAGGATTTTAGGGTTTAGGGTTCAGGGTTTAGAGATTTAAGGTTTAGGGTTTAGGGTTTAGTATTGTAGGCTTGGGGTTTAGGGTTAGTTTTGGGTTTAGGGTTAGGTTTTTTTATTTTTTTATTTTTTTAAAATTAAGTAACATAATAGATTTAGGTTTATTTCATTTTTTTTTTATTTAATTTTTTTATTTTTATTTCATTTTTATTTAGCTTTTCATTTAGTTTTTATTTTATTTTATTTTAGGTCTATTTTAATTTTATTTTAGGTTTAGTTTTTATTTTATTTTAGTTTTTTATTTTTTTAGTATAGTTTAACTTTTTATTTATTTTATGTTAGTTTTTTAGTTTTTTATTTTAAGTTTAGGTTTTAGTTTATGTTTTTATTTTATTTTATTTTTTTATTTTATTTTTGTTTAGGTTTATTTTATTTATAGGTTTTATTTAGTTTAGGTTTAGGTTTTTAGCTTTTTAGGGTTTAGGGTTTAGGGTTTAGGGTTTCGGGTTTAGGTTTAGGTTTAGGTTTATTATGTTTTTAGGTTTAGGATAATTTTTTTAATTTATTTAGTTACTTTAGGTTTACATTTAGGTTTTGGGGTTTAGGGCTTAGGGTTCTGATTTTGGTTAAGGTTTGTGCTTTTAGGGTTTAGAGTTTTGGTTTAGGGTTTAGGGTGTTTTAGGGTTTAAGATCTAGGATTTTGGGTTTAGGGTTGTAGGTTCAGGGTTGTAGGTTTAGGGTTTCAGATTTAAGGTTTAAGGTTTTTTTTTAAAATTAAGTAAACCTATAGGTTTATGTTTATTTAGTTTACATTTTATTTATTAGCTTATTTTATTTCCTTTTTTTATATTTATTTTATTCTTATTTAGTTTAGTTTATTTATTTTAGGTTTTATAGTTTATATTTTAGTTTAGTTTAGGTTTAGGTTTAGTTTAGGTTTAGGGTTTGGGGTTTAGGGTTTAGGGTTTAGGGTTTGGGTTGTAGGTTTTAGGGTTTAAGGTTTATGGTTTATGGTTTAGGGTTTTGGGTTTTAGGGATTATGGTTTAGAGTTTAGGGTTTAGGGTTGTAGTGTTTAGGGTTGTAAGTTAAGGGTTTAGGGTTAAGTTTAGTGTTTAGGGTTATGTTTTTATTTATTTATTTTTATTTATGGTTTAGGGTTTATGGTTAGTTTAGGGTTTAGGGTTTAGGGTTTAGGGTTAAGTGTTTAGGGTTTTAGATTTAGAGTTTTAGGGTTTAGTGTTTTAGGCTTTAGGGTTTATGGTGAAGGTTTAGTGTTTAGGGTTTAGGGTTTAGTATTTAGGCTTTAGGGTTTAGGGTTTTTGGAGTTTAGGGACAACTTAGGGTTTAGGGTTAGATTAGGGTTTAGGGTTTAGGCTTTAGGATTTAGGGTTTATGGTTTTCAGTGTTTAGGGTTTTGGGTAAGTTTAGGGTTTAAGGTTTATGGTTTTAGGGTTTAGGGTTTAGGGTTTAGAGTTTAAGGTTTAAGGTTTAGGGTTTGTTTAGCATTTAGGGTTCAAGGTTTAAGGTTTAGGGTTAGGGTTTTTTAGGGTTTAGGGTTTAGGGTTAGTTTTAGGGTACAGGGTTTATGTATTAGGGTTTAGGGTTTAGTGTTTAGTGTTTAGGATTTAGGGTTTAGGGTTGTATGTTTTTTTTTCTTTTTTTTGGTTTAGGGTTTAGGGTTGTATGTTTAGTGTTTATAGTTTAGGGTTTTAGGGTTAAGGGTTTAAGATTTATTTAACATTTAAGTTTTATTTATTTTAATTTAGGTTAGTTTAGGTTTTTTTTAGTTTAGGGTTTGATTTTATTTTTTATTTATTATTGGGTTTATTTTTCAGTTTAAGTTTTTTATTTAGTTTTTATTTTTTTATTTATTTTATCTTATTTTATTTTATGTTTAGTTTCTATTTTGTTTAGGTTTTTTTTCTTAGGTTCATTACTTTTTAGTTTTATTTAGGTTTTTATTGACTTTATTTGATTTTTTTAAATTTTTAATTTTATTTTATTTTAGGTTTAGGTTTTTTTATTTTTTTATTTCTATGTTTTATTTAGTTTAGGTTTATGTTATTATGATTTTTGGGTTTAGGGTTTAGGGTTTAGGGTTTTAGGGTTTATTATTTTAGGCTTTAGAGTTTAAGATTAGGGTTTAGGCCTTAGGGTTTAGGGTCTAGTGTTTGATCTTTAGGGTTTAGGGTTTTTGGAGTTTAAGGAGACAACTTGGGATTTAGGGTTAGATTAAGGTTTTTGGTTTAGTGTTTAGGCTTTAGGGTTTAGGGTTTGAAGGTTTAGGTTTAGGGTTAGTTTAGGGTTTCAGTTTTAGGGTTTTAGAGTTTAGGGTTAAGGGTTTAGGGTTTAGGGTTAAGGGATTTTTAGGGTTTAGGGTTTAGGGATGTAAGTTTAAGGTTTAGGGTTAATTTGAGGGTTTAGGATTTAGGGTTTAGGGTTTAATGTTTAGGGTTTAGCATTTATTTAGGTTTTTATTTTATTTTAGGTCTAGAATTTAGTTTTATTTATTTTAGGTTTAGGATTTTTTAGGTTTTATTATTTTTTTATTTTTTTTTATTTTAAGTTTATTTTATTTTAATTTTATGTTTAGTTATTATATTTAGGTTTATATTTAGGTTTATTTTCATTTTAGCAATTTAGGTTTTATTTATTTTATTTTAATTTAGTTTTTATTTTTTATTTTAGTTTATTTTTAGGTTTACGTTTAGGTTTTAGTTTAACATTTTATTTTATTTAGGTTTAGGTTTTTTTATTTATATTATTTTTAGGTTTTATTTAGTTTAGGTTTAGGTTTTTAAGTTTTTAAGGTTTAAGGTTTAGGGTTTAGGGTTTATGGTTTAGGGTTTAAGTTTATGTTTTAGGTTTAGGGTTGTAGGTTTAGGGTTTAGGGTTTAGGGTTTAGGGTTTTAGGGTTTAGGGTTGATGATTTAGGGTTGTAAGTTTAGGGCTTAGGGTTAATTTTAGGGTATAAAGTTTAGGGTGATGGTTTAGGGTTTTAGGGTTTAGGGTTTTATGTATTTTATCTTAGTTTAATTTTTATTTTTTATTTTATTTTATTTTTATGTTTAGCTTAGGTTTAGGTTTTGGTTTTGGTTTTTATTTTTTATTTTTCTTATTTTATTTAGTTTTAGGTTTTTAATTTTTTATTTTTTTAGAATTTATTTATTTTAGGTTTTGGAAATTAAGTTTTTAGGGTTTAAGGTTTTGGATTTTGGGTTTTTGGTTTTGGGTTTTCGATTTTGGGTTTAGGGTTTAGGGTTTATGGTTTAGGGTTTAGCGTTTCAAAATTTTAGGGTTTATGTTTTATTTATTTTAGTTTAGTTTAATTTAGTTTTGGTTTATGTTTATATTTATTTTATTTATTTTATGTTTAGGGTTTAGGTTTTATTTTTAAGTTTATTTTTTAGGTTTAGGTTTTTATTTAGTTTTTATTTTATTTTTTATTTTATGTTTAGTTTTTATTTTATTTAAGATTTTTATGTTTAGGTTTTCTTTATTTTTTTAATTAGTTTACATTTTTATTTATTTTTTATTTTATTTTATTTTTATGTTTAGGTTTAAGTTTAGGTTTAATTTAGGTTTTTATTTTATTTAGGTTTAGGTTTTTTTATTTATTTTATTTTTAGTTTTGATTTAGTTTGGGTTTTTAAAGTTTAAAGTATAGGGTTAGGGTTTTGGTTTAATGGTTTAGGGTTTAGGGTTTAGGGTTTAAGGTTTGGGTTTAGCATTTAGTGTCTAGGGGTGTAGGTTTTATGGTTTAGGTTTAGGGTTTAGGTTTAGGGCTCAGGGTTTAGGTTTAAGTTTAGGTTTAGGGTTTAAGTTTTAGGTTTAGGTTTATTATTTAGGGTTTAGGGTTTATTAGGAGGTTAGATTAGGTTTAGGTTTAGGTGAGTTTAGGAGTTTAGGTTTAGGTTTAGTTTTTTTTAGGTTTAGTTTTATTTAGGTTTAGGGTTTTAGGAGTTTAGGTTAGAGTTTATTTAGGGTTAGTTTTAGGTTTAGTTTTAAGTTTAGGTTTAGTTTAGGTTATTATTTTTTAGGTTTAGGGTTTAAGTTTTAGGGTTATTATTAGGGTTTAGTTTAGGTTTTTTAGGTTTAGGTTTAGTTTTTTAGTTTATGAATTATGATTTAGGGTTACTTTAGGGTTTTGGGTTTAGAGTTTAGAATTTAGGGTTTAGGGTTTAGGGTTAGTTTTAGGGTTTAGGGTTTAGGGTTTTCTTTAAAAAAATTAAGTAAACAAATAGGTTTAGATTTATTTAGTTTATTTTATATTTTTATTTAGGTTTATTTTTTATTTTGGTTTAGTTTCTTTATAGTTTAGGGTTTAGATTTTATTTTCTATTTATTTTTATGGTTATTTTAAGTTTATTATTTAGGTTTAGGTTTTTATTTAATTTTTATTTTATTTTATTTTAGGTATTTTTTATTCTTATTTTACGTTTAGTTTTTATATTATTTAGGTTTTTTATTATTAGGTTTATTTTATTTTCTTACTTTACTTTAGGTTTTTATTTATTTTAATTTAATACATTTTTATTAATTTATTTTATTTTATTTTTTAGTTTAGTCTTAGGTTTTAGTTTAGGTTTTTATTTTATTTTATTCTACTTTTTTGTTTTATTTAGGTTTAATCTTTTTTATATATTTTACTTTTAGGTTTTATTTAGTTTAGGTCTTGGTATTTAGATTTTTAGGGTTGTCTGGTTTAGTGTTTAGTGTTTTAGGGTTTAGGGTTTTAGGGTTTAGGGTTTAGGGTTTAGGGTTAGGTTTTAGGGTTTAGAGTTGAGTGTTTAGGCTTTAGGGTTTAGGGTTTTTTTTTAAAAAAAAATTATGTAAACCAGTAGGTTTAAGTTTAGTTTTTATTTTTATTTAGTTTAGTTTATTTATTTTAGTTGGGTTTATTTTATTTTGTTTTTTAGGTTTATGTTTAGGTTTAGGTTTATTTTTAGTTGAGTTTGATTTTTATTTTATTTTTTAGGTTTAGGTTTTATTATTTATTTTTAGGTTTAGGTTTATGTTTTTATTTTATTTTTTTAGGTTTGGTTTTAGGTTTTTATTTTATGTTTATTTTTAGGTTTTTTTTAGTTTAAGTTTAGGTTTATTTTTAGTTTATTTTATTTTATTTAATTTAGGTTTAGGTTTAGGTTTAGGTATTACTATTAGTTTAGGGTTTAGGGTTTAGGGTTTAGGGTTTAGGTTTTAGTTTTTTTATAGTTTAGGGTTTAAGGTTTTAGGGTTTAGGATTTAGGTTTTAGGATTTAGGGTTTTGGGTTTAGGTTTTAGGTTTAGGGTTCAGGTTTTAGTTTAGGGTTTAGGGTTTTTGATTTTTTTTTTAACATTGAACAAATTCATATTCAACATTTTTTATTTCTGATTTCATCAACCATGTAACACACCAAGTTTTGTGAGACACAAGTGATAACATAGATCAAAAATGAGCATAAAATCAAAATAGAACCATCTATCTTGTAAAGACAGTTCCATAGCGGATATAATGTTGTTCTTTAGTTTCTCTTATTCCCATGAAAACCACCTTAGGATCCACCATCATATCCTCGATCTCTCCCTACCACTGTTAACCTTTGCTCCTCCCACCTCCATAACCATTTGACCACCACCTCCATATCCACGGCACCTTAAATCCCAAACCACCACTACAATATTTTTCCACCTTAATGATGGTTGATGGTTAGGTTTTCTCATTTTTAGGGTTTAGATTTAGGTCTACTAGGTTTTAGGTATTTTGTAATTTATTTAGATACTGTTGTCTTAGGTTTATGTTTGAGGTTTAGGGTTTAGGGTTTAGAGTATTTATGGTTTAGTGTTTAGGGTTTATGCTTTTAGGATTTAGGGTTTAGGGTTAGGGTTTAGGGTTTACGATTTATGGCTTTTTAGGGTTTAGGATTTAGGGTTTAGGGTTTCGTGTTATAGGTATAGGGTTTAGGGTTTATGGTTGTAGGTTTAGGGTTTAGGGTTTAGGGTTTTGGGTTTTAGGGTTTATGATTTTAGGGTTTAGGGTTAAGGGTTGTAAGTTTAGGGTTTAAGGTTTAGGATTTAGGATTTATGTTTTTTTGTTAAATTAAGTAAACCGATAGGTTTAGGTTTATTTAGTTTATTTTTTATTTATTTTTTTTATTTTATTTTTTATTTTATTCAATTTTTATTTAATTTAGTTTATTTATTTTAGGTTTATTTATTTTATTTTAGTTTTTTATTTTTTAGTTTATTTTTTTTAGGTTTAGGTTTAGGTTTAGGTTTATTTTTTAGTTGAGTTTTATTTTATTTTATGTTTTGGGTTTTATTTTTTTTAATTTTAGGTTTAGGTTTAGGTTTTTATTTTATTTTTTTTTGGTTTAGGCTTTAGGTTTTTATTTTAAATTTATTTTTAGGTTTTATTTTTTAGTTTAGGTTTAGGTTTATTTCTAGGTTATTTTATTTTATTTAGTTAAGGTTTAGGTTTAGTTTATTTTATGTTTAGGTGTAGGTTTTATTTATTTTAGTTTAGTTTATTTTAGTTTAGGTTTATGTTTATTTTATTTTGTTTATTTTATTTTTGTTTTATTTTTAGGTTTTTTTACTTTAGTGTTTAGGTTTTATTATTTATTTATTTTTAGGTTTTATTTTTAGGTTTATTTTTTAGGTTTAGGTTTTTATTTAGTTTTTATTTTATTTTATTTTAGGTTAATTTAAGTTTTATTTTATTTAGGTTTTTGATTCTTAGGATTATTTTATTTTTTAATTTTAGTTTAGGTTTTTATTTATTTTCATTTAGTTTATTTTTTATTTATTTATTTTATTTTATTTTCAGGTTTAGATTTATGTTTTAGTTTAGGTTTTTTTTTATATATTTTATTT
This sequence comes from Cymbidium sinense, assembly GCA_021442155.1. NCBI lineage: Eukaryota > Viridiplantae > Streptophyta > Magnoliopsida > Asparagales > Orchidaceae > Cymbidium > Cymbidium sinense. The sequence goes on along the minus strand of CM038214.1, from coordinate 47,647,474 downwards.
TTATGTTTTATTTAGTTTAGGTTTAGATTTCTAGGTTTTTATGGTTTACGATTTAGGGTTTAGGGTTTAGTTTTTTATGGTTTAGGATTTTACGGTTTAATGTTTAGGATTAAGGTTTAGGGTTTAGAGTTTAATGTTTAGGCTTTAGGGTTTAGGGTTAGCTTAGGGCTTAAAGTTTTTTTAAAAAAAAATTAACTAAACTAGTGTGTTTAGGTCTATTTAGGTTTTTTTATTTTTTATTTTTATTTATTCTTTTTTTTATAATTTAGGTTAATTATTTTATTTTATTTTTTAGGTTTAGGTTTATTTTCTAATTGGGTATTGTTTGTATTTTATTTTTTAGGTTTAGGTTTTATTTTTTAGTTTTATGTTTAGCTTTATGTTTTTATTTTATTTTTTAGGTTTAGGTTTTAGGTTTTTATTTTAAGTTCATTTTTAGGTTTTAGTTTTTAATTTAGGTTTAGGTTTATTTTTAGTTTATTTTCTTTTATTTAGTTTAAGTTTAGGTTTAGGTTTACTTTATTTTAGGTGTAGGTTTAGGGTTTAGGGTTTATGGTTTGGGGTTTGGGGTTTAGGGTTTAGGTTTTAGGGTTTATGGTTTAGGGTTTAGGGCATAGGGTTTAGGGCTTAGGGTTTAGGGTTTAGGGTTTAGGGTTTAGGGTCTAGGATTTAGGTTTTATGTTTAGGGTTCATGTTTTAGTTTAGGGTTTAGGCTTTTTCATATATATATATATTTTCAACGGAGAACAAATTTAGAGTCAACATTTCTTCTTTTCAATTTCATCAACCAAGTAACACAAAAAGTTTTCTAAGACACAAGTGATGACATAGATCAAAAATGAGCATGCATAGAGCAAATCAGAAATCCTGGATAACTACAACCATTTCTACTATAAAGACACAGTTCCATAAGCATCAGATTTGTTTGACCATTCTTCAGTTTCACCAGTTCCCATCAGAACCACCCTGGCCTCTCCAGTAGCTGGATACACCATCATATCCCCTATCTGTCCCTCGACCACCACCACGGTTTAGGGTTTTGGGTTTAGATTTTAGGTTTAGTGTTCAAGTTTTAGTTTATGGTTTAGGGTTTTTGGTTTTTTTGTTAATGGTGAACAAATTCAAATTCAACATTTTATACTTCTGATTTCATCAACCAAGTAACACACCAAGTTTTCTAAGACACAAGTGATAGATCAAAAATGAGCACGCATAGAGCAAATCAAAAACCCTAGATAACTAGAACTATATATACTGTAAATACATAGTTCCATAAGCAGCATATATAATTGGTTGTTCTTCAGTTTCTCCCATTCCCATCAAAACCACCCTAGCCTCGGGATCCACCATCATATCCTTGATATCTCCCTCCGCCACCACCACGGTTGAAACCTCCATCGCTCCTCCCACCTCCATAACCACCACTACTCTAACCACCACCTCCATATCCACCAGCACCTCTAAATCCCCCACCACCACTATGATAACGGCCGCCTCCGCCTGCACCGCCACATCTAGACTGATGCTGGTTGATGGTGATGTTCCTGCCATTAAGGTCATTCCCATTGTTAGAGTTTAGGTTTAGGTTTATAAGGTTTTAGGGTTTAGGTTTATTTTTTAATCTCTTTAGTTACTTTAGGTTTAGGTTTAGTATTTGAGGTTTAGGGTTTGGCATTTAGGGTTATAGTTTAGGGTTTAGGGTTTAGGATTTATGATTTGAGGGTTTATGCTTTTTTAGGGTTTAGGGTTTAGTGTTCTTTTTTTTCTAAATTAAGTAAACCGATAGGTTTAAGCTTATTTAGTTTATTTTTTAAATATTTAGTTTATTTCATTTTTTATTTTTATTTAGGTTTTGATTATTTAGTTTAGTTTATTTATTTTAGTTTATTTTTTTTTGTTCAGATTTTAGTTTTATTTTATTTTTTAGTTTAGTATATTTTTATTTTATTTTTTAGGTTTAGGATTTATTTTTTATTTTTAGGTTTAGGTTTAAGTTTTTATTTTATTTTCTTAGGTTTAGGTTTTAGTTTTTCATTTTAAGTTTATTTGTAAGTTTTGTTTTTTAGTTTAAGTTTAGGCTTAGTTTTAGTTTATTTTATTTTATTTAATTTAGGGTTCACGTTTAATTTAGTTTAGGTTTAGGTTTAAGTTTATTTTATTTATTTTAGTTTATTTTTGTTTAGGATTAGGTTTATTTTATTTTCTTTATTTTAGATTTAGGTTCTTTTTTAGTTTAGGGGTTAGGTTTTTTCTTTGGTAATATATTTATTTTTATTTTTAGGTTGAGGTTTTTATTTTATTTTATTTTAGGTTTATTTTATTTTTATTTTATGTTTAGTTTTATTTTATTTTTTGTTTTTTATTTTTAGGTTTATTTTATTTTTTAATTTATTTTAGGTTTTTATTTATTTTATTTTAGTTTAGTTTTAATTTTTATTTTATTTTATTTTATTTATTTTATTTAGATTTTGGTTTTTTATTTAATTTATTTTTAGGTTTTATCTAGTTTAGGTTTAGGTTTTGTTTGTGGTTTAGGGTTTGGGTAGTGGTTTAGTGTTTAGGATTTAGGGTTTAAGGTTTGGGATTTAGTGTTTATGGTTTAGGGTTATATGTTTTGGGGTTGGGTTGTTTTAGGGTTAAGGTTTGTTTATTTATAGAGTTTTTATTTTAATTTAATTTTTTAATTTTTTTAATTTTTTATTTTTTTTAAATTAAGTAAACTAGAAGGTTTAGGTTTATTTAGTTTATTTTTTATTTTGATTTATGATTCTTTTTATTTTTATTTTGTTTAGTTATTTATTTTTTTAGGTTTTTTATTTTATTTTATTTTGTAGGTTTAGGTTTAAGTTTATTTTTTTGTTTAGTTTTATTTTTATTTTATTTTTCAAGCTTAGGTTTTATTTTTTATTTTTAGGTTTAGGTTTTTATTTTTTTTTAAGGTTTAGGTTTTAGGTTTTTATTTGAGGTTTATTTTTAGGTTTTATTTTTTAGTTTAAGTTTATTTTTAGTTTATTTTATTTTAGTTTTTAGTTTAGGTTTAGACTTATGTTTAAGTTTTATTTATTTTAGTTTAGGTTTAGGTTTATTTTACTTTTATTTTAGGTTTTGGGTTTCTTTTAGTTTAGGGTTTAGGTTTTATTTTTTATTTATTTTTTTGGTTTTATTTTTAGGTTTATTATTTAGGTTTAGGTTTTATTAAGTTTTATTTTATTTTATTTTATGTCAATTTTATTTTTATTTTAGGTTAAATTCTTATTTTATTTAGGTTTGTTATTTTTTTAGTTTAGTTTAGTTTTTATTTATTTAATTTTAGTTAAGTTTTTAGTTTTTATTTTATTATCTTTTTAGCTTTAGGTTTAGTACTAAGTTTAGGTTTTACTTTAAATTTTTATTTTATTTTATTTTCTTATTTTATTTTTGTTTAGATTTTTTTATTTATTTTATTTTTTGATTTTAATTAGTTTAGGTTTAGGCTTTTAGGATTTTAGGGTTTAGGGTCAGGTTTAGGGTTTGGGAGTTAGTTTGGGGTGGTTTTTTTTGGGTTTAGGGTTTAGGGTCAGGGTTAGCTGTTTAGGGTTTAGAGTTTGGGGTCTTTTGGGTTTAGGATTTAGTTCTGTTTAGGGTCTGTTTAGTTTAGGGTTTAAGGTTTTTTTTTTAACAGAGAACAAATTCAGATTTACAACATTTCTTCTTTTGTTTAATTAGTTTATTTTGTTTATTTTTTATTTATTTTAGTTTATTTTACTTTTTTTATTTTATTTGTGTTTATTTTTTATTTTTATTTATTTTAGTTTATTTATTTTTGGTTTATTTATTTTGGTCTTGTTTTTTTTATTTTAGTTTAGGTATTTTATTTTAGTTTATTTTTTTTGGATTAGGTTTAGATTTAGGTTTATTTTTTAATTGAGTTTTAATTTTATTTTATTTTTTAGGTTTAAGTTTTATTTTTTATTTTATGTTTAGGTTTAGGTTTTATTGTCTTTTTTTAGGTTATGGTTTTAGGTTTGTATTTTAAGTTTATTTTTAGGTTTTACCTTTTAATGTAGGTTTAGGTTTATTTTTTATTTAATTTATTTTATTTAGTTTGGGCTTAGGTTTAGGTTTTTATTTTATTTATTTTAGTTTAGGTTTATGTTCCTTTTATTTTTCTATTTTATTTTTATTTTAAGTTTAGGCTTTTTTTAAGTTTAGGGTTTAGGATTTATCTTTAGGTTTATTTATAGGTTTATTTAATTTTAAGTTTATTTTATTTTTATTTTAGGTTTAGTTATTATTTTATTTATTTTAATTTAGTTTATTTATTTTATCATAAATTTATTTTAAATTTAATAAATTTATTTATTTTCTTTTAGGTTTTAATTAGTTTATGTTTAGGTTTTAGCTTTGGGTTTGAGGTTTCTAGTTTAGGTTTGGGGTTTAGCATTTAGGGTTTAGTTTGGGGTTTAGGGTTTGGGGTTTATTATTTTTGGGTTTAGGGTTTAGGGTTTATTTAGGGTTTAGTTTTAGTGTTTAGGGTGGCTAGGGTTCTGTGTTTGTGGTTTAGAGCTCAAGTTTTGGGCTCATTTTTTGTGGTTAGGATTTGCACAGTTTTAGATTTTGGGGTTGGGATTTGGGTTTAGGTTTTTTAGGGTTTGTTTAGCCATAAGGTTTTGATCTTTTCAAACCCAAACAAATTGATTTGCAACATTTCCTCTTTGTTTAATTAGTTTAGTTTATTTTTTTGTTAATTTTAGTTTATTTTTTATATTTTTATTTATGTTTATTTTTTATTTAGTTTAGTTTATTTATTTTAGGTTTATTTATTTTAGTCTAGGTTTTTTATTTTAGTTTAGTTATTTTATTTTAGTTTATTTTTTTGGATTAGGTTTAGGTTTTAGTTGAGTTTTATTTTTATTTTATTTTTTAGGTTTAGGTTTTATTTTTTATTATATGTTTAGGTTTAGGTTTTTATTTTATTTTTTAGGTTTAAGTTTTAGGTTTTTATTTTAGGTTTTATTTATTTAGGTTTAGGTTTAGGTTTTATTTATTTTAGTTTAGTTTATTTCTTTTTCTAGGTTTAGGTTTATTTTATTTTATTTAATTTTAAGTTTAGGTTTTTATTTAGTTTTTATTTTATTGTATTTTAGGTTTATTTTAGGTTTATTTTATTTTATATTTTACATTTAGTTTTTATTTTGTTTAGGTTTTTTATTCTTAGGTTTATTTTATTTTATAGTTTAATTTAGGTTTTTATTTATTTTATTTTAGTTTATTTTAGTTAGTTTATTTTATTTTATTTTTAGGTTTAGGTTTAGGTTTTAGTTTAGGTTTTTATTTTATTTAGGTTTAGGTTTTTTTAACTAATAATAAAACCTAAATAAAACTCACAAAACAAACTAAATAAATAATAATAAAACTAATAATAAACCTAAAAACTAACACTAATAAAAATAACTTAAAATAATAATAACAACTAAAACCAAATAAACTAACTAAAACCATAAAACCCTAATAAAAAAACTAAACTAACTAATAAAATAATAGTAGTAATAATAATAATAATAAACTAATAAATAATAAACCAAACCAATAAAACCCAATAATAACTAAACAAAAAACAAAAACTAAACTAAACTAAAAGCCTAAAACGACTAAACTAATAAACTAAATTAAAACTGAATCCTAAAAAACTAATAAAAACTAACTAAACTAATAATAACTAATAAATTAAAAACTAATAAAACCAAAACTAAAAATAAACATTAAACTAATAATTAAACAATAACTAAACTAAAAACCTAACTAAAACTAAAAAAAACTAAAAACTAAAACTAAACTAAAAAAACATTAAACCACAATAACCCCAATAAACCCAAAAAAACACTAAACCTAAAACCAAATAAACCCAAAATAAAAACAAATAGCTAAAGCAATAATAATAATAATAAACTAAACTAATAAACATAAACTTAAATAAACTAATAACTAACAAATAAACATAATAAAACAAAAATTAATAATAATAATTAAACTAAACTAATTAAACCCTAAACCTAAAAATAAAATAAAATAAAAAATAAAAACTAAACTAAAATAAAATAAATAAAAACCTAAACTAAACTAAAAAATAAAATAAACCCAAAAAAAAGCATAAATAAAATAAAACCCAAATGTAAAATAAAAAAAAAATAAAAAAAACTAAACTTAAAAAATAAACCTAAAATAAAACCTAAAAGTAAATAAAGAATAAAACCTAAACCCTAAACTAAAAAATAAATAAAACCTAAAATAAACAAAATAAAATAAACCTAAACATAAACTAAACTAAATTAAACTAAAATAAATAAAACTTAAACCTAAACCTAAAATAAACTAAACCAAAACCCTAAAATAAATAAAATAAATTAAATTAAAAATTAACCTAAACATAAACAAAAAACATAAAACCTAAAAATAAACTTAAAATAAAAACCTAAAACCTAAACCTAAAGAAATAAAATAAAAGCTAAGCCTAAACCTAAAAATAAAAAATAAAACCTAAACCTAAGAAATAAAATAAAAATAAAACTACACTATAAAATAAACCTAAATTTAAACCTAAACCTAAAAAATAAACTAAAATAAATATCTTAAATCAAAATAAAAAATAAAATAAATTGAAATAAATAAAAAAATAAACTAAATAAACATAAACCTATGAGTTTATTTAATATAAAAAAATAAAAAAAATAAAAATATAAATATAAAACAAAACCCTAACCGTAAACCCTAAACCCTAAAGGTAACCCTAAACCTACAACCCTAAACCCTAAAATCCAAAAACTTAAACCCTAAACCCTAAACTAACCCTAAACCCTAAATCCTAATCCCTGAACACTAAACGCAAAAAGCCTAAACCCTAATCCTAAACTTACCCTAAACCATATATCCTAAATACTAAAACCTCTATACCCTAAACCATAAACCCTAAACCCTAAACTAACCCTAAACCCTAAGCTAACCCTAAACCCTAAACCTAAACCCTAAACTCTAAAAACCCTAAACCCTAAAGCCTAAACACTAAATTGTATTCCCTAAACCATAAACCCTAACCCTAAACCCTAAACCCTACTAGTTTACTTAATTATAAAAAAACCATAAACCCTAAGCTAACCCTAAAAACCTAAACCCTAAACCCTAAAACCTAGAAACCTAAACCTAAACTAAATAAAACCTAAAAATAAAATATATAACAAAACCTAAATGTAAATAAACTAAAAATAAAAACTTAAACTAAGACATAAACCAAAACCTAAAAATAAAATAAAATAAACTGAAATAAAATAAATGAAATCCTAAACTAAACTAAAAAATAAAATCTAAAATCAAATAAAAACTAAAGGCAAAATAAAAATAAATTAAACTTAGAACAAAATAAATTAAATACCAAATAAAATCCTAAACCTAAAAAATAAACCTAACAATAAAACCTAAAATTAAATAAAAAATAAAACCTAAACCCTAAACTAAAAAAAACCTAAACCTAACATAAAAAATAAAATAAATAAAATAAAATAAACTCAAACCTAAACTAAAATAAACTAAACAAAAATAAATAAAACCTAAACCTAAACCTAAACTACCTGAAATAAAATAAACTAAAAATAAAATTAAACATAAACCAAAAAAATAAAACCTAAAAATAAACCAAAAATAAAAACTTAAACAAAACCTTAAAAAAAACCTAAACCTAAACCTAAAATAAAAAATAAAACCTAAACCTAAAAAATAAAATAAAAATAAAACTCAACCAAAAAATAAATCTAAACCTAAACATAAACTTTAAAAAATAAACTCAAAGAAAAAAAACCTAAACAAAAACCTAAAATAAATAAACTAAACTAAACAAATTTAAAAAATAAAACTAAATAAAACTAAAGAAATAAGCCTAAATAAAAATAATAAATAAAATAAATTAAAATAAGTAAAAAATAAACTAAATAAACCTAAACCTATCAGTTTACTTAAATTAAAAAAAACCTACAACCCTAAACCCTAAACCTTAAAAAACCCTAAACCCTAAACCCTAACCTTAAACCATAAACCCTAAACCCTAAACCATAAACCCTAAACCCTAACCCTAAACCCTAAACCCTAAACCCCAAACCCTAAACCTAATCCTATAGTAACTAAATAAATTAAAAAATAAACCTAAACTCTAAACCCAAATAAACCTAAACCTAAACCTAAACCCTAAGAATGGGCAGAACCTTGATGGCAGGAACATCATCATCCATTTAACTCAATCAAGATCTGGCGGTGGAGGTGAAAGCGGAGGTGATGGTTATCATAGTGGTGGTGGTGGATCTGGAGTTGCTCATAGATATGGAGGTGTTGGTTAGAGTAGTGGTGGTTATGGAGGTGGGAGAAGCGACGGAGGAGACAACTATGGTTGTGGCAAAGGGAGAGATCGGTGATATGATAGTGGATCTTGCAACTCAAGAGGCTAGTGTGGTTTTGATTGGAACTAGACAAACTGAAGAATGGTTGATCCGATCTGCTGCTTATGGAATGATGTCATTACAGTAGAGATGGTTCTACTTATCTAAGGTTTTTGATTTTCTCTATGCGTGCTCATTTTTTATCTATGTCATCGCTTGTGTCTTAAACCTTAAATCTTAAACCCTAAACTCTAAACCCCAAACCCTAAACTGGAAACCCTAAATCCTAAAGCCTAAGCTAACCTAAACCCTAAATCATATACCCTAAACCACCCTACCTTGAACCCTAAACCCTAAATGTTACAACCATAAACCCTAAACTTAAACCCTCAAGGCCCTAAACCCTAAAGCCTAAACACTAAAGCCTAAAACCTAAAGCTTAAAACCTAACCCTTAACCTTAAATCCTAAATTCTAAACCCTAAACCTTAAACCCTAAGCCCTAAACCCTAAATCCTAAATCCTAAACCAAAAACCCTAAACTTATTTTTACATTTTGGGTTGAGCTGGGTTATGTTTTTGACCTCTTACTTCTGGGTTGTCCTAGTGATTCTTAACTTTTCAGCTTAGGTTGGCTTGGTTTTTTTTAGTCTGGTGGCTACTATCTTCTCTGCCTTATTACTCTGGTTGTTAGTGGATGACGTGTTTTCTGCTCTAGCTTTATTCTATTTTTTGCACGATTTATTTTGTTGCCTCTCCTCTTGAACATGAATTACTTTTTGCTGGTTTTCATGGTTAGATGGGTGGCCTTCCTAGTGGGAACTACTATTGGTTGTTACCTTTCTGGCCTTATTTTGGAGAGTTTCTTGGCTACTTTTTTGGGGATTGCCTCCCAATTCCTTATTTTTTATTATTGGATCATTCTTTTGCCTTGGTTTTGTGTTTGGTTATTCTACTAGTATTAGCCTCTGCTGGATACGTTGTTTGCAGCAGGTTTTATGTTGTTATTATGCTTTCTATCAGGTTAGTCTTTTTTTTGCTGGGGAAGTTTAGTTTTTGAGTGGTCCCACACTATTGCCTTCTATGGTTGTGCTTCTTTTGGACCTCTATTGTGTGGTGCTTTGTTGGTTTTCTACTTTTCCTTGGCTTTTGGGGATGCTTCCTTTATTGGCTACTTATGATGGGTTGTTCTCTGGTGGATGCCTTATGGCTATTTTACTTAGCTGGTTTGGTTGGAGGACTTTTAGTTGTCTTTGGAATCTTGGTTGGTTGATTTTTTTTCTTGTTGGTCTTTTCCTTCTTCTTGGACAATTTGTTGGAGCCTTTTGCTATGCTGATCAAACCTTTGTTGATCCTTTTGGATTGGACTTTTTGGTATCAGGTGGTTGGTGGTAGCCTTTAGCCTTCTTTTCTATGGCTATTTTGTCTTCTGGTGATTTTCACTAGTTGCATCTTATGTTTCCTTCAGTTGATGGTTTAATTTATGACCTGTTTAGTCATTTGTGGTTGCTCACCCTAGTTTGGCTTGGTGACTACTACTAGTTGGTACTTTGTCTTGAGGGCTCCTATCTTGGTTTTATTGGCTATTTCTCTATTAATTGGCATGGGTCTCGTGGTTGCTGATGGTTGGTTTTAGTTTTCCTTGGTTTGGAGCTTGGATGGGTATTTGGATACTTGCTATTGTTGGAGTTTTGACTTTGTTTTAGCCTCTCTCTAGGTTATTATGATTAGTCTATTGGTTTTTTTTTGGTGGTTTGGCTGCTAGCTTGTTGCTAGTCAGTTGCTCTTTGTTTAATGGTGCAGGATCTGGAACTCTACGGACTCCTAGCCTTAGATGTTTACTTGTAACAGGTATGCTAGCTATGATGGCTTTGATGTTACTCACCTCTCTTCTCTAGTTGGTAGCATTACATATGATTGTAATCCTTCTTTATGAAGTTTGGATGCTCATATGTATTGTTGCCCCTTGGGATGATCCAAATTGAGCATGAGCATTCTCTTTCCCAGCTCTATCCTTTTCCTCTCTCCATCCTTATCCTTTTTAGCTTTGACTTTTACTTTTGTAGTGTTTTGCAGATTTCTTTTACAGGTTGGAACTTTGTAGAGGGAATGGCCATTACTCAGTCAACCTAAGAGCTATTATTGTGGATCTTACTTATCTTACTTTCTCAAAGGAATCATGAACTGCTGCTGACTCATCCTTTTACTATTTTAAGCATTTATTTTAGTCTTACTCTATGTCTTCTTCTATTATGATTTTTAGCTATTGTATTTTCTCTTTTATTTTCTTTTCTTTTTCTAATGTACTTAGATGGGGGTTTAGCTCTTTAGGTTTCTTATATCTTTAAGAGTAGTTGAATCTTATAGCTTTACCCATTTTAAGGACATTGCATCTTTTCCTTTTATGATAATAAAATTCTAACTTTCCCCCATAAAAACACTAAACCCTAAACCCTAAAACTTAAACCCTAAACAACCTAAACAACCCTAAACCCTAAAACCTTAACCCCTAAACCCTAAACCCTAAACCCTAAACACAAACTGTAAAACCTAAACCCTAAACCCTAAACCCTAAACACTAAATAATAAACCCTAAAACTCTAAACCCTAAACTAATCCTAAACCCTAAAGCCTAAACACTAAACCCAAAACCTAAACCTTAAAACCTAACCCTAAACCTTAAACCCTAAAAGCATAAAACCTAAAACCTTAAACCCTAAACCCTAAACCCTAAACCCTAACCCTAAACCCTAAACCTCAAATCTTAAACCTAAACCTAAAGTGACTAAATAAATTAAGAAATTAACCTAAATCTTAAAACCTAAAAAAACTACACCCAAACCTAAACCCTAAGAATGAGCAGAACCTTGACGACAGGAACAACACTGTCAACAAGGCTCAGTCTAGATCTGGCATTGGAGATGAAGGTGGAGGTGGCGGTTATCAAAATGGTGGTGGGTGATCTAGAGGTGCTAGTGGATATGGAGGTGGTGGTCAGAGCAGTGGTGGTTATGGAAGCAGGAGGAGCGACGAAGGTTACAGTCATGGTGGTGGCGGAGGGAGATATCAAGGATATAATGGTCAATCCCACAACTTGAGAGCCCGAGGTGGTTCTAATGGGAACTGGAGAAATTGAAGAATGGTCGATCTGATCTGCTACTTATAGAACTGTGTCTTTATAGTGGAGATGGTTCTAGTTATCTAGGATTTTGATTTTCTCTATGCATGCTCATTTTTATCTATGTCGTCACTTGTGTCTCAAAAAACTTGGTGTGTGTGGTGTTTATTTTTGAGATGTGGGACACCACACAGATCTTAGGGGGTACTTATTGAAATGATCGGGTATGACATTAAGAAAAGATACACTATCTTGAAAGATAGAAATCATTACCCTATAATGGACCTAATCACCTAATATGGACTGTTAAGGTATGATGGCTCTTTGAATGTACCAGAGATCTTTCCCCTACTTTACATGGAAAAGTAAAGTAGCATTTATATTAAGCCAAGTTTGTTAAGTTCCTTATGGAGGCAAGCCTCCATACTTAATTACATCCTAAGGGATGTGAATCCCTTAAGAATACACTCAATTAAAGTAGTAATTAAAGTCTCAAAAGATTTCAAGGCTAGACTATCAAAGGATTATTTGTATTGGAAAATTAAGTGGGAATACCCAAGGAGAAGACTTATTATCGAAGCCAAAGAAAATGAGTAGGGAATGCTCTTAATACTAGGAAACCTAATGAGCATTTCAACCTATCCTATAATTGGACTTTAGAATTTTGAAATTGAATAGAAGATCAATTTTGTTAAAGTTGACATTTCATTAAAAAGCTAGGACTTGTAATCCAACAACACAAGATTGTGCAGATGCCTTTATGCTTGTAGCCCAAAAGAAACAACCACCTTGGATCCTAAATATAGGGATCTTTAGCATAAGCCAAATCGTAACCTAAATCTAAGTGAAAATAGGCATATGGTTTAACTCCATAAGAGAGGATAAACCATCCGACTACTAGACTTACAACCATCTAGAGTGGCAGCCAGCTAACACCCCCTATGCTTTAAATCTAAGAAGTTCGATCATATGATTTGCAAGATTAGTTAGGATGTTATTTAATTAGAAAGAAACTAAAGTCCTTAAACCTACTCGCTAAGAGACTAGAGCATGAGTGGTATGAGCATATGACTTATTCTAATGTAACATCTTTTCATATTTTATTTATTTTGACACTTCATTTCGATAAAGGCTTTAGATTTATGATACCTACATGCATGAGAAAATAAGGTTGTTGTCTAAATCAATAAGAAAGGGGTGTTTTCCAACACAAAGGATGCCCTCACAGGTCAAGCATTCCCATATCTTGCAAGGATGAAAATCCTTTTTTTAAGAGTGAAATAATATGATGTGCATGTTGTTGGTCATTCAACATTTAGCTAAGGGGTTACTAAATCTTTTAATTATCTTGATTCATGTCATAGGCTTTATGTGAGGTTATGAATTATTTAAAACTTTAGTTATGAGTTGTAGTTGGGCAGAAAGGTTATTTTTTTAAGAGCCTAATCTCAAGGCCACACATTCAAACATCAAATAAATAAAGAAACTAAGAAAAGCATGCCATCCTAATTGTGCACTTTAAACACAACATCAAACAAATTTTATAGCTAATGTAAAAGAATAACAGGCCAATGTGATTGGGTGTCGCCATACAACATGAAAAGAAAAATGGGTAATCGAGCTACTTATACACCCACATATAAAAAAGAATAATTTATAATTTATAAATGATAAATGCTATAGGGGGTCTTCATGTCTTCATGTATCTTCCTTCTTCTTTGACTTGGTTTGATCCACTTCAAAGGTTTCACATGGCCTCCCATGATAAAGCCTTCTAGCCAATGCTCATCCTTAACCCCATAGCACTAATCCTAATTCCTAATGTAAAATTACATTAAAAATAGGAAAAGTAAATCTAACTATGCCTATAAGATAAGTGTTAGCTAAAGACACATACAATCCATGCAATTATATTTATAATTTAGACTTAACACCCTGCATATGGGTAACCAAGCCCATCTATCCTAACATGGATTATGCTTAAGGGCTTAAGCAACCTGCAAAGAGAGCATTTATATTTATTTTTAAGTGATCCCTTAAACATAATCCCTTACATAAAATATGATTAGGCTAATCACAGCCTACTATCTAGTCTATAAAACAAACACCCTAACATCTAGTCTAAAATAATACATCATAAAATATAACATACATCACAGCATGCACCGTCCTAACATAAGGCTAGAAGTGGTGACTTAATCTAATGTGTGTGTATTAAGGCTTGTGTGGTATGTCCTAACTAGGCTTTAGAGTTAAGATTTTCTAAGTGTAGAAAGATTCAACTTAAAGGATGGTTTCACTTCAAGTTCTTTAATTAATTTTCAAGTTTTAATTTGTGTTTTTTTTTTCATATAACCTACAATTAGCAACTAAGTGTTGTAAAGAGAAGAAAAGAGGTTGGCCTTTTTCATCCCTACCTTAAACCACTTTCTAAAGCCTATTAATTTGATTTAGTTCTCTTTAGTGTTAAAGGCTTATTACACATTTTAGATTAATCCTAAGTTTAGATTCTCTTTAAATAATTCTATTCAATGTGAAATGATTCTTAAGATTAATCTAATTGAAATACTATCACATGACATGCTAAATCATTCCTCTCCATCACATGTAACATGCATATGATTAATTCTTAAGTATACCTACACATACAATATATTTTAGCATACTTGAATGATGGATGTGAGTATGTACATTTGAAGCTTTATAATTCTTCTATGATTGAATTATTTTTTTCATATTAATTTAAGGCTCTATCTAAATTCTTATGCAAAAAAAATAGAGGGATGAAATTAAACAAGTACGTGTCATTGTTAACCAAGGAAGTGAGGTAATCAAATGACCTCCTTGGGTGTAGCTAAAGCCTCATATTCCCTGGATATCCAAACTATATGCCATTACATTCAAACCATATGTAAATTTACATGCATGAGAATAAGAAAGAGAGCTCCAAATCACATGATCAATTAATTCAATCACTTGAACAATTGCAAATGCATGTATTTTTAATAAAAATGAAGGATTACCATTCTCTAATTAAATACACACATGTATGTATAAAAGACATAAGCAAGTACGCGCCTTTATTAAACTTGAGAAGTGAGGTAATCAAATGACCTCCTTAGGCTAGCAAAAGCCTCATAGTCCCAGAATGTCCAAACTATATACCACTTTTCTTAGATACATACACATGTATTTATAATTTGGAGAATGAAAATCATGCAAAAAAATTGATATTTAATTTGATTGATTCATTTATGTATATGAATTAAAGCCTCATCCAAATTTTAGTATTGAAATACATAAGAATGAAATCAAATGGAGTACATGCCATTGTTAAACTAAGGAAGTGAGCTAATCAAATAACCTCCTTGGGGCTAACTAAAGCCTCATATTTTTGGGATGTCCAGACTATATACCCATTAACATTCCCACTTACATAAATCAATACATGAATAAACTAAAAGAAGCTTCACTTTATACATTTAAGCTATAATCACATGCATCTCCTATGTATTTATAACTTGCATTCTTAGCATATGTAACCATTCATTTATAAGTTTGGAAAATATGTTTGGATTTAATAGTGATAATAGCCACACATATTATAAATTAAATCAACACATGCAAGCTTGACATAAAAGAAACCCATTTGACTTAATTAATTTTGAAAAGATGAATGTGTGATTTCAAATGACATACAACATTTAACATGATTGAAAAGGAATGAATGAGCATAAACATGTGATTTCATTCAATTAAATTAATTCCTAAGGATAATAAAATCAAATAATAGCATTTAAAGAAAACCAACACTTTTTAGTTATCACTTTCAATTTCATATTTGATTTGGTTTGAAGAAATGAGGGAAAATTTGTTGATCCTAACCCATTCCCATGTTTGTGATTTAATTTGGTTTAATGAAAAATAATTTAGTTGATTTTATGGGTAAATTAGGTTGTACTATGCATTAAATACATTAATTAACCCTTACCTATATTGCCTTAATTTAATTAACCAAGTAATTATGATCCAACATGATATGTACATACATTGGAAATTAAATCATCAATGAACCTAAGAAATGAAAGAGGCCTAATGCAATTGGCTCACAATTAGTGATTAATTAAGTTAAGAAACTTAATTAAGTACTTTCATGGTTTTCCCACACTTGTGGATTAGCCATAATTTCCTTAAATGTCTTTAGGATTTTGAACACCTAAAGATATACCAATGAATTGCTTAATTAAGATTCCATGTGATTATAGTTTCAAATTGATTAATTAAGAAATTTAATTAATGAATTAAACCATCAATTAATCCCAAATTAATTAATTTCCATTCAAGTGAAATGGACTTAGGGAAAAGATTGGGAAAGAGGTCACAATCTCATTCTCCATGCCCATTCACTATTTCATAATGATTAGCAAGCTTAATTAAGGATTTTCTTACTATTTAGAATATTAATTAATTATCTAATTAATTAGGAAAGTAATTAAGGTTAAGATAACTAATTTCCTAATTAACCAAGCAATAAATACCAAGAAAATTATGGGACACAAAGGTCATCCCATTAATCATCCTAAAAAAGTTTGGGATTAATTACTTAGGAAATTAGAGAGTAATTAAGCTAATTATATTTTTAATTAAACTTAAATTAAGCCATAATTATTATTCAAAGTTAATTAGGATCAATTTTAATTGAATCTCCTCTTAAATACCTTCAAAACAAATTATTACTTGCATTTTTATGATTTTCTATGATTTGTTATAATTTTCCAAAGTTTCAGCTGATTTAAATGATTTTCCATGATTTTTATAAAGTCTATTAATTTATTTTAACTATTTGAACTTCAAAATGAAATATCTCCCAATTCATAAATCCTTTTGACTTGAAATTTTGTTGGAAGGTAGATTTTACGTTCCATTTTTATCTCAGGAAATTTCAAATCAATTTGATGTGTCTTTATAGTTTAATTAATGAAATTTGATTTTTCCTAAAGCTTAAATTAAGCTCATAATATTCTGTAAATTTTAGGGCTTTTAGATTCATTGGATTCATCTCGAAAAGATAAATCCAATGAGCACTTACTTTTAATTTTTAGTTCAGTATTTTATTTTTTGTGAATTTTTTTAAGTTTTGGGTTTTTTTAATTAATTTTTAAAAAGCCTAAAATCCTTAATTTCTTACTTAACCTAGTTAGTGCCTGTGCAGTGCTGACTGGACCATACAGTGCCATATGGCATTATGCGACTGGCTGGAGCGATGCTGCCTCAATAGATGAGTGAGAATACGAACAGGTATGCACGGATCAGATCCGACCATCTGATCATTGATCGGACGGTCCAGATCGATACGCACGATCCGCATGATCTGAGCCGTGTGATCCATTAATTAGAGCTATGAGATCCGCACAATCTGAACTGTCTGTCTCCCTGAACAGGAGATCGGATAATTGTCAGGTGATCTGGAACAAGAAATGGATGGAACACTATTATAGGTGGGATTTTTGTGATTCTTGTAAAGAAATCAAATGTAAAACTTCATTTTAGGCTCAATTTTCTAGTGATCTACTCTAAAAATCAATCCAAATGCATGGGGATGATGTAAAATAAAAAAATGCAAGGGAAATATAAAGAAAATTCTTAAAATTAAGCAAAAACCTTTACAAACAAAAGAACCTAAGGCCAAGTACAATTTTAGAAAATTATCTCATCGAGATTGATTTCTGGTGGTAGTGATGATCCGAGCATGCTCTTGAGTGGATGAGGAAGCTTTAGAATGGGTTTGGGCTCTTACTTGACTTTAGAATAAAGTATACACCAATGGCCACCACTTCCTCACTACAATCCAGTTGATTTTGATGGCATTTACTCAAAAACCAAGTGGGAAAGGTTGCTAGTTGGTTTGGGAGCTCTAGGAGAGTGAAAAGAGTGTGTGAGGAAGAGTTTTTCCCTCTGTGTTTCCTATCTCCTTACAATGGCCGAAAATCACCTCATTCATGGTATTTTTGGCTCCAAGTGGGTGTCCTTTTCTTGAGGTGGTTGGGATTCTCCTTAGGTGGCTTAATTTGGTTGCCCATGGAATAGAAGGTGACTGCTATGAAGGATAAGTGGGTGTCCTAGCAAACGAAAGTGGAGGTCCTTCATTCCAAGTGTCCTAATGATGGAGGGGAGGTGATTTCACTTCCCCATAAGTGATGGCTTACCCAACCACTTCTTGGGTTAGGTTGGACAGTGCCCTTGGAGCCTAGGTGGACCAATCGATGAGTGTCAAGTAGCCAAGGAAGAGAAATGACCATTTATATGGGTGTTTTGTCTTATGTGATACCCTTAGCCCAAAGGTAGAGTGGTCATTTGATATTGAATTTGATTTAGCCAAATTTAAAATGAGTCAAAAGTGAGTTGGACAAAATTTCATTTCATTTGGAGTTCATTTGGTTAGGTTTGGCTCAATTTGACCCATTTGGGTCATATTGGGTCAAAATGGGTTAGGTTGACCAATTGGTGAAATTGGGTCAAACTATGGATTAGGTCAAGTTCATATTATTATTTGGAGAGGATTGTATACTTTAGTTTGATTTAATTTGGGTTTAGTTTTATTTGACCCTTTATGTCAATTTAGGTTAACTTGGGTCAAGAGGGCCAACTGGGCTAGGTTTAGCTTAATTGAAGGTCAAGTCATATTTAAATATTAATTCTGGGTTGATTTAAATCATTAGTTTCAATGAATTTGGCTTAGGTTGCAATTTGGCTAGTTTGGGTTTATATAGGCTAAAGGGTTGACTTGGTTTGACCCAATTTATATCAATTGATCATCCTAGGGTGATCAACAATCATGACATGAAGTTTGGATTGGCTTAATTCACTTTGATTTGGATTGAATTGGATTTTGGTTCATGTAAGTCAAATTGGCCACTTTGGGTCAAGTGAACCAATTGGATTTAGTTGGCTTGATTTAGTTGTGTTTATATATAGATTTAAGATTTATATATAAATTCAACTACAATTGGTTTGAATTCAAATGAGATTTGGTTCATTTGAATATTTCAAGTCAAATGGGCTTGGTTGGATTTGACTTGGGTTGATTTTGTTTTGACTGAATGATTATAGCTCTCATTTATATTTGATAGATGATTGAAGGAATGACTGATTCAAGAGAAAATCCATTAATTTTTGCTTAATTTATATGGGTTTTGGCTAAGTTCAAGTAAATGGCTTAAAGGGTCTAAATTGGGTTTTGATTTGATTTTGATTTAGGTTTTACATTTGAATTTATAAAAAAATCAACTGAGTTAGTATTGAATTGGATGGAAATTTTGCTAAGTTCATGAAGGTTGATTAAAGAGCTTGGGAAGGATTTCAAGTTTAGATTTGATCTTGGGTTTCTATCATTTGAAATTGAGTTTGGACTTGGATTTGGATTTGAAATTATGTTTGAGGTTTGGTTGGAAATTTGGATTTGAATTGAATTTAAAAAGGTGTACATGGATTAGGTTTAGGCTATAGGGTAGGTGATTTTTCTAAGTCCCTAAGGCATGGCCTAATCCTATGATTAACCCTTCTAATTCTCTAAGCTTAGGTAAAGTGTTCACCCACTCTCTAGATGTGTCTCATGACTAAAGAAACCTTAGTGTTTAGAAGGTTCCTCGATCTAAGAAGAGGAGGTTGAAAACTCACTCCAAAAGTGAGGTCAACAAAAGGACCACCAATAGGTGTGTAGCCGACAAGGCACACCGCATGTATGGTGTTGAGGTGATCAAAAAACATCAAAAGACTGCAAAACTAATGAAAATGATTTATACCTAAACCCAATAGGTAGATAGAATCATGATCAAAAGTAGCTCTCTTATCCCAAGGGCATAAGAGAGCCAAATGGAATCAATGGGGGATTGAGTATGTGAACCTTCCACTAGGAAGCAAGTTCAAGCTATCTACTGAGGATATGGATTTGAGTTTGATTATGAATATGATTTGTTTGGGTGTGTATCCACTAGGGATTAGAATCTATAATCTACTATTGATTGGGAATGTGAACATACCACTAGGGAAGCAGGTTCGGGCTATCCATTGGGATAAGAGTTTGATGGTATTTCTTATGGCTCCACTGGAAAGATTAATTTGATTTGTGCCTCGCTAAGGAGAAGTTTGGTTTGTTCAATATGTTTTAATTTAACTCCACTTGGAAGGTTGGTTTCAAATTTAGTTTATTATGGACCCTGTCGGTGTGCGATGGACCCACTTATAAGAGGCTATGTCGGCCTTGACCTATCTCAAATTTACAAATCCAAACGGATAGTCTACTAGGCATAAGGTAGGACTATCCAACCTAAGTGGTTGCCTATTGGATTACAATGGTTGTACTTAGGAAGAAAGCATAGTAGACTTACATCTTTCAAAGTAGGGATCAACCGCTTGTGTGATCTATTGGATTCGCAATAAATTGAACCAGACCTAGTGGTGACTATTGAGTGAATGCCACTAGGGGACTTATGTCAACTCAAAAGTAGTTAAGATTAATTTCATTAATTTAAATAATTTTTTTAATTTAAATTGGTTTGTTTTCATTTATTTTAATTTCATTTGATGGATCCCATCGCTGTGCGATGGACCACACTGAGAAGGGGCTATGTCAGCCTTGGCCAATCTTAGATTTACCAATCCAAAGGGTTAGTCTACTAGCTGAAGGATAGGACAATCCAACTTAAGGGGTGCCTTTAAGTGTGCAATGGCTTTGCTAGACAAAGTGTTGCATACTTACATCTCCAAAATAAGGAATAACTATTGGGGTGACCCATTGGATGCGCAACAAATTGAACAAACCTAGGGCCTCCCATTAGTGTGCAATGATCGTGCTGAAAAGACTGCATTGTAGACTTACATTTGCCAAAGCCTGAACGACCACCGAGGTAACTTATTGTTGGCAGAATAGATTGAACCTGACCTAAGGGTGACTATTGAGAAAGTGTCATGGGGACTTATCTCAACTCATGAGTAGTCAGGCTATTCCTATAGCAAGTTTTGCTGACACTACCCTAAAGATAGGATGCCTACTTGGGAAAGGTGCCATAGGGGGCATTAATTCCTAATCCACAAGCAAATATATATATATATATATATATATATATATATATATATATATATATATATATATATATATATATATATATATATATATATATATATATATATAGTTGGACTAGACTTATCTTAGATTTATTAGACCAAGGGAGAATCTATGCATCCACAGAATAGGATCTCTAACCACAGGGGTGGTTAATAGGAAATGATTGTCCAATCTAGTAGTAACCTGGGTTGTGTCTAAATGAGGTCACAAAGGATGTAAGTCAAATAGAGTGCCACAAAGAAGGTACCACTAGGGAAATTTTCTTGGACCCTGTAAATAAGAAAGCCTGTAGGTGTATGGTAGAAAACTCAAGGAGAAAATGTAGCAGACTTACATCTACCATGAGTGGTGTATCCATTAGGTTGGTCACTGTCAGCATAGCGAACACCAACCAACCTAAGGTTCCCATCGGTGTGCAATAATTAGTCTAGGAAGGAAGGCATGTAGACTTATATCTCCCTAAAGTTGAATTGATTGTTGGGATAGTCTATCATCAGCTTGACAGGTGTTATCTGACCTGGGCTGCCCGTCAGTGTGCAACGGCTGTACTTAGGAAGAAAGTATAATAGACTTACATCTTTTGAAGTGAGGAACAACCACTGGGGTGACCCATTATTGGCATAACTAGTCGAACCCAACCTAAGGGCAACTACTAAGTAAGGAGTCACAAAGAAGGACTTGACTCAAACTTGAAGTAGTCAACAAGAAAGGTGCTGCTTGGGGCCTTACCCTAATCATCTACTCGAACAAGTCAGTTCACGATGGCTAGTCCAAGAAGAAAGCATATAGTAGATTTATATCCTCTTAATTAAAGCCAAAATGAAGGTAGCTTACCAACCATGTCGTAAGGCCTACCATGCTAACACGGTGCTTATCGGTGTGCAATGGTCAAGTTAGGAATGAAAGCGTAGTAGACTTACATCCTTCTAAATAAGGGACCACTACGATGACGCCCTAGCGGGGTAGCACATCAGCCTGACCTAGAGCAGCTATTGAGTGAGTGCCATATGGGACATTATCCCACATCAAAGTAGCCTATGATAAAAGATGTATATGTGGGTCTGTCAGATATACTCAACCAAGTCAGTTCATGATGGCTAGTTTAAGAAGAAGGCAATGATCGCACAGTAAGACCTACCATGTACAAGGAACTCATCGGTGTGTAGCAATCAAGTTAAGAAGGAAAGCATAGCAGATTTACATCCTCCTAAATAAGGGACCACTTGGGTGACACACTAGTAGGATAACACATCAGCCCGACATAGAGCAGCTAATGAGTGAGGGCCACGGGGGACGTTATCCCACATCAAAGTTGTCTGAAACAAAAGATGTGTATTTGTTCATGTGTTTGTGTTGTGTTAATGTAGGATAGGATGTCGCTTGGGTTCCTTACACCTACCTTAAACACATCAAAGAGTGGATGAAATGGTGCCACAAGGGCAATGTGACTACACCAAAAAATGATGTCGCTCAAGTTCTCTTACACTTAACTTAGTTGTACTAGTCAAAAAATGATGCCTCTTGGGTTTTTATACACCTATCCTAATAGCACCAAAGAATCATATGTAGTTTGTGTTTGTGTTGATGAAGGATAGGATGCCACTTGGGTTCTCTTACACCTATCTTAAATAAGTCATGGTGGATTCACAAAATAAGCTAATAATGCTTCCAATGAAGATGGGATTTGATGAATGGAAAGATAGGATTTTTATTGATGATAATTATTTTCAAACATTATTTTAAGGATAGTATTTCTTTAAATAGAGCCCATTGATTGGAAGCATCGGGCACTCCCTTACCATAGTGGTTTAAACTACTTTCCATCCTTCGAAGCACCAAGGTAGGCCTTTCAACAATCGGAAGTAAAATATTGATTTGAAAAGTTTTAAGATAGACTAACTTTGAAAGAGTTTAAACCACCAATATTCAACATTAATTGAAATCTCTCTCCTATTAAGTAGAATCTTGGAGGATGCATCTCTAATATCACTTTAATCTCTTTTAGATCAATGCTTATTATCCCATGATGCTTTACTGCAAGCCTTAGAAACTCCCCTAAAGTCATCCTAATAGTATACTTTAGGGGATTCAACTTCAAGTTGTAGTGTCATAACAAATCAAAGACAACTACTCAAATCATAAAGATGGTCTTCCTTTTTCTTTAACCCTAGTGACCAAAGAAAGCCATGACCTTATAGCGATAAATTCCATTGGAAATTGTAAGTGTAAATGACCTCTCATCCTCTAGCATCATTTGAACCATCCTTGAATGAGAAGACTGCATGTAAAGAGGCTACGTCTACTATCAAATTTGAAATAGGTAATGTGGATTTATCTTCAAGACATGCATAACTGAAATCTTCAGAATCGACATATGTGGATTTGAATGTCCTTCCTTTTGACTGGGCATAATGTTGGGTAATCATGATAGTATCTTTCTTCTTCAATAAGGTTGACTTCAAAGATCTTCTTCTTGGCGCAAATGTTTGCATCAATATTTTGCAAAGTAAGAATAGCAATAGGTTCAATTTTGAGTTTGTAGACTACTACCTTTAGAGATGTATTGGGCACTTCATTATGGTCTTAGGTAAACCAGCCTTTAAACTACAAAAGTAACCTAGCCAAGTCGTTGGCATTTTCTTTCTAACTTATCATGTATGGATGTTGGGAGGCTGGGTGGACTACCTTTATGTTTTGAGGTTAATCCCTTAAAACTCATTGGTTGATGATCTAATTTTCTTCTCAACTTCAGGGAGTGTATCCTCTACTTGAAAGTCTTCTAAATTCTTTAATCAAAGTTGGTAGACTAGGAAAAGATGATTTAATTACTTCATTTGAAGATTTATCTACAATTGTTGAATCCTCTGTCGCGCATGAAGAAAGAGAGGAAGTGGAAATTTTTATTTCTAATTATATATATATATATATATTAGGTGCAACTCTTAACTTCCAATCCTATAATAATATCATGAGATAGTAAAATTGGAGTCAATGTGCTTGCATACCCACTATGTTTCTAGCCATATCATTCATGAATTATCCTTTTAGAACTTTTTGTTTTACTATTATCTACTCCAAATACTTGTCAAAAGTAGACTCAAAATTTATTATATATATATATATATATCCTTTTCTTCAAATTTACACCTCGTACACATGATTTATCCATTGGATTCCAAATCAATGTGTATTATTGGTTCATTACTTTTTCTCTTTTTCTTCTTTTCTTTCTCTTCTTCTCTTTTTTTTTCATTCATTTTTTTTTTTTTTTCTTTTCTTTCTTTTCTCTTTTTATTTCATTTTTTTCTTTCTCTACTTTTGTTTTGAGTCTTTATTTATGATGTGTTCTCTGGAGGGGATTTCTTGTCTTTCCTTTCCATAGGATATTATATACTGAGTATGACTTGAGGAGGTTGTCACTAACTGAGCAAGGAAGAATCAGGTTAAGTTCCAATCAAAAACTTCTCTACCTTCTTAGCTTAGTGGGTAACCTTCCAAGATAGTTTAGGACCTTAAGATTAACCTTCAAAACAATTTGATGCCCTTATTTTTGATTGTGAGGTGTATCTTATCTTAAGAATGATATAGAATTTGATTATTTTCAATGACTGGTTTGCTTCTTCCTATGGTGTTGATCAAAGTGGTAGGAACCTGCCACTACAACAATTAGCTTCTGTGATATCTTCTGAAAGAGAGGTAGAATTGATGTCTACCTACTCTTTTATGGTGCCCAAAATTTCTTCTATTAGATCTGATGATTCAAACTCTTTGTCGATAGTGACACCATAGAATGGGGTATCTCTCTACGAGTTGAAATCCTTAAAGACATCAAGTACATCGATACTGCTATTTTATGGATTATGATTGTTATTGTGATTGTCATTTTGAGAGTTGTCTACTTTTTGGAATTAGGATTCAAATCATTTGCATCATACTTATCTAGAATGGATAAGACATACAAAAAAAACCTTATTGATCTTATTCTTGGCTCTTGATGGAACTTTTATGGTCTTTCTCCTTTGGTTAGAAACTTCAAATCATCGTAGGTCAAACTGAAGATGTGGCTTCTTGTCTGCCACATCCTCTCTACTGATGGTCATGAGGGCTACAATCTTTGCATTGCTAGAAAGAGAACCATATCAGACCTTCTCTTGAATGTTGTTGGCTTGAATTGTTAGATTGATTTGATTGTTGAATTGGAACCCTCATTTAACAAATTTTGGTTTGCTAAATGGGGTTGAAATATTAGAGACATTCTGAATTTTTTTTTTCTTGGAGAAGAGACTTTGAATTTGATTTAAATTTAGTACCCACATTCAACAAATTTGGGTATTTTGAATGGTGTTCAAATGTTTTGGAGAGGCACTTAATTGATGCTTCCATGTGCTCATATTTGAAATTGATTTTATGTTTGGGACCCTCATTTAACAAATTTGGGTATGTTAAATGGAGGGTCAATTAACTTTATTTTGGATTTGATTTTAGAATCTTCACTTAGCAAATTTATGTATGCTAAATGAGATTCAAGTTTACGTTTGAAAACAATTTTTGAAAGCATTTTTATTATTTGCGATGATGTATGTCATGTGTTTGATTTGTTGAATTTGATTTGAAAATGGGATCCTTACTTAGCAAAGTTAGGTATGCTAAGTGAAGTCCAATGTGTTTGTTGTATTTTGATTTGATTTTGAAAAATGAGACCCTTAGAAAATTTAGGTATGCTAAGTGAAGCCCAATGTGTTCAATGTATTTTGATTTGATTTTGAAAAATGAGACCCTTAAAAAATTTGGCATATTAAGTAGGGATCAAGTGTGTTCGATGAGTTTGTTTTGTTTTATTTTGAAAGAGGAGAACTTCTATTTAACAAATGTGGTATGTTAAATAAAGTTCAATTTATTTTCAGTTTTAAAAAGGTAGGACTCTCGTTTGACAAATTTGGGTATGTCAAATGGAGTTCAAATTTGATTTATTTTTGATTTTAAAAAGGAAACTCTACTTAGAAAATATGGGTATGATAAGTAGAATCCAATTTTCTTTTGATTTTGAAAAAGTGAATTCTCATTTGACAAATTTGGGTATGTCAATGGAATTCAAATATGTTTAAATTTTTAGTGATTTTGAAAAGGGGACATCCATTTAACAAATTTAGGTATACTAAATGGAAATCAATTATATTTTTCTTTCTGATTTTCAAAGATGGGATATTTGTGTGTGATGTTGCTTTTGAAAAGAGAAATTCCAACTTATCACATGTAGGATGTGCTAAATGAAATTTCAATTTTATTTCATGATCTTGTTTGAAAATCTTCATTCAACAAGATTAGGTGTGTTAAATGGAGATTACTATTTTGAAATATGTGCTTTTGGAAAATGGATTTTAAAATCATTTGATTTCAAATTTTGAAAAGAACCTCCATGCAACAATCATGGATATTGGTTCATGAGATTTGGTTATCTTTAAATCTAGATCTTTTATCATGTGAATTTTAATTTGAGAAGTGCTTTTGAAAGTATATATTTTTTTACAAA
The DNA here is from genome assembly GCA_021442155.1 of Cymbidium sinense. Classification (NCBI taxonomy): domain Eukaryota; kingdom Viridiplantae; phylum Streptophyta; class Magnoliopsida; order Asparagales; family Orchidaceae; genus Cymbidium; species Cymbidium sinense. The sequence continues at coordinate 47,621,304 of CM038214.1, read as the reverse complement.
GAGTTTATTTTCTTAAGTATGAGATGCCTCACCAAGAGAATGGTAAAGAGGTTCTAAATTTTTAGTCATATCCTTTAGTTAATTCAAAGAAATTTCTTTAATGGTAATCCTTTTCTTAGATATTTTTCTAGCACTTCTATTTATCTCATACCTAAGAAACATGGAGTGATTTTAGACTATTGGAGTGATTTTAGACCTATTAGTCTTTGCACCTTCTTTAATAAGTTGATTTCCAAAATTCTAACCAACAGCCTCAGTCCTTTACTTCATAGGATTATCTCTCTAAACCAAACTGGTTTTGTTCTAGATAGATCTATTTCTGATAATATTCTGCTTGCTAAAGAATTAATTCATGATTTAGATGCTAAGACTAGAGGTGGCAACATTCTGTTCAAATTAGATATTACCAAAGCTTTTGAAAATATCTCTTGGGATTTCCTTATCCATATTCTAAATTTATTTGGGTTTTTTGATAAATTTATCTTTATTATTAAAAATTATATTAATAATGTTTGGTTTTCTATTTTGCTTAATGGGGAAGCCTTGAACTTCTTTCCTACTTCCCATGGCCTAAGATAAGGGAATCCTCTATCTCCTGCCTTATTTATTATTCCTGCTAAGTACTTATCTAGAAGCATCAATGATCTATTCTTAAACAATCCTAGTTTGTATTATAGAACTCTTGGTAGTCTTCTTGTTTCTCATTTAAGCTTTGTAGATGATTTCATTATTTTCTGCCATGCTTCTATTCATCATATCAAGAATCTCAAGATTTTTTTAAAATAAATTTGGCAGAGAAAGTGGTCTATCTATAAATGATAACAATAGCTATTTTAATACTTCTTCAAGCATCTCCAATAATAAAAATAATCAAATCTTGCATTTCATTAACTTTAAACATCAACACCTTCCTCTTAAGTACTTGGGTGCTCCTCTTTTTAAATGTCCAAAATGATCCCATCTTTTTGATGTGTTAATTCAAAAAATTTTAAATAAAATATCTTGTTTAGGAATTTCATTTACTTTCCTTTGGTGGCACGGTCACTATTCTTAAAAGCACTCTCAATTCAAAGCCTCTTTATTTGATTCAAACTGTTATCCCCACTAATGCTACTCTTATCAAAATTGATCGCTTGCATAATAATTTTTTTTGGGATCCAATAATTCTACTAAAAGAATGCATTGGACTTCCTGGCATAAATGTTGTGGTCCCTTGGATGAAGGTGGTCTCAGTTGCAAACTGATTTGTGAAGCTATTACTGGCTTCTCTCATAAGCTCCGGTGGAATTTAGAAAGAATGATAGCCTTTAGGCTAATTTTATGATGAAAAAATATTGCCAAGGTAAACACCCTCTTATCTATGCTTATAAATTTGGTGACTGTCTAGTTTGGAAAAGGCTTTGCTTCATTAAATGAGTTGTCTATCTTTCGGTATTCATTCTGATTCTTCTTTCTTTTGGCAAGACAATTGTATTGGAAATGGATCTATTGAATCTCTTTTATCTACCGACTCTACTGCAGCTATCAAAGTTAACTCTTTTTATCATAATAACACTTGGAATGAAAACAAACTTCAGAATTATCTCTGTATTTCTCTTTTAGATAACTTTAGAAATATCCTTATTTTCTCTAACAAACTCGACCAAATTCTCTTTAAGCTTTCTTACAATGGTGATTTTGTTCTTAAAGAGGTTCAAAATTTTATTAGAGATAAGCAAAACTCCTCTAATATTTTCATTAAACTTTGGAACAATATCATTCCCATTTCTCATTCGGTTTTAGCTTGGAGGATTTTGAATAACTTTATCCTTGTGGATTTTTTGCTCTGGAATAAAGGGTTTTATTTGCCTTCAAGGTGTTATTGTTGCTTTCATATTGAAATGTTAATCATGTGTTTGTCAATGGTGCTATTTCTTCTAAATTCTTGTTATGGTAAGATGATTTATTTAATACCAACTACTTTCATGGCAATCTTTCCATATACCAACTTCTTGAAGTCTATTTCCAAAAAAAATGTGAAAGGTCATATCAAAGCTCTAGTTGCTATTACCCTTATCTGGTTCATCTGGATGGACAAAAAAAATGCTAAATATCATGGTATTCCTATAAGCCATAAAAGGATCCAGCTAGAACCAAAGAAAAGATTCAAGCTTTGTTTAAAGTCAATCTTATTAGTAACATTCATTTTAGAGGCTATAAATTTGTGGCTAAAAAATTGGGTATCATTTTGCCTGATGTTGACTCTTATAAAAGAGCTAGGATTATCCATTGGAGCAAACCCAATAGAAAATTTGATTAAAGTTAATACTGATGGTTCTATTGCTCTCAATAAATATGGTTGTGGTGGTATTCTTAGGAATTCTAAAGGTAATGTCATTTGTGTTTTCCTATCCTCACAGAGCATGTTCTGTTATCTATGTTGAGCTTATGGTTGTCAATAAAACTATTGAAATTGGTTTGAATAAAAGTTTCCTCAACATCTGGATTGAAGTTGATGTGCTCTTGCTTTTTGACATGATAAACTATAATAGAATAGGAAATGCTAATTTATTATATCTTCTCAATCATTCTGAAAATCTTCTTTCTCAAGTTTATTATAAACTTTCTCATATCCTTCATGAAGGTAATGATTTTGCTAATATCTTGGCTACTTCAGGTGCCAACTTAACTTATTTCACTTTATTTTACAATCAAAATTTGCCTAAACTCTTAAGGGGTTTGGTCAATCTGGATAACACTGGATTGTCTTATCTCATATTATAATTTTCTTGGTTTGGTTTTTTCTGTTAGTTTTTGATGAGCCATTGCTTTTGGTTCCCCTTTGTTAAACCCTATTTGGGTTGTGGCCATTTTCTTATTTTCACTCTTGGGCTGTGTTTGGTTTTGTTTTTGAGCTATTGCTTTTGGGTTAGCCTAGGGGTTGCTACCTGGTGGTTCCTACTTTTTCTACCTAGGTTATTTTGATTTTTTCAGCCTAGTGGCTGTTGTTTGTCAAGCTGAATGATTATTATTGCTTGGTTATTTTTGCTGACTTTCATTTGGGTGGTGGCTTTGCCTGCAATTTTCTATATGGAGTTTGCCATATCTCTGAGCTGGTTGCTTCCTTAACTAAGTTGGATTTTTTATTACTGTGGTGGCTGGGTGGGTGGGTTGGCTATGTTGGTTGGCTAGGTTGGTTAGCTAATTTATCTGCTTCTGTTGGTGGTAGATCAGAGGGTTGTTGGTGGTCTAATTTTGGATTGGATTTGGCAAGGTGGAGGTTATTCATTGAATGTTATTCCTTCTTTTTTGTGAATTAGGTTTTGGTTGTTAGTTTTGCTAGTTTGGGTTTGTTTCTTTTGCTTCTACAATTTTCTTGATTATTTTGGGTTGTTTTGGCATGATGGATGCTGTTGGTCCTTTCACTAATTTGGATTTTCTACTACTGTGGTGGTTAGCTGGTAGGCTATGTTGGCTAACTGGGTTTGTTGGTTATTTTGGCTGGCTGGGTTGGTTAGATGGGTGCCTTTTTTGGCCTTTCTTTCCTGCTCTATTGGTGACATACTGGTTGGCCTGTTCTTACTATGGTTCTTCTCTCTTGGCTGCTGCAGCTTCCTTTTTGTGGTTTGGGTGACAGTCTTGCTACCTTTCCTGTTTGCTTGTGGGGGACATGAGCACTTATGTTTTTTATTTCTTTTTGGTCTTGGTTTTTTCTAGTTTGTGTTGTTAAGGTCATGATACTTGCTCCCTTTGATGTTATTATTCCTCTTTGGTGGTGGCTTTGGTGGTGTTCCTACCGTACTGCTGTTGTCCCTGATGGTTGGTTGACTTTCTGCCTTATTGGGCTTATTTATTTTGGTGGCTTTGTGGTTGGCTATTATGTCTGCTGCTTGGAAGAGTTTGTAGCCTTCCAAGATGATGGACATGAGATGATGGGCTACAAGAGGTATGCTGGTAATAATGGCCTTGATTTTTCACTCTCTATCTTCTTTTTGCTGGTAGCACTATATGTAATCGTAACCCTTCTTCGGAAGTTTGGATGCTTACATATAATGTTGCTCCTTGAGATGATTGTAACTGAGCCTGAGCCTTTTCTTTACTTTGCTCCTTTTCTTTGCTCATACGCTTTAGTATTGCTTAATTATTCTCATCCTTTCATTAGTATGTTGTATATTTCTTTTATAGGTTGGAAGAATCTTGCAGGTATCGAAAGGACCTACTGGATGTTGCTATTGCGCACATGGATCATTATTCGATTTGGTTTTGCTTTTACTTTTATTTTTTTTCTTATATTACTGTAATAGTTAGGGAGTTTATCTCTTTAGGACTTATTGTAGCTCTTTGAGCATTAGTTTAGAGATTTACCCCCTCTAAGGACTTGGTACTTTTTCTTTATGGCAATAAAATTCCCTAATTTCCCTAAAAAAACCCTAAACCTTAAAAACCTAAACTTAAACTAAATAAAACATAAAAATAAAATAAATAAATTAATTAAATAAATTAAAACTAAAACCTGAACCTAAACCTAAAAAAAATAAAAATAAAAACTAAACTATAATAAAATAAATAAACACATAAACTAAACTAAAAAAATAAAAAACCTAAATAAAATAAAAACTAAACCTAAAATAAAATAAAATAAAAACCTAAACCTAAAAAATATACCTAAAAATAAATAAAAATAAAACATAAACCCTTGAAAAAAAACTAAACCTAAAAGAAAAGAAAAATAAATCTAAAGCTAAACTAAAATAAACTAAAATAAAATAAATAAAACCTAAACCTAAACCTAAACTAAATAAAATAAAATAAACTGAAAATAAACATAAACCTAAACTAAATAATAAAACATAAAAATAAACCTAAAATAAAAACCTAAATCCTAAACCTAAGAAAAAAAAATCTAAACCTAAAGCTAAAAATTAAAAATAAAACCTCAACCTAAAAAAATAAAATAAAAATAAAACTAAACTAAAAAAATACATAAATCTAAACCTAAACCTAAAAAATAAACTAAAATAAATAAGCATAGAATAAATAAACTAAAAAAAAAAATAAAAATAAATCTAAATATTAATAAAAAATAAAATAAACTAAAATAAATAAAAAATAAACTAAATAAACCTAAACTTACCAATTTACTTAATTTAAAAAAAATTAAAAATATGAAATATAAAATAAAAACCCTAACCTTAAACCCTAAAACTAATCCTAAATCCTAAACCCTAAATCTACAACCCTAAACCCTAAACCCTAAGCCCTAAACCCTAAAACTCTAAACCCTAAACCCTAAACCCTAAACCCTAAACCCTAAATCCTAAAACCTACAACCTTAAATCCTAAACCCTAAACCCTAAACCTTAAGCCCTAAACTCTAAACCCTATACCCTAAAACCTAAACTCAAAACCTAAACACTAAACCCTAAAACCTAAACCCTAAACTCTAAAAACCTAAACCCTAAACCCTAAACCCTAGACCCTAAACTCTAAACCCTAAACAAATCAAAAATGCTAAAAACCCTAAACCCTAAAGCCTAAACACTAAAGCTTAAACCCTAACCCTAAACCCTAAACCCTAAAAGTAAAAAACCTAAAACCCTAAACCCTAAACCCTAACCATAAACCCTAAATTGTAAACCTCAAACCCTAAACATAAACCTAAAGAAACTAAATAACCTAGAAAATAAACCTAAACCCTAAAACCTAATAAGCCTAAACCTAAATTGTAAACTTTAAGAATGGGTAGAACATTGATGGCAGGAACATCACTATCAACCAGGCTCAGTTTAGATCTGGCGGTGGAGGTGAAGGCGGAGGCTGCGGTTATCATAGTGGTGGTGGAGGATCTGGAGGTGCTGGTGGATATGGAGGTGGTGGTCAGAGCAGTGTTGGTTATGAAAGGGGAGGAAGCGATGGAGGTTATAGACGTGGTGGCAAAGGGAGAGATTGGGGATATGATGGTGGACCCCGCTACTCGAGAGGTCAGGGTGGTTCGGATGGGAACTATAGAAATTGAAGAACGGCTGATCCAATCTGCTACTTATGGAAGTGTATCTTTATAGTAGAGACGGTTCTAGTTATCTAGGGTTTTTCATTTGCTCAATGCGTGCTCATTTTTATATATGTCGTCGCTTATGTCTTAGAAAACTTGGTTTGTTATTTGGTTGATGAAATTAAAAATAAGAAATGTTGAATTTGAATTTGTTCTCTATTAAAAAAAACAAATAACCCTAAACACTAAACTAAACCTAACCGTAAACCTAAAACCTAAACCCTAAATGCTAAATCCTAAACCCTAAACCCTAAACCTTAAACCCTAAATACTAAGCCTTAAAACCCTAAATCATAAACCCTAAACCCAAAAACCTAAACCCTAAACCCTAAACCATAAACCCTAAACCCCGAACCCTAAACCCTAAACCCTAAACCCTAAACTACCCTAAACCCTAAAAAGCTAAAAACCTAAACAAAATAAAACCTAAAAAAATAAATAAATAAAACCTAAACCCTAAATAAAATAAATAAAATTAAATTAAATTAAATTAAAACCTAAACCTAAACCTTAAAAGAAAATAAAATAAAAAATAAAAATTAAACTTAAATAGAATAAATAAAACCTAAACTAAACAAAAAAAATAAATAAAATGTAAATAAAATAAAAACTAAATAAAAACCTAAACCTAAAAAATAAACCTAAACATAAAACCTAAAAAAAATAAAAAAAATAAAACCTAACCCCTAAACTAAAAAAAACCTAAACCTAAACCTAAAATAAAAATAAAATAAACCTAAACCTAAACTAAAATAAAGTAAACCAAAGTAAATACAACCAAAACCTAAACCTAAAGTAAACTAAACCAACACCTAAACCTAAACTAAATAAAATAAAATAAAATAAAATACAAAAACCTAAACTAAAAAATAAAACCTAAAAATAAACCTAAAATTAAAACCAAAAACTTAAAAAATAAAATAAAAATCTAAGCCTAAACCTAAAAATAAAAAATATATCCTAAACCTAAAAATAAAATAAAAATGAAACTAAACTAAAAAATTAACCTAAACCTAGAAAATAAACTAAAATAATAAAGCAAAACTAAAATAAATAAATTGAAGTAAATAAAATAAAAAATAAACTAAATAAACCTAAACTTACCGATTTAGTTAATTGAAAAAAAAACCCATAAACACTAAATCCTAAATTCTAAACCCTAAACATACAACCCTTAACCCTAAACACTAAACCCTAACCCTAAAAAAGCCTAAACCCTAAACCCTAAACCTAACCCTAAATCTTAAAACCTAAAAGCATAAACCCTAAACCCTAAACCCTAAACCTTAAACCTTAACCCTAAACCCTAAACCCTAAACCCTAAACCCCAAACCCTAAACCTAAAGTAACTAAATAAATTAAAAAATAAACCTAAACCTAAACCCATTGAATGGGCAGAACCTTGACGACAGGAAGATCACCGTCAACCAAGCTTAGTCTATATCTGGCGGTGGTGACGAAGGCGGATGTGGCGGTTATCGCAGTGGTGGTGGAGGATTTGGAGGTGCTGGTGGGCATGGAGGTGGTGGTCGGAGTAGTGGTGGTTATGGAGGCGGGAGGAACAACGAGGTTATAGTGGTGGTGGTGGACGAGAGATCGGGATATGATGATGGATCCCTCTACTCGAGAGGCTGGGGTGGTTCTGATGGGAACCAGAGAAACTGAAGACCGACCGATCCAATCTACTATTTATGGAATTGTGTCTTTATAGTAGAGACATTTCTAGTTATCTTGGGTTTTTGTTTTGCTCTATGTGTGCTCCTTTTTTATCTATGACATCACTTGTCTTTTAGAAAACTTGGTGTGTTACTTGGCTGATGAAATCAAAAAGAAGAAATGTTGACTATGAATTTATTCTCTATTAAAAAAATCATAAACCCTAAACCCTAAACTAAAACCTAAAACCTAAACTAAACCCTAAATTATAAAAACTCAAAATCCTGAACCCTAAAACCCTAAACCCTAAAACCCTAAACTCTAAATCGTAAACCCTAAACCCTAAACCCTAAACTAAGTCAAAATCCTAAACTCTAAACCTTAAACCTTAAATCATAAACTCTAAACCCTAAGCTCAAACCCTAAACCTAAAACCAAAACCCTAAACCTTAAAACCTAAACCCTAAAACCTAAACTTAAACCTAAACCCTAAACCCTAAAACCTAAAACCTAAAACCCCAAAACCCTAAACCAAACCTAAAACCCTAAACTAAACTAAACCTAACCTAAACCTACCAAACCCTAACCTAAACCACTAAACCTCCAAACCACTAAACTTACTCTAAACCCTAACCAACCTAAACCTAAAACCTAAACCTACTACAAACCTGCCAAACCCTAAACCTAAACCTAAAACCTAAACCTAAACCCTAAACCTAAACCCTAAACCTAACCCTAAACCCTAAACCTAAACCCTACAAACCAAACTAAACCTAAACAAATAAACCACTAAACTAAATCCTAAACCTAAAACCTAAAACCTAAGCAAACTAAATAAAACCTAAAATAAAATAAATAAAACCTAAACCTAAATAAAATAAATAAAATCACAAAACTTAAACCTAAAAATAAAATAAAATAAAAACTAAATTAAAATAAAATTAAAAAAACCAAAACTAAACTAAAAAATAAAATAAACTTAATATAATAAAACATAAATGTAAAATAAAAATAAAATAAACCTAAAATAAAATAAAATAAAAACTAAATAAAAACCTAAACCTAAATAATAAACTTAAAAATAAAACATAAAAATAAATAAAAAAATAAACCTAAACCCTAAACTAAAAAAACCTAAACCTAAAATAAAAATAAAATAAACTAAACCTAAACTAAAATAAATAAAACCTAAACCTAAACAAAATAAAACAAAACAATCTAAAAATAAACTAAAACATAAACAAAAAAATAAATCCAAAAATTAAACCTAAAATAACAACTTAAAACCTAAACCTGAAAAAATAAAATAAAAACTTAAACTTAAACCTTAAAATAAAAAATAAAAACTAAACCTAAAAAATTAAATAAAAATAAAACTAAGATAAAAAAATTATAAACCTAAACTTAAACCTAAAGAAATAAACTAAACTAAAAAACCTAAACTAAAATAAATAAACATAAAATAAATAAACTAAGCAAAATAATAAAAAAAACCTAAATAAATAAAATCAAATAAACTAAATAAACCTAAACCTACTGGTTTACTTAATTTTAAAAAAAAAACCCTAAACCCTAAACCCTAAAAGCCCTAAACCTTAAACCCTAAACCTAAAACTACCCTAAACCCTAAACCCTAAACCCTAAACCTACAACCCCAAACCTATAACCATAAACCCTAAACTAATGCTAAACCCTAAACCCTAAACCTTAAACCCTAAAAAGCTAAAAACCTAAACCTAAACAAAAAAACCAAAATAAATAAATTTAAAAAAATTTAAACCAAAATAAAATAAAATAAATAAATTAAAATAAAAACATAAACTAAAACCAAAACCTAAACCAAAACCTAAAAAGTGAATAAAATAAAAATTAAAAATTAAATTAAAATAAAAAATATAAACTTAAATTAAACTAAAAAATAAAAAACCTAAATAAAATAAAAACTAAACCTAAAAAAAATTGAATAAAAATTAAATAAAAACTTGAATAAAAATATTAATAAAAGTAAATGTAAATAAAAATAAAAAATAAAATAAACTAAAATAAATAAAAAATAATCTGAATAAACCTAAACCTACCAGTTTACATAATTTAAAAAAAATCAAAAGATCAAAAATCACATTATAAAAAAAACCCAAACCATAAACCTTAAATCATAAAACTAACCCTAAACACTAAACCATAAACCCTAAACCTACAACCCTAAATGCTAAACCCTAAAACCCTAAACACTAAACCCTAAACCCTAAACCCTAAACCTAAACCCTAAACCCTAAACCCTAAACCCTAACCCTAAACCCTAAATCCTACAAACCTAAACCCTAAACTATAACCCTAAACCCTAAACCCTAAAAACCTAAAAAACCTAAACCTAAACTATTTAAAGCTAAAAGCAAAATAAAAAAAAAAGCTAAATAATAAAAATAATAATATAAAATAAAAACATAAACTAAAACCTAAACCTAAACCTATAGCTAAACCTAAAATCAAAATAATACAAAAAATAAAAACAAATCTAAAATAAAATACATAAAAACCTAAACTAAACTAAAAAAAATAAATGTAAAAATAAAAAACCTAAATATAATAAAAACTTACTGTAAAATAAAAATAAAATAAACCTAAAATAAATTAAAATAAAATTAAATAAAAACCTAAACCTACAAAATAAACCTAAAATAAAACCTAAAATAATAAAACTAAATTTTAAAAATAAATCTAGAAATAAAATTGAAAAATAAATAAATAAATAACCTAAATCATAAACTAAAAAAATAATTAAACCTAAAATAAAAAAAATACACCTAAACCTAAACTAAAATAAAGTAAACTAAAATAAATAAAACCTAAAACTAAACCTAAACCTAAAATAAACTAAACCTAAACCCTAAACTAAATTAAATAAAATAAATTAAAAATAAACTTATACCTAAAAAGTAAACTAAAATAAACAACCTAAAATAAAATAAATAAACTAAACTAAATAAAAATAAATAACATAAATAAATACAAATAAAAATATAATAAATAAAATAAATAAAAAATAAACAAAATAAACTTAATAAACCAAAACATACTGGTTTTCTTAATTAAAAAACCTAAACCTAAAACCCTAATACCTAAACCATAAACATTAAACCTACACTGTGAAGCTAACCGTAAACCTGAAACTCTAAACCCTAAACCCTAAATAATAAACCCTAATTAAAAAATTAAAAAATATTAAAAAAACCCTAACCCTAAACCATAAAACCCTAAACCCTAAACACTAAATGCCAAAACCCAAAACCGTAAACTCTAAACCCTAAACCCTAATACTTACAACCCTAAACCCTAAACCCTAAATCCTAAAACCTAAACCCTAAAACCTAAACTCTAAACCCTAAACTCTAAACCCTAAACCCTAAACCCCATACCCTATACCGTAAACCCTAAATCCTAAACTAACCCTAAACCCTAAATTTTAAACTAACCCTAAACCCTAAACCCAAAATCCTAAAAAGCTAAAAAACTAAAAATAAAGTTAATAAAAAAACCTAAACCATAATAAAAAAGAGAAAAGAAAATAAAAACATAAACTAAAACCTAAAAAGAAAATAAAATTAAAAATAAAAACTCAACTAAAATAAAATAAATAAAAACCTAAACTAAACTAAAAAATAGAAAACCTAAATAAAATAAAAACTAAACTTAAAATAAAAATAAAACAAACTTAAAATAAAATAAAAACTAAATAAAAACCTAAATAAAAATAAAAATAAATTTAAATGTAAATAAAAAAATAAAATAAACTAAAATAAATAAAAAGTAAACTAAATAAACCTAAACCTACATGTTTACTTAATTTAAAAAATAAAAAGATAATAAAGAAAATTAAAAAAAACCTAACCATAAATCCTAAACCCTCAACCCTAAATCCTAAACCTACAACCCTAAACCCTAAAAGCCTAAACCCTAAACCCTAAATCCTAAACCCTAAACCCTAAAATCTTAAACCCTAAACCCTAAACCCTAAAACATAAGCCCTAAAACCTACAACCCTGAACCCTTAACCCCAAACCCTAAACCCTGAAAACCTAGAAGCCTAAACCTAAACTAAATAAAAGCAAAAAAATAAAATAAATAAATAAACCTAAACCTAAATCATATAAAATAAAATAAAATAAAATAAAATCCTAAACTAAAACCTAAACCTAAATGAGAACCTAAAAGTAAAATATATAAAAAACAAAAATATAAAAACATTAAAATAAATAAAAACCTAACCTAAACTAAAAAATAAAATAATCCAAAAAATAGGAAACCTATATAAAATAAAAACTAAATGTAAAATAAAAATAAAATAAACCTAAAATAAAATAGAATAAAAACTAAATGAAAACCTAAACCTAAAAAATAAACCTAAAAAAAACTTGAAAGTAAATAAAAAATAAAACCTAAACCATAAACTAACAAAAAACTAAACCTAAAATAAATAAAATAAAATAAATCGAAACCTAAACTAAAATAAACTAAACCTAAACTTAAAAATAAAACCAAAAAATAAACAAAAAATAAAAACCTAAAAGTTAAACATAAAAATAAAAAAGAAAACCTAAACCTATAAAATAAAATGAAAATAAAACTAAACTAAAAAATAAACATAAACCTAAACCTAAACCTAAAAATTAATCTAAAATAAAAAACCTAAATAAACATAAATAAACCTAAAATAGAAAACTAAACTAAATAAAAATTTAAAATAAGCATAAATAAAAATAAAAAATAAAATAAACTAAAATAAATTAAAAATAAACTAAATAAACCTAAACCCTAAACACTAAAACTAACCCAAAACCTTAAACCTTAAACCTTAAATAAATAAATAAAATTAAAATAAAATAAAAACCCTAACCTTGAACACTAAACCCTAAAACTTACCCTAAACCATAAATCCAAAATACTAAACCTATAACCTTAAACCCTAAAAGCCAAAACCCTAAACCCTAAACCCTAAAACCCTAAACCCTAAACCCTAAGCCTTAAACCCTAAACCTAAACCCTAAACCCTAAAGTCTAAACCTTAAACCCTAGACTAACCATAAACCCTAAACTACAAAAAGCTAAAATCCTAAGCCTAAACTGAATAAAGCTTAAAATAAAATAAATTAAAAAACTAAATAAAAAAATAAAAAAAATATAAATATAAATATAAACTAAAAGCTAAACCTAAATCGAAACCTAAAAAGAAAATAAAATAAAAATAAAAAACTAAACTAAAATAAATAAATTAAAAACAAAAACTAAAATAAAAAATAAAACTTAAATAAAATAAAAATGAAACCTAAAATAAAAATAAGATAAACATAAAATAAAAAATAAATATAAATCTAAATAAAAATAAGCCTAAATAAATAAAATAAATAAACTAAAATAAATAAAAAATAAACAAAATAAACTTAAACCTATTAGTTTACTTAATTTAAAAAAAATAAAAAAAATAAAAAATCTTAATCTGACCTAAACCTAAACTAAAAACTAACTAAAAAAACCCTAAACTAAACCTAAAGCTAACTAACCCCTAACGCCACTAAACTAACCTAAACTGATAAACTAACCTAAACCTAACCTAACTGATTAAACCTAAACCCTAACCAACCCTAACAATCTAACTGACCGACCTAAAACTTAAATTGACCTAACTTAAACCTAGACCTTAAACCTAAACTAAACTGAAATCCCTAACCCTAACCCTAACCTTAAACCCTAAACCTAACCAATCCTAACCTTTAAAAATCCCTACCTAAATTTAACCAATCTCACCTAAAATTTAACTAAACTGAGAATGACCAATGACTAACCTGACCTGATGACCTAAACTTTAACCACTGAATAACCTGACCTAAACCCTGACAAATGACCTAACTAAACTTAACCTAACAACCACCTACCTGACCTGACTGACCCATTGACCTGAAACCTAACCTTAACTTAATTAAACCTAATTTGACCTAAATTTAACTAACCAATATAACTAGAATTTAAACTAAACTAATTTAAACCTAATTTAAACCACCTAAATTTAAACCTAAACTAAACCAATTTAAATTTAAATTTTAAATTTAAACTAAATAATTTAAGACTAACTAATTTAACACTAAATAACCTTTAACTAACTAATACTTAACTTAACTTAATCTTAAACCTGAATCTGATATGACCTTTAACCCTGCTAATTAAATCCTGAATTAATCAACCTAAATTTAACCTTAAATCCACCTGAATAATCCTGAATCCACTGACCCTAACCACTGACCTTAACTGAATTTAATTCCTATCCTACTTAATGAACCCTAATCACCTAATCACTGATTATAACTAATGACCTGCAACCTAATTTTAATCTAACCCTCCAACCTTAATCTCCTGAACAAAAACTTAACTAACAACCTAACTAATCTTAACTTAACCCTAACCCTACCCCTAACCCAAAACTTAACCCTAACCCATAACCCTAACCTTAATCCTAACCCCTAAGCCTAACCCTTTTAACCCCTAAGCCAAACTCCTAGCCCTAACCCCTAACCCTAACCCTAACCCTAACCCTAACCCTAACCCTAATGCTAACCAACCTTAACCCTAACACTAACCCTAACCCTACCCTTTTCCTAGATATTTTTCTAGTACTAATATTATTTGTGTACCTAAGAAAGATAATCTAGACTATTGGAGTGATTTTAGACCTATTAACCTTTCCACCTTCTTCAATAAGCTGATTTCCAAAATTTCTTAGCAACAAACTTAGTCCTTTACTTAATAGAATTATCTCTCTCAACCAAATTGGTTTTGTTAGAGGTAGATCCATTTCTAACAATATTTTACTTGCCCAAGATTTAATTCATGATCTTGATGCCAAAACTAGAGGTGGCAACATTCTTTTTGAATTAGGTATTACCCAAAGCTTTGATAACATCTCTTGGGATTTTATTTTTCATATTCTAAATTTATTTGGGTTTTCTGATAAATTTATTTTTCTTATTAAAAATTATATTAATAATGCTTGGTTTTGATTTTGCTTAATGGGGGAAGCCTTGAGTTTCTTTCCCTCTTCCGATGGCTTATGTCATGGGGATCTTTCATCTCCTGCTTTATTTATTATTATTGTTGAGTACTTATCTAGGAGAATCACTAATTTATTTTTAAACAAACTTAGTATTTACTATAGAACTATTGGTGGTATTCTTGTTTCCCATTTAAGTTTTGTAGATGATTTCATTATTTTCTGCAATGCTTCTATTCACCACTTCAAGCATCTTCAGTATTTTTTAAATAAATTTGGTAGAGAAAGTGGCCTTTCTATCAATCATAAAAAAATTATCTCTAATAATAAAATCAATCAAATCCTGCATATCACTAATTTTAAACCTCAACACTTACCTCTTAAGTGCTTGGTTGCTCCAACCTTTAAACGCTAAAACATTTCCATCTCTTTGACGAGCTAATTCAAAAGGTTCAAATAAAATTTATGTGAGTCACTATAGCACCCAAGAGGGGGGGTGAATTGGGTGATATTTTTAAAACTTAAATCTTAAATTTTAATTTTAGTAGAAAATTAATTTTTGATTTTATAATGACGGATACAATTCTTAATGCAGCAAAAATAAAAGTACAAGAAAGTAAAGAGAGACAATAGGCACACAATTTTTATGGTTCGCCAAACCCCAAAGCCTCTTCACCTAGCCACCCTTGGCTAGAATCCACTAAATGCAAAAATAGCTTACAAATAGTACTCTCTTATAACCCAGGTAGTACAACCCTCCTATAAAGGCAGTACAACCCCAAAATAAATTTTATATAAAAAAGAAAAATACAAAATAATAAATTTTGATAAAATAAATCTCTCACAAATATACCAAGCTATCCAATGATCTCACAACTTATAAATGATCACTTACAACTTAAAATTTTGGAAAGATAATATGCTCACTTAATATTGAAATAAATATCTTAAAGTGATCTTACTAAGATGTTTAAAAATGATTTCAAAATAATTTCACAATATTCTTTTACACAATAAAATAAATTTCAGAAAAGAATAATTTATTTTATTTTTACCAAAAATATTCTTTTAATTAATGCTAATGATCACAAAGTACTTAAATAAAATGAGTATATGATAGATCTAAGTATGCTAGTAAGCTTTTAATTAAAAGAGAGATCTAGCAATTATAAAATAATTTCAGCACTATAATTTATTTTAAATGCTTAAAAATATACTTCTAAAATAAATCTAAGAATAATTGATCTTTCAAAATAAGACTAATGAAGAAATATTTCAAGAAACCAAAATAAATTTGTAGGAAGTTAAAATTTTCAGCAAGTCGAAATAGATCCTACAAACTATCACAAGAGTTTATCACAAAAAATGATTGAGAAACTTGGATATAAAAAATAATGTCCAAAGACTAATCCACCAAAAATAATAAATTAGAAAGAATAAATAGATGGTGAAAATAGCATGAACAACTAAAGAGGATTAAAATCAAGAAAACAAACTCAAGTAATTTGAGAAGGCTTGCTTAGTTGAAGATGATGAATCTTCCAAACCAAGGATTTGATCTTGCAATATTTGGAGAACACTTGGAAGGAAAATCTAAGAAATTTTCTCTTAGATTTGCTGGAGGGATTTTGAATTTTGAATGAGGAATGCTTTCATGAAGAGAATGAGGGCTATTTATAGGCAAGAAGATCATATTTTAAAACTATATCATGCAAACCTCATGTTATCATCTAATAATTTAATATTCAATTAAAATATAATTTATATTAAATAAATATTAAATTTAGCAGCCAAAATTTGGCTATTCACATGGGTAAGTCAAAAGTAATCAAATTTGGCTCTTAATATATTCAAAGCATGTAGCATGCATTCATTATAAAATCAGCTAATGTTTAGAAAATCATAATAAATTCAATTTTAATCAAAAGTGGGTCATGTAACCTCTTAAATTAAAGGAAAAATCCAAGGAATCCATTGGACATGAAATCGATATGAATTCTTTGATTAGAAAATGACTTTGGCTAAAATACAAAATTTTATATATTTTTGTTAATTTTGACATGTGACATTTAAAAATTATGATATAATTTATATATAATCATAAATATGTTAATTATCTTATAACCAGCAAATTAAATTAAAATACTTAATTATATTAAGTAAATAAAATAATTATACTTAATAGTTTTTATCATTTATTACTTTGAAAATTTTAATACTATGTATGAAACATATAATTGAATGTTAATTAAATAAAGATTTATATAAATTAACCTCATTAAAATAATATGTTAAGTTGTGAGCAAATTGATTCATGCCAATGAACTCATATGAATAGTCATATAACCCAAAATATTGTATCTTGAGCTTCACATTATCCTTTTCATTCTTCTACTCTTGCAATTTCCTCAAACATATTATGAGATGTATTGGATATGTAATTAGCAATTGATATATCTGAAATACATAAAAATATTCATTAGAACATCCAAGCATTTATTTGTTATCATCAAAATTAATTGAATTGAATATGAGGCTAATTAAGCCAACAATCTCCCCCTTTTTGATGATGACAAACTAATGTTGGGTATTGATTTTGATGAAGGTGCAAATTGACCTTTCATCATAGTTTTTGAAAAAAATTCTCTTAAAAAAAATTTATGCATAAGAGATGAATAATGTTGCTCCCAATAAATGTATGCATGAAATAGACTTAATACTAACCAACATTTTACTCTTCTCCCCCTTTTGACAACATCAAAAAGTGAGAACAAGCTACATATAATTTTAAATATTAGGATCTAACATTCCAAGCATGCATCTTAAAGTACAAAAACGTTCTTCTGGTAAGGGTTTTGTAAAAATATCTGCAATTTGTATATCGATACTAATGAAATTAATATTAACATGACCTTTCAAAACATGATCCCTAATAAAATGATGTCTAATTTCTATATGCTTGGTTGTGAGTGTGGATAGGATTTTAGTCAAACTAATAGCACTAGTATTGTCACACTAAACTAGAATGTGATCTTGCTTAATACCAAAATCTAATTGTTGCTTTAACCAAAGGACAGCAACACAACTATCGACCTATGTACTCACCGGTGGATAAAGCTACATAATTTTATTTCTAGATGACCAAGACACAAGTGATGATCCTAAAAAATGACATGTGCGGATGTGCTTTTCTATCTACTTTGCATCTGCAAAATCAACATCGAATAAGCAACCAAATCACATGATAAAGAATTTTAGATACCATAAACCTAACCTAGTATTATCAAATACCAAAGATACTTGAATGCTATTAAATGAGATTCTTTTAGGTTGGCACGAAAATGAGCACACAAACAAACAGAAACATAATATCGCCTACTAGAAGAAGGTATAAAAGTGAACCTATCATACTCCTATAAAGTTTTTGATCAACAGATTTTCCTAATTCATCTAAATCCAATTTTGTAGATGGGCTCATAGGAGTTTTACTGGATTTAAATCTTTTCATGTCAAACCTCTCAAGCAATTCATTTGTGTACTTGGTTTGACAGATGAATGTGCCATTTTCTTGTTGCTTCACTTGAAGACCTAAGAAAAAATTAAGTTCTCCCATCATACTCATTTCAAACTCTTTAGACATCAAAGATGAGAACTCATGGCATAAAGATTCATTTGTACTTCCAAATAATATATCATCTACATACACTTGTACCACAATCAAATCATCATCTATGCTCTTAAGGAATAAGGTGGTATCTACTCTACCCTTTCTAAATCCATGATCTATCAAAAGTTACTTAATCTATCATACCAAGCAGGAGCCTGTTTTAAACCATATAAGGCTTTCTTTAATTTATACACATGATTTGGACAATCAAGGCTCTCAAATCCAGGTGGTTGCTCTACAAATACATTTTGGTCAATAAATCCATTCAAAAATGCACTTTTGACATCCATTTGAAAAAGTTTAAAATTTCTAAAACAAGCATAAGCAAGGAGTAACCTGATAGCTTCTAGTCTAGCTACAGGTGCAAAAGATTCTTCAAAATCTATACCTTCAACTAGTGTGTAACCTTGTGCAACTAACCTAGCTTTATTTCTAACAATACAACCTGAATCATCTAGCTTATTCCTAAAGATCCATTTTGTTCCAATGACATTTTGATCTTGGGGTCTTGGGACTAATTCCCAAACATCATTTCTTACAAATTGATTCAACTCCTCTTCCATAGCAATAATCCAAAAATTATCATTTAATGCTTCTTCTAAATTTTAGGTTCAACCTCGATAAAAATCTGAATGATCTACAACTTCTCTACTATGTCTTCTAGTCATAACTCCTTTTGAAGGATCTCCTATAATTAGTTCCTTTGGATGATTTTTATTATATTTCCATTCTTTAGGCAATGAATCATCCATATTATCTTCTAAAGATATTTTCTTAAAATTATCAATCTCTTCATCAACCACTTCATTTCTAATAGGATCAATTAAATTTTCATCAAAAATAACATGTATTGATTCTTCTACAATCATTTTTCTTTTATTGAAAACTCTATAAGCTCTACCAGAAAGAGAGTATCCTAAGAAAATACCATCATCTGATTTGCAATCAAACTTACCTAAATGATCTTTTCCATTATTTAAAATAAAGCATTTACATCCAAATACATGAAAGTGTTCAATCTTAGGCTTCTTTCCAAAAAACAATTCATAGGGTGTCTTCTTTAAAATTGGTCTAAAATAGATCCTATTCATCACATAACATGCGATTTATCGCTTCGCCAAAAATATTTTGGCAATTTATACTCATCAAGCATAGATCTACTTAATTCAATTAATATTCTATTTTTCTCTCTACTACTCCATTTTGTTGGGGAGTTCTAAGTGCAAAAAATTATGTCTAATCCCATGTTCATCACAATAATCCTCAAATAATTTATTTTCAAATTTGCCACCATGATCTGTTTGAACCTTATTAATCGAAAGGCCTTGTTCTCTTTGAATATTTAGAAAACTTTCTAAACTCACCAAAAACATCATCCTTGTAAGTTACAAATAAAACCCAAGTATATCTAGAGAAATCATCAACAATCACAAAACCATAATTTTTTCCACCTAAGCTAGTGGTGCTAATAGGACCAAATAAATCCATGTGCAATAATTCTAGAGGTCTAGAAGTAGAAACAATATTTTTACTTTTAAATGAGTTTCTAGAATGCTTACCATGAATGCATGCATCACAAACATAGTTTGAATTAAAATTTAATTTAAGCAATCCAACTACTAAATCAAGTTTGGCAATTTTATTAAGTGTGTGCATGTTAATATGACATAGTCTCCTATGCCATAACCATATATCATCATGAGTGCTTTTAAAACAAAGTAAATTCAAATTCACATCATGAAAGCTATCTAAATCAATGACATAAATATTTTATATCTTTGTCCTACTAACAAAACATTTTCATTATTTTTTATAATGCAGTATCATGCATGGAATACTGCATTCAAACCTTTATCATATAATTGACTAATAGAAATTAAATTATGTTTTAATCCTTCTACTAGAAAAACTTTATCTAAAGTGATAGAATTCTTACAAATAGAACCAATGCCAATGATCTTTCCCTTTGCATTATCTCCATATGTAACAAATCCTCCATCACTTGATTCTAAAGTTGTGAATTTATCTTTATCTCCTGTCATATGTCTTGAACATCCACTGTCCAAGTACCACATGCCTTCTTTGATTTGGCTTTGAAGGCATTCCTACAAAAGAAACTCACATGTTAACTTTTGGAACCCAAACATGTTTGGGTCCACATTCTACATTTGAAGAAAGATATCTATCATGCGTGGTTTGTGTAGTGCTTGTACCTTTTGGTACCCATACATAAGATGATTGCTTAGTGTTTTGTAATTTACGTGCATAACAATCAAATGAAATATGCCCTTTTCTATCATAATAGTTGCACCAAACATTAGTGTTTGCATATGACTTAGCATGATAATTATAAGGTATATGAGTGGGATGTGTATGATGCAAATAATTTCTATTAAATGTTTTTCTTGATGAAGTATTATAATGAACTTGTGATTTCAAACATAATTCTAATCTTGCTTTTAATAATATATTCTCTCTTCAAGTTTACATACAAGTAAGGAACAATTTAATAAAGAAGTATTTTTACTTTTAAATTATCACATTCATTTTTAAATCACAAAATGCATATCTAAATTTTATTTTCTTTTTCTAAGGTTTTGTATTTTTTTTTAATTTTTTATATTCAATAACTAAATCATTAAAAGCATCATCTAATTCATCATAAGATATATCATTACATACCTCTTGAGAATCTAAGTCAGATTCTTCATTTGCCATAAGACATATGTTGACCTCTTCATCGGATGAGAAAGTACTTGATTCATTTGAATCTGGATTGGCCCATAAAGCCATCTTCTTCTTCTTATGGTACTTTTTCTCCTTCATATTTTTTCTTCTTTTCACATCAATCTCTTTCTTCTTTGATTCAGCAAGTTCTGGACAATCACCTCTTATGTGTCTAGGCTTTTTACAATGGTAGCAAATGATCCCCTCACCTGTAGGAAATTTTTTAGTTTGAAATTTATAGTTTTTAGAATTTTTATACCTTTGATTCTTCTTCCTTAGCAAGTTCCCAAGCCTTTTGGATAGCATGACCACCTCATCACTATCACCATTCGAGCTTGAGGTGTTATGCTCATCATTGTCATCAACTTGTAATGCAATGGCTTTTCCTTTCTCCTTCTCCCTTTTTGTTGAGTTATCCATCTTATCCCTTTGAGCAATAACCTGTTCATGTGCTATCAAAGAAACCAAAAGCTGATCAAGTGGATAAGAAGATAAATCCTTAGCTTCACTAATAGTTACTTTAGATTCCCATTCTTTTGGAAGACATCTAAGAATCTTAGACTAAGTCTTGATTCCTATATGTTTTCCAAGAGAATGCAATGTGTTAATTATTTTCATGAATCTAGTATACATATTAGATATTTAGAAGGAGACATATGAAATAACTCATATTCATGAACAAGTCTATTTATGTGAGCATCTTTAACTTCACTAGTTCCTTCATAAGTTATAATGAGTTTATCCCATATTTCTTTTGTTGTACTTAACATAGAAATTTTCATGTAATCATCAGGTAATAAAGCACAATGTAAATTATTACAAGCCCTAGCATTTAATTCATCAAGTTATCTTTCAGCTACAGACCATTCCTCAAAAGGTTTTTCTACTTTAATTCCATTTACTTCTACAGTGGGTGTATGATATTGATGTGTCAACATATACCACATGCGTGCATCTTGAACTCTTAAAAATGTACTAATTCTATTTTTCCAATAGTCAAATGGTACACTATCTAAAAGTGGAGGTCTATGAGTGGATTGTCCCTCTGGTAGTGAACCCTTTGGGAAACCTTGTGCCATAGTGAAAAGATCTACTCTTGGATGTTAAGCCAATAAAAGAGCCTAGGCTCATACCACCAGTGAGTCACTATAGCACCAAGAGGTGGGTGAATTGATATTTTAAAACTTAAATCTTAAATTTTAATTTTAGTAGAAAATTAATTTTTGATTTTATAATGATCGAATACAATTCTTAATGCAGCAAAAATAAAAGTATAGTAAAGTAAAGAGAGACAATAGGCACACAATTTTTATGTGGTTTGGCCAAACCCCAAACTCTCCCACGCCTAGCCACCCCGGCTAGAATCCACTAAATGCAAAAAATAGCTTGCAAATAGTACTCCTATAACTAGTACAACCCTACAATAATATGTACTCTCCTATAAAGGGGTGAGTACAACCCCAAAATAAATTTTATAGCACAAAAACAAAAATGCAAATAATAAATTTTGATAAAATAAATCTCTCACAAATATACCAAGCTATCCAATGATCTCACAACTTATAAATGATCACTTACAACTTAAAAATTTTGGAAAGATAATATGCTCACTTAATATTGAAATAAATATCTTAAACTGATCTTACTAAGATGTTTAAAAATGATTTCAAAATAATTTCACAATATTCTTTTACACAATAAAATAAATTTCAGCAAGGAATAATTTATTTTATTTTTACCAAAAAAATTCTTTCAATTAATGCTAATGATCACAAAGTACTTAAATAAAATGAGTATATGATAGATCTAAGTATGCTAGTAAGCTTTTAATTAAAAAGAGAGATCTAGCAATTATAAAAATAATTTCAGCACTATAATTTATTTTTAAATGCTTAAAAATATACTTCTAAAATAGATCTAAGAATAATTGATCTTTCAAAATAAGGTTAATGAAGAAATATTTCAAGAAACCAAAATAAATTTGTAGGAAGTTAAAATTTTCAGCAAGTTGAAATAGATCCTACAAACTATCACAAGAGTTTATCACAAAAAATGATTGAGAAACTTTGATAGGAAAAATAATGTCCAAAGATTAATCCACCAAAAAGTATAAATCAGAAAGAATAAATAGATGGTGAAAATAGCATGAACAACTAAAGAGGATTAAAATCAAGAAAACAAACTCAAGTAATTTGAGAAGGCTTGCTAAGTTGAAGATGATGAAGCTTCCAAACCGAGGATTTGATCTTGCAATATTTGGAGAACACTTGGAAGGAAAATCTAAGAAATTTTCTCTTAGATTTCGGAGGGATTTTGAATTTTGAATGAGGAATGAGAATGCTATTTATAGGCAAGAAGATCATATTTTAAAACTATATCATGCAAACCTCATGTTATCATCTAATAATTTAATATTCAATTAAAATATAATTTACATTAAATAAATATTAAATTTAGTAGCCAAATTTGGCTATTCACATGGGTAAGTCAAAAGTAATCAAATATGGCTCTTAGTATATTCAAAGCATGTAGCATGCATTCATTATAAAAATCAGCTAATGTTTAGAAAATCATAATAAATTCAATTTTAATCAAAAGTGGGTCATGTAACCTCTTAAATTAAAGGAAAAGATCCAAGGAATCCGTTGGACATGATATCAGATATGAATTCTTTGACTAGAAAATGACTTTGGCTAAAATACAAAATTTTATATATTTTTGTTAATTTTGACATGTGACATTTAAAAATTATGATATAATTTATATATAATCATAAATATGTTAATTATCTTATAACCAGCAAATTAAATTAAAATACTTAATTATATTAAGTAAATAAAATAATTATACTTAATAGTTTTTATCATTTATTACTTTGAAAATTTTAATACTATGTATGAAACATATAATTGAATGTTAATTAAATAAAGATTTATATAAATTAACCTCATTAAAATAATATGTTAAGTTGTGAGCAAATTGATTCATGCCAATGAACTCATATGAATAGTCATATAACCCAAAATATTGTATCTTGAGCTTCACATTATCCTTTTCATTCTTCTACTCTTGCAATTTCCTCAAACATATTATGAGATGTATTGGATATGTAATTAGCAATTGATATATAGAAAATACATAAAAATATTCATTAGAACATCCAAGCATTTATTTGTTATCATCAAAATTAATTGAATTGAATATGAGGCTAATTAAGCCACCAATTTATGTTTGGGAATTCCATTTACTTTGCTTTAGTGGTAGGCTCAGTATTCTTAAAAGCACTCTGAACTCCATTCCTTTTTATTTGATTCAAACAATTATCCCCACTAATGCTACATTTATTAAAATTGATTGTTTGCTTACAAAATTTTTTTGGGGCTCCAATAATTCTGCCAAAAAATGCATTAGACATCTTGGCATAAATGTTGTGGTCCTTTGGGAGAAGGTGCTCTTGGTTGCAAGCCTATTCATGAAGCTATCACTTCCTTCTCTCATAAGCTCTGGTGGAATTTTAGAAAGAATGATAGCCTTTGGTCTCATTTTATGATGAAAAAATATTGCCAAGGTAATCATCCCCTTAACTGTGCTTATAAAGTTGGTGACTCTTCTGTTTGGAAAATGCTTTGCTCCATTAAATGGGTTGTCAATCATTAATATCTTGGGGTATTCAGTCGGGTTCTTCCTTCTTTTGCCAAGACAATTGGATTGGCAATGGCTCTATTGACACTCTTTTATCTACCCACTCTACTGTTGCTATCAAAGTAAATTCCTTTTGTCTTAATAACAATTAGAATGAAAACAAACTTGAGAATTATATCCCTATTTCACCTTTTGACAACTTTAGAAATATCCCCATTTCTTCTAACAAACCTGACCAAATTATTTTTAAGCTTTTTTATAATGGTGACTTTGTACTTAAAGAAGTTTGGAATTTTATTAGAGATAAACAAAACCCCTCTAATGTTTTCATTAAACATTGGAACAATATCATTCCCATTTCTTATTCAATTTTAGCTTAGAGGATTTTGAATAATTTTATTCTTGTGGACTCTTTACTCTGGACTAAAGGGTTTTAGTTACCTTCAAACTATTATTATTGCTTCCATATTGAAAGTGTAAATCATGTTTTTATAAATGGTGCTATTGCTTCTAAATTATGGTTTTGGTATGATGATTTATTTAATACCAACTATTTTCAGGGTTCTCTTTCTTTATATCAACTTCTTGAAGTCTATTTCAAAAATATAGTGAAAGTTCAAATCAATGTTTTAATTGCTATTACATTTATCTGGTTCATCTGGATGGATAGAAATGATGCTAAATATCATGGTATTCCTATGAACCATAAAATGATCCTGGCTAGAACTAAAGAAAAAAATTCATGCTCTTCTCAATCCCAATCTTATTAGTAATATTTAGTTTACAGGTTATAAATTTGTGGGTAAAAAATTGGGTATCATTCTGCCTAAGTTTGACTCTTATAAAAGTGCTAGGATTATCCATTGGATCAAACTTAAAGACAATTTGATTAAAGTGAATACTGATGGTTCTGTTGCTTCCAATTAAGATGGCTGTGGTGGTATTCTTAGGGATTCTAAAGGTACTATCATTTGTGCTTTTGCCTATCCTCTCAAAGCCTATTCTATTATTTTTGTTGAGCTTATGGCTATTAATAAAGCTATTGAAACTTGTTTGAATACTGGTTTCCTCAACATCTGGATTGATGTTGATGCTCTTGCTTCCTGTCGTGCTTAATTCCAATAGAAATGGGAATGCTGAATTATTTTATCTTCTTAATCATATTAAAAATCTTCTTTCACAAGTTTGTTTTAAAATTTCCCACATTCTTCATGAAGGTAATGCTATTATTACTAACTTTGGTGCCAACTTAACTGAGTTCACTTTATTTGACAACCAAACTTTGCCTAAACTATTAAAGGGTTTGGTTAATTTGGAAAATACTGAATTGCCTTATCCCAGATTATAAATTCTTGGCTTGGTTTTTGGTGTTACTCTTTGATGATCTTTTGCTTTTGGTTTCCCCTTGTTCAACCATCTTTGGGTTGTGGTTATCTACTTATTTTCTCTCTTAGGCTTGAGCTAGGTTATGTTTTAGATCTCTTACTTTTGGATTGGCCTAGTTTTTGCTACCTGGTGGTTATTGTAAGTGCAGCCTAGGTTATTTTGGTTTTTTCAGCTTAGTGGCTTATGTCTGTCTGGCTAGGTGTTTACCATAATTTTCCCTTGGCTATTTTTTATTTCCTCCTTTTGGGTTTTGCCTATAGCTGCTATAGGTTTTTCTTATTGTATGGGTTTTGCCACTTTTTTAGGCTGCTTGCTAACTTAGCTGAATTGGATCTACTGCTATGGTGGTTGATAGAGTGGCATTGTTGGCTGGCAATTTTGGCTGGTTATTTTGGCTATTTTTTCATTTTCTGTTGGTGACTTATCTGGGGGGTTGCTGCTGGTTTATCTCTGGCTTGATTTTAGCATGGTGGAGTTTGTTGGTTTGCTATTATTTTCTCTATTTTGTTGACTGGTGCTTGGTGGTTATTTTTCTTTATTTTTTGTTTCTCTTAGTTATGGTTTTAACCTCCTCCTGTATTGGCCTTCCTCTCTTGGCTGCAGTGCCTTTGGGTTTGGGTATTGTTCTGGATTGGCTAGATGAAGGTTGTTTTGTGGTTGTTAGTTGGCCTAGGGTGTTGTTGGCTTAGTTGGGTGCCTTTATTGTTGATGTTCCTATTGGTTGGCTTGTAGTTTATCTTACTAGGCTTTGTACCTTTTTGTATTTCACTCTTTTGCCTTGGTTGGGTTAGGTGACTATAGTCTGCTTCTACCCTTTACCAAGCAATCTTGGGTGATTTTAGTTTGATGTTTATTATTGTTATTTACACTGACTTGGGTTTCTACTATGGTGGTTGGATAGGAGGATATGTTGGCTGGTTAGTTTGGTTAATTGTATTGGTTGGTTGGGTTGGTTGAGGGTGGCTATTTTGGCCAATTTTTTTTGCTCCTTTGGTGATTGTTCTGGGAACCTACTAGTGTTCTTTTTGTAACTTGTATTTTTGGTTTCCTCCTACTTTGTTTTTTCTCTCTTGGCTGCAATTGACCCCCTTTTTTTATTGGGGTGGCAGCCTTGCTGCCCACCCCTTTTCCAATTAGGCTAGGTGTTTTTACTAGATCTTTTTTCTACTTTGTTGGTGGAAGATATGAGCACTCTTTTTTTGCTCTTATTTATCTCTGGTTTGTGTTGTTACCCCTATCATGATGCTTGCTCCTTTGGATTTTGTTATTCCTTTTTGGTGGTGGCTTTGGTGGTGCTCCTACTATATTGCTGCTATCCCTGATGGTTGGTTGATTATCTAGCTTATTGGGCTTGGTTGTTCTCATGGCTTGGTGGTTGGCTATTATGTTTATTGTTTGGAGGATTGTGCAGCCTTGCTGGATGATGGACTTTGGATGATGGGCTACATGAGGTATGATGTCTATGATGGCAATTGATGTTTCCCACTCTTTCTTCATTTGGTTGGTAGCGCTATATGTAATTGTAACCCTTCTCCTGATGTTTGCTTTCTTACATATAGTGTTGCTCCTTGAGATGATTGTAACTGAGCTTGAGCCTTTTTTTACTTTACTCCTTCTGTTTGCACTTACTTTCTATGCTGGCTTAATTGTACTCATCCTTTCAAAATTATGTTGCAGATTTCTTTTATAGGCAAGGGGAGTATTGCAGATGGATCTTGTTGGTATCAGAAGGACCAAATGGAGTTTGCTGCTGCTCACATGGATTTTCTACTGTTGATTTTTTGGTTTTTCTTTTGCTTTCTTTCCTTGAGTATTGTAATAGTTAGGGGTTTATCTCTTTAGGACTTAATGTAGCTCTTTGAGCATTAGCTTAGAGATTTAGCCCATCTAAGGACTTTGTACTTTTTATGGCAATAAAAAATTCCCTAATTTCCCTAAAAAAGCCCTAAACTAACCCAAAACCCTAAACCCTAAAAAGCTAAAAACCTAAACCAAAACTAAATAAAACATAAAAAATAAAAGAAATAAAGAAACCAAAACCAAAATAAAATATAAAAATAAATTAAATTAAAAACATAAAATAAAACCTAAACCTAAACCTAAAAAGAAAATAAAATCAAAAATAAAAACTAATCTAAAATAAAATAAATAGAAACCTAAACTAAACTAAAAAATAAAAAACTAAAATAATATAAAACTAAACCTAAAATAAAAACAAATAAACCTAAAACTAAATAAAATAAAAACTAAATAAAAGCCTAAATAAAAATAAAAACAAAAATAAAAATAAACCTAAATAATAAAAAAAATAAAATGAACTAAAATAAATAATAAATAAATTAATAAACTAAATAAACTTAAACCTATAAGTTTACTTAATTTTAAAAAAATTTCCAAAAATAAAAAAACTCTAAACCCTAAACCCTAAAACAAACCCTAAACCTACAATCCTAAACCCTAAACCCTAAAACCTTAAACTAAACCCTAAACCCCCTAAACCCTAAAACCCAAAACCATAAACCATAAAGCCTAAACACTAAACCCTAAACCCTAAATCCCAAACCCCAAACCCTAATCCCTAAACCCTAAACTCTAAAAAACTAAACTTAAACTAAATAAAACCTAAAAACAAAATAAAGAAATAAAGCAAAACCTAAATAAAATAAAATAATTACAAAAACCTAAACCTAAACATAAAAAGAAAATAATACAAAAAATAAAAACTAAACTAAAATAAAATAAATATAAACCTATACTAAACTAAAATAATAAAATAATCCAAAAAATAAAAAACCTAAATAAAAAAACAAAATGTAAAATTAAAATAAAATAAACTTAAAATAGAATAAAATAAAAACTAAATAAAAACTTAAACCTAACAAATAAACCTAAAAATACATAAAAAGTAAAACTTAAACCATAAACTAAAAAAAACAAACCTAAACCTAAAATAAACAAAATAAAATAAAGCTAGACCTAAACTAAAATAAAATAATCTAAAATAAATAAAACCTAAACATAAACCTAAAATAACTAAACCTAAACCCTAAATAAAATAAAATAAATAAACTTAAACCTAAACTAAAAAATAAAACCTAAAATAAAAACCTAAAACCTTAATCTAAAAAAAATAAAATAAAAACCTAAACCTAAAAATAAAAAATAAAACCAAAACCTAAAAATTAAAATAAAACTAAACTTAAAAATAAACATAAACCTAAACCAAAACCTAAACAATAAACTAAAATAAAATACCTAAATTAAAATAAATCAACTAAACTAAATAAAAATAAAAAGTAAAACTAAATAAAAATAAAATATAAATAACCTAAAATAAATAAAATAAACTAAATAAACTGGTGGTTTCTTAATTAAAAAAATAAACTACACTAAAACTTAAACCCTAAACCCTAAACCCTAACTCCTAAACCCTAAAACTAAACCCTAACTAACTAATGACCTACCAACCTACAACCCAAAACCCTAAACCCTAAATCCTAAATAAAAAAATT
Source organism: Cymbidium sinense (assembly GCA_021442155.1). NCBI lineage: Eukaryota > Viridiplantae > Streptophyta > Magnoliopsida > Asparagales > Orchidaceae > Cymbidium > Cymbidium sinense. Next base: position 47,591,644 of record CM038214.1, on the reverse strand, counting down.
AAAAAAATTAAAAAAACCCTAACCCTAAACCCTAAAGCAACAACCTTAAACCCTAAAACCCTAAACCCTAAACCCTAAACCCTAAATCCTAAAACCCTAAACCCTATACCTTAAACCCTAAACCTAAACCTGACAACCCTTAACCCTAAACCTAAAATAAAATAAAGAAAATATAAACTAAAACTTAATCCAAAAATAAATAAATAAATAAAAAAAATAAAATGAAGCTAAAATAAAATAAATAAAAACTCAACTAAACTAAAAAATAGAAAATCTAAATAAAATAAAAACTAAACCTAAAATAAAATAAAAAGCAAACCTAAAAGAAAATAAAATAAACACTAAATAGAAACTTAAATAAAAATAAAAATAAAAATAAACATAAATAAAAATAAAAAATAAACTAAACTAAAATAAATAAAAAATAAACTAAATAAACCTACAAACAATTTACTTAATTTAATAAAAAAAGAAAAATAAAAATAACCTAACCCTAAACCATAAACCCTAAAACTAACCATAAACCCTAAACCCTAAACCCTTAAGCTTATACCCTAAACCATAAAACACTAAACCCTAAACCCTAAACCCAAAACCCGAAACCCTAAACCGTAAAACCTATAACCTACAACCCTAAACCCGAAATCCCAAACCCAAAACCCTAAACCCTAAACCTTAAACCCTAAAAATCAAAAAACCTAAACCTAAAATAAATAAAAACCTACAAACAAAATAAAAAAAACTAAACCTAAATAAATTAAAAAAATAAAATAAAAACCTAAACTAAAACCTAAACCTAAACCTAAACTTAGATATAAAATAATATAAAAAATAAAGTCTAAACTAAAATAAAATAAATAAAAACTTAAACTAAACTAAAAATAAAATAAACCAAAAAATAAAAAAGCTAAATAAAGTAAAAATTAAAAATGAACCTAAAAATAAATAAAAAATAAAACCTAAACCATAAATTGAAAAACAACTTAAGCATAAAATAAAAAAAATCTAGCGTAAACTAAAATAAACTAAAATAAAATAAATGAAAGTTAAACCTATACCTAAAATAAACTAAACAAAAATCCTAAACTAAATATAATAAGATAAACTAAAAATCAACCTAAACCTAAACTAAAAAAATAAAACTTAAAAATAAGTCTAAAATAAAAACCTAAATCCTAAACCTAAAAAAATAAAATAAAAACCTAAACTTAAACCTAAAAATAAAAAGTAAAACCTAAACCAAAAAAATAAAATAAAAATAAAATAAAAATAAAACTAAACTAAAAAATAAAAATAAACCTAAACCTAATCCTAAAATATAAACTAAAATAAAAAACCTTAACTAAAATAAATAAACTAAACTAAATAAAAATGTAAACCTAAACAAAAATAAAAAATAAAATAAACTAAAATAAATAAAAAATAAATTAAATAAACCTAAACTTACGGGTTTTCTTAATTTAAAAAAAAACCATGAACCATAAACCATAAACCCTAAATCCTAAACTCTAAACCCTTTTAACCTAAACATTAAACACTAAAATAACAAACCTAAACCCTAAACCTAAACTAACTGAAACCAAACTCTAAACCATAAATCCTAAATAAAAAATTAAAAAAAAAACCATAAACTAAACAAACCCTAAACTGTAACCCCTCCTGATCCTAAACTGAACCCTAAAACTGACCCTAAACTCCACCCTGACCCAACCTACCCAGACCACAAACCTAAAGCTACCCACAACCCAGGCCCTAAATCCCAGACCTGACCCTAACCTACCCTGGCCTAAACCCCAAACCCTAAACTGAGCCCTAAAAAACTTAAAACCTAAACTTAAACTAAACAATAAAATAAAATTAATCAAAACCAAACCTAAAGAAAATAAAATAAAATAAAATAAAATATAAAACTAAACTAAACCTAAACCTAAACCTAAACATAAACCAGAACCTGAACCTAAAAAAATAAAAATAAATAAAAACTAAACTAAAATAAAATAAATAAAAACCTAAACTAAACTAAGGAAATATACCTAAAAGTAAAATAAAAATAAAATAAAACCTAAATAAAAATCTAAACCAAAAAAATAAATATAAAAATAAAACCTAAAATAAATAATAAATAAAACATAAATCGTAAACCAAAAGAACCTAAACCTAAAATAAAAATAAAATGAACAAAATAAAATAAACTTAAACCTAAACTAAAATAAGCTAAGCTAAAATAAATAAAACCTAAAATACACTAAACCTTAACCTAAACCTTAATTAAATAAAATAAAATAAACTAAAAATAAACCAAAACCTGAACTAAAAAATAAAACCTAAAACCTAAACTTAGACAAAATAAGATAAAAACCTAAACCTAAATCTAAGAATAAAAAATAAAACTTAAACATAAAATATGAAAATAAAAATAAAACTCAACTAAAAAAAAACCTAAAGCTAAACCTAAACCTAAAAAATAAACTAAAATAAATAACCTAAACTACAATAAATAAACCAAAAAAAATAAACTAAACTAAATAAAAAAATAAACCTAAATATAAATAAAAAGTAGATCTAAAATAAACTAACTATACTAAATAAACTTAAATCTACCGGTTTACTTAATTTAAAAAAATAAAACCCTCAACCCTAAACCCTAAACCCTAAACATTAACTGTAAACCCAAAATTCTATAAACATAAACCCTAAAACCATAAACCTTAAACCCTCCTCCCTCCTCCTCTCTGCAGCGCTCTCTGGCGACTATGATTTTCCCTCTTTTTGAATCTTTTTCTCCTTGCGGTTTGGTTGATTTTCCTCCATTCTCGATCAGCTCTTTGTTTGTTTGCCTCTGTTTGGCCACGTGCGTGATGTTCTCGTTGTCTTGTTGATGGCTGTGGTTCCTTTGGCCGTGCAGCCGAGCGATTCCTTCATGGAGGTGGCAGTTGGGACACATATTCTATGGGATTTATGGATCCAAAAGCTCCTTCTATTTTTCCTGCGATTAAATCCTTTAAGAGCCTTTCCCCTACTGATTCAGTGAATTTGATATCGACCTCATTTCGTGGCATCCTTATGATTATGTGCTCAGATAATGATGTTGAGAAGGTAGCTAAGCCTTACAAATTCACTTTAGTTGGTATATTTACTTTGCGGTGGCTTAATATGGACAATATCCGCTTGTTTTTTCACAATCTTAAGCTTTCAGGTGCATTTTCTATCGGTTTGATTGATCCAAGGCACATTTTAATTCAGCTTACTAATGATCTAGATTATTCAAGGGTTTTCTCATAACATTCTTATTTTGTTTTTTATTGTCAAATGCACCTTTTAAAGTGGTCTCCCCTTTTTGATATAAAAGAGGAATCACTGAGTATTCATGTATGGTTGGCTTATCCTAATATGAGAATTCATTATGTTACGCATCAAGTTCTTTTTGCTATTGGGGTTCTTTTTGGTCGTCCTCTTCAAATTGATCAGGCCATCGCTGTGAGATCCCATCCTTCTTTTGCTCGCATTTTATTGGAAATTGATATCTTTAAAAAGCACCATAAAGAAGTTTGGATAGGTTCTGAAAAGTTTGGTTACAATAAAAAAGTTGAATTTGAGAATTTTCCTATTTTTTGCTCGCATTGCAAAATTCATGGGCATGATAATTCAAAATGTTTTGTGCTACACCAACAACTTAAAAAGGAAAAACTTGATTGATCCTAATCCTAATCTACCAACTAATAAAGTGGGTAAATCTATTTATGTGCCTAAGGTTAATCAAAATGGTAATCCTATTTCTACTTCCTTGGAACCAACTACTTTGCTTAATGAAGTGCTCAATGATGATACTCCAAAATTTCAATCTGAGCAGGTTAAAGATATTGCTAATGTTGACCAAAATGTTAAATATGATGGTTTGGATATTAGTCCTGCTTTACATAATAATTTGCCTCCTCAAGATATTTCCTCTATTCAGACTACCTTGCCTCTCTTGATTGCTAAACATGAGGAGGAGCATGTGACCCTTAATAGTAATTTAAATGGAAACTTGATGATGGGGAAAAATCTGAAAAGAAATTCTAAAGTTGATCCTAAAATTTGTGCTCTAAATGGTTTTACAACATCTTCTTCTCCTAATCTTGAGATTGACATGCATGTTAATCCGACCTTTCAGCTTAATACTTAAATTGAGGAAGGGGAAGTTATCATTAGAAATGCTTTGACTAATTCTGACCCCATTCTTAATACAACTAATCAGTCTTCTCGGATGGTGATTCTTGGGACAAAAATAGACCATTTTAAACTATTTTTGAAAAGAAATCACTAAAAGTAAAAATGTTTCCTAATAACTCAACTAGATCTACTAGATTTGGTTCCTCATCTCATAAATAACTATTTCTTTTTCCTTCTTATCCACCTATTATCTATTTTTTTCTTAGCTTATTATAATTTTTCTTTATGTTTAACTCACTTATTTAGAATGTTCGAGGGATTGGGACCCTCATTGTCTGTAATCGTGTTAGAAGTCTCTACCATATTAATAATATTGCTTTACTGATTCTTATTGAACCTCTCATACATTCTTCTAAGATCAACCATGTTGCTAGAATGCTAGGTATTAATAACTTCTTTTATAATATCAGCAATAAAATTTGCTATTTTTGGAATAATTTAGTCAATGTATATATCCTTGATGATCTTCAACAAGTTTTCAATGTCCATCTCTTTGGCTGATTTCTCTACTCTAGGCTCCTTTGTTTATGCTTCTTGTAACAAGGCTGGTAGGAACATCCTTTGGGATAATTTAAGAACTTTTGCTTCTACTGTTAACAAACCTTGGTTGGTTGGAGGTGATTTCAACACTATCCTCTCATCCTCTCAAAGAAGGGGTGGTTGTTCTCCTAACATTCATTCCATGGAAGATTTTTCCAACATGATTCTTGATTGCAACCTTATTGACATTGGCTATTCGGGTTCAGATTACACTTGGCATAACTCTAGACTCTGGCAATGCTTTGATAGGACTCTCTTTAACTCTCTTTGGATTAATCGATGGCCTTGTACCTCTGTTGAGCATTTGAGTAGAACTTTGTCTGACCATGCTCCTCTTTTGATATCCTTTAAAAATCCCTCTAATAGACTCTCCTCCTTTACCTTTTTTAGATTCCAGAATATGTGGATTCAACACATTGATTTCTTAAATGTTGTCTCAACCAAATGGATGGCCCCCTTTACCCTAATAATTCTATTAGGGGCATGATTCATCTCTGGTTTAAGCTTAAAAGACTTAAATAAAGCCTTGCTTGGTGGAAAAAGCATTGTTTTAAAAATCTCTTTATGTTAATATCAAAAACATGGAACAATTGGTTTGCTATCTTGATAATGTAGTTTTGACTGATTCTTCTAAACTGAAGGATTTAAATGAAGCCAAAGATAACCTGGTTACCTATTAGAATATGGAAGAAACTTACTAGCGATAAAAGGCTGCTAGTAAAGATATTGCTAATGGGGACAGAAATACCAGATATTTCCATTCTCTTTTAAAAAAAGAGAACTTTAAACTCTGCCCAAAAAATAAAAAGTGATAATGGAAACTGGATCACTAACAATAATGAGATTAAAGACTCTGCTAGCCATACTTTAGAGGCTATCTCCAACTCTCATTTGATTCCCTTAACAATTACCAGTGATAACAATCACTTGCTTACTATGGTCACTACGGAAGCAGAGATTGGTAAAATTCTTAATAACATGAATGATGATTCTGCTGCTGGTCTAGAAGGCTATACTACTGAATTTTTTTAGCATTGTTGGCCTATTATTAAGTATGATTTAGTTGATGTTATGGTTGATTTCTTTAATGGTAATCCTTTACCAAGATATTTCTCTAGCGCTTCCATTATCCTTATACCCAAAATTGATAATCCTGAGTGTTGGGGTGACTTCAAGCCTATTAGTCTATGCACCTTTTTCATAAACTAATTGCTAAATTTCTTACCAACAGAATTAGTCCTCTGCTTCAAAAAATTGTTTCTCTCAACCAAACTGGTTTTGTTAGAGGTAAAGCTATATCTGATAACATTCTTCTCACCCAAGAGCTGATTCATGATTTGTATGCCTCTAATAGAGGTGGTAACATCATTTTCAAATTGGATATCTCTAAAGCTTTTGACAACATCTCTTCGACCTTCCTTTTTCAAATTCTTCATTTATTTGGTTTCTCTAATAATTTCATCTCCCTCGTTAAAAATCTATTAGTAATGCTTGGTTCTCTATTATTCTGAATGGTGAGACCTTAGGTTTCTTCCATTCTTCACATGGTTTGAGATAAGGGGATCCCTTATCTCCATATCTTTTTATTATTGCTATGGAATATCTTTCTAGGAGCCTTAATGACCTCTTCAAGAATAATCCAAACATGTTTTTAGAACTCTGGGTAGTATTCCTATCTCCCATCTTAGTTTTGCTGATGATTTCATTATCTTTTGCAATGCTTCCATTCATCACATTAAAAACATTTAAAACTTCTTAAATAAATTTGGGAAGGAAAGTGGTCTTTCTATTAATGAAGGCAAAAGTTATTTCATTCCTTCATCTAAAATCTCTAATAACAAAATCAATCAAATCTTGAGAATCACAAATTTTCAGCAACAACACCTTCCAATTAAATATCTTGGAGCTCCTCTATATAAAGGTCAGAAAAGATCACATCTCTTTGATGAGTTAATCCCAAAAATTTCAAATAAAATTTTTGTTTGCAATTTCATTTACTATCATTTGGTGGTAGACTCACTTTGCTTAAGATTACCCTTAACTCCATGCCTTTATATCTTATTCAAACCACTATTCCTAGAAATTCTACCTTAAATAGAATAGAGCGCCTCCTTAATAAATTCTTCTGGGGATTAAATAACTCTATTAAAAGGATGCATTGGACTTCCTGGTATAAAAGTTGTGGCACCCTTGCTGAAGGTGGGCTTGGCTATAAGCCAATTCGTGAAGCAATTACTACATTCTCTCATAAACTTTGGTGGAACTTTAGGAGCAAAAATAGTCTTGGGGCTAAATTCATGACTGCCAAGTACTGCCAGGGTAAGCATCCTCTCATATGTCCTTACAAGTTGGGTGATTCTCATGTATGGAAAAGACTTTGTTCCATCAAATGGGAAGCTGAATCCCTTATTTCTTAGGGGGTCAACTCTGGATCTTCTTTCTTTTGGCAAGACACTGATTTCTCCATTGATGATTTATATCTACCACTCCACTACCGCTATTAAAGTAAACTCTTTTTGAATAATAAATCAATGATACAAAGCTTACTAAATATATTCCTACCTATCTTTTACATAAATTTACTAACATCCCTATCATTTCTAACCATCCTGATCAGATTCTCTTTAAGCTGTCTCAAAATGGTTATTTTAACCTTAAAGATGTCTGGATTTATATTAGAGAAGCTCATGATTTCTCTAACGGATTTTTTAACTTTGGAATAACACTATCCATATTTCTTATTCTATTCTTACATGGAGAATTTTGAAAATTTTCATCCCTGTTGATTCTTTGATGTGGGGTAAAGGCTTTTATTTACCTTCAAAATGCTACTACTATTTTCACATTGAGAATGTGAACCATGACTTTGTAAATGGAGCTATTACCACTAAACTATGGGTTTGGTATGATGATCTTTTCAATATTGACCATTTCAATGGTTCCTTATCCTTATATCAACTTCTTGATGATTATTTTCAAAGAACTATAAAAGGTCACATTAAAGTGATAACTACCATCACTCTTATATGGTTCATATGGATGGGTAGAAATAATGCCAAACATCGTGGGATTCCTATGAATCTTAAAAGGATTATTGCTAGAAATAAAGATAAAACTCATGCATTATTTAATGCCAGTTTAATTACCAACATTCAATTTAAAGGCTGTAAATTTGTGGCCAACAAACTAGGTCTTAGCTTGCCTGGTTATCATAATTCTAAAGAAGATAAGATTGTCTATTGGATAAAGCCTCATAATAATATTATCAAAATTAATATTTATGGCTCTGTCTATCAAAATACTTTTGGCAGTGGTGGCATTTTCAGAAACTTTAAAGGTAATGTTACTTGTGCTTTTGCCTATCCTCTTACTGCATGTTCTATTATCTTTACTGAATTAATGGCTGTTAATAAAGCTATTGAGATTTGTTTAAAAAAAGGTTGGCTTAACATCTAGATTGAGGTGGATGCTCTCTTATTGATTGATATGTTGACCTCCACCAAGGTGGGTATTACAGATTTTTATTTCCTCCTTAATCACACTAGAGCTCTTCTATCTCAAGTTTGTTTCAAAATCACTCATATATGGCGTGAAGGTAATGCATGTGCTAATTATCTTGCTAATGGTGCTAGATTAGAGGACATAACTTTCTTTGATCAGCTTAATCTTCTTAAACACTTTCATGGATTAGTTAATTTGGACAATACAGGATTACCCTATATCAAAAATTAGTCTCAGTTTTATGTTTTTGATCTATAAATGGTTTACCTAACCTATATGTTCAATTTTTTTTGATTTGCTACTTGGTATTTTGATGCATTTCCAAACTATTACGAATTTCTATGTGGAGGCTCTTGCCTGTCTATTGGTTATTTATTGTTAATTGTTCACCTACTTATTGGGTATTATTGTGTTTTTTTGTTTATCGAGGGGTGTTACCTAGTTCCCATTTTGCTTGTTTGATGCCTCTTTTCCTAATCTGAGGATGATTGTGTATTTTGTTTGCCATCATCTTGTCACGATTATCTCTTTTTTTTCTTTGCACGATTAGGACTATTTTTTGCCCTTCTTTCCTGCTGTCTCTACTGATACTATTTTCTTAGCCGCTGGTCTATTTCTCCTTGATTTGATGGATTTAATGATGCTATTTTCTTCTATTCTCCTTTTGTTTCAATGCAGTAATTATACTGCCTATATTATGCTTTATCGGGCTCAGTATTTGGTCTATTGTTTTGGCTACTGGGTGAATGGTCTTAAGGGTTTGTATCGTAAGCAGGCTAACTATTATGGTTGGCTTTATTTTAAGTTATGTTTATTTCTTGTGTGGTTAGCATGACTTTTAGGTATGGGTCTATCTACCTTTACATTCATCTCTTGGATCTTTTAGACTTATGCAATTACTGTTGTGATTAGGCTATTATCAAAGTAATTATTAACATTTATTTGGGTGGCCATGAAAGGAGTTTTGCTTATATACTGAATGGTGTTTTGGATTACTATGTCCACCAAGTTGATTATTATTTATGGAACTATTTGTTTCTGATGCATCTCCCTGTATCATTTTTATGGATATCCTGTATTGGAGGTTCTTGCCTATGTTCTCCTAGCTGTTGGTTAGTTGTTTGTTGTCCTGCTACATGTTGGGTTCTTTTTAATTTTCTCTTTGGGTTTATGTCTCCTGATTTGCTAACCTGCTGGTTTGTGCTACCCCTTTTCCCAATCTGAGAAAGAATGTTTATTTTTCTTGCCATCACAGTTGTTTCGCATGCAGATTATTTCTGACTCTCCTCCTATCTTTTCTGATGTTGTTTGCTTAGCTGCTGGTCTATTTTCCCTTGAATTACAGATTTTATTACTATTTTTTTTATTTTCATTTTGGTTCATTGCAGTAATGGTACTGCCTACAATATCCTATGTTGGGTTCAGTATTTATTTTGCCATTTTGGTTATTGCCAGCATGGTCTTTCAGGTTCTTATGTTCTGCAGGCTAGCTATTGTGGCTGGTTTTATGGCTAGTTTCTTGTTCTATTGTTTGTTGTATGGATAACCATAATATATGTGCCTTTGCGGTATGGGTCTATCTGTTGTTTCATTTCTCCCTTGGATCTTATAGACTTGTGCAATTACTATTATGACTATGCTATTATCAAGATGATATAAACCTATAGATCCTAATGGCTCTCCTCTTATAGCTATTTACTACAAGAGCTCTCATCCTAGGGATGGTCCTACTTATATCTAATGGTTTTATTGATTACTTTGTCCAAACAAATGAATATTATTTTGGTTTACTGCCTTTTAAACCTGATGATTGTCGTGTATTTCACCCCATTATTTGTGGCTTTGTTGTTTGGAATTACCTAGTGGTTGTGTTTACTCCTGCCTCTTCTAGACATGTATATTTATTATTGTGGTCATATTATTATTATGGTGGATGTGGCCAAGATTTTCATCTGGGTTGGGATGTTGTTGGTTGTGTATTCTCATGCTTTGTTGGCATTAGTTGGTGATACTTATCTTATAAGGGATGGGTGTCATCCCTTTACCATAACTATCGCTTCTTCTATAGTGTATGTGGCTTTTTTTGGGTATGTAAGTACTAAAACCATATAATTAATGCTAAATCGTTCCAAACTCATATGTAGGATATGAAGGCATGATTTCCTCATCATTTGGCTAAAAACTTGTGATGTAACCCTAAGTTTGGATGCTCATGTTTGTGGCTACCCTAATTTTGTGTTAAAAAGCTTTCTCACACACTCTTCAATAATTCTCTCATATTTTGCTTTTACTATTTGATTTGTATCACTTTAATTGTGCTAAACCTTTCTTCTAGATGTTAGATTTTGTGTTGTTTTCTTGTTGGTTTCTTCTGTTAAATAAACCACATCCTCAAGAGCTATGAAGATGGTCCAATGGCTTTTCTATCAATTTATATATGTTGCTTTCCTTTCCTTTTGCTTTGTTTTGATTGTACTTAGATAAATTACCTCTATTTGTACCTTTAAAAAAACTTGAGTTTATCCCCACTTAAGAACCTTATAAACTTTTTATTGTGGCACTAAAATTCTCATCTATGGGGTTAAAAAAATAAACTAAACCCTAAATAAATAACCCTAAACCTTAAAATAAATAAAAAAAATAAAATCCTAAAATAAACCCTAAAATAAACCCTAAATCCTAAACCCAAACCCTAAACCCTAAACTTTAAACACTAAAACCAAAACTAGAACCTAAACTCTAAACCTCCTACTAAAACCCTAAACACTATTTTAGGGTTTGGGGTTTAGGTTTGGGTTTAGGTGTTAGTTTAGGGTTTAGAGTTACTTTTAGGGTTTAGGGCTTAGGGTAAGTTTTTTTTTTAATTTTTTTAATTTTTTTAAATTAAGTAAACTAGTAGGTTTCGATTATTTAGTTTATTTTATTTTCTATTTTTATTTAGGTTTATTTTTTATTTAGTTTAGTTTATTTATTTTAGTTTAAGTTCTTTATTTTAATTAATTTTTTAGGTTTAGGTTTAGTTTTATGTTCATTTTTTAGTTTAGTTTTATTTTTATTTTATTTTTTAGGTTTAGGTTTTATTTTTTATTTTTAGGTTAAGGTTAAGGTTTTTGTTTTACTTTAAAGGTTTAAGTTTTAGGTTTTTATTTTAAGTTTATTTCTAGGTTTTACCCACTCTCGGCTGCGCTCCCTCTCCGGCTATTTCGTGGCGATTTTGTGTTCCTGTGCTGTTCTTTACGGTTTGGCCGCTATTTGAGCCTCCCGATCATGCTCACATCAAATTGCTTGGTTGTGCATCCCCTGGTAGCTTATCTGATTCTCACCGGATCGATCAATGGTGGAGGCTTCACCCTCCGCGCCATCAACTCGTCGCATCTAGATACACCGATAATAACCACTGAACCTAAAGGTACTATGGATCCGATTGCTACTGTTAATGCGCCTGCTGTGAAGTCCTTTAAGGATGCTCTTCCTGGTAAGATCCCTTGTGCCAATGCCTCGGTTAATCTAATCTCTACATCCTTTCGTGGATTGCCGGCTGTTATGTGCTCTGATCAGGATGTTGAGAAATTAGCTAAGCCTTATGAGTTCTCGTTGGTTGGTAAATTCTCTTTACGATGCCCTACTCTAGATAATATCCGATCCTTCTTCCATAGCTTAAAGCTTTCGAGAGTTTTCACTATTGGGCTACTTGATCCTCGACACATCCTCATTCAATTATCAAATGATTTAGATTACTCTCGTGTCTTTGCTCGTCGCTCCTACTATGTGCATAATTGTCAAATGCGGCTCTTGAAATGGTCCCCACTTTTTGATGTTAAGGAAGAATCCCCTATTGTTCCGTTATGGCTTGCTTTCCCAAACATGAGAATTCACTATGTTACCCATCAAGTATTGTTTGCGGTTGGGGCTCTATTTGGTAGACCCCTTCAAATTGATCAAGCCACTGCCACTAGATCTCGACCATCTATTGCACGCATCTTGGTTGAAATTGACATTACCAAAAAATACCCCAAAGAAGTTTGGATTGGTTCAAAAAATTCAGATACAATCAGAAAGTTGAATTTGAAAACTTCCCAACCTTTTGTTCTCACTGTAAGATCCATGGCCATGATCATACCGAATGCTTTGTACTACACCCAAATCTTAAAAAGAATATTTCATAGGACACTAATACCTCTCTTGGAATAGGGAAAACCACTAAGTTAGCTTATGTGCCAAAAGCTTATCAAAATGAAATACATCCTCCTACACCTAACCCCTTAGTATCTATTGATTTGTCAAAAGAAAAACATTCTGAGCTAGATATACATACTACTATGGAGGTGTGTACTGAGACTAATGCCAACTTACCTAACACTTCTCCTACTTGCAATATATTGGCTCCTCATGACAAACCTTTGCTTAATTTAAAGCTTAATGACAATCCGAATGGGAATTTTACATTGGATCAAAATAATGTTGATCCCGTGTCGACCAAAACCGAATATGCATCATGGCAATGAAAATGTTATTTGCATTATTAATGGTGCAAGAACCTCCCCTCTATTTCTTTATGAGTGATACTGCTATCCAAATTTCTCATCCTAACTCGATATCAAGAAGGAGAAATCACCACTAAAAACATTGTCCGATAATCGCTCTATTCTAGAAAATAAAAACCAATCCCTTTCTGATGGAGATATTTTGGATTCTGATAGACCTTTCCAAATTGTTCTTAAAAAAAATCTTCTAAAGCCAAAATGACTAATAACAATTTCACTAGAACCACATGTTTTTCCCTTACACCTCATAAATAATTATGTCCCTCTCTCCTCATTTTTCCTTTTTCCTTTTCTATCTCTTCTTTTTTGAAATTTTTATTATGATTAATTTTCTAATTTGGAATATCCGGGGTTGTGGGACACTCCCTGTCCGCAATCGTGTTAGGAGCCACTATCGCTCTCATAACATCAAACTTCTTGTTATCATTGAGCCTTTCATTAGCTCTTCCAAAATTGCCTTTGTTGCTAGATCGCTTGGATTTCAAAATTTCTTCTTCAATCTTAACAACAAAATTTGGTGTTTTTGGGATAATTCTATCACCATTTCCATCATCGATGATCTTGACCAATTGGTTAATGTCAAAATCTCTTTAGGTGATTATTCAACTTTTGGTTCCTTTATCTATGCTTCTTGTAATAGAGCCGGTAGGAACATCCTTTGGAATCATTTAAGAACCTTTGTCTCCTCAGTTAACCTACCCTGGTTGTGGGGGCAATTTCAACACTATCATTGCTTCTTCGGAAAGGAGGGGAGGATGTCCTCCTAACCTTCATTCCATGGAAGACTTCTCTAATATGATCCTAGATTACAATTTGATTGACATTGGTTTTTCAGGGTCTGATTACACGTGGCACAACTCTAGGCTTTGGCAGCGTCTGGACAGGGTCCTCTTTAATTCACTTTGGATTAATCAATGGCCTCTCACTTCTGTTGAACATTTGAGCAGGACTTTGTCTGATCATGCCCCACTTTTGATCTCTATCAAAACTCCCCCCACTAACCCTCCTATTCCCTCATCTTTTCATTTCCAAAATATGTGGACCCAACATGGTGATTTCACTAATGTTGTTTCCACTAACTAGATGGCACCCGTTCATCGGGATAATTCTGTTAAAGGCATGGTTCGGCTTTGGCTTAAGCTCAAGAGGCTTAAACAAAACCTCAATTGGTGGAACAAGCATATCTTTAAAAATATCTTCACCAATCTTAAAGCTATGGAACAAGTGGTTTGTTCTCTTGAAGAAGTTGTCTTAACCGACCCCAGTAAACTTGATGAATTGAGCACTGCCAAAGATAGTCTGATTAGCTATCAAAATATGGAGGAAACCTATTGGCGTCAAAAAGCCGCTAGCAAACATATTGCTGATGGTGACCGAAAACTAGGTATTTTCATGCTATTTGTAATAAACGGAAAGCCCTTAACTCGATTAAGAAAATTAAGAACCCTAATGGTGGCTGGATAATTGATAACAATGAAATCAAGGATTCTGTCATCCATCACTTCCAAAATTTATTAAATTCTAATCCTTCATTAGAAACCCCCTCCAACACCCATCTTATCCCTTCTATGATTACCAATGAGGATAACCATTTGCTCACTATGCGTCCCTCGGAAGCGGAGATTAGTACTACTCTCAATAGCATGAACAATGACTTTGTTGCTGGTCCTGATGGTTTCATGACTCATTTCTTTCAATATTGTTGGCCTTTTATTAAATCTGATCTTGTTAATATTGTTATTGATTTCTTTGATGGTAGCTCTATTCCTAGATATTTTTCAAGTACTTCTATTGTCCTTATTCCCAAAACCATCAATCCTCGAATCGACTTGACTTCGTACCTTTTTCAAAATCTCATTGCTAAACTAATTAATAATAGAATTAGCCCCCTGCTTCATAAAATCATCTCCCCTAACCAAACTAGTTTTGTTAAAAATAGAACCATATCTGATAATATTCTCCTTGCTCAAGAACTGGTTCATGACATTGATGTTTCTTCCAGAGGAGGTAATATGCTTTTCAAACTGGACATCTCTAAAGCCTTTGACAACCTCTCATGGGATTTCCTTTTCCAAATCTTGCATTTGTTTGGTTTCTCTAATCATTTTATCCGGATTATTAAAAGTTGTATCACTAACACCTGGTTTTCTGTCATCTTAAATGGTGAGTCCCTTGATTTCTTTTCTTCAAGCCATGGTTTGCATCAAGGAGACCCCTTTTCTCCTTCTCTCTTTATCATTGCTGTCGATTATCTTACAAGAAGCCTCAATGACCTTTTCATCAAAAATCCTAACATGGCTTTTAAAACTCATGGTGGCTTCCCCGTTTCTCATCTTAGCTTTGCAGATGATTTTATAATCTTCTGTAATGCCTCCCTTCAACATGTCAAAAATATCAAGAATCTCTTAAATGATTTTGGCAAAGTTAGTGGTCTCTTCCTTAATGAAAAAAAATGCTATTTTATTCCCTCAGCGAAGATTCCTCCCAATAGATTGAATCAAATCTCCAGAATTACTAATTTTAAGCAAAGTCAATTTCCAATTAATTACCTCGGGGCTCCACTTTTTAAAGGACAGAAAAGATCTCACCTTTTCGATGATCTTATTCAAAAAATTTCTAATAAAATTTTAGTTTGGGAATTTCATTTACTCTCTTTTGGTGGTAGGCTCACCTTGATTAAGAGCACTCTTAATTCCATGCCTTTATATCTCATTCAAACCATTGTGTCAATTCATCTCTAGCATCAATGTAATTGAGCGCCTTAAACAAATTTTTCTGGGGCTCCAATACCTCTTCTAAAAAATGCACTGGACCTCTTGGTTTAAAAGTTGTGGCACTTTTGACGAAGGTGGTCTTGGTTGTAAACCCATTAAAGAAACTATCAATGCCTTTTCTTATAAACTCTGGTGGAATTTCAGGAGTAATCACAGTCTCTGGGCTAATTTCATGACTGCTAAATATTGCCAGGGTAAGCACCCCCTCACTTGTCCCTTCAAGCCGGGTGACTCCTTGTGTGGAAAAGACTATGTTCTGTCAAATGGGATGTCGAATCCCTTATTTTTTGGGGCATCAACTCTGGTACCTCTTTCTTTTGGCAAGATAACTGGAGTGGTTGTGGTTTCATGGATGACTTACTTCATACCCATTTCACTTTTGCTATTATAGTAAACACTTTCTGGCATAACAATAAGTGGAACAATAATAAGCTTGCTGATTTTATCCCTTTTACTTTCCTGAATATGGTTACTACTATTCCTATCACTCCTCAAAATCAAGATCATATTCTCTTTAAGCTCTCTCTCAATGGTGATTTCAACCTCAAAAATGTGTGGCTCCACATTAAACATACTCCTCACGAACCCTCCTATGTATTCTCTAAACTTTGGAATAACAATATCCCTATTTCTTACTCTGTTCTTACATGGCGTATTCTAAAAAAATTTTATCCCAGAGATTCCTTGTTGTGGGGTAAAGGGTTCCATTCTTGTCAAATGTCAATGTTGTTTTCATATTGAAAATGTTAATCATGTCTTTGTCAATGGGGCCATTACTTCTAAACTATGGATTTGGTATGATGATCTTTTTAACACTCTCAATTTCAATGGCTCTCTTACTTTATACCAACTTCTTGAAATTTATTTTGATAATACTATTAAAGGTCACATCAAAGTTATCATTGCTATCACTCTTATCGGTTCATATGGATGGGAATGATGATGCAAAACACGTGGGATCCCTATGAACCATAGGAGGATTATCGCTAGAACTAAAAACAAAATTAGTGACTTGTTTAAAGCCAATCTCATTCATTACAAACATTTCAAAGGCTGTAAATTTGTGGCCAATAAATTGGGCATAAATTTGCCGGATCAACTTTACTACCGTAATGACAAGATTGTCTATTGGAAAAAACCACTTGATCATATTATTAAAATAAATACTGATGGATCTGTCTCTCATAATGGCTCGGGTTGTGGTGGCATTTTTAGGAACTCTAAGGGTATAGTCCTATGTGCTTTTGCTTATCCCCTTATTTCCTGCACTATCCCTTTTTCTAAACTTATGGCAGTCTTCAAAGCTCTTGAGATTGTCTCCAAAATGCCTGGATCAATATTTGGATCGAGGTGGATGCTATTTTTTTGATTGATCTTTTAACTTCAACTAAGATGAGTAGCACTGAATTGTATTACCTCCTCAAGCAAACTAGATCTCTTCTTTCCCACCTGAATTTTAACATCACACATGATTGGCATGAAGGAAATGCTTGTGCCAACTACCTTGCCAATCTGGGTGCTAGATCCAATGGTATCATCTTCTTTGATCAACACACCTTACCCAAACATTTGCGTGGGCTGGTTAACCTAGATAATTCTGGGTTACCTTATCTCAGAACTTAATTAAAATTCTGATGCTTTCTGCCCACTTTTTGGATTTTGTTCCTTTTGTGGTTTTGTAGATGCTTCACACGGATAACACTTGGTGCTTGGATCTTTGTGTCAGGATCTGCTGCTTTAATAGCTCCTCCCTCTTTTGGAGGCTCACTATTTTTGGCATTAAAAGGCTGTTGAGTTATGTGCATATGATTAATCAGCATAGGAATTATGTTGAGCAGAAACAGACATTTCTTTTATATTTCTGGGAGTTATCCTTTACTTTATTTTTTTGCATGAAGTGGCTTCTTGGCCCTTTGGATGATATTTATCTTCTTGGCTGTTGTCTTTACTAGATTCTTGATCTCATTCAGCATGCTCTCTATGAAATCCTTATTGATTCTCGAGTTCCTTTGGTGGGATCTTATTGTGGGGATTTCTTTCTTTTCTTCAAACTATGACTATCTTTTGCGTTTTCCTTGTTCTTCTTACCTCACCTTACGATAGATCTACTATTGTGTGGAATCTGCCAGGGTGGAATCTCTGGCATTCTATTGTATCTTTCTGCACTGTTTATTTTTTTTGTCTTGGATGGAGTTTATTAAAATTGTTTATGGCTGTTTTACCCAGGAGATCCTTTCTGTGCAGGAGGTTTCTAAGATTGGGGTTTTGGTTAATTTCTTTTATTGTTCTTGGCTAAAGATTAACTATTTTTTGGGGGCTGCCTTCTTCTATCCCCTACAGGAATGGATTTTCTTGTTGGCTGCTCCTTTTGGTTCTTACTGTGTTTACCCTCCTCTTTCTGTTTCACTTTCTACTCTTGTTGTTAACATTTGGGTTGATGTTGGTCTTTACTACAATTATTTTCACCCTTCATGCTTTGATGAGATCATGAAAATCAGACCATTCTACTATTACCTTATATCTAACCAATGGTCTATCCTACATGCCTACTCTGTGTCAATATCCTTGTATCTTGGCTTAATGTGACAAAGCAACTCTTCTTGAGCTGTTGCTCTTAGGTAGCTATTGAGCACCTATTGGTTGCAATTTTTTTTATTCCTGTTATTTTGTTGATTGGGATATCCCATGTCTACACTAATATCTCTTTGCAGGAATGGAATTGTGTTATTTATTTCAATACTAGTCTTGTTGTTTCTGGTCTTGCTTTCCATGATCAGTAGGTTTGGAGTTATTCAAGGGATTATCATTATGCATCTGCTGAGGTTGTGGGTTCTGCTTACACTGGTGGAAAATCCTTGAACTCATACATTTTTTACTTTATATCCTTCTTAGTAATATTTCCTTTTCCAAATGGGTGTGTTAATAGTAAAAATGTCCATGCTGCTATTTTTTGGAATGCTGATTTCCTTGCCCAGCAAATTTTATTTGTTTTTCTTTTGGTTTTTGATGCTAACACCTGGGATGTTGTTGCTTTTCCTTGCTGTTGTTCTCCCATCCTATGCTATGATTGGAACATGCACAACTTGAAGCTCATTTCTTTGTTATGCTTGGAATTAATAAATGATTTATCTTATATGCATAATTGGGTTATTGACCAACCCACTGGTTATCATTATCATTATCCTTGGCACAATTGGATTATGTTAACTAAGCATCCTAATACTGATCTGATTTCACTGAATGTCACTTACTGGATAGGCTTATGGTGGGGAGCTATTCATTATCTATCCTTTCCTTTATCTATATATGTTTATGGGTGGACTCTTGCGACTTGTTGGTTTTAACGCCTTGTTTGTTGGTGATCCGGATTAATACTCATCTTCTTACAGGGTTTTGGATTATTTTGTTCAGCAAGTCTCTATTAAAGTTGCTGATTGCTTGGTAGATTTTGCATTGAACCCCATTATTGGTTTATTTTATGTTTATCATTGCAACTCATTGGTCTACCTACTCTGCTGCTATTTTCTTCACCTTTTTTCTATCAAACTTGTATCTATTGCTTTGATTATACTGGATGAGTGGAATTATGGCAAGCTAGCTGGTTTTTGCTATTTTGGTTGTCTCTTGTCTTGGAGATTTACTGTCTTGTTTTATCTTGACACCTCAATTAGCTCCATCTTTGTTGGTTGTAGAATTTGGGGTCTCACTCGAAAGCTTTTCGACATTGATGTCACGATGGTGATGGTTTTGGTGACTTTTATGAGTTCTTTGCCTTGGATAACTATTTTTATGCTTTATTTGTTTGGTTATCTATTATTGCCATGTCTACTTTGATTGAGGAGTTTTATGGCCAATTTGCTGTCTCTTCCTGGCTTGGATGTTGCTGTCGCTATTTTCTGAATTCTAAGGTTGAGACTCATTTCAATCCACTTGTTGATTCTTTGAATGGCAGGTTCAAATGTTGCATTAGTTTGTTTGTTGTTGGGTTGGCTTTCGAATGCTGCCGGTCTATCTCCTATTTCCGATCTGCATTACACTTTGTCCTTATTCCTATCTAGTTTCTGATAGGTTGGTGCAGTCTTATGCGATGTCAATTCTGAAAGAGAGATATTATGGACAGTTTAGTCCCTTCCTGTCTTGGATGTTGTTGCCTTTTGCTGTCTTGTTTTCTAGGTTGATTGTTGATCTAGATTATCAATTGTATGACGCTGCTATTGGGCCTCTAACTATTTTCTTGGGTGCTAATTTTAGTTGGTTGCAATCCATTCCCTGTGTTAAGCTATGCTGTCTTCCTTTACTATTGCTTTTCTCCAAGATATTAATAAGGGGGTTGTTTCCTGGGTTGTTTCCTACCCTGAAAGTTTCATTTATATATCATATGATTGGGATGGTGTTAATTATAGGCTCATTGACTTGATTAGCAGGATTTCAGCAAGTTGTCTCCTCTGTAATTTTCTTGTGGAGGGATTATATGCTGAATTGCTTTCTTTCTTGGATATGGATATTGATGAGATTCTGGCTAAGATGGCTCACTCTCTTATGTTTATGTATTCTCATGTCAAGATGTCTATATTGATGATATTTTTCTTGAATGAGACTCCCTATCCTTCAGCTCTTAGCAATTTTCTATATACTTTAGATATGATTTTGCTTAGGTTTGCAGGTAATAAAGCTCACAAGAATATCAACAACTGGGTGCTACCTTCTCACAGGTTTGTTGGCTATGATGGCTGTGATGATCTCACTCCCTATTGGTTCGAGTAGCATGTGATGTAACCCTTTGAAGTTTGGATGCTCATACTTGCATCACAACATGGTGTGATTGAGCCTGAGCCTTCTCTATCACAATTCCTTACTAACATACTCATATTATATTGTTTTCTTCTAACTTTATGTCTATATTACCTTAACTATTCTAATCTCCCTCCTATTATAACTTTGCAGGTGATACTCTCTCCTCCTTTTGTAGGTGATACTCTCTCCTCCTTTTGCAGGTCTGCTCCAGATTATCATGCATTCCCACATCCTCCAGAGCATTGGCTTTATTCTTACTTTAGCTTATTATGTTAATCATCTTGTATCTTTTGATTGTTTTTATGCTTTCTTTTGCTCTTGGATGTACTTAGATAGGGGATTTACTCCTTAGGCTGATTGTAGCTCTTTGAGTAGTAGTTCTGGAGTTTATCCCCTTTTAAGGACCTTGTAACCCTCTTTTTGTGGCAATAAAATACCCCTACATGGGGTTTCCCTAAAAAAAAAAACTATAAAACCTACAACCCTAAACCCTAAACCCTAAAACCCTAAACACTAAACTATAAAACCTACAACCCTAAACTCTAAACCCTAAACCCTAAACCCAAAACCTAAACCCTAAACCCTAAACCCTAAAAACCTAAAAACCTAAACCTAAACTAAATAAAAGAGATTTCAACAACAAATGATTAGCTTGAATTTCTCTAATATAAAAAAAAATTGTATGAGCTTTATATGCCATAGTAGACCTCAAATTTCATAGAGATGCAAAAGGGTAGCTTCCTATTCATAGACAAATGAAGAAAGAATCTACTTAAGTTTAGACACCTAAGTGTCCATTTATGAGAAATCCTCTTCTATAGTTGAGATAGCCCATCTAATCATAAAACTCCTCTCTAATCGATATTGTCTTCTCAACTACACCTCTTTCAATTTAGCAGATATGTCAAGGAGCTAAATTTATGCTTTAAAAAGCTCTCTCTAGTAGGATTTCAATGCTTCGAGACTGTGCTCGAGATCTTGGAGAATTAGGGAGACTTGGGTATTAAAATGAGATTTTACAATAATGATTGTATCGAAAAATCTCTTAATAAGTAGTGCGTAACAAGAATAATCCAAACTCAATATCTCGACATAGGGATTTCTAGAACTATAGCTCTCCTACTTTGAGACTCAACGCGGCCACATAATGTAACAAATAATTCGCTTTAACACAAAAGCAAGAAAGCTCAAGTAAAACTCTTAAGTCAATGCTTAGAAATAGGTGGCATAGTTTTGTGAGAGATTTAAGACACTCATAGATTTTATGCTGACATCAAAAAAATGATTTAAGAGAGATTTTGGATCCCAACATAGTATTTATCATCTTTTCTATTTTTTTATTAGTAGTAGTGTTACTTCATTTAGATGTATTCATTTGAATTTTATTTAATGGTGGAAAGAATAATTCCTACATTTGATGACATTCTTTTAGGTGCAAAAATTCTTGATGTTATTTGAAATCTAAAGTTTGTTGAAAACCCACATGCAAATTAATTGTGTAGTGTCTCTTTTAAGTTTAGGGCTCAAGTCGATCAAAACCTACACAACATTAGCATAATCTTTCCCTAATTTTAGAAGATAATAACAATACTTCAAATTTGTTCATGTACTCATTTATAATTTTGGTTTTTTGCTTTAGCGAGTAAAACTCTAAACAATTGATCTTAGTAGGATGTAATTTTTTTAACAGTAATTCCATCTCAACCATGTAAAACTTATTCTAATACCAATCTTCCCGGCTCTCTATTTCTATCTAATAGATTATTGTTTAGCAGTATGCTTTAATTTAATAAATCCCAATCTTCAAGACTCACCAAACCCTAAACCTTAAACTAACTCTAAACCCTAAACTCAAAACCATAAATCTATAGCCCTAAACACTAAACCCTAAACCCTAAACCCTAAAACCTGCAACTTTAAACCCTAAACCCTAAACCCTAAACCCTAAACCCTAAACCCTGAACCCGAAACCCAAAACCATAAACCCTAAACTAACCATTAACTCTAAACCCTAAACATAAAAACCCTAAACCCTAAACCTTAAACTCTAAACCCTAAACTAACCAAAAACCCAAAGCTAACCCTAAACCGTAACCCTAACCCTAAATCGTAAACCCTAAAACCCTAAACCCTAAAACCCTAAACCCAAAAACCCTAAACCCTAAATCCTGAAAGCATAAAAACCTAAACCTAAACTAAATAAAAACATTAAAAAAAACCTAAACCTAAAAAATAAAATTAAAATAAAATTAAACTAAAAATAATCATAAATCTAAACGTAAACCTAAAAAATAAACTATAATAAAAAACATAAACTCAAATAAATAAACTAAATTAAATAAAAATAAAAAATAAAATAAACTAAAATAAATAAAAAATAAACTAAATCAACCAAAACCTACTAATTCACTAAATTAAAAAAAATCCCCTAAACTGTTAACCCTAAACCCCAAACCCTAAACCCAAAACATTAAATCCTAAATGCTAAACCCTAAACCCCAAACCTACAAACCTAAACCCTAAACCCTCAAAAACCTTAAAACCATAAACTTTAAACCCTAGATTAACCCTAAACCCTAAACCATAATTTTAACCCTAACCCTAAACACTAAACTCTAAACCTTAAAACTCTAAACCTTAAACCCTAAACTAGCCCTAAACTCTAAACCCTAAAGCCTAAACCCTAAGCTAACCCTAAACCCAAAAGCCTAAACACTAAACCCTAAGCCCTAAACCTAAACCCTAATCCTAAAACCTAAACCTTAAAACCCTAAACCCTAAAACCTACAACCCTAGCCCTAAACCCCAAAGCCTAAATCCTAAACCCTAGAAACATAAAAACTTAAACCTAAATTACATAAAACCTAAAAATAAAATAAATAAAATAACATAAACCAAAATAAAATTTGAAATAAACTAAAATAAAAACCTAAGCTAAAACCTAAACCAAAACCTAAAAATGAAATATATAAAAAATAATAAAAATAAACTAAAATTAAAAAAATAAAATAAAGTAAAATAAAATAAATAAAAACTTAAACTAAGATAAAGAAACCTAAAATAAATAAACTAAATAATAATAAAAAAATAAAATAAACTAAAATAAATAAAAAATAAACTAAATAAACTTAAACCTATGAGTATATTTAATTTTAAAAAAATTCAAAAATTAAGAAAACCCTAAACCTAAACCCTACACCCTAAAACTATCCCTAAACCTAAACCCTAAACCCTAAACATACAACCCTAAACCCCAAAGCTAAACCTAAACTTAAACCTTAAAAATAAAAAATAAAACCTAAACCTAAAAAATAAAATAAAAATAAAACTAAATTAAAAAATAAACATAAATGAAAACCTAAACCTAAAAAATAAAATAGAATAAAAAACTTAAATAAAAAATAGAAAATAAAATAATATAAAATAAATAAATAATTAACTAAATAAAGTAAATAAGCCTACATATACTGGTTTACTTAAATTATTTTTTTTAAAAACCCTGAACCATAAACCTTAAATTCTAAACCCTAAACCCAAAAATTAACCCTAAACCTAAAACCTTAAACCTACAACCCTAAACTTTAACCTTAAACCCTAAGAAACCCTAAAATAAAAATAAAATGAAAACCTAAAACCTAAACCTAAAAAAATAAAAATAAAAACTTAATTGTAAACCTAAAATTAAAAAAAATAAACCCTAATCCTAAAAAAATAAAATAAAAATAAAACTAAACTAAAAAATAAATATAAACCTAAACCTAAACCTAACAAATAAACTAAACTAAAATGAATAAACCAAAAATAAATAAACTAAACTAAATAAAATTAAAAAATAAACCTAAATAAAAATAAAAAACAAAATAAGATAAAATAAATAAAAAATAAACTAAATAAACCTAAACATACCAGTTTACTTAAATGATTTTTTTTAACCTTTAAACCCCAAACCCTAAACCCTAAACCCTAAACCATAAATCCTAAACCCTAAACCCTAAACCTTAAACCTAGAACCCTAAACCTTAAACCCTAAACCAACAACCATAAACCCTAATCCCTAAACCCCAAACCCCAAACCCTAAACCCTAAACCCTAAACCCTTAACCCTAATCCTTAAAACCCTGAACTCAAAACATTAAGCTAACCCTAAATCTAAACCTTCAACCTAAATACCCTAAACCCTCAACCCTAAAACCTTAAATCGTGAACCCTAAATCCGCTAAGTTTAAACTAACCCTAAACTAACCCTAAACCCTAAACTCTAAAATCCTAAACACTAAACTTTAAGCTGACCCTAAACCTTAAACCTTAAACCCTAAAAACCCTAAACCCTAAATCCTATACCCTAAACTAACCCTAAACCCTAAGCTAACCCTAAACCCTAAACTCTAAAGCATAAACACAAAACCCTAAACCCTAAAGCCTTAAAACCATAAACCCTAAACCCAAAACCCCAAAACCGTAAACCCTAAAACACTAAACCTTAAACCCTAACCTAAACCCCAAACCCTAAATTATAAACCCTAAACCCTAAACCTTAAACCCTAAACCCTAAACCCTAAACCCTAAAAACCTAAAAACCTAAACCAAAACTAATAAAACTTTAAAATAAAATAAATAAAAAAACTTAAACCTAAATAAATTAAAAAATAAAATAAAAACCTAAACCTAAGATAAACAAAATAAAATAAACTTGAACCTAAATTAAAATAAATTAAACTAAAAGAATAAAATCTAAACATTAACCTAAAATAAACTAAACCTAAACCCTAAACCCTAAACCATAAATCCTAAACCTTAAAACCCTAAACCCTAAACCTTAAACCCTAAAACCTAAAATAATAAACCATAAACCCTAAAGCATACAACCCTAAACACTAAACCCTAAACCCTAAAAACCTAAAAACCTAAGCATAAATGAAATAAATCCCAAAAATAAATAAATAAAAAAACCTAAACATAAATAAAAAATAGAATAAAATAAAATAAAAACATAAACTAAAACTTAAACCTAAACCTGAACCTAAATATAAAAATAAAATAAAATAAAATAAAACTAAAATAAAATAAAATAAATAAAAACCTTAACTAAACTAAAAAAATAAAATAAACCAAAAAATAAAAAACACAAATAATATAAAAACTAAATGTAAAATAAAAAATAAACTTAAAATAAAATAAAATAAAACCAAGTAAAAGCCTAAACCTAAAAAATAACCTTAAAAAAACCCAAAAATAAATAAATAAAACCTAAACCCTAAACTAAAAAAAAAACCTACACCAAAAATAAACAAAATAAAATAAGCTTAAAACTAAACTAAAAATAAGTAAAACCTAACCCTAAACCTAAAATAAACTAAACGTAAACCCTAAACTAAATAATCAAATAAAACTAATAATAAACTTAGACCTAAACTAAAAAATAAAACCTAAAAAACAAAACTAAAATAAAAACCTAAAACCTAAACCAAAAAAATTAAAATAAAAACCTAAACCTAGACCTAAAAAAAAACCTAAACCTAAAAAATAAAATAAAAATAAACCTAAGCTAAAAAAATAAGTATAAACCTTAACTTAAACCTAAAATAAACTAAAATAAAAAACTTAAACTAAAATAAATATACCTAAAATAAATAAACTAAAATAATTAAAATAAAAAATAAACTTAAATAAAAATAAAAAATAAAATAAACTAAAATAAATAAAAAATAAACTAAATAAACCTAAACCTATCAATTTTCTTAATTTTTAAGAAAACCCTAAATCCTAAATCCTAAACCCTAAACCTACAACCCTAAACCCTAAACCCTAAAGCCTAACCCTAACCATAAACCCTAAACCCTAAACTTTAAACCCTAAACCTTAAAACCCTAAACTAAACCCTAAACCCTAAACTAACCTTAAACTCTAAAAACCCTAAACCCTAAACTCTAAACTTACCCTTATCCCTAAACCCAAAACTTTAAACCCTCAAAACCCTAAACCCTAAACCGTAGATCCTAAACACTAAACCTTAAATCCTAAACCCTAAACCCTAAATCCTAAACCTTAAAACCCTAAACACTAAAACACTAAACTCTAAACCCTAAACACTAAACACTAAACCCTACACCCTTAAAACTTAGAAACCCAAACCTAAGCTAAATAAATCCTAAAAATAAAATAAATAAAAAATCTATACATAAATAAAAAATTAAAAAAAACTAAACTAAAACCTAAACCTAAACCTAAAAATAAAATAAAATATAAAATAAAAATAAGCTAAAATAAAATAAATAAAAACTTAAACTAAACTAAAAAAAAAAAAAACATAAATAAAATAAAAACTAAAATTAAAAAGAACCTAAAATAAAATAAAATAAAAACCTCAACCTAAAAAATAAACCTAAAAATCAATCAAAAATAAAACATAAGCCCTAAACTAAGAAAAAAAACTAAACCTAAAATAAAATTAAAATAAACAAAATAAAACAAACCTAATACTAAACTAAAATAAACTAAACCTAAACCTAAACTAAATAAAATAAAATAAACTAAAAATAAACCTAAAAAAACTAAAAAAATAAAACCTAAAAATAAACCTAATATAAAAACCTAAAACCTAAACCTAAACCTAAACCCAAAAAATAAAATAAAATAAAATTCAACTAAAAACAAACATAAACCTAAAAAATAAACAAAAAATAAAAACTTAAACTAAAATAAAAAGGCCTAAATAAGTAAACTAAATTAAGTAAAAATATAAATTAGAATAAACTCAAATAAATAAAAAATAAACTAAATAAACCTAAACCTACTCATTTACTTAATTTAAAAAAAATCCTAAACCCTAAATCCTAGACCCTAAAGCCTAAAGCTTTAACTCTAAAACTAACCCTAGACCCTAAGCCCTAAATCTATAACCGTAAACCTACTACCTAAACCCTAAATCCTAAACCCTAAACCCTAAACCCTAAATCCTAAAGCCTAAACCATAAAAAACCATAAACCCTAAACACTAAATTAACTCTAAACCCTAAACCCTAAACCTTAAACCCTAAACCCTAAACTATAAAACTCTAAACCCTAAACCCTAAACTAACCCTAAATGCTAAACCCAAAAAATCCTAAAGCCTAAAGCCTAAACCCTAAACCCTAAACTAACCCAAATCCTTAAAACCTAAACCCTAAACCCTAAACCTTTAAAATCATAAACCCAAAAGACTAAACACTAAACCATAAACCCTAAAACCCTAAAACCTCTTTCTTTATGCAAGATAACTAGACTGAAGGTGGGTCCATTGATGAATTACTTTCTACCCACTCCACTACTGCTATTAAAGTGAACTCTTTCTGGCAGAATAATAAGTGGAATAATAGTAAGCTATATATTCTTTTCTCTTTAGATAAGTTTACTATTATTCCTATCATTCTAGCAATCATGATCAGATCCTTTTTAAGCTTTCCCAAAATGGTGATTTCAACCTTAAAAATGTTTGGATTCATATTAAAGAAGCTCATGATTTCTCCAATGTGTATTTTAAACTTTGGAATAACACTATTCCTATTTCCTATTCTATTCTAACTTGGTGTATTTTAAAAAACTTTATCCCTGTTGACTCCTTGATGTGGGGTAAAGGTTTTTACTTACCTTCAAAATGCTACTGCTGCTTTCACATCGAGAATGTGAATCATGTATTTGTTAACGGAGCCATTGCTTCCAAACTTTGGATTTGGTATGATGATCTCTTTAATATTGTCAAATTCAATGGCTCCTTAACACTTTACCAACTTCTTGAAGTTTATTTTGAAAACACTATTAAAGGCCATTAAAGTCATAAAGTCATATCACTCTTATTTGGTTCATATGGATGGACAGAAATGATGCAAAACATCGTGGGATTCTTATAAACCACATGAGGATAATT
This sequence comes from Cymbidium sinense, assembly GCA_021442155.1. Lineage (NCBI taxonomy): Eukaryota > Viridiplantae > Streptophyta > Magnoliopsida > Asparagales > Orchidaceae > Cymbidium > Cymbidium sinense. Next base: position 47,563,375 of record CM038214.1, on the reverse strand, counting down.
ACTAGAATTAAAAATAAAATTTGTGACTTGTTTAATGCCAATTTAATTAACTACAATCAATTCAAAGGCTGTAAATTTATGGCCAATAAATTGGGTTTTAACTTGTCGGATCCACCCAACTATAAAGATGATAAGATTATTTATTGGCTAAAACCTCTTGCTAATACTATTAAAATTAACACTAATGGTTGTGTCTCTCAAAATGCTTCTGGCTGTGGTGGTATTTTCAAAAACCTTAATGGTAAAGTCCTTTGTGCTTTTGCTTACCCCTTAATACTTGCTTTGTTCCTTTTGCTGAGCTAATGGCAGTTTACAAAGCTATTGAGATTTTCCTTCAAAAAGGTTGTCTCAATATTTGGATTGAGGTGGATGCCCTATTACTGATTGATCTTTCGACTTCCACCAAAATGGGCAATACATAATTGTACTACCTTCTCAAGCCAACTAGAGCTATCCTTTCTGAACTTTATTTTAAAATCATTCATGTACGACGTGAAGGTAATGCATGTGCTAATTACCATGCTAATATGGGTGCCAGATTAGATGGCATAAAATTCTTTGATCAACTTACACTTCCTAAACATTTGCATGGTTTGGTAAATTTGGACAATACTAGATTCCCTTACCTCAAAAATTAATCAGTCCTATTGGTTTGGCCTGTTATATTACCTGTTTAACTGCATGATCAACTTCTATTTAGTGTTATTATTTCTCTGGATTTTATTGATGCATCTTCCTGATACTCCTTTCTAGTTAATTGCTAATCACTATGGCATCTACTGTTGGATTAATTACCCTAACCTTTTTTGGGGTCTTACTACTTCTGTTGCTTCCACTGTTAATGGTAAGGTGTTTCCTGTCTGTTGGAGGGAGATGTATTACCTTATGCTTTACTTTCTGCTTTACTTTCTGATCAACAGGGATAGACTTCTTGCCATCAATATTTTATAAAAGGGTCCTACTGTACCTATTTTCCATTATATGATTAAGGCTATTTCTGTCTCTTTTCCTTTTTCTGGAAATCTATTCTGGGCTAATGACTTTGCTGTATCAATGTTTAATTGTTATATTTTGTATGTCATGATAGCCCTAATTTATCTATTTTTTCTCCCTTTATTATGGATGTGGCCCTCTTATGCTCCCTAACCTCACCTCCAACCCTGTAAGAGAAAACTACAATACCTTGCTACTATAACTTCTTTCTTCGTGATTGGAATTACTTTTGATTTCCTTTTAGCCTATTTTAACTAATCGTGGGCTTAGCTCTGGTTCTTTTACGTGTCTTGAAGGATTTCAAAGATGGCTTTCCTTTGAACCACTATTTTCATTGGATTATCTTATGGTGGGTGCAATAAATGTTTTGTTATTTTAATTGTTGGCTGTTGGATTTTTGGGTCTTATGTCCGCTTTTGGGGCTATTTTTTGATTGCTTTTGCTAACCTCACCACCAACCCTGTGAGAGAAACTTCCATACCCTTGTTATTATTATTGTCTCTTTGCGATTGGACTTACTTAATGATTTCTTTCTAGTCGCTTTTCGAGGATGTTAGTTTAGTTGCACCTCTCCTTTATCTTGAAGGATTTCAATGATGGCTCCCTTTTGAACCCCTTTTGTGTCTATGTTGTACCACTATTTTTTATTGTCTTATCTTATGGTGGGTGCAATAATTGTATTGCTATTTTAATTGTTGGTTGGATTTTGGATCTTATGCTACGAGGTTGTTGGCTATTTGTTGGCTTTTGTTTTTCTGATTGCTTTTGCTATTTGCAACCGGGCTACAGCTGATCACCACATGTTTGTGGTCTATCTAAACTGCTACTATTTTTTCCATCTTGATTCATTTAGACTTATGCAGATCATTGTGATTATGCTATTACCTACTTGGAAATTAACTTATGCACTGTCTATTCTGAATGGTTGGTTTTATGGCCAGCTTGCTATTATTTTCTATCTTGGTTGTTGGCTGAACTGGATTATCGGGTTTTATGCCAAGCAAGCTACTACTGGGGTTGTCTCTCATGTCCAGCAGGTGGCTTTTGGGGCTATTTTTCTGATTACTTTTGCTAACCTCACCTTCCCAACCTGCAAGGAGAGAAACTGCAATACCCTTGTTATTATTATTGTCTCTTTGTAGGATTAAACTTACTTAATGATTTCTTTTCAATCTGCTTTTACTGAGGATGTTGGTTTAGCTACAAGCCTGCTCTTCTTTATTTTGAAGGATTTCAATGATGGCTCTCTTTGGAACCCCTTTTGTATCTATGTTGTAGCTCTCTTTTTATTAGCTTATCTTAGGGTGGGTACAATAATTGTATTGTTGTTTTAATTGTTGGCTATTAGATTTTTGGGTCTTATGTCCAGCAGGCTGCCTTTGAGGTTGTTGGCTGTTTGTTGGCAGTTATTTTTCTGATTATTTTTGTAGTTTCCAACCGGGCTACAGCTGATCACCTGATGTTTGTGGCCTTTTTAATATGCAATTATTTTTTCATCTTGTTTCAGTTAGACTTGAGCAGATCAATGTGATTATACTATTACTTACTTGGATATTATCTTATGCACTGTCTAATCTGAATGGGTGGTTTTATGGCTAGCTTGCTGTTATTTCCTATCTTGGTTGTTGGTTGAACTAGATTATCGGGTTTTATGCCCAGCAAGCTACTACTGGGGTTGTCTCTATGATTGTCCTTATTTGGAATTGTTTGTGGTGGGGAGTAGCTTATTACCTGTGGCTTCTGGTCCATCTAATCTACTACTGCATTCCCATCTTGCCTCTATTAGACTTCTGCATTTCTATTTGGGTTTGGGTTATGATTGCTTTACTTCTTGGTTTTAACTTCGCAATGATTATTAACAAGGGGTTGTTAACATTGCTTATTCTGATTGGGTACCTTTTTTTGTGCTATATTCCTGGGCTGTATACTAAGACTGTAAGTTTTATATATGTCCCATATGTTTAGGATGGAGTTAATTACATGCTATATCATTTGCCATGCTGGATTTCAGTAAGCTTTTCAACTGGTTGTATATTGCTTCTTTCCTCTGCCTGGCCTTTTCTGTTGTTTTCCTGTGGTGGGTTTTCATGCTGGCCTAATTAAACTCTTGGCTCTGGTAAAAAATAAGGTGTATCTAGCAAAGATGGTTCATTTTCATATGTGTATGCATTCTCATGCCATGGTGACTATATTGATGATATTTATTCTGCATGGGATCCCTTTTCCCATTCTACTCTTTATTGTATCCTTTTTTATTATGTTTATGGCTTAGTTTAGGTTTGCAGGTACTAAGGCTCAAAAGACTTTCAACAAATGGTTGCTATCTTCTCGTAGGTTTGTTGGCTATGAAGGCTGTGATGATTTCACTCCTTTTTGGTTTGGTAGTAGCTCTTGTGATGTAACCCTTCCGCTGAAGTTTGGATGCTCATATTTGCATCTGCCCCAATTTGGTGTGACTGAGCCTGAGCCTTCTCTCACACACTTCTTTATAATCTTTCTCAGTTTATGCTATTTTCAATTTTCATTTTCTCTGTATTACTTTAACTGCTCTAATTTTTATCTTTCTACAATTTTGCGGGTGCATTTCTTTTGTTCTCTTGCAAGTTTGCTCCCTAGTGTCATGCATTCTCTCATCCTAAAGAGCTTTGGCCCAGATCTATTCATTTGCTTATCTATGTTAATCAATTTATATCTTTTGCTTTCCTTTACTCTTTTATTTTGCTTTTAGTTGTACTTAGATAGGGGATTTACTCTCTAGGTTGATTGTAGCTCTTTGAGCAGTAGTTGTGGAGTTTATCCCCTGTTAAGGACCTTGTAACTCTCTTTTTGTGGCAATAAAATTCCCCCTATATGGGGTTTCCCAAAAAAAACCCTAAACCCTAAACCCTAAACCCTAATCCCTACACCCTAAAAACCTAAAAACCAAAACCTAAACTAAATAAAACCTAAAAATAAAATAAATAAATACTAAACCTAAATAAAATAAAATAAAAACCTAACTAAAACATAAACCAAAACCTAAACTAAATAAAATAAAATAAATTAAAAATAAACCTAAACCTAAACTAAAAAATAAAACCTAAAAATAAACCTAAAATAAAAACCTAAAACCTAAACTTAAAAAGATAAAATAAAAACATAAACCTAAACTTAAAAATAGAAAAAAACCTAAACCCAAAAAATATAATAAAAATAAAACTCAACTAAAAGTAAACCTAAATAAACTAAAATTGAAATAAAAAAATAAATTAAAATAACAAACTAAACTAAATAAAAATAAAAGATAAACTTAAATATAAATAAAAAATTAACTAAATAAACTAAACCTACAAGTTTACTTCATTTAAAAAAAACCCTACATCTTACTAAAACCATATAACCCTAAACCAACTATCCAAAACCCTATACCCTGTACCCTAGACCCTAACCCTAAATCCTAAAAAACTCTAAACCTCAAACATTAAACTAATCGTAAACCCTAAACCCTAAACCCTAAACCCTAAACCTTAAACACTAAACTCTAAAACTCTAAACCCTAAATCCTAAGCTAAACCCTAAACCCTAAACCCTTTGAATGGGCAAAACCTTGATGACAAAAATATCACTATCAACTAGGCTCAGTCTATTGATGGAGGTGATGGCGGAGGCGGCGGTTATCGCGGTGGTGGTTGATATGGAGGTGGTGGCCAGAGCAGTGTTGGTTATAGAGGTGGGAGGAGCAGAGATTACAACCATGGTGATTACAAAGGGAGAGATCAGGGATATGATGGTAGATGCTACTACTCAAGAGGCGAGGGTGGTTTTGATGAGAAGTGGAGAAACTAAAGAACAACCAATCTGATCTGCTACTTATGGAACTGTCTTTACAGTAGATACGGTTCTACTCATCTTGGGTTTTTTGATTTGCTCTATGGGGGCTCATTTTTTATCTATGTCATCACTTGTGTCTTAGAAAACTTGGGGTGCTACTTGGTTAATTAAATTGAAAGAAGAAATGTTGAATCTAAATTTATTCTTTATTAAAAAAATACTTTAAACCCTAAACCCTAAACTGTAAACCCTAAACTAAAACTTAAATCCTAAACCCCATACCCTAAACCCTAAGCCCTAAACCCTAAACTAACCCTAAACCATAAACTATAAACCCGAAGAATGGGAAGAACCTTGATGGTAGGAACATCACCGTCAACTAGGCTAAGTCTAGATCTACCGATGGAGGCGAAGGTAGGTGGCAGTTATCACAATGGTGGTGGGGGATCTGGAGGTGCTTGTGGACATGGAGGTTGTGGTCAGAGTAGTGGTGGTTATGGAGGCAAGAGGAGCGATGGAGGTTAAAGTCATGGTGGTGGCGAAAGAAGAGATTAGGGATATGATGGCAGATCTCGCTACTTGAGAGAAAGGGGTTAGTTCTGATGGAAACTGTAGAAACTGAAGAATTTCCTATCCGATCTACTGCTTATGGAACTATGTCTTTACATTAGAAATGGTTATACTTATCTTGGGTTTTTGATTTGCTCTATGGGTGCTAATTTTTATCTATGTCATCACTTGTGTCTTAGAAAACTTGGGGTGATACTTGGTTGATGAAATTGAAAAGAAGATATGTTGAATCTGAATTTATTCTCTATTAAAAAAAACCTTAAACCCTAAACCCTAAACTAAAACTTAAACCCTAAACCATAAACCCTAAACCCTAAACCCAAAACCTTAAACCCTAAACCCTAAAACCCTAAACCCTAAACCCTATAACCCCTAACCCTAACCTAATAACCTAAACAAATTAAAACCCTATTCATGTGCCTTCCCCCTTTCAAAAATCTATTGATTCAAGAACCCCATTTTCCTTCATCATTTCTCCTCGCTGATGTGAGGATGTTCACTAGTAAGCCCTTCCATTTTTGACCTTTGGCTGACTATCCTCCTCTCCCTTGATTTTGATGGCTGCCATGGAGTTCGATCCAACATTTGGGAAGGCTAAACAGACAATTTTTATTGCTCCTCCTAGGGTAGATTTTATGTTGGATAAATCTAAGGTTGCTTCTTCTAAATCCTTCAAAGATTCCTTACCTGGTAAGGATGATTCAACCTCCCTCAAATTTTTGATTACTCTTGTTCATACAACTTTTAAAGGCATTCCGGCTATAATGAGTTCTGATTTGGATATTGAGAAACTTGCCAAACCTTATGCCTTTACTCTAATTGGTAAATTTTCTTTTATCAGCCTAATATGGAAAATATTCCATTTTTCTTTCATGATTTAAAGCTTTTGGTGCATTTTCAGTTGGTTTATTGGATGGTCGTCATGTCCTCATTAAGTTATCTAATGATCTTGACTATTGCCAAATTTTCTCTCATCATTCTTATTATGTTAAAAATTATCAAATGTGCATTCTTAAATGGACTCCTTTTTTTGACATTCAAGAAGAATCTTTTATAGTGCTGGTTTGGATTGCTTTGCCTAATCTTAGGATTCATTTTGTTAATTATCAATTTGTTCACGCAATTGGGTCTATTTTTGGTAGACCTTTACAAATTGATCAAGCAACTGTGGCTAAGTCTCAACCTTCAGTTGGTGATATCCTTGTTGAAATTAATGTTACAAAGAAGTTTCCTAAGGAGATTTTGATAGGGTTTGAAAAGTATGATTATTTTTAGTCAATTGAATTTGAAGACCTTCCTATTTTTTGCAATCACTGTAAAACCCATGGCCATGTCTTTTCGGATTGTTTCACTACTCATCCTCAACTTAAGAAAAAATCTATTAAAATTCCTAAGCCGATTGATCAATCTGGAGATCATTTAACTAATAAAAATAAATTTTACTTCTTCCGGAAAATATAAAGATGTTGTTGATGGTATTCTGAATCTTTCTAATGATGTACCTCTTAAGAATGGTTTTGAAAATACTGCTAGAAATGAACATGTTGTTTTGAATGAAAACCAGAATTCAGCTGCTTTGATTCCTTTGCTTTTAGGAATTATGCAAGATGATGCTAATCTTGTTTTGATTTCTTCCTTTAAAGATACTTGTGTTTTACAACCTAAAAGTTTTAAAGATAATGTTTCTCTTTTTGATTTTCAAGAACTTCTAAAAGAAAATGATGATTTAATTTCTTTAAATATGGAAGATGTTGATGGTATGGATATGGTGGATTTTGTGCAACCTGTTTCTTGCTTTCTTAACAAATTCTTTTCTGCTCCTTCTTTAACTACTAATTTTGATGGCAGTTTGCTTATGCTTTCTTCTCAATTAATGGATAAAAATGCTTTAGTGCCTTATCACTGGGAATCTCCTACCAAATCTACAGTTATTAAGAGTTCTAATGCTCCTTCTGATGATGAATCTTTGGGAAATGAAGCTAGTTTTCAAACTAGTTTTGTGAAAAAGAAAAAATAGTTCAAAAATGTTCCTCCTAAAGTTTCTAAATCAACTCGATCTTCTTCATCTTCTTTACCCAATAAGAATTAAAGTTTAATTTTCTTATTTGGAATGTTAGGGACATTGGTACTCTTGCTGTTAGGAATAGGATTAAGAACCTTTGTAGGGTTTATAATGTCAGTTTCTTGATTATTCTTGAACCTCTTATTTTTTCTTGTAAAATTATGCATGCGGCTAGAATGAATGGTTTTTCCAATTATTTTTTAACAATAGCAATAAGATTTGGTTATTTTGGAATAATCCTTTTTCTATTAATGTCATTAATGATTTTCATCAAGTTGTAAATGTGGATATTTCCTTTGGTGATTATCATGCTTTTGGTTCTTTTTTTATGCTTCTTTTAATAAGATTGAGAGGAGGATTCTTTGAGATCAATTATCTACTTTTGCTTCTACTATTAATGATTCTTGGATTGTTGGTGGGGATTTCAAGATGGTCCTTTCTATGAATGAAAGGAAAGGGGGTTCTTCTCTGAATTTACATTCTATGGAAGATTTTTTGAATATAATCCTAGATTGTAATTTGCATGATGTTGGTTTTATTGGCTCTTAGTTTACTTGGAATAATCATATACTTTGGCAATGTTGAGATTGTGCCTTATTTAATAACCATTGGCCTTTGACTTCAGTTGAACACCTTAGTAGAACTCTCTCGGATCATGCTTCACTTTTGATTTCCATTAAGGATGTTGTTCATAACAATAATGTCATTAAAAATTTTTGATTTCAGAATATGTGGTTGCAAGATAGTTATTTTCTTGATGTTATTGCTTCTAATAGGTATGCTCCTCTTGCTCCTGATGATTCTACTTTTAGTATGAAGATATTTTGGCTTAAATTGAAAAGGCTTAAACATCATATTAATTGGCTAAATAGAAATTATTTCAAAAATCTTTTTGATAATATCAACATGGAGCAACAGGTGAAAGATTTGGATGAACATGTTATTAATGATTCCTCTTTTTGTTCTAACCTTGCTAAGCTAAGGATAACCTCATTAAGTTTTAGGATATGGAGGAAACCTACTGAGAAAAAAAGGCTACTTCTAAACATCTTTCTAAGGGAGAAAGAAACACCAAATATTTTCATGCTTTGGTTATGAAAAGGAGAGTTCTTAGGAAAATTCATAAAATCAAGAATTCTGATGGTTCTTGAATCACCAAAAAGAGGATATTTTTTTTTCTACTATTAACTATTTTAGAGATCTTTTAAATAAAAATTGTCAACTTGATCAGTTATCTAACCCTTCTATCATTCCATCTATTATGTCTCTTAAGGATAATGATTGCTTGGTTGCTCCTCCTTCGGATGAGGAAATTTCTAATATTTATAATGATGTGAATGATGATTCTGTTGGAGGGTCGGATGGCTACTCTACTTTATTCTTTCAAAAAGCTTGGTTTATTATTAAATTTGATCTTGTTAATGTTGTGAGGGGTTTCTTTCTTGGTAATTCTATTCTTAAATATTTCACTTCTACAAAAAATTTTCTTATTGCCAAGAAAGATAATCTTGACTTCTAGAATTATATTAGACCTATTAATCTTTGTACTTTCTTTAATAAATTGATTTCTAAAATTCTGACTAGTAGGCTTGGTAAATTTCTTCCTAAGATTATTTCTCCTAATCAAACTATCTTTGTGAAAGGTAGGACTATCTCTGACAACATCTTGCTTGTGCAAGAATTAATTCATGACTTAAATGTGAAAACTAGAGGTGGCAATTAACTTTTAAGCTTGACTAAAGCTTATGACATTTCTTGGGATTTTTTAAACAACATTCTTTCTTTATTCAGTTTCTCTACTAAATTTATCTTTTTGGTTAACAATATCATTTGTAATGTTTGGTTCTCTTTAGTTATTAATGGTGAAAATTTTAACTTCTTTAAGTATTCCGAAGGGATTAGATAAAGTGATCCTATTTCTTTGTCACTTTTATTATTGCTATTGATTATTTATTTTGTTGGCTTATTGTTTTATTTGAGAAGAATTCAAGCATGTATTTCAAGAATCTTGGTGGTTTGGCTATATCCCACTTAAGTTTTGTTGATTACTTCATTATATTTTGTAATAGCACATTATAATATGTTAAAAAATTGAAGGTTTTTTGAATAAGTTTGAAAAGGAAAGTGGCCTCTTGGTTAGTACTCAGAAAAGCTATTTTATCCTCTATATTTCTATTTTTGCTCATAGAATCAATATAATTAAGGATATTATTGGATTTTCTCAACAATTTCTTCTATCAAGTATATAGGTTCTCCTTTATACTATGGTCCTAAGAGGTCTCACCTTTTTGATGAGGTTATCCAAAATATTCAAAATAAGATTTCTACCCTTGAATTTCATTTTTTATCTTTTGGTGGTAGATTAATTGTTACTAAAAGTATTCTCTACTCTCTTACTTTTTATTTGCTGCTTAATATTGTTCCAACTTCTCTTATTATTATGTAGATTGAAATGCTTTTGAATAATTTTTTGGGGGCTCTAGACTTTTGGCCAAAAGGCTTCATTGGTCTTCTTGGTCTAACATGTGCGGTACTTTATTTGAAGGTTGCCTTAGCTGTAGGTTCTTGTTGGATTCCACTAAAGTTTTTTCTTATAAACTTTGGTGGAATTTCAGGAAGAATGTTAGTCTTTGGGCTAATTTTATGAATTACAAATACTACAAAGGTAAACATCCTTTAAGTTGTAGCTATAAGCATGGTGACTTTATTGGCTGGAAACACCTTTGTGCTGTTAAATGGAAAGCAGAACCACTCATTTTCTAGCGTATTAATAGTGGCTCCTTTTTCTTTTGGCAAGATAATTGAATGGGGAGACATCTATTGATTCTATGCTTAATACTTACTCTACTTCTTTTTTGAAAGTTAATCATTTTATTTTAAATGGTGGTTGGAATCATTCTCTTTTGTATGACTTGATTCCTGATTCCATTTGTAATAATATCACCAAGATTCCTATTGATGGTATAATTTCTGATCAGGTTCTTTACAACATTTCTAGTAATGGTGATTTTTCCTTTAAAGATACTTGGCACCATATTAGAGATAATAAACCCTCTTCGCTTGTCTTTTTCAAGATTTGGAATAACATTATTCCTACCTCTTATTCTATTCTTGTTTGAAGGATTTTAAGGTGTTTTATTGTTGTTGATTCTTTACTTTTAGAGAAAGGTTTTTATCTTCCTTCTAAATGCTTGTGTTTTTTTAATATTGAGAATGTTAGTCATGTCTTTGTTAATGGTGCTATTGCCTCTAAAGTTTTGAATTGGTATGAGGACTTATTCAACCTTAATTCTTTTAATGGTAATTTTAATTTAATGTAGCTCCTTAGCTATGACTTTCTTAATGTTGTCAAAGGGCATATCAAAACTATTATGGGTGTTACTTTGATTTGGTTTATTTGGCTTGACAGAAATGATGCTAAACATCGTAATGTACCTATGAATCATAAGAGGATTATTGCTATGACTAAAGAAAATAATTTTATCTTTACACAATGCTGGGCTTCTTAGTGCTACTCATTTTTGAGGTTACAAGTTTGTTGCTTCTAAATTGGGTATTAAGTTTCCTTATTATGACTTGCATCCTTCTTATAAAATCATTTATTGGATTAAGCCTCTTAATTGCTGTATTAAAATTAATATGGATGGCTCTATTGCATTTAACAAGTCTAGCTATGGTGGTATTTTTTGTAATAATCTTGGGAGTATTATTTTTGCTTTTTTGACTCCTCTCTCTACTACTTCTGTTATTATGGCTGAACTGATGACTGTTTATCATGCACTTATGCTTTGTTTGGAGAGAAATTTTCTTTCCATTTGGTTAGAATTTGATGCTAAGATGGTTGTTACTATGATCAACTCTAATCACAAGGGTAATGCTAAACTTTTCTATTTACTTAGGAATATTAAAGCTATTATTTCTAAACTGTCTTTTAAGATGACTCATATTTTAAGAGAAGGTAATGTTTGCACTGACTTTTAGTTGGCTTGGGGAGTAATCTTTCTAATTTTACTTTGTTTTCCAATGATAAAATTCCAAAGAAATTAAGAGGCCTTTCTAACTTAGATAAAGCTGGTTTGCCTTATGTTAGATTTACTTAATTTCTTTTTCTCCTTCTATGATGGTGGTTGCTATCCCTTATTCTTGGATGACTTTGCTGCTTGGTCAGTTGCATTTTTTGAGGTTTGTTGGCAATGATGGCTAGGATGTTCCTTTTATCTGCTTTTGGTTCATAGCCTTTTTTTTATCGTAACCCTTCTTTTAGAGTTTGGATGCTCACAAAATTTGGTTGCCCCTTTTTTCTATGCTAAGCTTGAGCCTTTCTTTTGCTTTCCCTCCCTTCCTCTTCTTTTATTTCTTGGTATTTCTCTTGATTTCCTTTATGTAGGTATTTCTTCTTTTCTTTGCACATGTCAACTTCTACTTGTCGCTTCTACTGCCCTCCCTCTCCTGCTATTCTCTTTACGGTCTTTGGCTGCTTTTCTTTTGCTTTTATTTTGTTGCCCATTTTCTTAAGTTTCTTTTTTTTTCTTTCTTCTGTTTGTAATAGTTTGGGGATTTTTCTCTCTAGGTTGATTGTAACTCCTGAAGCGTTAGTTTTGAGATTTTCCCCTCTTAAGGACTTTCTAATCCTTCTTTGTGGCAATAAAATTTCTCCCCTTTGTGGGTTTTATCCAAAAAACCCTAAACCTATAAACTAAACCCCTAAACCCTAAACTAACCTAAACCTAAACCTTAAATAAAATGTCATTAGGAGTAGGTGGGGTGAGAAAATGTCTTGACTTTCCGATTATTAGAGAGTGAATTAAATCATATAATACCATATGTTATATATAATGTATCATATATATTTGAGCATGTAGTGTCTTTTGGATGTTATAAGATGTTTTGAAATGGTTTAGTATATTATGGTATTGTGCCCTATAGTTTATATTAATATAAATCCTAAAAATATTGATTTAATAAATCAGATGATGAAATTTGTTAAATTTGAAGTGGGAATTAGGTTGTAGTATCAAAGGTGTGCTATGCCACTTGTAGTCTAAAAAGTAAGATTTTATGTTAAAATAAATATTATATGTTGTAGCATAGTATAGCATCATATATCATAATATATTACTCTACGCATTTTAAATTCTTTTTGTATTTTGAAATCAACCAGTCGAGCCTACACTACAATTATTTATAAAAATGTTCATTTAGACTTTAAAATGGTGGAATTTGGCATAATTCATAATAGGTAGAGCATGACATCATAATATATTGTTTCAATTTAAAATTTGTAAGTGATATGACTAAAATATATAGATTTTTATTATTTTGACTATTTTTATGATTTTTTATTTGAAACAATCCCTTGTGATGTGATATGCAATATAATATAATATAGTATGTTATAGTGTATTATAATATAGGATACCACTACATAGTGTAGCATCATGCATTATATCATATTGTATTACTACTTGTTATTTAGCATATTTTAGTTTGTTATAGTATGATGTGGTGGAGTTTGTACTAGTATAATTCATAAAAATATTGATTTATAGGCTGAGATGATGTGATTTGGCCAAATTTAAGATAAGCTTTAGGGAACATTATTGGGGGTGTGCTATGGTGTGTCATTTAATAAAAAGAAAGAAATTTTGCATCCAAAATAAATGTTCATTTTTCAACCAAATTTTATAAATTTTTTACTTAAAGTGATTTATTTAAAGGTGTGATGTAAGATAATATATTATATGAAAGCATATTAAAATATAATGTACATAACAATATAAACATATATATATGGTGTGTTACTAAATGTTATTTTACATTTTAGTATGTTTTACTTTTGTTATAATACATTGGATTAAAACTCACAAAAATGTTAATTTGAAGGTTGAGATGGAAGAATTTGGCCAAATTCACATCACACACTAAGAAGCAACACCAAAAATATGCCATTTTGTACCATTTCTAATAGAAATATAATAATTTTACATCCAAAATGAACATTACTCATATTATGAGAAAATTTTATTATTTGTTCCTTTTAGGTGATTCTAATGCGGTGTAATGTTAGATAATATATTATATTATATCAAATTATAATATAACATCATATATTATAATATAACATAGTGTGTTAATTCCCACTATAATATGTTTAGCATGATATTGTATAGTTAGTTTGAGCTTGCACCATCAGAAATCACAAAATGTTGATAACAATGTTAAGATGATGTAATTTGAACAAATACATTGTTAGGCTTTTGGTTGAAGTATTAAAGGTGTGCATAAGAGAAGAAATAAGATTTGATGAGAATTTCATGTCAAGGACATGGAGGGAGATCCACTAGGAGATCACATGTGCATTAGACATAACATGTGAAAGGTCTATATCGAGGGCATAGAAGAAAATTTGTTGGGGATAAGGTTTGAATTTGATTTGATTATATATTTTATGGAAAGAAGATCTGCTAAGGATAAGAATCTATAATCCACCATGGATTAAGATCGAATCAGTTTTAATTTATTTTATTTTAATTGATGTAGCGGCACATCTACTAGAGATATGGGCTCGAGTTCCCCGGGGATCAGGTATATGAACCTTCCCCTAGGGAAGTAGATTCAAGCTATCTGTTGGGGATTGATATGAGTTTGATTTCATAGATTTGTTTGAGGATGTATCCATTGAGAATAAGTGTTTGGTTGGATTTCTATGATTTAAACTCTACTGAGGGAGTTAGTTTAATTTGGCTCCATTGGGGAGGTTGGTTTTGAATTTGATTTGTTTGTTTGACTTATTTATATTTGATTTTGGCTAAATGGGTGTGATTTAACTCCAGGGAAAATGATTTTAATTTAATTTGAGTTAATGTATGGAGCACGGTGTATGGACCCAGAGGGTTATATCAACCTTGACCTACCTCAGGTTTAAAAATCCAAATGGATAGTCTATCAGATGTGGGGTAAAGCTAGTCAACCTAAGGGGTTGCCTTTTGATGTGCAATGATTATGCTAGGAAGAAGGCGTAGTAGACTAAAATCTTCCAAAGTGAGGAACAATCATTGATGTGACGTTTGCACAATAACTCTAACTAGAATCTACCAGTGAATGGGATTATGTCAACTCAAAAGTAGTCAAGATTAATTTTACCTTAATTTCATGTCATTTGATATGGTTTGTTTTGTTTAGTTTGATTTTGAATTGAGGGCATAACTATTAGAGATGTGAGGTTGATCAAATTTGATAGATTTAATTTATGGACCATGTCGGTGTGCGATGGACCCACTGAGAAGGGGCGATATCGGACTTGTCCTATCTTAGATTTACAAATCCAAAGGGATAGTCTACTAGCCATGGGGTAGAGCTAGCAAACCTTAGGGGTTTCCTTTCGGTGTGCAACGACTGTGCTAGGAAGAAGGCTATGGTGAATAAATTCCTATAGGGAGTTGCTTTCAAATCTATGGGGAGAAAGAAAAGAAGAGACCTATAGAAATTCATCTTGGTAAGACACCATGCAGATCCATAGATATACTTATTTAGGTGATCGGGTACATCATCAAGGAAATAGTGTACTATCTTGAAAGATAAAAAACACTACCCTTTAATGGATCTAATCACCTCAATAAGGACTCCTAAGGACGATGGGTCTGCATATGTACTAGAGATTCTTCCCCTACTTTACATGAAAAATTAAAGCAGGGTTTATTTTAAATTATGTTCATTAAGTTTCCTACAAGGGCAAGCCCCCATAATTAATTACATCTTAAAGGATGGGATCCCTTAGGAAAACTCTCGATTAAGAAAAATGATCATTGTCTTTGAAGATTTTAATAGGAAAGGACTATCAATCGATTGGTTTATCTTTCAAGATCAAAATGGGATTGATCAAAAGAGGGATTTATTATTGAAGCCGTAATGAAAGATAAGCAGAAGATACCCATGATGCTAGGAAACCTAGTGAGCATCTCAGACTATCCTATAGTTGGGCTTTACATTTTTGAAATTGATTTATTTTGTTGAATTTTTCTTTAGAATTTTAGGACTTAAAATTCCTTAACATAAGATTAATGAAATGCCTAAGAGGTGAGGAATTATACTTATGGCCCTGAAAGGGGAGAAGTAACCTCAGAACCTAAATCTAGGGAGCTTCGACGAGGGCGTGAAGCACAACCTAAATCTAAGGAAAAAATGGGTAATTTGGTTTGCCTCCATAAGAGAGGACAAACCACCCGATAGTTTGGACTTACAACCACCTGTGGGTGGCCAACTAACTCCTCTTGTGATTTTAAATACATGTAGGCAAGTTTTTATGCTTACGCAAGATAGCTAGGCTGTTACTATTTAGAAAGAGACTAAGTCCTTAAACTCACTACCTAAAGAGACTAGATCATGTAAAGGGACATGCTTCAAATGACCTAAATCTAATTCAATTAAAATTTCATTTTATTTTTATTTTGGACAAATATTTTGACTCAAGCTAATAGGATTTTTATGACGAATGCATGAGAAAGAAGATTACCAAAATCGAAAGAGAGGAGGTGAGTTTCCACCACGGCTCTCAAAGATCAAGCTGGGTTCTCTGGCAAAGGTGGAAGCCCTCCAATCAAGAGTGAAATAAGATGCATTTGTGCATGATATTATAATGCTCATCCAGCTAAGGGGCTACTAATTCTTTTATCATGATTTTAAACCTAAGTAGGTGAGGTTATCTGTTATTTAATTTTAATTTGAATTGTTAAGTTGGGTAAAAGATTTATTTTTTCCCAAAGAGCCTAATCCACATCCAGGCCATACATAAAGCAAAGAAAAAACTATAAAAATCATGCCACTTAATGAAAAATCTAAACAAATCATCAATCAATTTATAAAGCTAATCACAAAAAGAATAAATCGCCATTGTGGTCGGGCACCACCGTACAAGTCCAAAAATATCAAATGTGGGTAGCCGAGCTCTACCCTTATAAACTCAAATTACAAATAATTAAATTACAATTAAGCAAAGGAATTCATTATTATGGGGGTCTTCAAGCTTTATTCTTCTTTCTTCTTTTTTCTTTATTCTTTCTTCTTTTCTTTTCTTCTTTCGTTCCTTCTTTGGATGGTTGGATGGTAGATGCTCCAAGGCTTCATATGGTTCATAAGATAGGATCTTATGACCAATGCTCATCCTAATCCCCATAACAAATCATTCCAAAATCCTAATTATACAAATTTTTACATGAAAAGGGAAAAGTGAAAATCTAACAAACACCTGCAAAAAAAGATTAAATAAAATACACCACACAAATCCCAAGCATGTATATTGGACTTATCACCCCACACATGGGTGACTAAGTCCACCTGGCCTATGGATTATACTTAGGGGTATAAAGCATCTGAATGCAAAATCATTTATATTTTTATTATGATAGCTCCCCTTAAGCACAATCCCGAAAAAAAAAAAAAATAGTTAGACTAAGAATGTCCTACCATTCATTCTATGAGCATACACCCTAACATCTAGTATAAAACATATATCACAAAATGAAACATAACATCAAGCTATGCACCGACTTAAACTAAGGCTAGAAGTGGTGACTTAGGCTAATGTGTGTGCTTTGAAGGTTTGTGTGGTATGCTTAGCTATGGCTTTAGGTTCAAATTTTCTAAGTGTGAAGGACATGTTGAACTTAGAGGAAGGTTTCATTTAAGTTATTTAAGTGTTTTAGGTTGATTTTATTTCATGTTTTAATTTGGTTTAAGTGAAACCTATAATTAATTACTAAGTTATGAAGAGAGAGAAAGAGAAGAGAACTTTTCTTTCCTTCCCTAACCTTAAGTAATTTTCTAAAGTGGGTTCATATTTTAGTTTCATTTAGGTGAATATTTTGATTACATCTTCTAATCAATCCTAAGTTTAGATAAACCCTAAACAAACCTATTCAAAGAGAAAGGCATTTTAAGATTAAATAAAATGAATCAAAATTCACATAACATATTACTATATCTCCTTATAACATATATATATATATATATATATATATATAATATGCATATGGATGGACCTTAAGCATATCTATACATGCAAATGAGAGTAGTTAACACACTTTATGATGCATGCTAAGTAATCCATTTATGAAAATTTAGAAGTTGAATATGCATGATTTTTCTTAAGTAGAGAAGGTTTTCCTTGTCCAAAATTTCACATACATACATGAAAGTAAGAAAGGCATAAGTGAGTACAGCGCCATTGTTAACCAGAGGTGTAAGGTACAAGACCTACTTAGGGATACTTAAAGCCTCGCAACCTTGGGGTTGTCTAGACTAATATACCACTTTATTCAAATACGAACATGCATACAAAAGAAATGAAATAAAAAAGGAAGTTGCAAAAGTTGTTTAATAGATTTATTTTGTTTATGAAATTTATGTATGTAAGTGTAGGTAACCCTTCTTAGATGGTAGAATAGGGATGAATATGATATGAAATTAGGTGAGCATTAGGTCCTTTTCAAATGAACCTTATATCTCACCAAATTCCTATTCAAAACTATACCAACATTGGAGAGAAAAGAAACCTATACTAAGCATACTTTTATAATATTTTATAGGAAGCTTATAATTAAAGTATAAGTAGCATACTTTCAGATTTCATATTTCATTTATAAGTTTTGAAAAATATTTGGATTTAGTAGTGATAATAGCCACTCATATTTTATTTTAGCCAACACATGCACATTTGACATAAAGTAAACAATTTCACTTTAAAATTTGAAACATGAAATTATGAATGCATGAAATCACATGGCATACAACTTAACATGTTGGGGAAAGATTCAAAGTAATGAAAGCTTGTAAACAAACTCACTTCACTTAAATCCTAAAGACATTCTTCTAAAATAAGAAAATTTAGAATAAATCAAAGTGAATTTCAAAGTAATTTTTGTTTAGTTTGAAGTTTGATTTAATTTTGAAATGGTGAGATGAGTTTACAGTTCCAAACCCATTCCCACATGTTTTTTTATAATTTTGTTTAATTTTTAAATAATTAGATCCATTTTTATGTATTGATTAGGTTAAGGTATGAATTAAGTAATTAACCCTTTCCTAAACCACCTTAGAAAAATTAACTAAATAATTATGAGTCAATGAGTGAAATAAAACACACAAAGAATTTAAATTTTCAATGCACCTAATAATGAAAAGGCCTAATGCAATTTGGCTTACAATTAAAATTAATTGGGGGTTAGCTTATAATTCAAAACACCCTTTCATACTTATGAATGGGGTTTTGATTTTCTTAATTGAACTTAGGCTATTAAACACCTAAGCATCTACCCAAGGTAGATTAATTAAGTTTTGGAACTTTTAGAATTTTTAGAAAATTGATTAAGGGGATAATTAATGAATTAACCCTTAATTAAGAGGAGATTAAGGAGAGAAGAGGAGGTTTAGGGAATAGCTTAGGGGAAATGCCCCAAAAGTATTCCATAAACCTCCTCCTTACTTAATAAAACCTTAATCAACCCTAATTAGATGGTAAAACCATTGATTATACCCTAATTATGCTTAATTACATAAGAAGGTGATTATGGAAACCACATGCAATTACTCTAATCAAGCCTTCAATAAATCCCAATAAAATTAGGGGAGACAGAGGTGATTCCCAAAAACTTATGCAAGAAATTTGGGATTAATCAAAAGCCTAATCAAAGAGTAATTAGTAAAATACACTTCATAATGAAACCCAAATTCAGAGAAAATCATAATTCAAAACTCATCAAAATTAATTTTAAAATGTTCTAGGTTTAATTATCTATCCAAAGCATTTTATTTCATATTTTTTCTAAATTTTTTATGATGAGCTATGTATTCTAAAGATCCATGGATTAATTAGAAATTAATTAAGAATTTTTAATTAATACTAAGTAATCCCTAGCTCACGACATGATGCGTGACGGCGGCAGTCAGTGCACTTTAGATGGAGGTACTATCCACTACCTTCCTGTATAAGTTAGTGCTACCTTGCTCAATGGGAGGTAGAGTCTTAACTAGGTCTAAGACATGCACTAACTCAAGTTGACTGACGTCGACTATACTAGGATGAATTGGAGGGGCTTGTTTCTGAAGCACTGACACTATTGTCAACAAGTCCTGTAACTGTTGTGCCATCCTATCAATCTGCTCATCTTTCTACCTTAACTATTATCAAAGGTGATGGGCTAATTCTAAGGTGTCTCCTTGATCAATCTCATCATCTAACATGGCCTGTTGATCCATAAGAAGAGATCCTTTAGTATCAATGATGCATATCCTAGCTGAATCTCCCATCAAGTCATCTTTATTAGGATCAAAGCTGACTCTCTCTTCATCAAACCAAGCATACCCTAAGATCTCCCTCTTCTCCATAACATAGTGTTGAACTATCTCATCTAAGGATCGATCTAACTAAATAGGTAAATAGTTTGGACTGACCGGTGTGATCGCTATCATGCAGTGAGAGGCACCGGACCTCACCTAATTGGGGAGTCAATCTTGTGCAAACTGTACTCACTAGAAGAATGATACTCCTAACTGATACTGGATGTAATAAGGGTAATAATCCTAGGATGATCCTCTACTACTACTGCAACTGAACTATCATCTGGAATATCTGTGATAGCTGTCACCATTTTTGCATTCGGTTGTACTGGAGGAGTTGGTGAAGGAATGACCATGATGCTCTAGGGTCGCCACTCATTCCGTACCACCACTGGGGTAGAAGGTCAAGCAAGAGAGCTTAGCCCTATGATAATGGGTGGTGTAGAAGGGGTAGGATCCCTTGGCCATAGCCAGATCACCAATGGGGTACATTTTTCCTTGGATGTGGCCTTCATGGCCTTAGATGGAATGGGAGATATTGAAACCTACACTGGCGATGGTGGACAAGGGGTAGAGCGATGGGGTAGAGACTCCACCTACTCTCTGTGCACAGGAACTGCCATGCTATGGTGGTTGATCCTCAAGAGGAGAATACTATCAATATGGTTGGCATGGGTAGCAACCAGCTAGAAAATTAACCAAGCAGAAGTGGCTAACTAACATCTGAACCTCCATTGCTCTCTGCTAATAATGTGTGATGTATGGGCCTCACGGTCCCTCTCCTAATGAATCTGCCTCTCTACGCTATGGGAGATAACAGATTGAAGATTGAACTGGGTACCAAACTTTGAGTGTCCGTATGCTCCACCTACCTGGTATAGAATAGAACAGAGGCCATCATACGACCTCCTACTCCTATAAACTTCTGGCTACAAGTGCACCACTAGAGGAGATGATGAATGGATACTCCTGGCATATTCCACGATCAGAGAGGATGAAACGGTTTTCTGAACCAGTGATCATGGGAGACTCATCCATGGCTAATCGAGCTGCTGTCTCTAGCTCTCTAGCTATCTGAGTGTGGAACCATTTGACCATATGATTCTTGTTCCTACACTAGGTAAGGGTAGGATGGGAGGAGTGTAAGCAAGACCCATACTCAAATTTTAGGGAGGCAAGCCCTAAAATTAGAGGAGCCTTACCCATGGAGGGTACAGTTGGTAGGGTGCTAGCCTGCATTAGGGAAATAGGGGAAACTCAAGGATGAACTGCAACTGGAATCGATACTACTGGTACTGCTGGAACTATTATAGCTGAAGTCTGTGGTACTACCATAGCTTTCCTCTTTAGTGATGAGACATTGGAATCAGATGCTAAATCTATCCTGATGATCAGCTTCTGCCCGATCACCTTCTTCTTATTGACTGTGGTAAGGGGAATGACTTCACAAGTGATCGTGGCCCCCCCAAATCCCTAGCCAAAGTGGATCAAGTGGGTACAGTCCAAACAAGGGAAGTCAGCCTGGTCTAAAGCTAGATCCATACCATGAGAGAAAGTAAAGACAAATTTTTGAGAACTAGCCATTTGCACAACTGCAGTAAACTGACACTGAATTGCACTACACTAACTGAAAAGAATATGCAATGAGAAATGAACTTGTATCAGTTTTTTGTCTCCATAGATTTTGAATTTTGAATTTTAAAAATTTGAACCCAAATCCACAACTTGGAAGCATTAAGTGGGGTTCAAATAGATTTGAAGAGATTGATTTAAAGAGTAATTTGAATATGAATCCAAACTTCAACAAATTTAGGTATGTTGAAATATGAATTCAAAATTTTTGATATGATGCTTCCAAAGGTTCATTTATGTTTTGAATTTGAATTTTGTGATTTTTAGGACCCTTTCCATTAACAAATTTGGGTATGTTAAAGTAAGGGTCAAAATGATTTTGTTTGTGTTCGATTATTTTGGAAAAATTTACAATTCTTACTTAGCAAATTTAAGTATTCTTAGTGAAGAATCTAATTGTGTTTTGTTTAATTCTTGAAATTATGATTCTTAGAAAATTTAAGTATGCTAAGAAAATTCTAAGTGTTTCATTTTTTTGGAAATTTTTTAATTTTTAAAAAAGGGTAGGATCCTTAGCAAATTTGTTATGCTAAGGGAATCCTAAGTGTTTTGTTTTATTTTTGAAGTGTTTTGAAAGTAGAGATTCAACTTTAGTAAATTTGGTATGCTAAAGAAGAAGTCCCACTTGGTTTTATGAAATGGAAATTTCACTTAGCAAATTTGAGTTTGCTAAATGAAATTCAAATGGTGGGTTTAAAATTTTGATTTCATTTTTTATTATGAAAAATGGAAACTTCTCTTTAGAAAATTTGGTATGCTAAGGGAAGAAGTTCCAAAAGGTGTTTGAAAATTTAGATTTTTGGATTTGGAAGCTTTACTTAACAAATTTGGGTATGTTAAATTTAAATAAAGTTCCAAATTTTGTTTGAAAATTTTGAGATATGACTGTCGATTTTAATTTTGGATTTGGAAACTTTACTTAGCAAATTTGATTATGCTAAGTGAAATTCCAAATGTGTTTTGAATAATTTTGAATTTGGGATTTGGAGACTTCACTTTACAAATTTGGGTATGTTAAAGGAGGTTCTAAATGTGTTTAGCAAATTTTGAAATGTGATTGTTGATTTTGATTTTCAATTTGGAAACTTTACTTAGCAAATTTTATTATGCTAAGTGAGGTTCCAAATGTATGTTTGAAATTTTTTTGAAATATGATTGTTGATTTTGATTTTGGATTTGGAAACTTCATTAAGAAAATTTGATTATGCTATGTGAGGTTCCAAATGTATGTCTGAAATTTTTTTGAAATATGATTGTTGATTTTGATTTTGGATTTGGAAACTTCACTTAGCAAATTTGATTATGCTAAGTGAAATTCAAATGTGTTTTGAATTTTTTTTTTTGAAATATGGTTGTTGATTTTGATTTTGGATTTGGAAACTTTACTTAGCAAATTTGATTATGCTAAATGAAATTCCAAATGTGTTTTGAAATTTTTTGAAATATGATTGTTGATTTTGATTTTGGATTTGGAAACTTTACTTAGCAAATTTGATTATGCTAAATGAAATTCCAAATGTGTTTTGAAAATTTTTTAAGTTATGATTATTGATTTTGATATTGGATTTGGAAACTTTACTTAGCAAATTTGATTATGTTAAATCAAATTACAAATGTGTTTTGAAAATTTTTTGAAATATGATTGTTGATTTTGATTTTTGATTTGGAAACTTTACTTAGCAAATTTGATTATGCTAAGTGAGGTTCCAAAATGTGTTTAGAAAATTTTTGGATTTAGAATTTAGAGACTTCACTTGACAAATTTGGATATGTTAAATGAAGTTCCAAATGTTGTTTGAAATTTTTTTTGAAATATGATTGTTGATTTTAATGTTTTGAAAAGAGGGCCTCCATTCAACAAATTTAGGTATGTAGAATGGAGATCAATATTTCTGAAGTATGAAATTTTTGTGTGTGATTGCTGCTTTTCTTTATTTTTCTTTTTTTTCAAAAGGGAGGAATTCCAACGTAAAACATATGTGGGATATGTTTAAGTCGAATTTCCTAAATGATATTTCATTTTAGTTGGAAATGAAATCTTCATTTAATAAATTGGAGTATATTAAATGAAGGTATTCATGTATGCTTTTTTTTTAAATTTTAATTTTGTTTACAAATGAACTTTCCATTCAATAAGTGTGAATGTATGGTAATAGAAAGATTCATGTGTGATTTTGAAAACTTTATGATTATGATTATGATTTTTTTAAATTGTTCATTTTTATTTTGAAAATGAAATCTTCATTAAAGTGAATTGAAAGAAGATGTAACAATTATGTGAATTGTTAAATGAGGGCGAAGAAATTTTGTGGAAAATATTTTATTAAGTGCATTTTTGGAAAGGTGCTTTTGAAAAGGTAAAGTTCTTTATGGAAGTTTTATTATTTTAGGATGAACCTTTGATTATCATGAAAATGATAAGGAAGAAGTCTTAAAGATGTTTTCTTTTTATTTATTTAAATCTTATTCATTTTACCCATTGGAGGACCCAATGGGGGTTTGAAAACCAACAAGGAATGCACTCCTAAAACCTAAAGATGTTGGCTAACTTAACTCAAGAATGAAATGAGCTAAGTGCCAATGAAAAGAAGGATAGTCACGAATTCATACCAAAGTACAAACCCACTATTGATACTCAGATAACGATCATTTACCAAAGATGGAGAGAGGAACCATCCCCAGCAGAGTCGCTAGAAAAATCTATGGCGAATAAATTCTTATAAGGAGTCACCTTCAATTCTGTAGGGAGAAAGAAAAGAAGATACCTATAGAAATTCATCTTGGTAAGATGCCACGTAGATTCATAGAAGCACTTATTCAGGTGACCAGGTACATCATCAAGGAAATAGTGTACTATCTCGAAAGACAGAAAGCACTACCCTTTAATGGACCTAATCACCTCAATAAGGACTCCTAAGGATGATGGGTCTGCATATGTACCAGAGATTCTTCCCCAACTTTACATGGAAAAGTTAAACAGGGTTTATTTTAAACCAAGTTCATTAAGTTCCCTACAGGGGCAAGCCCTCATAGTTAATTACATCTTAAAGGATGGGGTCCCTTAGGAAAACTCTCGATTAAGGTAAATGATCATTGCCTTTGAAGATTCTAATAGGAAAGGACTATCAATCGATTGGTTTATGTTTGAAGATCAAAATAGGATTGATCAAAAGGGGGATTTATTATCGAAGCCATATGGAAGATAAGTAGGAGATGGCCATGATGCTAGGAAACCTAGCGAGCATCTTAGACTATCCTATAGTTGGGCTTTACATTTTTGAAATTGATTTAGTTTGTTTAAGTTAAATTTTTCATTAAAATTTTAGGACTTAAGATTCCTTAACAAAAGATTAAGGAAATGCCTAGAGGTGAGGAATTATGCTTATGGCCCAAAAGAAGAGAACCTAAATCTAGGGAGCTCATGGAAAAGCATAACCTAAATCTAAAGTGAAAATGGGTATTTGGTTTGCCTCCATGAGAGAGGATGAACCACCTGATGGTTGGACATACAACCACCTGGGGGTGGCCGCCAACTAACTCCTCCTACAATTTTAAATTCATGCAGGCAAGTCTTTATGCTTACGCAAGATAACTAGGCTGTTATTATTTAGAAAGAGATAAAGTCCTAAAACTCACTCCCTAAAGAGACTAGATCATGTAAAGAGACATGCTTCAAATGACATAAATCTAATGCAATTTGAATTTCATTTTATTTTTATTTTGAAAAAATATTTAGACTCACGCTAAAAGGATTTTTATGGCTGATGCATGAGAAAGAAGATTATTGTCAAAATTAGTGAGAAGGGATGATGTGAGTTTCCACCACAGCTCTCAAAGGTCAAGCTTCTCTAGAAAAAGTAGAAGCCCACCAATCAAGAGTGAAATAAGATGCATTTGTGCATGATATTATAAATAAATGCTCATCCAAAGGGTTGTTAATTCTTTTATCTTGATTTCAAACCTAAGCTTTAGGTGAGGTTATCAATTGTTTAATTTTAATTTGAATTGTTAAGTTGGGTAAAAGATTTATTTTTCCTAAAGAGCCTAATCCACATCCAGGCCATACATAAAGCAAGGAAGAAACTAGGAAAATCATGCCACTTAATGCAAAAGCTAAACAAATCATCAATCAATTTATAAATCTAATAGTAAAAAGAATAAATGGCTATTGTGTTGGGCACCACAGTACAAACCTGAAAACATAAAATGTGGATAGCTAAACTTTACCCTTATACAACCCAGATTACAAATGAATTAAATTATAGTTAAGCAAAGGAATTCATTGTTATGGGGGTCATCAAGCTTTATTCTTCTATCTTTTTTCTTCTTTCTTCTTTCATTTTCTTCTTTGGTTCCTTCTTTGGATGGTTGGATGGTAGATGCTCTAAGGCTTCATATGGTGCATAAGATAAGATCTTATGACCAATGCTCATCCTAATCCACATAACAAATCATTCTAAAATCATAATTATACAAATTTTTACATGAAAAGGGAAAAGTGGAAATCTAACTAACACTTGCAAAACAAAGATTAGCTAAAACACACCACACAAATCCCAAGCATGTAAATTATACTTATCACCCCACACATGGGTGACTAAGTCCACCTAGCCTATAGATTATTCTTAGGGGTATAATGCATCTGCAAGCAAAAGCATTTATATTTTTATTTATGATAACACCCCTTAAGCACAATCCCCTGCAGAAAAGAATAATTAGACTCCTACCATTCATTCTATGAGCATACACCCTAACACCATTCTAAAACATATATCACAAAATAAAACATAACATCAAACCATGCACTGACTTAACCTAAGGTTAGAAGTGGTGACTTAGGCTAATGTGTGTGCTTTAAAGGTTTGTGTGGTATGCTTTAGGTTCAAATTTTCTAAGTATGAAGGACATGTTCAACATAGAGGAGGGTTTCATTTAAGTTGTTTAAGTTTTCTGGGTTGATTGTATTTCATGTTTTAATTTGGTTTAACTGAAACCTATAATTAATTACTAAGTTATGAAGAGAGGGAAAGAGAAGAGAACAACTCTTTCCTTCCCTAACCTTAAGTAATTTTCTAAAGTGAGTTCATATTTCAGTTTCATTTGGGTGAATGTTTTGATTACATCTTTTAATCAATCCTAAGTTTAGATAAACCCTAAAAAAACCTATTCAATGAGAAAGGCATTTTAAGATTAAATAAAATGAATCAAAATTCACATAACACACATTACTTCATCTCTTTCCAACATATATATATATATATATATATATATATATATATATATATATATATATATATATATATATATATCATATATATATATATATATATATATATATAACATGCATATGGATGGACCTTAAGCATATCTATACATGCAAATTTAGTAGATTTATTATGCATGCTAGGTAATCCATTTAAGAAAATTTAGAAGTTGAATATGCATGATTTTTCTTAATTAGAAAAAGTTTTCCTCATCCAAAATTTCACATACATACATGAAAGTAAGAAAGGCATAAGTGAGTAAAGTGCCATTGTTAACCAAAGGTGTAAGGTACAAGATCTACTTAGGGCTACTTAAAGCCTTGCAACCTCAGGGTTGTATAGACTAATATACCACTTTCCATAAATACAAACACACGTATAAAAGAAATGAAATAGAAAAGGAAGATGCAAAAGTTATTTAATAGATTTGTTTTGTTTATGCAATTTATGTTTGTAAGTGTAGGTAACCCTTCTTAGATGGTAGCATAGGGATGAATAGGATATGAAATTTGGTGAGCATTGGGTCCTTTTCAATTGAACCTTATATCTCACCAAATTCCTATTCAAAACTATACCAACATAGGAGAGAAAGAAAACATACTAAGCATACCTTTATAATATTTCACATGCAAGCTTATAATTAAAGTATAAGTAGCGTACTTTCAGATTTGATATTTCATTTATATATGTTTTGAAAATAATTTGGATTTAGTAGTGATAATAGCCACTCATATTTTATTTTGGCCAACACATGCACATTTGACATAAAGTAAACAATTTCATTTTAAAATTTGAAACATGAAATTATAAAGGTTGAAATCACATGGAATACAACTTAACATGTTGAAGAAAGATTCAAAGTAATGAAAGCATGCAAACAAAATCACTTCATTTAAATCTAAAGACATTCTTATAGAATAAGAAAATTTATAATAAATCAAAGTGAATTTCAAAGTGATTTTTGTTTAGTTTGAAGTTTGATTTAATTTTGAAAAGGTGAGATGAGTTTACTGTTCCTAACTCATTCCCACATGCCTTTTATATTTTTGTTTAATAGATCCATTTTTATGCATTGATTAGGTTAAGGTATGAATTAAGCAACTTAATTAACCCTTACCTACACCACCTTAGAAGAATTAACTAAATAATTATGAGTAATGAGATGACATAAAATCCACAAGAAATTTAAATTTGCAATGCACCTAATAATGAAAAGGCCTAATGTAATTTGGCTCACAATTAAAAGTTAATTAAGCTAAGGGGGTTAGCTTAAGTAATTTTAAAAAACAATTTCATACTTATGAATTGTGTTTTCATTTCCTTAATTGAACTTAGACTATTAAACACCTAAGCATCAACCCAAGGTAGATTAATTAAGTTTTGGAGCTTTCTAGAATTTTTAGAAAATTGATTAAGGGGATAATTATATGAGGAGATTAAGGCGAGAAGAGGGGGTTTAGGGAATAGCTTAGGGGAAATGCCCCAAAATTATTCCATAAACCTCCTACTTACTGGATCTGACCTTAATCAGCCCTAATCAAAGGGTAAAACCACTGATCATACCCTAATTATGCTTAATTATATGAGAAGGGTAATTAAGGAAACCACATGCAATTACTCTAATCAACCATTCAATAAATCCCAAGAAAATTAGAGGGTAGAGGTCATATCGTAAAACATTCCCAAGAAATTTGGGATTAATCAGAGGCCTAATTAAAGAGTAATTAGCAAAATAAACTTTCTAATAAAACCCAAATTCAAAGAAAATCATAATTCAAAACTCATCAAAATTAATTTTAAAATTTTCTAGGTTTAATTGTCTATCTAAAGAATTTAATTTCATATTTTTTTTGAATTTTCTATTAAGAGTTATGCATTTTTGAAGATCCATGGATTAATCAAAAATTAATTAAGCATTTTTAATTAACCCTATGTAATCCCTAGCCCATGTCGTGATGCGTGCGTCAATGCGCTTTACACGCATCCCACCATGAGGGAGTAACTTAAAATTCACATCCCAAATGGCAGCAGGCACACGCTTTATATTCTCGACCGTCCGATCAAAGATCGGATGACTAACAATTTACCCATAATTTATAAAGGATAAACATATAACTAAATGTGCTAAATAATCTCAGCCCTCCATCTAAAATGCACAGATGGATGACTGATATGAGCCAAGTTCATTCCCTTGATCAACAGAGACCCTCCATGATCAAGAAGAAGATCCAAGCTTGATCTAGCATGGAATCAAACCAAAATAAACCCACACCATCTAGAGATAGAGAGCGCAAATCCAACAATCAAAATTGGATGAGGTGAAAATTTCTTTCACAAAGCTCCACACCACATTGAGTTTAGTGATCAAAAAATTCCATACCTCATCGGAGGTGATCACGCTCGAGATCGATGAGGTAGTTTCATCTAGCGGAGACAAAGCCTTGTCAAAATTCTTAGGCCTGGGATTGAGCAGTTTTCTCTATGGACCAATACCACTTAAAGATCCTTGTGGCTTTGATCCAATTGCTCCTTTCCTCACTATGGAAACTCCAATGGAAGCTTGAGTGATCTCAGATTGGTCCTTAGAAGAAGTGTGTTGGAGGAATTGGGAGGAAATCAAGCATAGAAGAAGTTGGCAATTCACTATACCTCCCTTATTTTTCACTGTTCAAAAACTGAGAAGAAGAAAATGGGAAGAGCTCTATGAGACTTAGGATCAATCCCCAATGGCTGCTCTGGCTTCCTATTCTTCAATTGACCTTGCATGTGTGAAAATAGAAGTGAATTAAGGGGAGTATATCTCCCTTGAAGAATTGGATGGTAGGCAATGGTCTTGCTATTTTGATCCAATTGATGAGATTGAGAAGGTTTTTGATCTATTTTGAGTTTTCACATGGTTGGTTTGATCTAAGGAATGGGTTGCCAACTTCCCATGTGCTGAATTTGAGCTAAAGAGGGAGTTTGAAATTTCAATTTTAAGCTAGGGGTTGGGTTTAGTCTAAGGACTAAATGGCCTGACCCACACCCATTGGGTTGGGTGCACCACTCATTACTTAGTCCCCTTGAGCTTTTAGGGAAGCCTCAAGTGATTGGGAAGAGGGTATAACCAAATTACCCATGGGTTAGGCCAAAATTTGTTCTATGTCCTAGGGTTAAGTTGGTAATTTTGCTATTTTTTTGCTTTGGACATGTTGGGTATGTGGAGAAACTAGTTTGGCCAAGTTACAATGGATTTGGAATCCATTTGATAGGGTTTGGCCCATGTTGACCCATTTAGGTCAAATGGGTCAAGTTGACCAATAGGTCAAATTGGGTCAAACCAAGGGTTGGGTCAAGTTCATATGACCATTTGAAATGTTTTGTTGGCTTTGGTTTGATTCAATTTGGTATATATTTGGTTTTGGCTCATATGACTTCACTTAGGTCAAATGTTAACCTATTTGACCCATTTGACCTTTTGAGGTAGGTCAAGGGTAGGTTTAGTTAGGTTAGTCATATAGGTGTGGATTTGTATCTTTGTTTCCAATCAATTTAAGTAATTTTGGCTCAACATGACCACTTTAGGTCATGTTCTAAGGTCAATAAGGTTTAGTTGGCTAATTGAGGCTTTGGTCAAGTTACATAAGTGATTTTGGATAGACTTGACCCATTGGTTCTAATCAATTTGGCTTAGATAAAGTTTTGACATATTTTGGCCCTTTAGGTCAAAAAGGGTCAACTTGGGTCAAGTGGATCAATTGGGCTAGCTTAGGCTCAAATGTTGGATTGGTCAAGTTCAAACATAGGTCATGAGTGAACTTAGATCAATGGTTTCAATCAATTTGGCCTATGGTAGAATTTGGTTAGTGGGTTTGACTTGGTCAAAGGTTTGAATTTGGTTTGACAATTTAGTTGATTGATCATCCTGATGATTGTTGATCATGATGATATATATGATTTTGGTCAATTTAGTTTAGTTAATTGATTTATATATTTTGATTGATTTGTTTTAAGTTGATCAAAATATTTGATTTTATATAATTATGATTGAAGATTTGAAGGTTTTATTTTGACCATGAGATCATTTGATTGATTGACCAAGAAGATGGCTTGATTAGATTTGATTTGATTTGATTTTGGATTTGATTGATTTCCCTTTATATATGTGATTATAAATGAGAATATAAATTGATCATGAGAAAATTTTAAGGATTTGAAAGTGGTTTAATCATGATTTAGGTTAAATCCATTAAAGGGAATTTAATGGATTTAAGGGAAGTTTTAAATTGAAATTTAATTTTTGCATTGGATTTGATTTATTTATATTTATATTTCATTTATATATGAGAATACAAATAGGATATAAATAAGTTTTGAAGAAATCCCATGAATTTGAAATGGTTTGATCATGATATAGGTTAAATCTATTAAAGGGAATTTAAAGGATTTTAAATTTGGAATTTAATTTATGGGTTTGATTTTATTGATTTATATTTATATTTCATTTATATATTAGAATATGAATGAGAATATAAATAAGTTTTGAGAAAATTCCATGAATTTGAATAGGTTTGATCAAGGTTTAGGATTGATTTTCGCTAAGTCCTTTAATAGAAAATTAAAGGGACTTAAGAAAATTTTCATGAATTGATTTAGAGTTTTGAGTTTAGTTTGGTTGATTTGACTTTATATTTCATTTATATATGTGAATATAAATGAATTATGAGAAAATATAAAAGGTTTGAATAGGTTTGAATCATGATTTTGGTTAATTCCTTAAAGGAAGGATTAAGGACTTAAGCAAAATTTGGACTTAGGAATATTTTGATGGATTTTTATCATGGGTTTTCAATCATATAGAGTTGATTTTGATTTGAAGGAAATCAAGTAGAATAGATTTGGAGTTTGACTTGAAGGAAGGAAAGTGAGGAATGGTTTAAGCTAATGGTAGGAAATTTTCCTAACACCCCTAAGGCATGACCTATTCTTATGGCTAACTCTTCTAAGTTTTCTAGGGCTAGGTTGAGTGTCCACCTAATCACTAGATGTGTCTTAAGACTAAGGAACTCTTAAAGTATAAGAGAAGTCTTATGTCCAAGATAGAGGGGTTGAGAGCTCATCCTAAAAATGAGATCAACAAAGGCGTAGTAGACTTACATCTTCTAAAGCAGGAACAATAGTCAGGGTGACCTATTGGTAGCACAACAAATAGAACCCAACTTAGGGGCACTACTAAGTGAATGCTACTGGGGACTTATATCAACTGAAGAGTAGTTAGGCGATTCCTATAGGGAGTTTTGTTGACATTGCCCTAAAGATAGGATGCCTGCTTTGAAAAAGGTACCACTAGGGTCCTCCTAATCTACAAGTGAATATATTTTTTATTTATGTTTGTGACCTTGTTGGTGTGCAAGGGACCATACTGAGAAGGGGCAATGTCATTCTTGACCTATCTCAAATTTACTAGACCAAGGGAGAATCGACACATCCACAGGATAGATTCTCCAACCATAGGGGTGGCTGCTACGAAAGGGGAACTATCTAATCCGATAGTAACCCGGATAATGTCTAAATAGGGGCGCAAAGGATGTGATCCAAATATAGTGTCCATGGGGAGGCCGATAGGGCTGAGCCCTAGAAAAGAAAGCCTATATGTAATG
Organism: Cymbidium sinense; assembly: GCA_021442155.1. NCBI lineage: Eukaryota > Viridiplantae > Streptophyta > Magnoliopsida > Asparagales > Orchidaceae > Cymbidium > Cymbidium sinense. The sequence goes on along the minus strand of CM038214.1, from coordinate 47,531,072 downwards.
GGTCAACTCAAGGAGAAAGCATAGTAGTCTTACATCTGCCATGAGTGGTGTATCCTAAGGTGTGAGAACCAACCAACCTAAGGTGTATCTCTAGCATGAGTGGTGTATCCATCAGCATAGTGAGAACCAACAAATCTAAGGTGCCCATCAGTGTGTAATGATCAATCTAGAAAGAATGCGTGTAGGCTTACAACTTTCCAAGCAGAATTGATCATCGGGATAGTATATCATTGGCAAGACAGATGTTGTCTGACCTAGAGCAACTACTAAGCGAGGAGCCCCGAGGAAGGATTGGACCAGGGAAGGAGCTGTTAGGTGACTTATCCTAAACCTCAAATATACTCGACCCAAACAGTGCACGAAGGATAATCCAAGAAGAAAGCATAGCAAACTTACATCCTTTTAAATGAAGCTAACATGAGGTAGCTTACCAGCCATATAGTATGGCATACCAAACTAACAAGGTGCTCGTAAGTGTGCAGTGGCCAAGTAAGGAAAGAAAATATAGCAAACTTACATCTTCCAAAGCAAGAAAACTGTTGGGGTGACACACTAGTAGGGTAGCATGTCAGTCCAACCTGGACCAACTACTGAGTGAGTGTCATTGGGGGTGATATCTCAACTCAGATTAATCAAGACAAAAGATATGTGTTTATTTTATATGTTTATGTGTAGTTTTTGTTTGTGTTGTGTCGATGAAGGATAGGATGCTGCTCAGGTTCCTTACACCTACCCTAAACACATCATGGCAGATTCGCAAACAAGAATACTTTCAACATGGAAGAGATTGAAGTCAAAATGAAATTTTCATTGATGATAATTATTTTTAGACATAATTTATAATATTTATTTAAGTAGATCCCATTGATTGGAAGCATTGGGTGCTCTACCTTATGATTAATAAAATGATAAGATCCTCCTTGGTAGGCCTTCTCTATGGCAAAAGGTCCTTCCCAAGTGGGTTCAAACTTTCTTCCCATCCTATGATGGGCAACTATCGGTCTCCTTTGAACTAAAATAAGCTCTCCTACTCAGAAAGCTCTAGGATAGACCAACTTGTTGTGAGCTTGAATCATTTTAGCTTTGTACAAGTCTAGGTTTTAGTATGCCCATAGGAGTCTCTCCTCCAAACGTTCGAGCTGTTCTAACCATAACTTGGCATTCTATTCTATTGTGATCTTGCTACCCACATATATTCTTAGTGGTGGGAGTTAGACTTCTAATGGTAGAACGGCTTCGGACCCATACACTAAGGAAAAATTAGTAGATTGAGTTGGAGTTCTATATGTCATGCAGTAGGTCTACAAGGCTTCAACTAAATGCTCATGCCACTATCTCTTATTGTATCTTCTTCAGTATTTGGATGAGAGTTTTATTGAAGGCTTCTGCTAAGCCATTTACCCTTGGGTAGTTAATGGTAAAATATCTCTAATATATGTTGAGATGTGACCTCTTTGTGCAGAATCTCCTTCCCCCATTTGAAAAAGTAGTCAATAGAAGCTAAGATGAATCAATGACCCTTGGTCACGATCTTATGGTCTTTGTGCTTGTATAAACAATGTAACCACATATGAAAGAAGGCATAAAGACACCATCCATAAGAGTGTAGAAAGTACTTCTTCGATGGGCTTGAGACTTCTCTTAAGGTAGTTTGCCTTTATTTAGGTAACCCATGAATGGTTGTCTCTAATCTAACTCCTCAACCTTTTGGCAATAAAACCTCCCTTCAATAGAGTACTTTTGATGATTTTAATATCAATAAAGGTCGAGACTTGTCTATTTTGGACCTTTATTGATATGGACTCATCTTTCAAACATGCCAACTCCTTGGTGAGCTTGGCTAAACCATATGCTTTGACATTCTCTCCTCAAGGAATCTTATAAATGGTAACCTCTAGGATTTGGGCCAACAACTCTATGGTGTACTAGTGGTAGTCATGGAGCTTGGGCTTTATAACCTTATAGGACCCAATGATTTGGTTGATAACTAGCTGAGAATCCTTGAATATGTTGATATTCTGGACGCATAGAGTAAGGGATAACTCCAGACTGGCAATTAGTGCATCATATTCAGTTCATTGTTTGTGCAAGAATTGGACAAATGATATGACAATCTCTTCACATTGCGGTCCAGAGTTAAGAGAACTATTCCTACCCCTATTTTTCATGGAATAGTAGATTATGATTCTGCTCCTCTTTGAGAGGAAGCCACACCATCAAAGTAAATCTCCTAGTAGTGAATGCTAGTTTCCCCGAAGTTCATGATTTGTTCATCAGGGAGATCATCACTAAGTGAAGAGTCAGCAGGAAGTGGGTGTGCTGCTAAGAAATTCACTAGCACTTATCCTTTTATCGCACGGTGGGATACGGAGGTAATGTCAAACTATGAGAGGATCATGGACCATTGTGCTAACCATTTGGATAATGTCATTCGTGTCATGAGATACTGTAGTGGATTGATTTTAGAGATTAAGTTCACCTTATGAGGAAGAATGTAGTACTATAGCTTTTTGGATGCAAAGATAAAAATTAGGTAATGCTTCTCAATGGCTGCATAATTAGCCGTAGTATGGATTAAATGATGTATGAGGTAGTAGAGTGCATTTTCCATCCATTTGTCATTGGCTTGGGCCAACAAAGCACCAATGGAGTCATCTAACACAACAGTGTAAAGTATGAGAGGCTTGCTCGGGATAGGGGCTGCTAGAACCGGCAGCGTCATCAGGTAATGCTTAATGTCTTTGAAGGCATGCTCACACTTCTCATCCCACTTGAACTTGGCATCCTTTTTAACAAGTGTCGAGAATGGCTGACATCTTCCTGATAGGTTGGATACAAATCATCTTAGACACACCAACAGCCCTTGGATGGATCTGAGTTGAGTTAAACTTTTAAGGGTGGCATTTCTAATATCGCCTTGATCTTCTTTGTATCAATTTTGATTCTCTAGTGTCGGACAATAAACCCAAGGAATTTCCTTGAGGCTACTCCAAGTGCACACTTCAGCGGGTTCATTTTGAGATTAAATTATCTTAACTGTTTGAAAACTACTCTCAAGTCAAAGAGATGGTCTTCCTTTTATCTACTTTTAACCATGAGATCATCGACATAGCACTCGACTTGATGATGAATGAGTTCATCAAAGATTTGAGTCATTGCCCACTGGTATGTAGCAACAAAATTTCTAAGGCTGAAAGGCATGATCTTATAGCAATAGATTCTGATTTGGGTTCTAAAAGTAGTGTTTCTTTCATCTTTAGTAATCATATTTATTTATTTACATCCATATGAGCCATCTATGAAAGAGAAGACATCATGAGATGAGGCAATATCCACCATCAGCTTCGGGATTGGTAGTTGAAATTCATCTTTTGGACATGCCTTATTTAAATCCTTAAAACCAATGCATATGTGAATTTGGATAATATTTTTCTTATTTAGGATGATGCTAGCTAACCAAGTAGGGTATTTTTCTTCTCAGATGAAGCCAACATCGATCAATTTCTTGACTTCATAAATGACCTGTTGTTCTATGTCTAATTGTATGCGTCTAGGAGCTTGCTTGAGATTAGCGTAGCTCTATTACTTTATGGATCACTATGTCAAGAGCCAATCCATGCATCTCTTCATAACTCCATGCAAAGCAGTCCTTAAACTTAGTTAATAGTCTAAGTCATTGGTTTCAATTTGATTCAACAAAGAACTAGTGTATGTTGGGAGTGTGGATCTTCTTCAGTTCTTAAGTTGATTTCCTTAAGCTCGTCGAAGGTTGACTTGATCTCCTCTTTAAACTATGTTAGTGCATCTATGTCTTCACAATCATCTAAATGATATGAATTTTCTAAGCATAGCTCCTCATATGAGTTAATGTGATTTTGAAAGAACCTATCAGATTTCAAATGATTAGTGATGACTAAGCTGTAATCATCATCATTGACTAGACCCACTATACCAAATCCTAGTCACAGTCTTGATTGAGAGCTTTTGCATTTGTTCTTACATATTCTTTCAAAGTAGTCTGACCTGTGCTTTGACCAAGTATGTGGGATTAACCCTTTCTTTGCTAAATTATGAACACAAGGCAAGTATCAATCAAAAGGTAATTCTATTAAATCTTTATATGAATCATCCTGATGTTCTATATCAACTTCTTGACTTGAGGATGATGCTTCCAAAAAGAATCTCTGAGTCTTCACATGTGTGGATGACATAGGGGCTTCCTTAACTACCAAACCCTCAGGTTTTTGAAAGGAATGTCAGGTTAGAGCTAAGGTTCCTAACTGATGCCTAACTATTTCACATATAGACTTGGATACAATTATGCTTTACTTTTGAGCCCGGTCTTCATCTCTATCTGGCTCAAGTGTCACCTCCAAGTGAATCTACTGCTGAGAAGAGTTGGCTAGTGTGCTAACCATAGAAGACTCATCCTATGAACTAGATTCTATGTCTATATGGATAGTAAGTACACTTCTGGTAGCTTAAACATATCTTCTATTGGATGGCCAATAATGAGGTTTTCCACCCCTGGGACTGCCTCTAAACTAGCCTCTTCCTCTGCCTGGTGGAGGTCAGGTCATCTTACCCATATATTCAAATAGAGTAACGAACTATGGGTGGAATCAAATGTCAGTCACCACTTCCTCTTCCAAGTCTATTTCCACTCCATTTTATTTTCTTTTTCATTTTCTCATTTCTTTTCTCTTTCTTTTTCTCTATTTTTATTTTTCTTTTCATTTTATTTTATTTTTAAACTTTGGCCAAGTTCACAAGAATAGACTTGATTTTGAGGGAGTTAGTAAGCTGCATCCTCAGATATGCCGACCTCATGAACTATAAATGGTTTCAGATCTCCTTTAACATGGTAGACGATCCCACCTCTCACAAACTTCATACACTGATGTAGATAGGATGGAACTATGTTGTTCTCATGCATCCATATTCTCCCAAGCAAAGAGTTAAAACATGTATCCGAGTCTAGTGAAACTTGGCTTCGGTCTTCCAATCATCTATCTCTTAGGGCAACATTATGGAGCCCTGTTGACCTCGCTTTTGGAGTGAAGATTCAATCTTCCCATCTTGGAATTAAGAGTCTTCTAGACACTAAGAGTTCCCTAGTCATAAGATACTTCAAATAATTAGGTAAACAGTTAACCTAAGCCTAAAGACTTAGAAGGGTTAACCATAGGATTAGGTTATGCCTTAAGGATTAGGATAATCCACTAACCCTACAACCCAAATCCAATCCAAGTTCATGTTCTCAAACCAAATCTCAAGTTTAATTCAAACATCAAATTCAAATTCAAATCCAAACTCAAATTCTAAAATCAAATGATGGAAGCCCATGTTCAAATCCAAACATGAAACCCTTCCTAAGCCATATGACCTATCTTATGGACTTAGCCAAATCATAATCCAAACCAATCCAAAATAAATTGATTTTCTCATAATCAATTTATATCTTCAATCATCTTACTAAATATAAATCAAATCTACATTCAAATGAACAAAACTAAATCAAACTAAATCAAATTAAATCAAAACCCTTCCTAAGCCATATAACCTATCCCATGGACTTAGCCAAATCTTAATCCAAATCAAGTCAAACTCAATGATTTTCTCACAAATCAATCATATTTTCAATCATTTTCACAAATTTAAATGGAATATACATTTAAATCATCAAAACTAAATCAAACCAATTCCAAACCTAAGCCACATGACCCAAATCGATGGACTAGCCAAATTCCTTCATTCCAAAACCCAAATTCAATTGATTTTCTCATGAATCAATCATACCTTCGATCATATTCATAAATATAAATGAATTCTACATTCATCAAGCAAAACCAAAATCAACCCAAGTCAAACCCAACTTAACCCTTTTGACTTGACTTGAACTATAAATGAACCAAAACCTATTTGAACCCAAGTTAATTGCAATTGAATTCATATATCAATCCCAAATCCATATATAAACTCAACTAAATCAAACTCAACCCAAAATCAAGCAAACTAAACCCGATTGGTTCACTTGACCCAAAGTGGCCAATTTGACCTATTTTAGCCAAGTTTTAATCCTACCCAAATTGGATTGAACCAAGCCTATCAAAACCTCCCATCATGATTATTGATCACCCTAGGTTGATCAATTGTCAGAAATTAGGTCAAACCAAGTCAACTTCATCAGTTGTCCAAGTCAACCCCTTAACCCATATGAACCCAAACTAACCAAATTGTAACCTAAGCCAAATCCCTTAAAACCAATGATTTTCCAAATCAAAATCAATACTTAAATATGACTTGACCTTTAATTGAGTCAAACCAAATCCAATTGGCCCTCTTGACCCAAGTTGACCCAAATTGACATAAAAGACCAAATTGGGTCAAATCAAATTATAAACCAAATTGATTGCAATCAATGGCTCAAGTTCATTCTAAATTGATTATTGAACTTGACCAAGGCCATGATTGGACCCAATTGAACCAAATTGACCTACTAAGCCCAATATGACCTAAATGTTCAAGTTGGCTTAAATCAAAACTAAATCCAAATTAATTGAAACCAAAGCCTAAAACCATCTATAATTGGTCAACTAAACCCAAACCAACACCCAACCCAAGCCAATTTTGCCAATTTGGTCAACTTAATCAATTTGACCCAAATGAATTCAAATGAGCCAAAAATCAAATCTAAGCCAAACTAAACCAAACCAATTGAACCAAAATATCCCAAATGATCATATGAACTTGACCTTTGACCTAATTTTGGTTTGACCAATTGGTCAACTTGACCTAACCTAACCCAATTTGACCTAAATGAGTCAAATTAAGCCAAACCTAACCAAATCAACTCCGATTGACTTGAAATTTGGGCTAACCAACTTTTGGATCATTTCAAATCTACCAAAATCAAATTCAATGCCAAATGATCATTATACCCTTGGGTCAAGGGAATCACATGGGAAAAATCACCCATTCCTTGGCCACTTAGTAATCTCCCAATGGTCCACCTAAGCACCTAGGACACTACCTAACCTTACCCAAGGGATGGTTGGGTCAACCATGACCTATGGGAGGTGAAATCACCACACCCTCCCCATTACAACATTTAAAACCCATATGACACCCATGATTCCTTCTTGAAAGCCATCTCCACACCTTCAACTAACCAATCCAAGCCAACTCAGTTCCTCCCTTCCACCTACGACTCCCTGAGATGGTCGATGGCCACTAGAAGCCAAACCCAATCCCACCGTTCGATTAAGATGAAGGGGGTTATACACCCCTTGTTTCCACTCAAACACACGTAAAAAAATCATTCCTCAGAGCCCTAGCTACCCAAGATGATCTATTAAATCCAATCCTTAAGCTTTCAAGCTCATTCCTCGATCAAAAATGCCATTCCCATTAGTCCTGAAACATGACACTCCCATTTCTGACCTAACTTCCTCATTTCTCCATTAAACTCAAATTAACTTTGCTCGACCTTCTCTAAGCCTCATTCAGCAAGAATGAATCATCTCCCAAGCTTTTTGAGTACTGGAGGTGGGACTTCGATCACAGTTGAGCTCTAAATCATTAGTACATGACCTTCCAAGCGAACGTCAAGGAATTGATCCAATTATTACTCAATAGGCTTCATCTTTACTAGATGAAGCTTCTTCAATTGTTTGAGCCACCGGTCTTAAGCTTCGGTTATGTAGGATTCCAAAACTAATCCTTAGCTAAAATTTGGTTGGAGATTTTTGAAAAAAACTTGCATCTCGTGTTATCTTGACTGTTGGATCCCCTTCGATTGATGCTATGAAGGTGTGAGATCCTTTGGGAGTTGATCCAAGCTCAAGTATGCTCAGATCAAGTGAGCAATGGTGGACGACTCCATTCTTCCTCACTCACATGACGTTAGATCAGACACCGTCCATTTGGCATGATCAGAATAGACGATTGTGATTAAATCCACTAGATTGATCTAATTTAATCCTATTAAACTATGGGATTAATCATAGATGTCCAATCTTAGATCAAACGATGGAAAAAATGTGTCCACCGCCACATGTAGGCATTGAGTGATAAGTTTTAAGTATCCAATCCCGTGGCACATGTGGAAAGCGCGCTGCGTCAGCATACCACGTGGTGGTAATAGGATTAGCTTTAATTAGGCTTTAATAGGGCTTAATTAATAATTTTTAATGGCTAAAACTTCTAAAAATCATAAAAATTCATAAAGAAATAAAAATGAAAATAAATTCACATTTAAAAGGTATTTCAGAAGAGAAATAATTAAAAATGATCTTAACTAATTTTAAATAGTAATTAAGGTTTAATTAAGATTTAATTATTAAATTAATTAGCTTAATTACTTGAGAAATGAATCCCAAATTATGTTGGTTAATTTAATGGGATGACCTCTGCCTCCCACGATTTTCTTGGGATTTATTGCTCACTTAATTAAGAAAATTGACTAATTAAACCTAAACTACTATTTTAAGGTTTACTTAATTTAAAAATAAACCTACACTAAAACCTGAACCCTAAACCTAAAACCTAAACCCTAAACCCTAAATTGTAAAAATTAAAAAAATTGAATAAAATAAAAACTCCCTAACCCTAAACCCTAAACCTTAAAACTAACCCTAAACCAAAACCCAAAACCCTAAACCCTAAACCCTAAACCCTAAAACCTAAACCTAAACCTAAAACCCAAAACCCAAAACCCATACCCCAAAACCCAAAACCTAAAACCCTAAACCCTAAAATCCTAAACACTAAATCCTAAACACTAAACACTAAACTTTAAACTCTAAACCCTAAACCCTAAACCTTAAACCCTAAAAACCTCAAAACCTATACCTAGAAAATAAAATAAAAATAAAACTCTAACTAAAAAGTAAACCTAAACCTAAACCTAAATTGAAAAAATAAACTAAATAAAAAACTAAAACTAAAATAAATAAACTTTAAATAAATAAAGTAAACTAAATAAAAATATAAAATAAAATAAATTAAAATAAATAAAAAATAAATTAAGTAAAATAAATAAACCTAAACTACCAGTTCACTTAATTATTTTTTTTAAAAACCCTAAACCCTAAATCCTAAACCCTAAACCCTTAACCCAAAAGCTAACTATAAGCTCTAAACCTTAAACCCTAAGCCCTAAACCCTAAACCCTAAACCATAAATCCTAAATGCTAAACCCTAAACCCTAAACCCTAATACAAAACCCTAAACCCTAAAACCCTAAACCCTAAAGCCCTAAACCCTAAACCCTATACCCTAACCCTACGTTTAGGTTTATTAGATTTTAAGATTTAGTTTTTTTTTAAATTTCTTTAGTAACTTTAGGTTTAAGTTTCTAAACCCTAAAAATAAACTTAAATCCTAAAAGTAAACCTAAACCATAAATTCCTAGTAGGCACGAGTCATCAACTCACGTTGACTACATCCCTGCCCATTGTACACAGCACCATACCCACCCACTGCCCAAACCCTCGACCTCGTGCTCTGGTGGTTCCCCTTTTACCCTTTCATTTTTGGCATTCTGGCTAATGCTTGATGGCTGTTTAGCTTGATTATCATTGGATTCCTTCTAGAATTGGAGGCCACTGGCCGCTTTCATGATTATTATTGCTTGGTTATTTTTGGTGACCTTCATTTGGGTGGTGGATGCCTACTATTTTCTATATGGGGTTTTCCATATCTCTGGGCTGGTTGCTTCCTTAACTGTTAGATTTTCTGCTATAGTGGTGGTTGGCTAGGTGGCCTAGTTGGTGGTTGGTTGGTTGGGTTAGCTAGTTTATCCGCTTCATTGGCGTCGGAGGCTTAGTGGTTTAATTTTGGATTGGATTTTGCAAGGTGGAGGTTATTTGTTGATTGTTATTTCTTTTTTTTTGTGGATTAGGTTTTGGTGGTCAATTTTGCTGGTTTGGGTTTGTTTCTTTTGGTTGTTGTTTCATCCTCATCCTATAATGGTCTTCCTCTCCAGGCTGCAGTTGCTTTTATTTTTGTTATCATTTTGGTTGGCTGGTTAAAGGCTATTTAGTTGCTATTATTTTGCTTTGATATCTAGTGACTTGGTTTGGCGTATTAGTGCCTAACTTGGTTGTGGTTATGATGCTTGCACTCATTGATATTTCTCTTACTTTTTGTTGTTGGCTTTGGTGTTGTTCCTATTATATTTTTGCTGCTGTTGATGGATGAATTTAGGTCTGTCTTACTTATCTTTTCTCATTTTTCTTTTTGGCTAGCTATTCACCTCACCTGGATTAGAATTTTTACTGCTTTGGTTGGGTTTGGTGGATGATGTTGTTTGCTTCAACCCTTTTTGTGGTTGTCTAGGGTGGTTTTGGCATGATGGATGTTGTTGGTCTTTTCACAAATTTGGATCTTCTGCTACTATTGTGGTTGGCTGGGAGGCTATGTTGAATAGTTTGGTATTATTTTGGTTGGTTGGTTGGATGGGTATTTTGGCCTTCCTTTCTGCTCATTAGTGGCATGTTGGTTGGCTACTCTGCTATGGTTCTCCTCTTGGTTCTCGCTTCCCTTATTTTTGGTTTGGGTGATAGCCTTGCAGCTTTTCTTGTTTGCTTGCGGAGGACATGAGTTCTTATGTATTTTTCTTTTTGGTCTTTGCTTTTGTTTGTTTGTGTTGTTAAGGTCATTATGCTTGCTCCCATTGATGTTGTTGTTCCTCTTTGGTGGTGGCTTTGGTGGTGTTCCTCTCTTTTCCTTGATGGTCAGTTGATTTTCTATTATTGGGCTTATTTGTTTTGGTGGCTTTATGGTTGGCTATTATGTCTGCTACTTGGAGGAGTTTGCATCCTTGCAGGATGATGGACTTGGGATGATGGGCTACAAGAGGTATGTTGGCAATGATGGCATAGATGTTTCCCTCTCTATCTTCTTTTGTCTAGTAGCACTATATGTAATTATAACCCTTCTTTGCAAGTTTAGATGCTTACATATAGTGTTGTGATGATTTATGAGCTTGATTTCTTTACTTTGTTCCTTTCTTTTCTCATCTTTTATGCTTGAATACTCATCCTTTCATTAGTATGTTGATTTCTTTTATAGAATCTTCGGTGTGGATCTAACGGTATCAAAGGACCGTGAATGTTGTTATATGCATAGATATGTGGTTGTTGTTGATTTGCTTTTTTTTGTTTTTTGTTTTTTTTTCTTATATTATTGTAATAGTTAGGGGGTTTATCTCTTTAGGACTTATTGTAGCTCTTTGAGCATTAGTTGAGAGATTTACCCCAGTTAAAGACTTTGTACTTTTCTTTGTGGCAATAAAATTCCCTTAATTTCCTTAAAAAAAGAAGAACCTAAACCCTAAGAATGGGCAGAACCTCGACGATAGGAACATCACCATCAACCAGGTTCAATCTAGATATAACGATGGGGGCGAAGGCAGTAGCAGAGATTTGCAATGGTGGTGGGGTATCTGGAGGTGCTGGTGAATATGGAGGTGGCGGTCGGAGCAGTGGTTATTATGGATGAGAGAGGAGTGATGGTGGTTACAGCCGTGGTGGTGGTGGATGGAGAGATTGGGGATATGATGGCATTCCACTACTCGAGAGGCCGAAGTGGTTTTGATGGAAACTAGAGAAACTTAAAATGACTAATCCGATCTGCTACTTATATAACTGTGTCTTTATAATAGAGACGGTTCTAGTTATCTATGGTTTTTGATTTGATCTATGCATGCTCATTTTTTATTTTTGTCATCTCTTGTCTTAGAAAACTTGGTGTGTTACTTGGTTAATGAAATTGAAAAGAAGAAATGTTGAATTTGAACTTGTTATCTTTTAAAAAAAACCAAAACCCAAAACCCTAAAAAAAAGCCTTAAACCCTCAACTAAACCTGAACCCTAAGCACTAAACCCTAAAAAGCTAAAACCTAAACCTAAACTAAATAAAATAAAATAAAAACCACAACTAAAATAAAATTAAAAATTTAAAAAAAAAACCTAAACTAAATCGTAAACCTAAACCTAAAAAGAAAATAAATTAAAAATTAAAAACTAAAATAAAATAAAATAAATAAAACATAAACTAAACTAAAAATAAAAAAACATAAATAAAATAAAACTAAACAAAAATAAAATAAAATAAAACTAAAATAAAATAAAATAAAAACTAAATAAAAACCTAAACCTAAAAAATAAACTTAAAATAAAAACTAAAATTAAATAAAAAATAAAACTAAACCCTAAACTAAAAAAAGACTAAACCTAAAATAAAATGAAATAAACCTAAACCTAAACTAAAATGAACAAAACTAAAATAAATAAAACCTAAACCTACACCTAAAATAAACTAAACCTAAACATAAACCTAAATAATAAATAAAATAAAATAAACTAAAAATAAACCTAAACTTAAACTAAAAAGTAAAACCTAAAAATAAGCCTGAAATAAAAACCTAAAACTTAAACCTTAAAATATAGAATAAAAACCTAAACCTAAACCTAAAAATAATAAATAAAACCTAAACCTAAAAAAAACTAAACTAAAAAAACTAAAATACAAAAACCTAAACTAAAATAAAAAATACATAAAATAAATAAACTAAAATAAAAAATATATATTAAAAAATTAACTAAACTAAATAAAAATAAATAATAAAATAAACTAAAATAAATAAAAAATAAACTAAATAAACTAAACCTACCAGTTTACTTAATTTTAAAAAAGATTAAAATTTTCTTAAAACCCTAAACCCTAACCCTAAACCTATAACCTTACACCATAAACCCTAAACCTTAAAACCCTAAACCCTAAACCATAAAACCCTAAACGCTAAACCCTAAACCCTAAACCCTAAACCCTAAAACCTACAACCTATAACCCTATACCCTAAACCCCAAACTATAAAACCTAAATCCTAAACTCTAAAAACCTAAAAACCTAAACCTAAACTAAATAAAATAAATAAATAAAATAAATAATAAAACCTAAACTAAATAAAATAAAAATAAAATAAAAGCCAAAACTAAAACCCAAACCTAAACCTAAACCGAAACTAAAACCTAAACCTAAAATTAAAATAAAATAAAAAATAAAAATAAAATAAAATAAAATAAATAAAAACCTAAACTAAACTAAATAATAAAATAGACCTAAGAGTAAAAAACCTAAATAAAATAAAAACTAAATGTAAAATAAACATAAAATAACCTTAAAATAAAATAAAATAAAACTAAAAACCTAAACCAAAAAAATAAACCTAAATAAATAAAAAACCTAAACCCCAAATTAAAAAAAACTTGAACTTAAAATAAAAATAAAATAAACAAAATAAAATAAACCTTAACCTAATCTAAAATAAACTAACTAAAATAAACAAAATCTAAACCTAAACCTAAAATAAACTTAACCTAAACCCTAAATTAAATAAATTAAAAAAACTAAAATAAACCTAAACCTAAACATAAGAAGATAACCTAAAAATAAACCTAAAATAAAAACCTAAACCTAAAAAAATAAAATAAAAACCTAAACCTTAACCTAAAAATAAATAATAAAACTTAAACACAAAAAATAAAATAAAATTAAAATAAAACTAAAAAATAAACATAAACCTAAACCTAAACCTAAACCTAAAAAATAAACTAAAATAAAAAACCTAAACTAAAATAAATAAACATAAAATAAATAAATTAAATTAAATAAAAATAAAAAAGACTATATAAAAAAATAAAATAGATTAAAATAAATAAAAATTAAACTAAATAAACCTAAACCAACTAATTTACTTAATTAAAAAACCTAAATCCTAAATCCTAAACCTTAAACCCTAAATCCTAAACTAAACTAAATACAAAACTCCTAAACCTAAACTAAACCCTAAAACCTAAACTCTAAAATAAATAACACTAACCTAAACTAAAAAAAACCTAAACTAAAACCCTAAATAAACCCTAAACTAAACCTAAACTAAACTAAACCTAAAACCTATACTATAAAACTAAAAACCAAACTAAACTAAACCTAAACTAAAACTAAAACTAAAACACTAAACTCTAAATCCTAAACCTAACCCTAAACTAATCCTAAGAAAACCTAAACCCTAAGCAATAAACCTAAACCCTAAAAATAGAAAGCCTAAAACCCTAAACCCTAAACCTTAAACTCTCAACCCTAAACCCTAATCCCTAAGCCTAAACCTAAACCTAAAGTAATTAAATAAATTTTAAAAAAAACCTATACCATATAACCTAATAAACCTAAACCTTATGAATAGGAAAAACCTTGAGGGCAGAAAAATCAATGTCAACCAAGTTCAATCTAGATCTCGCGGTGGAGGAGAAGGTGGAGGCTGTGGTTATCATAGTGGTGGTAGGGGATCTGAAGGTGCTGGTGGATATGGAGCTAGTGGTTATAGGTCGGAGGACCAACGGAGGTTACAGCCATGGTGGTGGCCGAGGGAGAGATCTAAGATATGATGGTGGATCATGCTACTCGAGAGGTCGGGGTGGTTCTACTAGGAACTAGAGAAACTGAAAAATGATAGATCCAATCTATTGCTTATGGAACTGTGTCTTTATTGTAGAGATGATTCTAATTATATAAGGTTTTTTATTTGCTCAATGCGAGCTCATTTCTTATCTATGTCATCGCTTGTGTCTTGGATAACTTGTTGTGTTACTTGGTTTATGAAATAAAAAAAAGAAATGTTGAATCTGAATTTCTTCTCTATTAAAAAAACCAAAAACCATAATCCTTAAATTAAAACTTGAACCGTAGACCAAAAACCTAAAACATAAACCCTAAACTATGAACCTTAAAACCTAAACCTTAAACCCTAAACCCTAAATACTAAACACTAAACCCTAAACCATAAACCATAAAACCTTAAACCCTAAACCCTAATCTCTAAACATTAAATCCTAAACCATAAACCATAAAACCTTAAACCCTAAACCCTAAACCCTAAACCTTAAACCCTAAAAACCTAAAAGGCTAAACTTAAACTAAATAAAACCTAATAATAAAATAAATAAATAAGCCTAAACTTAAATAAAATAAAAAATAAAATAAGATAAAAACATAATCCTAAACCTAAAAGAAAATAAAAAATTAAAAAACTAAAATAAAATAAATAAAAACCTAAACTATATGAAAATAAAAAAATAAACCTAAGAATAAAAATCCTAAATAAGATATAAACTAAATGTGAAATAAAAATAAAAAAGCCTAAAATAAAATTAAAAAAACTAAATAAAATCCTAAACCTAAAAAATAAACCTAAAAATAAATAAAAAAGAAATCGTGAACCCTAAACTAAAAAATAAAACTAAACCTAAAATAAAAATAAAATAAATAAAATAAAATAAACCTAAACTTAAACTAAAATAAACTAAACAAAAATAAAAATAACCTAAAATAAAAGCTAAAATAAACTAAACCTAAATACCTAAACTAAATAAAATAAAATAAACTAAAAATAAATCTGAACCTAAACTAAAAATAAAACCTAAATAAAGGTAAAATAAAAACCTAAAACCTAAACCTAAAAAAATAAAATAAAAACCTAAACCTAAAGGTAAAAATAAAAAATAAAACCTAAACTTAAAAAACAAATTGAAAATAAAACTAAGCTAAAAAAATTAGCATAAACCTGAGCCTAAACCTAAAAAAATAAACTAAAATAAAACAACTAAACAAAAATAAATAAACCTAAAATAAATAAATAAAATTAAATAAAAATAAAAATAAACTAAAATAAAAATGAAAAATAATGCAAACTAAAATAAAAAAATAAACTAAATAAAACTAAACCTACAATTTTACTTAAGTTAAAAAAAATATAAAGAAAATAAAAAAAATAAAAAACCCTAACCCTAAACCCTAAACATTAAAACTAACCCTAAATCCTAAACCCTAAACCCTAAACCCTACACCCTAAAAACCATAATCCCTAACCTAAACCTAAACCATGAAATCATAAACCCTAAAACCCTAAACCCTAAACCCTAAACCCTAAACCATAAAACCTAAACACTGAACCCTAAACCCTAAACCCTAAACCCTAAACCCCAAACCCTAAACCTAAATCTAAAGTAACTAAATAAATTAAAAAATAAACCTAAACCCTAAATCCTAATAAACCTAATTCTAAAGCTAAACCTAAACCCTAAGAATGGCAGCCTTGATGATAGGAACATCACCATCAACCAGCTCAATCTAGATCTAGGAAGGTACCTAAAAGGATAGTGGAGAATCTGGAGGTGCTGGTGGATATGGAGGTTGTAGTCAGAGTAGTGGTGGTTATGGAGGTGGGAGGAGTGATGAAGGTTACAACTGTGGTGGTGGCAAAGGAATAAATCGAGGATATGATGGTGGATCTCCCTACTCGAGAGGCTGAGGTGGTTCTGAAGGGAACTGGAGAAATCGAAGAGTGGCTGATATGATCTACTGCATATGGAATTATGTCTTTATAGTATACATGGTTTTAGTTATCTAGGGTTTTTGATTTGCTCTACGTGTGATCATTTTCCATCTATGTCATTGCTTGTGTCTTAAAAACTTGGTGTGTTACATGGTTGATGAAATCGAAATGAAGAAATGTTGAATATGAATTTGTTCTCTATTAAAAAAATCTAAAAACTTAAAACCCGAAAATAAAACTTGAACCCTAAACCCTAAAAATAAAAATATAAAAATATAAAAAAAACCTAACCTAATACCTTAATCCCTAAACCCTAAAACATAAAACCCTAAACCCCTAAACCCTGAACCCAAAACCCTAAAAACCTAAAAACCTAAAAAACTAAATAAACCCTAAAAATAAAATAAATAAATAAAATAAAATAATAAAATAAAATAAAAACCAAAACTAAAACCTAAACCTAAAAATAAATTAAAATAAGAAATAAAACTAAATTAAAATAGAATAAATAAAAACTTAAAATAAACTAAAAAATAAAATAAACAAAAAAAATAAAAAACCTAAATAAAAATAAAAACTAAGCGAGAAATATAAATAAGTCCAAACTAAAATAAAATAAAATAAAAACTAATTAAAAACCTAAACCTAAAAAATAAACGTAAAATTAAATAAAAATAAAACATAAACCTTAAACTAAAAAAAACCTAAACCTAAATTAAACTAAAATAAACAAAACCTAAGCCTAAACCTAACATAAACTAAACCTAAACCCTAAACCAAATAAAATAAAATATATTAAAAATAAACCTAAACATAAACTAAAATAATAAACTTAAAAATAAAATTAAAATAGAAACATAAAATCTAAACCTAAAAAAAATAAAATAATAACCTAAACCTAAACCTAAAAATTTAAAAAATTAAAACCTAAACCTAAAAAATAAAATAAAATTAAAATTGAACTAAAAATAAACATAAACCTAAACCTAAACCTAAAAAATAAAATAAAATAAAAAACCTAAACTAAAATAAATAAACTTAAAAGAAATAAAACAAACTTTATAAAACTAAAAAAAATAAAACCAAATGAAAATTAAATTTAAAATAAACTAAAATAAATAAAAAATAAACCAAATAAACTAAAAGAACCTAAACATACTAGTTTACTTAATTTAAAAATAAACCTAAACTAAAACCTAAACTCTTAAAAAAATTAAAAAAAAACCCTAACACTAAACCTTAACCCTAAACCCTAGAACTAACCCTAAACCCTAAACCTACAACCCTAAACCCTAAACTCTTAATCCTAAAGCCCTAAACACCAAACCCAAAACCCAAAACCTTAAACCCTAAACCCTAAAATAAAAAAAAATAAAGAAGAAACAAAAATAACCCAATCCCTAAACCCTAAACCTTAAAACTAGCCCTAAACTCTAAACATTAAACCTACAACACTAACCTACAATAATAAACCCTAAAGCTTAAAAATCCCTTAACACTAAACCCTAAACCCTAAACCCTAAAAGCATAAACCCTAAAACCCTAAACCTTAAAACCTAAATCATAAAGTAAACTAAATAAACTTAAACTTAGTAATTTACTTAATTTTAAAAAAATTCTTAACCCCTAAACCCTAAAACTAACCTTAAACCTTAAACCCTAAACCCTAAACCTACAACACTAAACATAAAACCCTAAACCATAAACCATAAAAAACCTTAAACCCTAAAACCTAAACCCTAAATCCTAAACCCTAAACCCTAACCCTAAACTTTAAACCCTAAAAGCCCAAACCCTAATATCCTAAACACTAAACCCTAAATCCTAAATACTAAATCTTAAACCATAAACCCTACACCCGAAACCCTAAAAATAAACCTAAAGCAACTAAATAAAACAAAAAATTAACTAAAACCTAATAAACCTAAAGTTAAACCCTAAGAATAAGCAGAACCTTGACAGTAGGAACATCACCATCAACCAGGCTCAGTCTAGATCTAGCGATGGATGCGAAGGCATAGTCAACATTTATTGTATTGGTGGTGTGGGATCTAGAGGTGCTAGGGTATATGGAGGTGGTAGTGGGAGCAGTGGTGGTAATGGAGGTGGGAGAAGTGATGGAGGTTACAACTGTGGTGGTGGCGGAGGGAGAGATCATGGATATTATGGTGGATCCAACTACTCGAGAGGCCGGGGTGGTTTTGATGGGAATTAGAGAAACTAAAGAGTGACTGATCTGATATGATGCTTCTGGAATTGTGTCTTTATAGTAGAGATGGTTCTAGTTATCTAAGGTTTTTTATTTGCTCTATGTGTGCTCATTCTTGATCTATGTTGTTGCTTGTGTCTTACAAAACATGGTGTGTTACTTGATTGATGAAATCAAAAAGAAGAAATGTTAAATCTGAATTTGTTCTTTATTAAAAAAAATACCAAAAATCCTAAGCCCTAAACTTAAACCTAAACCCTAAACCCTAAAACTAACCCTAAACTCTCAAAGCTAAACCTACTACACTAAACCTACAACCCTAAACCCTAAACCCTAAACCAAGAAAAACCCTAAACCCTAAACCCTAAACCCTACTCCCTAAACCCTAAACTCTAAACCCAAAACCCTAACCCTAAACCCTAAACACTAAAAGCATAAACCCTAAAACCTAAACCCTAAACCATTGCCCTAAAGTAAACTAAAAAATAAACCTAAACCCTAAAACCTAATAAAACTAAACCTAAACCTAAATTCCTAGTAAGCATGAGACATCAACTCACGTTGACTATGTCCCTGCCCTTTTGTACACACCACCAAACCCACTTGCTGCCCAAGCCATCAATTCATGCTCTGGCGATTCCCCTTTTCCCCTCTCATTTTTGGCATTTTGGTCCCTACTTGACCGTTGTTTGGTGTGATTCTCATGATATTCTTTCAATTGATGGCAACTGGCCACTTCATATTTTACATGGAGTGATGTTGTCGCCTGCCATCTTCCCTGATGATTCCATGAGTGAAACTGACAGATCCAATGGATCCTAGTAGGGCATCAATTACCTTGGCTTCGTCTACTTTGAAATCATTCAAAGATGTCCTCACTAGTTAGGATAGCTATTCAGGTGAGTCCCTGGAACTTATTTTGACTTCTTTTTTCTTATGGTTATGTGCTCTAATCCGATTATGGAAAAGCTTGCTAAGCCATTTGAATTCACTTTAGTTGGAAAGGTTAGTATTTATAGGCTAAATCTAGAAAACATCCGCTCTTTCTTTCATAGTCTAAAACTTTCAGGTGCTTTTCTGATTGGTTTAATTAATCCCCACCACATTTTGATTCAGTTAACAAATGATTTGGATTAATCGTATATTGTTGCTCGCCATTCTTATTTTGTTTTCAATTGCCAAATGAGGTTGCTGAAATGGACTCCACTATTTGATATTAGGGAAGAATCCCTAATCATTATGGTTTGGATTTCTCTCCCCAATATGCACATTCATTTTGTTAATCATTAGTTCCTTTGTACTATAGGTGCTTTATTTGGTCGGCCATTGCAAATTGATCAGGCAATGATTAAGAAATCTTGACGTTCTTTTCCTAGAATCCTTGTTGAATTAGACATTACCTAGAAACACCTCAAAGAAATCTAATTGGGATTTGAAAATTATGGTTATATGCTGAAAGTTGACTTTGAAAATTTTCCTATCTTTTATTCTAATTATAAAATCCACAGGCATGATAATTTTGAATGTTTCATTTTGCATGCTCACCTAAAAAAGAAAATTCCTGCTAAAGAAACTATTATTTCTAACCCTAGGTCGATCATTATTAAATATCAAAAAAGTTAATTTAGGAAAAAAGGATTCATTGAAAGTTCCTAATAAGGCTATTTTACCTCTTATTTCTTTTATGAATTGAAGGTTTCTGATGTGGAAAATAATAATTTCTGTAAACTTTTGAATGATGATTTTTTTCCTCTGAGTCGATCCTCACATCCTTACCAATTTTGATTGACAAAAATGAAGCTTTAATTGAAAATATTAATGATGATATCAATGTTATGCATCATTTAATTCAATGGAGAATATGGCTTTGGTTTCTCATGATATTCAATTTTAAAACGACTTTAATTTAGTTCAAGATGATTTAAACCCTCAAAAAGATTTGGTTTTGTCTAATAATCTGGTATCAAAGAAGAAGGGCTAAAATATTCACACTTGCCTTCTTAATAAATCTATTTCGCACTTGCTATACCCAATGCTCATTTGCCTTTAATGAATTCTAATGGCTTGGAAGAAGGAGAACTAACTTCTATACAGGAGACTTCCCCTAAATATATGACTAATGTTACTAAATCCTTCTTGACTGATGATTCTATGGGAAAAAGAAATGGTTTCCAAACTTATCATGCTAAAAAGAAAACAAATGTTAAAAAATTCCCTCCCAAATTGTCCAAAAACACTAGATCTACTGCAACCTCCCTCTCCTCCCTAAGTTAACCTTTTCTTAACCCCTTTTTTATTTCCTTATGTTTAATTTTCTTATTTAGAATGTTAGAGGGATCGGTACCCCTCTCTATTTGTAACCATATTAGAAACTTTTATTGTATTGATAACATTTCTTTACTTATTATTTTGGAGCCTTTTATTCATGCAAACAAAATTAACCATGTTGATAGAATGATCAATTTCAATAAATTTTTCTCTAATGTTAGTAATAAAACTTGGTGTTTTTAGAATAATTTTATGGAGGTTTCTATTCCTAATGATTTCTAGCAAGTTGTCAATGCTCAAATATCTTATGGTGACTATTTCGCATTAGGCTCTTTTGTCTATGCATCTTGTAATATATCTAGTAGAAATCTTCTTTGGGAAAATTTAAGGAATTTGGCTACCTCTGTTAATAAATGTTGGTTTGTTGGTGGGGATTTCAACACTATTTTATTCTCTTCTAAATGAAGTGGTGGTTTCTCTCTTAATATTCATTCCATGGAAGAATTTTCCAATATGATCCATCATTGTAATTTGATTGATATTGGATTTAAGGGTTCAAATTTTACTTAGAAAAACTCTAGACTTTGGCAAAGGATGGACCGGATTCTTTTTACTACTCATTGAATTACTCAATGGCTTATTACTTCTATCGATCATTTAAGCAAAACTTTATTGGATCATGCCCCTTTTTTGTTTCTATTAAAGATAACTCTAAAAGATTAAAAAATTTCTCTCATTTTAGACTTCAGAACATGTGAATTCAACATATTGATTTCCTTAATGCCATGGCTAACAATTGGAAAGCTCCCTTACATCCTAACAATTTGATTATATGGATGATTAGTTTAAGCTTAAAAGACTTAAACAAAATCTGGGTTGATGGAACAAGCATTATTTTAAAAACCATTTTGCTAATATCAACGAAATGGAAAAATTGGTTTGTGATCTTGAAGTCTCTATTAGGTCTGATCTTATTATGATTAAGGTCTTGAATGGGCTAGAAGATAAACTTATTAATTTTCAAAATATGGAAGAGATTTATTGGCACCAAAAAGCTACTAGCAAACATATTATGGATGGTGATAGAAATACTAGATATTTCCATGCTTTAGTTAATAAAAAGAGAGCTTTAAATAATATTCAAAACCTTAATGATGACAATGGAGAACGGATTATGGTGAATAATGATATTAAGGATTCATCCATTAATTGCTTTAGAAACTTAATAAGAGTTGCTCTTATGAAGTTATCTCTAAATCGCACTTGATTCCTTCTATTCTAACCAATAATGGAAATGATTTTCTTACTATTGTACCTAATGAAGAGGAAATTTTTAAAGTTCTTAATAGCATGAACATAGATTTTGTTACTGGTCCAGAGGGTTTCACTACCTAATTTTTTTCAAAAATGTTGGTCTATTATTAAAAATGATTTGGTTGAGACAATGGCTGATTTTTCTAATGGTAATCCTTTTCCTAGACATTTTTCTAGCACTTTTATTGTTCTCATGCCTAAGAAAGATAATCCAAACTATTGGAGTGATTTTAGACCTATTAGTCTTTATACCTTCTTCAATAAGCTGATTTCCAAATTTCTAACCAACAGGCTCAGTCCTATACTTCATAGGATTATCTCTCTAAACCAAATTGGTTTTGTTAGAGATAGATCTATTTCTAATAATATTCTGCTTGCTCACCATTTAATTCATGATTTAGATGCTAAGACTAGTGGTGGCAACATTCTGTTCAAATTAGATATTACCAAAGCTTTTGACAATATATCTTGGGATTTCCTTATCCATATTCTAAATTTTTTTGGGTTTACTGATAAATTTATCTTTCTTATTAAAAATTGTATTAATAATGTCTAATTTTCTATTTTGCTTAATGGGGATCCTTTGGGCTTCTTTCCTTCTTCCCATGGCCAAAGACATGGGGATCCTCTATCTCCTGCATTATTTATTATTATTGATGAGTACTTATCTGGGAGAATCAAAGATCTATTCTTAAACCATCCTAGAATGTATTATAGAACTCTTGGTGGTCTTCCTATTTCTCATTTAAGCTTTGTAGATGATTTCATTATTTTTTGCAATGCTTCTATTCATCATATCAAGAATCTCAAGATTTTTTTAAATAAATTTGGTGGAGAAAGTGGTCTATCTATCAATGATAACAAAAGTTGTTTTATTACTTCTTCAAGCATCAACAATAATAAAATTAATCAAATCCAACATATGACTATCTTTAAACATCAACACATTCCTCTTTAGTACTTTGGTGCTCCTCTTTTTAAAGGTCCAAAACCATCCCATTTTTTTGATGAGTTAATTCAAAAAGTTTTAAATATAATTTCTATTTGGGAATTTCATTTACTTTCCTTTGGTGGAAGGCTCACTATTCTTAAAAGCACTCTCAATTCAATGCCTCTTTATTTGATTCAAACTATTATCCCCACTAATGCTACTCTTATCAGAATTGATCGCTTGCTTAATAAATATTTTTGTGGATTCAATAATTCTACTAAAAGAATGCATTGGACTTCCTAGTGTAAATGTCGTGGTCCCTTGGGTGAAAGTTGTCTCGGTTGCAAACCAATTCGAGAAGCTATTATTGTCTTCTCTCATAAGCTCTAGTGGAATTTAGAAAGAATGGTAGCCTTTGGGCTAATTTTATGATGAAAAAAAATTGCTAAGGTAAACACCCTCTTATTTGTGCTTATTAAGTTGGTCACTCTCTGATTTGGAAATGGCTTCGCTCCATTAAATGGGTTGTTGAACCCTTAATATCTTGGGGTATTCATTCAGGTTCTTCTCTCGTTTGGAAAGATAATTGGATTGCCAATGGCTCTATTGACTCCCTTTTATTTACCCACTCTACTGTAGTTATCAAAGTTTAAATAAAGATATAAAATAAAATAAAATAAAATAAATAAAAAATAAACTAAATAAATTAAATAAACCTAAACCTACATGTTTACTTAATTAAAAAAAACCATAAATCCTAAACCTACAACCCTAAACCTTAAAAAATCCTAAACCATAAACCCTAAACCCTAAACCCTAACCCCTAACCCTAAACCATAACCCTAAACCATAACCCTAAACCATAAAACCTAAATAAAATAAACCTAAAATAAAATAAATATAAACCCAAATAATTAACCTAAAAAAAATATAAAAATAAAACCTAAATATTAAACTAAAAAAAACCTAAACTTAAAATAAAAATTAAATAAACCTAAATCTAAACTAAATAAGCTAAACTAAAATAAATAAAACCTACACCTAAACCTAAAATAAACTAAACCTAAACCTTAAACTAAATAAAATAAAATAAACAAAAAATAAACTAAAACCTAAACTAAAAAAATAAAACTAAAATATAAATCTAAAATGAAAACCTAAAACCTAAACCTAAAAAAATAAAATAAAAACCTAAACCTAAAAATTAGAAATAAAACCTAAACCAAAAAAAAAAAAAAAATCAAACTAAACTAAAAAAATAAACATAAACCTAAACCTAATCCTAAAAAATAAACTATAATAAAATTCATAAACTAAAATAAATAAACTAAACTAAATAAAATAAAATATAAACTTAAATAAAAATCTAAAATAAACTAAATAAACCTAAACCTATCGGTTTACTTAATTTTAAAAAAAAATCCTAAACCATAAACTCTAAACCCTAAACATTAAATCCTAAACCTTAAACCCTAAACCTAAAATTAAATAAAATAAAAACTAAATAAAAACATAAAACTACAAAATAAACCTAAAAATTGAACCTAAAAGTAAATAAAAAGCGAAACATAAACCCTAAACTTAAAAAAACCCAAACCAAAAATAAAAATCAAATAAATAAAATAAAATAAACCTAATCCTAAAATAAATAAACTAAACTAAAATAAACAAAACCTACACATAAAGCTAAAATAAACTAAACCTAAACTTTAAACTAAATAAAATAAAATAAACTAGAAAAACATAAACATTAACTAAAAAATAAAACCTAAAAATAAACCTAAAATATAAACCCTAAACCTAAACCTAAAAAATATAATAAAAACCTCAATCTAAAACTACAAATTAAAAATAAAACCTAAACATAAAAAAATAAAATAAAAATAAAACTAAACTAAAAAGTAAACATAGACCTAAACCTAAACCTAAAAAATAAAATAAAAATAAATAAATAAAAACTTAAACTAAAACTTAAACCTAAACCCAAAAATAATAAAAATAAAAAAACTAAATTAAAATAAATTAAATTAAATCCTAAACTAAACTAAAAATTATAATAAACCTAAAAGTAGAAAAACCTAAATAAAATAAAATCTAAGGGAAAAATAAAAATAAAATAAACCTAAAATAAAATAAAAATACCTAAACTTTAGAAAATAGAATAAAAATCGAAACCTAAACCTAAAAAAAAGGAAAATCCTAAACATACAAAATAAAATAAATATAAAACTAAACTAAAAAATAAACATAAACCTAAACCTAAACCTATAAAGTAAACTAAAATAAAAAACTTAAACTACAATAAATAAATCTAAAATTAATAAACTAAACTAAATAAAAATGAAAAATAAACCTAAATAAAAAAATAAAATAAAGTAAAATAAATAAATAATAAACTAATAAACCTAAACCTACCAGTTTACTTAATTTAAAAAAAACCCTAAACCCTAATCTCTAAAATAAACCCGAACCCCTAAACCTACAACCCTAAACCTTAAACCCTGAAATAAATTAAACCTAAAATAAAATAAATTATGAGCTAAATAAAATTCTAAACCTAAAGAATAAAACTAAAAATAAAGCAAAAAAATAAATTAAAAATAAAACCTAAACCCTGAACTAAAGAAATCTAAACATAAAATGAAAATAAAATAATCCTAAACCTAAACTAAAATAAACTAAACTAAAAAAATAAAACCTACATCTAAACCTAAAATAAACTTAACCTAAACCTAAACTAAATAAAATAAAATGTACTAAAAATAAACCTAAACATAAACTAAAAAATAAAACCTAAAATAAATCTAAAATAAAAACCTAAAACTTAAACCTAAAAAAATAAAATAAAAACATAAACCTAAACATAAAAATAAAAAATAAATCCTAAAACTAAAAAATAAAATAAAAATAAAACTAAAATAAAAATAAACATAAACCTAAACCTAAACCTAAAAAATAAACTAAAATAAAAAACTTAAACCAAAATAAATAAACATAAAATAAATAATGTAAACTAAATAAAAAAATTTAAACCTAAATAAAAAGATAAATAAACTAAATAAACTAAATAAATAATGTAAACTATCGGTTTACTTAACTTTAAAAAAGAATTCTAAACCGTAAACCCTAATCCCTAGACACTAAATCCTAAACCCTAAACCCTAAAACTATAAATAAAAATAAAATAAAAACTTAAACCTAAAAATAAAACCTAAAAGTAAATAAAAAATAAAACATAAACCCTAAACTAAAAAAAACCTAAACCTAAAATAAAAATACAACAACAATAACAGCAATAACACACCTTTATCCCACTAAGTGAGGCCGGCTACATAAATCCTTCATCTCCATTGTGTCCTATTATGTTTCAAATTCTTATTTAATTTAAGTATACTAAGGTATTTTTTTATACATCTTAATCAATTCTTTTTAGGCCTACCTCTAAGGAAACTCTCTCTAATCTTATCTTCCACTCGAACTACTCCAACTTTTTCCCATACATACTCATTTCACATTTTAACACTAAGAGTAAAGCCACTCTTCCACCTGAGCATCCTCATCTCTGTAACACATAACTTAGTCTTATGCTTCTCTTTTATTGGCCAACATTCTGCACCATAAGTCATTGTAGTTCTTACCACCATCTTATAAAATTTTCTCTTAAGTTTAAGTGGAACTTTTCTATCACACAACAGGCCAAATGCATTCCTCCACTTCAACCATCTAACTTGAATTCTACTAATAACATCTTCATCTATGTCACCATCATTTTGAACAATAGAGCCTAAATATCTGAATCGCTCACTCTTATTAATGACTTGTTCACCCAATGTCACAACACTACCACTAGAACTTCTACAACTAAAATTACACTCTATATATTCAATTTTAGATCTACTTAAATGAAAACCTTTACACTCTAATGTTGACCTCCATAATTCAATTTTAGATCTACTTAAACTAAACCCTAAACCCTAAAAACCTAAAAACATAAACTTAAACTAAATAAAACCTAAAAATAAAATAAATTAAAAAGGCCAAACCTAAATTTAAACCTATACCTAAACATAAACCTATACCTAAACTTAAATGTTAAAATAAAATAAAATAAATAAAAACCTAAACTAAACTAAAAAATAAAATAAATCAAAAAATAAAAAACCTAATAAAATAAAATAAAAAACCTAAACCTAAACATAAAAATAAATAAAATAAAACCTAAACCTATAAAATAAAAGAAAAATAAAACTAAACAAAAAAATAAACATAAACCTAAACCAAAAATAAATAAACTAAACTAAAATAAAAAACCTAAAATAAAATAAACCTAAAATAAATAAAAAACCTAAACTAAAATAAATAAACCAAAAATAAATAAACTAAACTAAATAAAAATAAAAAATAAACCTAAATAAAGAAAAAAATAAAATAAACTTAAATAAATTAAAAATAAACTAAATATACCTAAACCAACCTATTTACTTAATCTTTAAAAAAATCCTAAACTTTAAATAGTAAACCTACAACCCTAAACCTACAACCTAAAACCAATAACCCTAAACTCTAAACCCTAAACCCTAGAGCCCAAACCCTAAAAAACCCTAAACCCTAAACTAACCCTAAACTCTAAACCCTAAACCCTAAACCCTAACCCAAACCCTATACCCTAAAACCCTAAACCTAAACCCTAAACCCTAAAACCATAAACCTGAACCCTAAACTAACTCTAAAGCCTAAACCCTAAACTCTAAACCTAAAAATACTAAACCCTAAACCAAACCAACCTAAACTAATCCTTAAACCACAAAGCTAAACACAATAAACCTAAACTAAACCATAACCCTCAATCCTAAACCCTAAATTCTAAACCCCAAACTCTAAAACTTAAACCCTAAACACTTAAAAACATAAAGCTAAACTAAATAAAACCTAAAAATAAAATAAATAAATAAAACTAAACCTAAATAAAATAAAAAAATAAAATGAAACAAAAACCAAAACTAAAACCTAAACCAAAACATAAACCTGCACCTAAACCTAAACATAAAAATAAGATAAAATAAAAAATAAAAACTAAACTAAAATAAAATAAATAAAAACCTAAACTCAACTATAAAAACTTAAAAATAAAAAACCTAAATAAAATAAAAATAAAACATAAAATATAAATAAAATAAACCTAAAGTAAATAAAATAAAAACTAAATAGATACCTAAACCTAAAAATAAATAAAAAATAAAAACTAAACCCTAAACTAAAAAAAAAACTAAACCTAAATTAAACAAAATAAAATAAACCTAAACCTAAACTAAAATAAACTAAAATAAAATAAATAAAACCTAAAATAAACTAAACCTAAACCATAAAGTAAATAAAATAAAATAAACTAAAAAAAAAAACCTAAACATAAACTAAAAAATAAAACAAAAAAATAAACCTAAAATAAAAACTAAAACCAAAACCTAAATAAAATAAAATAAAACCTAAACTAAACCTAAAAATAAAAAATAAAACCTAAACCTAAAAAATAAAATAAAAATAAAACTAAACAAAAAATAAATATAAACCTAAACCTGAACTAAAAAAATAAACTAAAATAAAAAACCTAAACTAAAATAAATAAACCTAAAATAAATAAACTAAACTAAATAAAAAAAATTAAATAAACTCTAATAAATAAAAAATAAATAAATAAACTTAAACCTACCAGTTTACTTAATTTAAAAAAAAACCTTTTATCCTAAATATTGAACCTTAAACCCTAAACCCTAAACCCTAAAGCTAACCTAAACCTAAGCCCCAATCCTACAACCTTAAACCTACAACCCTAAACCCTAAACCCTAAACCCTAAAACCCTTAAAACCTAAACCATAAACCTTAAAATCTAAAATCCAAAACCCTAAACCCTAAACCCTAAACCCTAAACCTTAAACCCTAAAACCATAATGCCTAACCCTAAACCCTAAATTGTAAAACCCCAAAACCCTAAACCCTAAACCCTAAGACCTACAACTCCAAACTTTAAACCCTAAACCCCAAACCCTAAAATAACCCTAAACCCAAAACCTTGAATAAAGATGTCATTAGGAGTATATCAAAAGAATGACCTAATCCTAACATAATTTTGGTAGCTAAAGAAAATGTCTTCAATAAACTTTCCCTTGACTATTGGAGATTTGAATATCCTAAATCATATTATAATACCATATATTATAATATAATGTAGCATCATATATTTGAGCATGTAGTGATGTGTTTTTGGATGTTATAAGATGTTTTAAAATATTTTAGTATATTATGGTATTGTGCCCTATAGTCCATATTAATATAAATCATAAAAATATTAATTTAAAAATCATATAATGAAATTTGTTAAATTCAAAGTGGGAATTAGGTTGTAGTACCAAAGGTGTGCTACACCACTTGTTGTCCAAAAAGTAAGATTGTATGTTCAAAATAAATATTATATGTTGTAGCATCAAATATCATAATATATTGCTCTGCACATTTTAAGTTCTTTTAGTATTTTATAATCATGCAGTCATGCCTACACTAGCATTATTTATAAAAATGTTAATTTAGGCTTTAAAATGGTGGAATTTGGCCAAATTCATAGTAGGTAGCATGACATCATAATATATATATTCAATTTAAAATATGTAAGTAATATGATTAAAATATTTATTTTTTTTATTATTTAGACTAATTTTATGATTTTTTATCTTAAGAAATCCCTTGTGATATGATATGCTATATAATAAAATATAATATGTTATAGTGTATTATAATATAGGATGTTATAACATAGTGTAGCATCATGCATTATATCATATTATTGTGTAGTACTACTTATTGTTTAGTATATTTTAGTTGGTTATAGTTTGATGTTGTAGAGTTTGAACTAGTATAATTCATAAAAAATACTATTTTAAAGGCTGAGATGATGGAATTTGGCTAAATTTAAGGTAAGCTTTAGTGAACATCATTGGGGTTGTGCTATGGTGTGTCATTTAATCAAAAGAATGGAATCTTGCATAAAATAAATGTTCATTTTTCAACCAATTTTTTAAATATTTTGCTTAAAGTGATTTGTTTTAAGGTGTAATGTAAGATAATATATTATATGAAAGCATATCAAAATATAATGTACATAACAATATAACTTCACATATATGTAAATGTGGTGGTGTGTTACTAAATGTTATTATACATTTTAGTATATTTTACTTTTGTTATAATACATTGGGTCAAAACTTACAAAAATGTTAATTTGAAGGTTGACATGAAAGAATTTGGCCAAATTCACGGCACACACAAAAAAGCAACACCGAAATTATGTTATTTTGTACCATTTCTAATAGAAAAATAATAATTTTACATCCAAAATGAACATTATTCATATTTTAAGAAAATTTTATTATTTGTTCCTTTTAAGTTATTTTAATGAGGTGTAATGTTAGACAATATATTATATTCTAGCAAATTATAATATAATATAGAGTGTTAATTCACACTATAATATGTTTAGCATGATATTGTATAGTTAGTTTGAGCTTGCACCATCAGAAATCATAAAATGTTAATTATAATGTTAAGATGATGTAATTTGAACAAATACATTATTTAGCTCTTGGTTGAAGTATTAAAGGTGTTCATAAGAGAAGAAATAAGATTTGATGAGAATTCCATGTCAAGGACATGGAGGGAGATCCATTAGGAAATCACACATGCATTGGACATGACATGCAAGTGGTCTATGTCGAGGGCATATAAAGAAAAGAAAATCTGCAGGGGATAAGGTTTGAATTTGATTTGATTATATGATTTATGGAAAGAAGATCCGTTGGGGATAAGAATCTATTATCCATCATAGAATAAGATCAAATCAACTTTAATTTATTTTGGTTTAATTGATGTGGAGGCACATCTGCTAGAGATATGGGCTCGATCTGCTAGTGATCGGGAATATGAGCCTTCCACTAGAGAAGCAGGTTCAGGCTATCCACTAGAGATTGGGATTTGAGTTTGATTTCATAGATTTATTTGGGGATGTATCCGTTGGGAATAAGAGTTTGGTTAGATTTATTAGATTTAAACTCTACTGGGGAGTTATTTTAATTAGGCTCCACTGAGGAGGTTGGTTTTGAATTTGATTTATTTGCTGGACATGTTTATATATGATTTAGGGCTCCACTGGGGAGAATGGTGTGATTTAACTCCATTAGGGAAAATCAGATTGGGTTTAATTTAATCTGAGTTAATTTATGGACCCTGTCAGTGTGCGGTAGACCCACTAAGAAGGGGCTATATCCTTGTCCTACCTCAGGTTTACAAATCCAAAGGGATAGTCTACCAGCTGCAGGGTAGAGCTAGCCAACCTAAGGGCTTGCCTTTCAGTGTGCAATGGTTGTGCTAGGAAGAAGGCATAGAAGACATACATCTTCCAAAGCGAGGAACAACTGCTGGCGTGACCTGTTGGATGCACAACAAATCAAACTTGACCTAGGGCGACTATTGAGTGAATGCCGCTGGGGACTTATGTCAACTCAAAAGTAGTCAAGATTAATTTTATTATAGTTTCATTTGATTTGATATGGTTTAGTTGGTTTAGTTTGATTTCAAATTGAGGGCATATCTGTTAGGGATGTTAGCTTGGTCAAATTTGATAGATTTAATCTGTGGACCATGTCAGTGTGTGATGTACCCTTTGAGAAGAGGCTATATTAGACTTATCCTATCTTAGATTTACAAATCCAAAGGGATAGACTACTAGTCGTGGGGTAGAACTAGCCAGCCTAAGGGGTTTCCTTTTTATGTGCAACAACTGTGATGGAAAGAAGGCGTGGCAGACTTACATCTTCTAAAGCAGGGAACAACCACTAGGTGACCTGTTGGTAGCACAATAAATATAACCCGACTTAGGGGAGACTACTGAGTGAATGTAGTTGGGGACTTATATCAACTCAAAAGTAGTCAGACGATTCCTATAGGGAGTTTTGCTGACACTGCCCTAAAGATAAGATGTCTGCTTGGGAAAAGTTACCGCTAGGGGTGTCCTCCTAATCCACAAGTGAATATATATTTTGTTTGTATGTTTGCATAGATCCTTTTATTGTGCGAGGGACCACACTGAGAAATAGCTATGTCAGCCTTAGCCTATCTCAGATTTACTAGACCAAAGGAGAATCTACACATGCACATGATGAATTCTCCAACCACAAGGGTGGTTAATAGGAAAGAGGAACTGTCCAATCCAATAGTAACCCAAGTAGTGTCTAAATGGGTTCTCAAAGAACATGATCCAAATATAGTGCCCATAAATGAGGTGCTGCTAGGGGCATTATCCTAAAGTGTACGGTTGCCAACTCAAAGAGAAAGTGTAGCAGACTTACGTCTGCCAAGAGTGGTGTATCTTAAGGTGAGAGAACCAACCAAGCTAAGGTGTATCTGTAAGCATAGTGAGAACCAACCAACCTAAGGTGCCCGTCGATGTGCAATGATCAATCTTGAAAGAAAATGTGTAGGCTTATAACTTTCTAAGTGGAACTGATCATAGGGATAATCCATCATTGGCGGGACATATATTATCTGACCTAGAGCGACTACTATGCGGGGAGCCCCGAGGAAGGACTGGACCTAGACTTGAAGCAGTTAAGATGGAAGGAGCCACTAGGGTACTTAACTTAAATCTCAAATATACTCGACTCAATCAGTGCAGGGAGGCTAATCCAAGAAGAAAGCGTAGCAGACCCACATCCTCTTAAATAAAGCCAACATGAGTTAGCTTACCAACCATGCAGTAAGGCCTACCAAACTAATAAGGCACTCATCGGTGTGCAGTGGCCAAGTAAGGAAGGAAAGCATAGTAGACTTACATCCTCCAAAGCAAAAAGACCACTAGGGTGACATACTAGCAGGGTAGCACGTCAGCCTGACCTAGAGCAACTACTAAGTGAGTGCCGTTGGGGGCATTATCTCAACTCATAGTAGCTTGAGACAAAAGATATGTGTTTATTTTATATGTTTGGGTGTCATTTCTATTTATGTTGTGTCGATGAAGGATAGGACACCACTTGGGTTCCTTACACCTACCCTAAACACATCGTGGCAGATTCACAAATAAGAATACTTTTAAAATGGAAGAAATTGAATTAAAAATGGAATTTTCATTGATGATAATTATTTTCAAACATGATTTATAATATTTCTTTAAGTGAAGCCCATTGATTGGAAGCATTAGGTGCTCTCCCTTATGATTAATAAGCTAATAAGATCCTTCTTGGTAGGCCTTTTCTATTAAAAAAGGCCTTCCTAAGTGGGTTCAAACTTGCCTCCCATCTTATGATGGGCGATCTCCTTAAAACTACAATAAGCTTTCCTACTTAAAAAGCTCTAGGATGGACCAACTTGTTGTGAGCCTGAATCATTTTAGCTTTGTACAACTTAAGGTTTTTGCATGCCCGTAGGTGTCTCTCCTCCAAACCTTCAAGCTCTTCTAACCATAACTTGGTGTTCTGCTCTATTATGATCTTGCTACCCAAAGCTATATTTAGTGATGGGAGTTTGTCTTCTAATGGTAGATTAGCTTTAGACCCATACACTAAGGTGAAAGGAGTAGACTGAGTTGGAGTTCAATATATGGTGCAGTAGGCCCTTAAGGCTTCAACTAACTGCTCATGCCACTATTGCTTGTTATCATCGAGTGTCTTCTTCAATATTTGGATGAGAGTTTTATTGAAGGGTTTTGCTAAGCCATTTTTCCTCGTGTAGTTGATGGTAGAATATCTCCAATATATGTTGTGTCTTTGGACAAAGTTGTTGATCTCGGTGCTCTTGAATGCTTTACCATTATCAGATATAATTTATTGAGGCACTCCGAACCTATATACAATATGGTTCTGAAAACACTGGAGCACATGCTAAGTTATGACCTGTCTGAGCAAAATCACCTTCGCCCATTTGGAAAAGTAATCAGTAACAACTAAGATGAATCGATGACCCTTGGAAGAAGGAGGATCAATCAGACCCACTATGTTGGTACCCTAACACTCAAATGGCCATGAGGCCAATGTAGGATGTAGAATGTTAGGTGGTTGGTGTAGGACCATAATGTGTATTTGACATTGGTGGCATCGCCTAGCTGTATCCATACAATCTTTGATCATCGATGGCTAGTAGTATTGTAGTCTCTTGATCTTGGCTTTCATCTTTGGATCGGATTGGTTGGCTCCACATAATCCTAAGTGTACCTCAGTCATGATCTTATGGGCTTCGTGCTTGTATAAACAGCATAACCACATATGATCAAAAGACCACTGACACAAGACACCATCCACAAGCTCGTAGGAAAGTGCTCTCTGCTTCATCTGATGGGTTTGGAACTTCTCTTGAGGTAGTTTGTCTTTATTTAGGTAATCCATGAATGGTTGCCTCCAATCTAACTCCTCATCCTTCTTTGCAATGGAAACCTCCTTCTCGAGAGAGTACTTTTTGATGAGTTCAATATCAAAAAGGGATAATACTTGTCTATTTTGGACCTTTATTGATATGGACTCATCCTCCGACATGCCAACTCCTTGCCAAGCTTAGCTAAAGCATACGCTATGATGTTCTCTCCTCGAGGAATCTTATAAATGGTAACCTCTGGGATTTAGGCCAAGAACTCCATGGTGTACTTGTGGTAATGATGGAGCTTGGGCTTTATAACTTTATAGGACTCAATGATTTGGTTGATTACTAGTTGAGAATCCCCAAAGATATTGATGTTCTATATGCTTACAGTAATGACTAACTCCAAATAGGCAATCAGAGCCTCATATTTGACTTCATTGTTGGTGTAAGGATTGGACAGATGATATGAGAATGATCAAAACTACATTCAAATGGTAAAAACTAAATCAAACTAAATCAAATTAAATCAAAACCCTTCCTAAGCCATATGACCTATCTCATGGACTTAGCCAAATATTAATCCAAATCAAGTCAAACTAAATTGATTTTCTCACAAATCAATCATATTTTCAATCATCTTCACATATTCAAATGAAATATACATTTAAATCATCAAAACTAAATCAAACCAAATCAAAATCCAAACCTAAGCCACATGACCAAATTCCATGGACTTAGCCAAATTCCTTCATTCCAAAACCCAAATTCAATTTATTTTCTCAAGAATCAATCATACCTTCAACTATATTCATAAATATAAATGAAATCTATAATAATCAAGCCGAACTAAAATCAACCAAAGTCAAACCCAACTTAACCCTTTTGACTTTAAATGTTCAAATTAACCAAAACCCATTTAAACCCAAGCCAATTGCAATTAAATTAATATATCAATCCTAAATCCATATATAAACTCAACTAAATCAAACTCAACCCAAAATCAGGCCAACTAAACCCAATTGGTCCACTTTACCCAAAGTGGCCAATTTTACCTATTTGAGCAAAGTTCTAATTATCCTACCCAAATTGGATTGAACTAAGCCCATCAAAACCTCCCATCATGATTGTTGATCACCCTAGGTTGATCAATTGTCACAAATTGGGTCAAACCAAGTCAATTTGATCATTTGACCAAGTCAACCACTTAACCCATATGAATCCAAACCTAGCCAAATTACAACTTAAGCCAAATCCCTTGAAATGAATGATTCATACCAAATCAAAATCAATATTTGAATATGAATTTACCTTCAACTGAGTCAAACCAAACCCAATTGGCCCGCTTAATCCAAGTTTACCCAAATTAACCTAAATGACCAAATTGGGTCAAATCAAAATATAAACCAAATTGATTTCAACCAATGGCTCAAGTTCATTCCAAATTGATTGTTGAATTTTACCAAAGCCATGGTTGGACCCAATTGAACCCAATTAATCTACTTAGCCCAATTTGACCTAAAGGTTCAAGTTGGCCTAAAATAAAACCAATCCAAATTAATTTAAACCAAAGCTTAAAATCATCTTCAATTAGTCCACTAAACTCCAACCAACACCCAACCCAAGCTAATTTGGCTAATTTAATCAAATTGGTCAACATAACCCATTTGACCCAAATGAATTCAAATGAGCCAAAATTAAATTTAAGCTAAACTAAACCAAACCAGCCAAACATCCTAAATGATCATATGAACTTAACCCAACCCTTGGTTTGACCAAATTTGACCAATTGGTCAACTTGACCCAACCTAACATAATTTGACCAAAATGAGCCAAATTGAGCCAAACCTAACCAAATCAACTCCAATTGACTTGAAATTTTAGCTAAACCACTTTTGGCTCATTTAAAATTTGCCTAAATCAAATCTAATGCCAAATGATCATTCTATTTTTGGGTCAAGGGCATCACATGAGACAAATCACCCATGTAAGTGGTCATTTCCATTCCTTGCCACTTGGTAATCTCCCAATGGTCCACCTAGGTACCTAGGACACTGCCCAACTTGACCCAAGGGGTGGTTGGGTAAGCCATGACCCAGGGGAGGTAAAATCACATCACCCTCCCCATTGGAGCATTTGAACTCCATAAGACACCCATGATTCCTCCTTGGTAGCCACCTCCAAACCTTCAATCAACCAAGCTAAGCCAACTCACCTCCTCCTTGCCACCCATGACTCCTTGAGATGGTCGGATGGCCACTAGAATCCAAACTTGATCCCACATCCAATCAATATGAAGGGGGGCATACACCCCCTCATTTCCACTCAAACACACACAAAAATCATTCCTCAGAGTCCTAGCTACACAAGATGAGCCGCTAGAGCTATTTCCTAAGCTCCCAAGCTCATTCCTCGATCAAAAAATGCCATTCCCATCAGTCCCAAAATAGGACACTCCCATTTTTGAACTAGCTTTTCCATTTCTCTATCAAACTCAAATTTACTATGCACATACCATCCTTAGGCCACGTCGACCAAGAACGAAGCATCTCCCAAGCTTCCCGTGCACTGGAGGTGGGACTTCGATCAAAGTCATGATCCAAATCATCAATTTGTGGCCTTCTGAGCGAACAATGAGGAATTGATCCAATTGCTTCTCAATAAGGCTTCATCTCCAATAGATGAAGCTTCCTCAATTGTTCGAGCTACTGGTCTTTAGCTTCAGCGAGGTATGCTTCCAAAACTAAACCTTAGCCAAAAATGGGTTGGAGATTTTTGAAGAAAACTTACATCTCATGTGATCTTGATCATTGGATCCTCTTTGATCGATATCATGAAGGTGTGGGATCCTTTTGGAGTTGATTTGAGCTCGGAAAGCTTAGATCAAGTGAGCAATGGTGGAACTCCATTCTCTCTCACTCGCATGACGTTAGATCAAGCACCATCGGTTCCGCATGATCGAAATGGACAATCATGAATAAATCTGCTAGATTGATTTGATTTAATCTTATTAAGTTATCAGATTAATCATAGTCATCCAATCATAGATCGGATGGCCGACCAGAAAGAGCATCCACCGCCGCCACGTAAGCGCTGAGTTGGATAAGTTTTAAGTAGCCAATCTCGTGACACCACGCGAAAGTGCACCGTGTTAGTGTGTGACGCGTATATCACGCCACCATGTCAATAGGATTAGGCTTTAATTTTAATTAATCATTTTAATGGTGAAACTTCTAAAAATCATAAAAACTCATAGAGAAATAAAATAATGCAAATAAATACTCATTTTAAAAGTATTTCAGAGGAGAATTAATTAAAAATTATCTTAACTAATTTTGAATAGTAATTAAAGTTTAATTACAAATTAATTAGCTTAATTACTTTTTAATTACTTGAGCAATTAATCCTAAATTTTGTGAGTTAATTTAATGGGATGACCTCTGCCTCCCATGATTTTCTTGGAATTTATTGCTCACTTAATTAAGAAAATTGACTAATTAAACCTTAAATAATTTTTTTTTAATTAATAATTAATTAATCACATGAATAGTAATAAATTAGTTAATTAAGTTTATCAATCATGGTTCAACAGTAAATGAACTAAGGAATAGTGTTGGGACCCCTTTCCCTAAGTTTATTTCAACCTTTTTTAAAATAAAATTAATTAATAGTTAACCACTTAATCAAATTGAAATCATAATCACATCAAACCTTAATTAATTAAATCATGGGGTAGATCTTTAGGTGTTTAATAACCTAAAGGAGTTTAATGAAATTATGGTTAGTCCATATGCATGGGAGAACCATAAGAGTAATTAATTAAGACTCTTAATCTAATTTACTATTAATCATGAGCTAATTGCAGTAGGCCCCTATTATTTCCTATGATTAATGCAAGTTTATGTTTCATGCATATCATGTTGGCTCATAATAATTTAGTTAATTACTTTAAGGTGACATTAGTAAGGGTAATTAATTCATCTAATTAAGGGTTCAACTTAATTAACCCATAAAATCAACTTAATTACATTTTCTTAAATTAAATTAAATCACTAATGTGGGAATTGGTTTAAAATAGCAAGTGATGATTTCTCTTCTCCTCTTTAAATCAAATCAAATCCAAAACTTAATTAATAAAAAAGTTTGGTTTGCTTTAAATAATCTTATTTGATTTGATTGTCCTTAAGAACTAGTTTGGTTGAATGAATCACATGCTTATATTTGATTTTCTTCTTCATAATCATGTTAAATTTGGCATGTCATTTGAATTCATGCATCCATCTTTTGAAAATCAGGTAAAATAAAATGGATTTTTTTTATGTAAGCTTACATGTGTTGATTTAATTTAATATATGTGTGGCTATTATCACTATTAAATCTAAATGTATTTTTCAAAATCTTATAAATAAATAATAATATGTGTTATGATGCTAGTCATAAATACATAAGAAATGCATGTGCTACGTGTATCAAACTCAACCGAAAATCAAGCCAACTAAACCAAATTGGTCCACTTGACCCAAAGTGGCCAATTTGACCTATTTGAGCCAAGTTTTAATCCTACCCAAATTGGATTGAACCAAGCCCATCAAGACCTCCCATTATAATTGTTGATCACCCTAAGTTAATCAATTGTCACAAATTGGATTAAACTAAGTCAACTTGGTCATTTGACCAAGTCAACCCCTTAACCCATATGAACTCGAACTAGCCAAATCCCTTGAAACTAATGATTCATACCAAATTAAAATCTATATTTGAATATGACTTGACCTTCAATTGAGTCAAACCAAACCCAATTGGTCCTCTTGACCCAAGTTGACCTAAATAGACCTAAAAAACTAAATTGGGTCAAATCAAAATATAAACCAAATTGATTGCAACTAATGGCTCAAGTTCATTCCAAATTAATTGTTGAACTTTACCAAAGCCATGATTGGACCCAATTGAACCCAATTGACCTACTTAGCCCAAATTCACCTAAAGGTTCAAGTTGGCCTAAATCAAAACCAAATCCAAATTATTTGAAACCAAAGCCTAGAATCATCTTCAATTGGTCAACTAAACCCAAACATAAGCTAATTCGGCCAATTTCGTCAAATTGGTTAACTTAATCCATTTGACCCAAATGAATTCAAATGAGCCAAAATCAAATCTAAGCTAAACTAAACCCAACCAATTGAACCAAAACATCCCAAATGATCATATGAACTTAACCCAACTCTTGGTTTGACTTAATTTGACCAATTGGTCAACTTGACCTAACCTAACCCAATTTGACCTAAATGAGTCAAATTGAGCCAAACCTAACCAAATCAACTCCAATTGACTTGAAATTTGGGCTAACCCACTTTTGGCTCATTTCAAATCAGCCCAAATTAATATAATGCTAAATGATCATTCTACTCTCCAAATGGTCCACTTAGGCACCTAGGACACTACCCAACCTGTCCCAAGGGGTGGGTCAGCCATGACCCATGGGAGGTAAAATCACCTCACCCTCCCCATTGAAGCATTTAAAACCCATAGGACACCCATGGTTCCTCCTTAGCAGCCATCTCCATAGCTTCAACCAACCAAGTTGAGCCAACTCACCTCCTCCCTACCACCCATGACTCCCTGAGATGGCTGGACGACCATTAGAAGCCAAACTTGATCCCAGGGGTATACTCCCACTCATTTTCACTCAAACACACACAAAAATCATTCCTCAATGCCCTAGCTACCTAAGAAGAGATGCTAGAGCCATTCCATAAGCTCCCAAGCTCATTCCTCGATCAAAAAATTCCATTCCCTTCTGTCCTGAAATATGACACTCCCATATTTGACCTAACTTCCCTATTTCTCCATTAAGCTCAAATTAATTATCCACGCACCTTCCCTAGGCCTCGTCGAGCAAGAATCAATCATCTCCCAAGCTTCCCTAGCACCAGAGGTGGGACTTCAATCAAACCGCAACTCCAAATCATTAGTTCATGGCCTTCCGAGAGAACGTCGAGCAATTGATCCAATTACTGCTCAACATGGCTTCGTCTCGCTACATGAAGCTTCTTTAATTGTTTGAGCTACTAATCTTGAGCTCCGGTGAGGTATGCTTCCAAAATTGATCCTTAGGCAAAAATGGGTTAGAGAATTTTGAAGAGAACTTCCTTCTCGCATGATCATGATTATTGGATTCCCTCCGATCGGTGTCGTGAAGTTCTGGGATCATTTTGGATTTGATCTGAGTTGTAATCTCAGATCAAGTGAGCAATGGTGGATAGACTCCATTCTCCCTCACCTGCATGATGTTAGATCACGCATCGTCCATTCCATGTGATCAGAATGGATTGTCTTGATTAGATCCACTAGATTGGTCTAATTTAATCCTATTAAGCTGTGGGATTAATCATAACCATCAGATCTTAGATTGGATGATAGAGGAGAAAGTGCGTTCACCGCTTCAACGAAGGCATTGAGTCAGATAAGTTTTAAGTAGCTAATCCTGCAGTGCCATGTGGAATGCACATTGCATCAGTGCACCACATGCTGCCAACAGGAATAGGCTTTAATCTGGCTTAATTAATCATTTTTAATGGCTAAAATTTTTAAAAGTCATAGAGAAATAAAACAAATGCAAATAAATACTCATTTTAAAGGTATTTTAGAAGAGAATTAATTAACAATGATCTTAACTAATTTTGAACAATAATTAACATTTAATTAAAGTTTAATTACAAAATTAATTAGCTTAATTACTCCTTAATTACTTGAGCAATTAATCCCAAATTTTGTGGGATAATTTAATGGGATGACCTCTACCTCCCATGATTTTCTTGGGATTTATTGATTACTTAATTAGAAAAATTGACTAACTAAACCTTAACTACTCTTTTAAGTTAATTAATGATTAATTAATCCCATGAATAATAATAAATTGGTTAATTAAGTTTATTAATCATTGTTCAATAGTAAATAAACTAAGGAATAGGTTTGGGACCCCTTTCCCTAAGTTCATTTCACCATTTTTTAAAATGAAATTAATTATGATTTAACTAATTAATTAATTCACTTAATAAAATTGAAATCATAATCACATCAGACTTTAATTAATTAAATCTTGGGGTCGATCTTTAGGTGCTTAATAACCTAAAAGAGTTTAATGAAATTATAGTTAGTCCACATGTGTGGGAAAACCATAAGGGTAATTAAATAAGTCATGTAATCTAATTAACTATTAATTATGAGCCAATTGCATTAAGAACCCTTAACCCAAACCCTAAACCTCAAAACCCTATATCCTAAACTCTAGACCCTAAAATCTAAACCCTAAACCCTAAACCCTAAAAAGCTAAAAACCTAAACCTAAACTAAATAAAACCTAAAAACAAAATAAATAAAAAAACCTAAACCAAAATAAAATAAAATAAAATAAAAATCTAAATTAAAACTTAAACCTAACCTAAACCTAAACTTAAACATAAAAAATAAAAAATAAAAAAATAAAAACTAAATAAAATAAAATAAATAAAAGCCTAAACTAATAAGAACTAAACCTAAAATAAAAATAAAATAAACCTAAAATTAAAAAAATTAAAAAATAAATTGAAACTTAAACCTAAAAAATAAACCTAAAAAAAAAGCAAAAATAAATAAAAAATAAATCTTACACCCTAAAAAAGACATAAACATAAAATAAAAATAAAATAAACCTAAACCTAAACTAAAATAAATTAAACCTAAACCTAAACCTAAAATAAACTAAATCAAAACCTAAACCAAAACCTTTAATAAAATAAAATAAACTACAAATATACCTGAACCTAAACTAAAAAATAAAAGCTAAAAATATTTCTAAAATAAAAACATAAAACCTAAACCAAAATAAAATAAAATAAAAACTTAAACCTATACCTAAAAATAAAAGATAAAATGTAAACCTAAAAAATAAAATAAAAATAAAACTAAACTAAAAAATAAACATAAACCTAAAAAATAAACTAAAATAAAAAACCTAAATTGAATTAAATAAACCAGACTAAATAAAAATAATAAATAATCCTAAATAATATTAAAAAATAAATAAATTATAACAAATATAATATAAACTAAATAATCTTAAACCTACTAGTTCACTTAATCTTTTCTTAAAAAAAAATTGTAAACACTAAACTCTAAACCTACAACCCAAAACTCCAAAAGATTTTGAACCTTAAGCAATAAACCCTAAACCCTAAATGCTAAACTCTAATCTTACCCTAAACCCTTAACCCTAAACCCTAACCCTAAACCCTAACTCCTAAACCCTAAAACCTTAAACCTTAAACCCTAAACTAACCCTGAATTCTAAACCTTAAAAACCCTAAACCTAAAATAAAGCCTAAAACATGTCATAAAACCCTAAAAGAAAACTAAATAATAAACCATAAACTCAAAACCCTAAACCCTAACCCTAAACCCCAAACCCTAAAGCCCTAAACCATAAAACCCTAAACCTTAAATCCTAAGCCTTAAACTAAATAAAACCTAAAAATAAATAAATAAAAGAACCTAAACCTAAATAAAATAAAAAATAAAATAAAAAACTAAACTAAAACCTAAACCTAAACCTTAAAATAAAATGAAGTAAAAAATAAAAATAAACTAAAAGTAAATAAAGAAAAACCTAAACTAAATTAAAAATAAAATAAACCTAGCAATAAAAAACCTTAATAAAATAAATACTAAATGTAGAATAAAAATAAAATAAACCTTAAATAAATTAAAATAAAAACTAAATAAAAACCTAAACTTAAAAAATAAACCTAAAAATAAATACAAAATAAAATCTAAACCCTGAACAAAAGAAAAACCTAAACCTAAAATAAAATTAAAATAAACCTAAACCTAAACAAAAGTAAACTAAACTAAAATAAATAAAACCTAAAGCTAAACTTAAAAAAAAAATAAACCTAAACATAAACCTAAACTAAAATAAACTAAAAATAAACCTAAAACTAAACTTAAAAAACTAAAGCATAAAAATAAACCTAAAATAAAAAACTAAAACCTAAACCTAAACTAAAAAATAAAGCATAAAAATAAACCTTAAATAAAAACCTAAAACCTAAACCTAAAAAATTAAAATAAAAATGTAAACCTAAACCTAAAAATAAAAAATAAAATAAAAATAAAACTCAACTAAAAATAAACCTAAACCTAAAAATAAACTAAAATAAAAAACCTAAAATAATTAAATAAAATCTAAAATGAATAAACTAAATAAAAATGAAAATAAACCTAAATAAAAATAAAAAATAAAATAAACTGAAATAAATAAAAAATAAACTGAATAAACCTAAACCAACCAAGTTACTTAATTTAAGAAAAAACCTAAACCCTAAATCTTAAACCCTAAACCCTAAATCTTAAACCCTAAACCTTAAAGCCTAAATCCCTAAACCTTAAACCCTAAACCCTAAACCCTGAACCATAAACCCTAAACTAACCCTAAACTAACCCTAAATCCCAAACCCTAAGAATGGGCAGAACCTTGATGGTAGGAACATCACCATCAATTAGGCTCAGTATAGATCTGGCAGTGGAGGCAAAGGAAGAGACCACAATTATCACAGTAGTGGTGGGGGATCTAAAGGTGATGATGGATATGGAGGTGGTG
This sequence comes from Cymbidium sinense, assembly GCA_021442155.1. Taxonomy (NCBI): domain Eukaryota; kingdom Viridiplantae; phylum Streptophyta; class Magnoliopsida; order Asparagales; family Orchidaceae; genus Cymbidium; species Cymbidium sinense. The sequence goes on along the minus strand of CM038214.1, from coordinate 47,486,925 downwards.
GTCGGAGCAGCGGTGGTTATGGAGGTAGGAGGAGCGATATATGCTACAACTGTGGTGGTGGCAGAGGGAGGGATCTGGGATATGATGGAAGATCTTGCTACTTGAGAGGTGAGGGTGGTTCTAATGGGAATGGGAGAAATTAAATGGTCAATTGATGTGATATCGCTATGGAATTGTGTCTTTATAGTAGAGATGGTTCTACTTATCTTGGGTTTTTGATTTGCTCTATGGGTGCTAGTTTTTGATCTACATCGTCGCTTCTATCTTAGAAAATTTTGGCTACTACTTGGTTGATGAAATCAAAAAGAAGAAATATTGAATCAAAATTTCTTCTCCATTAAAAAACACCTTAAACCCTAAACCCTAAACCTAAAACCAAAACCCAAAACCCAAAACCCTAAATCCTAAAAACCCTAAACCCTAAGCACTAAACCCTAAACCCTAAAATCATAAACCCTAAACCCTAAAAATCTAAAACCCTAAACCATAAACCCTAAAATCTAAAATAATAAGCTTTAAACCTTAAAACCTAGAACCCTAAATCCTAAACTGTGAACCCCAAACCCTAAACCTTAAACCCTAAACCCTAAACTATCCCTAAACCTTAAACCCTAAACTAACCCTAAACCCTAACTCTAAATTTTAAACCCTAAACCCTAAACCTTGAATAAAGATGTCATTAGGAGTAGATCTAAAGAATGACCTAATCCTATCATAGTTATGATAGCTAAAGAAAATGTCTTTAGGAGAATTTCTCTTAATTATTAGAGATTTGAATACCCTAAACCCTAACCCTAAATCATATTATAATACCATTTATTATAGTATAATGTAGAATCATATATTTGAGCATGTAGTGATGTGTTTTTTGATGTTATAAGATGTTTTGAAATGTTTTAGTATATTATGGTATTGTGCCCTATAGTCTATATTAATATATATCATAAATATATTGATTTAATAAATTAAATAATGGAATTTGTTAAATTTGAAGTGGGAATTAGGTTGTAGTACTAAAGGTGTACTACATCACTTGTAGTCTAAAAAGTTAGATTTTATGTTCTAAATAAATCTTATATGTTGCAGCATAGTATAACATCATATATCATAATCTACTATTCTAGGCATTTTAAATTCTTTTAGTATTTTACAATCATGCAGTTGAGCCTACACTATCAGTATTTATAAAAATGTTGATTTAAACTTTAAAATGGTGGAATTTGGTTGAATTCATAACTGGTAGAGCATGGCATCAAAATATATTATTTTAATTTAAAATATGTAAGTGACATGACTAAAACATATAGTTTTTTATTATTTAGACAAATTTTATAATTTTTTTATCTTAAGCATTCTCTTGTGATGTGATATGCAATATAATATAATATAATATGTTATAGTGCATTATAATATAGGATGCCATAACATAGTGTAGCATCATGCATTATAGCATACTATTGTGTATTATAACTTATTGTTTAGTATATTTTAGTTTGTTACAGTATGATGTAGTCAATTTTGTACTGGTATAATTTATAAAAATACTAATTTATAGGGTGAGATGGTGGGATTTGGCCAAATTTAAGGTAAGCTTTAGGGAACATCATTGTGTTATGGTGCCATTTAATCAAAGAATGAAATTTTGCATCCAAAATAAATATTTATTTTTCAACCAAATTTTTTAAATTTTTTGCTTAAAGTGATTCATTTTAAGGTGTAATGTAAGATAGTATAATATATGAAAGCATATTAAAATATAATGTACATAAGAATATAAATTCACATATACATGAATGTGGTGGTGTGTTATTAAATTTTATTGTACATTTCAGAATGTTTTACTTTTGTTATAATACATTGGGTCAAAACTCAAAAAAATGTTAATTTGAAGGTTGAGATGGAAGAATTTGGCCAAATTCATGGCACACACCAAGAAGCAATACCAAAATGATAATATTTTGTACCATTTCTAATAGAAAATAACAATTTTACATCCAAAATGAACATTATTCATATTTTGAGAAAATTTTGTTTTTTGTTCCTTTTAAGTGATTATAACGAGGTGTATTGTTAGACAATATATTATATTATAACAAATTATAATATAACATCATATATTATAATATAATATAGTGTGTTAATTTACACTATAATATGTTTAGCATGATATTGTATAGTTAGTTTGAGCTTGCACCATCATAAATCATAAAATTTTGATTACAATGTTAAGATGATGTAATTTGAATGAATACACTGTTAAACTTTTTGTTGAAGTATTAAAGGTGTGCATAAGAAGAGAAATAAGATCCGGGACATGAAGGAGAATTTATGGGACAAGAAGGGATCTGAGGGGGGGGAAGATCCATTGATCCATCGAGATTAAGAATCAATTTTAATTTGTTTTATTTTAATTGATGAGGCATATGGGATATGTGCTCTGCCGGTTATATGAACCTTCCACTAGGGAAGCATGTTCAGGCTATCCATTGGGGATTGGGATTTGAGTTTAATTTCATAGATTTGTTTGAGGATGTATCTGCTAGGAATAATAGTTTGTTTGGATTTTATTGATTTAAACTCTATAGGGGGAGTTTGTTTAATTTGGCTCCACTTGGGAGGTTGGTTTTGAATATAATTTGTTTGCTTGACTTGTTTACATATGATTTGGGGCTTTACTAGGGAGAAGGGTGTGATTTAACTCCATTAGGAAAATTAGATTGGGTTTAATTTAATCTGAGTTAATGTATGGACCCTGTCAGTGTGCGATGTGCCCACTAAGAAGGGGCTATATCAGACTTATCTTATCTCAAATTTACAAATCCAAAGGGATAGTCTATTGGCCATCAGGTAGAGCTAGCAAACCTAAAGGGTTACCTTTCGATATGCAACAGTTGTGCTAGGAAGAAGGCATAGGAGACTTACATCTTCTAAAGCAAGGAACAACCTGACCTGTTGGTAGAACAACAAATCAAACTTGACTTAGGGGCGTCTATTGAGTGAATTTTGCTTGAGACTTATATCAACTTAAGAGTAGTCAAATGATTCCTATAGGGAGTTTTGCTGACATTGCCCTAAAGAAAGGATACCTTCTTGGGAAAAGATACTGCTAAGGGTGTCCTCATAATCCACAAGTGAATATATATTTTGTTTATATCTTTGCATGGTTCATGTTGGTGTGTGAGGGATCACATTGAGCAGGGGCTATGTCGACCTTGACTTATCTTAGATTTATTGGACCAAGAGAGAATCTGCTCATCCACAGGATGGATTCTCCAACCACAGGGGTGGTTATTAGGAAAGGGGAACTGTCCAATCCGATAGTAACCTGGGTAGTAGCTAAATGGGGTCGCAAAGGATGTGATCCAAATATAGTGCCAGGGAGGTGCTTTAGGGGCGTTATCCCAAGCCTTAGAAAAGAGAGCTTATACGTGTATAGTGGCCAACTCAAGGAGAAAGTGTAGCATACTTACATCTACCATGAGTGGTGTATCCTAAGGTATGAGAACCAACCAACCTAAGGTGTATCCATTATCATAAGTGGTGTGTCTGTCAGCATAGTGAGAACTAGCCAACCTAAGGTGCCTGTTGGTGTGCAATGATGAATCTGGAAAGAAAGCGTGTAGGCTTACAACTTTTCAAGTGGAATTGATCATCGGGATAGACTATCATCAGCGGGACAGATGATATCTAACCTAGAGGGACTACTAAGCGGGTAGCCCTATGATAGAACTAGACCCAGACTTGAAGTAGTTAGGAGGGAAGGAGCCACTAGGGGACTTTTCCTAAACCTCAAATAAACTCAACCCAGTCAGTGCACAAAGGCTAATCCAAGAAAAAAGCATTGTAGACTCACATCCTCTTAAATGAAGACAACATGAGGTAGATTACTGGCCACACAGTAAGGCTTACCAAACTAACAAGGCGCTCATCGATGTGTAGTGGTTAAGTAAGGAAGGAAAGTGTAGCAAACTTACATCCTCTAAAGCAAGAAGACCACTAGGGTGACACACTAGCAGGGTGCACATCAACTCGGATAAGAGCAGCTGCTGAGTGAGTGTCACTGGAAGCGTTATCTCAACTCATAATAGCTCGAGATAAAAGATATGTGTTTGTTTTATATGTTTGTGTGTTGTTTGTGTTTGTGTTGTTGATGAAGGATAGAACACCGCTCTGGTTCCTTACACCTACCCTAAACACATCATGGTAGATTTGCAAACAAGAATACTTTCAACATGGAAGAGATTGAATTCCAAATGAAATTTTCATTGATGATAATTATTTTTAGACATGATTTATAATATTTCTTTAAGTAGAGCCCGCTAATTGGAAGCATTGAGCTTTCTGCCATATGATTATTAAGCTGATCAGACCCTCCTTGGTAGGCCATATCTATGGCAAAAGGGCCTTCCCAAGTGAGTTCAAACTTGCTTCCCATCTTACGATGGGAAATAATTGGTCTCCTTAGAACTAAAATAAGCTCTCATACTTAAAAAGATCTAGGATGGACCAACTTGTTGTGAGTTTGAATCATTTTAGCTTTATACAACTCGATATTTTAGCATACCCGCAGGCATCTCTTCTCCAAATCTTCAAGTTCTTCTAACCCCAACTTGCTGGTCTGCTCTATTGTGATCTTACTACCCATAGTTATCCTTAGTGATGGGAGTTGGACTTCAAATGGTACAATGGTTTCAGACCCATACACTAAGGAGAAAGGAGTAGATTGAGTTGGAGTTCTATATGTGATGCAGTAGGCCCACAAAGCTTCAACTAACTGCTCATGCCACTATCATTTATTATTGTTGAGTGTCTTCTTCAATATTTGGATGTGAGTTTTGTTGAAGGCTTCTGCTAAGCCATTTGCCCTCAGGTAGTTGATGGTAGTATATCTCCAATCTGTGTTGTATCTCTTCATAAAGTTGTTGATCTCAGTGCTCTTGAATGTAGTACCATTATCAAATATATTTCATCGAGGCGCTCCGAACCTATATATAATATGGTTTCTTAAAAATCTGGAGGATATGCTGAGTTGTGACCTCTCTAAGAGGAATCACCTTTGCTAAGATGAACTGATGACCCTTAGAATAAAGAGGATCAATCGAACCCACTATGTTGATTCCCCAACACTCGAATGGCCATGAGGCCAATGTAGGATGTAGAATGTTGGGTGGTTAATTGTAGACCATACCGTGTATTTGGCATTGGTGGCATTGCCTAGCCATATCCTTGCATGCTTTGATCATCGACGGCCAGTATTATCCTAGTCTCTTAATCTTGGAATTCATCTTTGGATCAGATTGGTTAGCTCCACATAATCCTAAGTGTCCCCAGTCATGATATTACGGGCTTCGTGCTTGTCTAAACAATCTAACCACATATGATCAAAAGTCTGCCGGCACAAGACACCATCCACAAGAGCATAGGAAAGTGCTTTCTGCTTAATCTGATTTGCTTGGGACTTCTCTTAAGGTAGTTTGCTTTTATTTAGGTAATCCATGAATGGTTACCTCCAATCTAACTCCTCATCCTTCTTAGCAATGGAAACCGCCCCTTCAAGAGAGTACTTTTTGATGAGTTTAGTATCAATAAGGGATAAGATTTATCTATTTTAGACTTTTATTGATATGGACTCATCCTCTAGACATGCCAACTCTTTGGAAAGCTTGGCTAAAGCATACTCTATGATGTTCTCTCCTCGAAGAATCTTATAAATGTTAACCTCTGGGATTTATGCCAACAACTCCATTGTGTACTTGTGGTAGTGATGGAGTTTGGGCTTTATAATATTATAGGACCCAATGATTTGGTTGATAACTAGATGAGAATCTTCAAAGATGTTGATGTTATAGATGCTTAGAGTGATAGCTAGCTCCAGATTGACAATCAAAGCCTTATATTCAGTTAAGGTAGTAGAGTGCGTATTCCTTCCCTTCATCATTGGCTTGGGCCAACAAAGCCCCAAGGTAGTCATCTAACGTAGAAGTGTAAAGTATGAGCGGCTTTCCTGGGATAGAGGTTGCTAGAACAAGCGACGTTATCAGGTAATGCTTGATGTCTTCAAAGGCATGCTCACACTTATCATCCCACTTGAACATGGCATCCTTTTTGGCCAATGCTGGGAATGGCTGACATCTTCCTGATAAGTTGGATATTAAGTGTCTTAGATATGCCAACCACCCTTGGAATGATTTGAGTTGAGTTAACCTTTTATGGGGTGGCAATTCTAATATCGCCTTGATCTTCTCTGGATCAATTTTGATTCCCTGGTGTCGAAAAACAAACACAAGGAAATTCCCTGAAGCTACACCAAATCACACTTCAGGGGGTTCATTTTGAGGTTAAATTATCTTAACTATTCAAAACTACTCCCAAGTCAAAGTGATGGTCTTCCTTTTCTCTACTTTTGAGCACAAAATCTTTGACATAGCACTCGACTTGATGATGAATGAGTTCATCAAAGATTCGAGTCATAGTCTGCTAGTATGTAGCTCCAATATTTTTAAGGTTGAAAGGCATGACCTTATTGTAATATATTCTAAATGGGGTTCTAAAGAAGTGTTTGTTTCATCTTTAGGAGCTATCTTTATTTTGTTATATCCAGATGAGCCATCCATGAAAGAGAAGACTGCATGAGATGAGGTAATGTCCACCATCAGCTCAGAGATTGGTAATGGAAATTCATCTTTTGGACATGCCTTATATAAATCCCTAAAATTGATGCATATATGAATTTGGCCATTCTTTTTCTTAATTGGGATTACGCTAGCTAACTTGGTAGGGTATTTTTCTTCTCGGATGAAGCGATTGATCAGTTTCTTGACTTCATAAATGACTTGTTGTTCTATGTCTAATTGCATGCATCTAGGAGCTTGCTTGATCGGGTTAATAATAGGATCTATTGCTAATTTATGAACCACTATGTCAAGAGATAATCCAAGCATCTCTTCATAACTCCATGCAAAATAGTCCTTAAACTCAATCAATAGCCTAACTAAGTCCTTAGTTTCAATTTCATTCAACAAAGAACTGATGTATGTCTAGCATGGATCTTCTTCAGTTACTATGTTGATTTCCTTGAACTCGTTGATGGTTGACTTGATCTCTTCTTTAAACTCTAGTGGTGCATCTTTGACTTCAAAATCATCTAGATCATCTAAATTTTCTAAGCATAGCTCCTCATATGAGTTAATCTGATTTTAAAAGAACCTATTAGATTCCAAATGATTCGTAATGACTAAGCAGTAATCATCATCATCGATTGGACCCACTATACTGAATCCTAGTCTCAGTCTTGATTGAGAGCTTTTGCATTTGTTCTTCCATATTCTTTCAAGTAGTCTGACCTCTACTTTGACAAAGTATATGGGATTAACCCTTTCTTTGGTAAATTATGAACACAAGGCAAGCACTAATCAAAAGGTAATTCTATTAAATCTTTATATAAATCATCCTCAAGTTCTACATCAACTTCTTGACTTGAGGATGATGCTCCTAGAAAGAACCTCTGAGCCTTCACACATGTGGAAGACTTAGGGGCTTTCTTAAATACCAAACCCTCATCTTTTTGAGAGGAAAGTGGGGTTAGAGCTAAGGTTCCCAACTAGTGCCTAACTATTTTACATATAAACTTGGATACACTTGTGCTTTGCTTTGGAGCCCGATCATCATTGCTATCTATCTCAAGTGTCACCTTCAAGGGAATCTACTACTGAGAAGAGCTGGCTGGTGTGCTAACCATATAAGACTCATCCTATGAACTAGATTCTTAGTTTCTATGGATAGTAGGTGTACTCTTGGTAGTTGGGACATATCTTTTATTGGGTGACCGAAAGGAGGTTTTCCAGCCCTGGATTGCCTTTGAACTGGCCTCTTCCTCTGCCTAGTGGAGGTCAAGTCATCTTACCCATATGTTAGAATGAAGTAATGAACTATGGGTGGAATCTAATGTTAGGCTCTATTTCCTCCTCCAAGTCTATTTTTGCTCCCTTTTATTTTCTTTTTCATTTTTTCTTTTCTTTTATTTTCTTTTTCTCTTTATTTTTCTTTCTTTTTTCTTTTTCTTTTATTTTTAAACTTTGGCCAAGTTTGAAAGAATAGACTTGTTGATTTTAAGGGAGGTAGCAAGTCGCATCCTCATATATGCCAACCTTGTGAATTATAAATTGCTTGAGATCTCCTTTGACACCGTAGATGATCCCATCTCTCATAAGCTTCATACACTGTTGTATAGAGGATAGAGCTATGTTGTTCTCATGTACCCATGGTCTCCCAAGCAAATCGTTCAAAGATGTATCCGAGTCTATAATGTGAAACTTGGCTTCAGTCTTCCAATCATCTATCTCCAAGGGCAACACTATAGAGCCTAAGGCTTGTTGACCTCACTTTTGGAGCATGGATTCAATCTTCACATCTTAGACTTAGGAGTCTTCTAGACACTAAGATCTCCAGTCAAGATACTTCTAATAATTAGGTAAAAAATTAACCTAAGCCTAAAGACTTAGAACGGTTAACCATAGGATTAGGTTATTCCTTAGGGATTAAGATAATCCACCTATCATACAACCCAAATCCAATCCATGTTCACCTTCTAAAACCAAACCTCAAGTTAAATTCAAACATTAAATTATAATCCAAATCCAAACCCAAATTCCAAAACCAAATGAATGAAGCCCATGATCAAATCCAAACTTGAAACCTTTCTTAAGCCATATGACTTATCGTAGGACTTAGCCAAATCTTAGTTAAAATCAATCCAAAATCAAATTATTCTCCCATAATCAATTTATATTTTCAATCATCTTTCTAAATAAAAATCAAATTTACATTCAAATGATCAAAACTAAATCAAACTAAATCAAATTAAATCAGAACCCTTCCTAGGCCATATGACCTATACCATGGACTTAGCTAAATCTTAATCCAAATCAAATCAAACTCAATTGATTTTCTCATAAATCAATCATATTTTCAATTATCTTCATAAATTTAAATGATAAATACATTTAAATCATCAAAACTAAATGAAACCAAATCAAAATCCAAACCTAAGCCACATGACCCAACTCCATGGACTTAGCCAAATTCCTTCATTCCAAAACCCAAATTCAATTGATTTTCTCATGAATCAATCATAACTTCAATCATATTCACAAATATAAATGAAATATACAATCATTAAGCCAAACCAACCTAAGTCAAACTGAATTTGACCCTTTTGACTTGAAATGTTCAAATGAACCAAAACCCATTTGAACCCAAGTTCAGTAATTGAATTTATATATCAATCCCAAATACATATATAAACTCAACTAAATCAAATGCAACCAAAAAATTAAGCCAACTAAACCAAATTATTCCACTTGACCCAAAGTGGCCAATTTAACCTATTTGAGCCAAGTTTTAATCTTACCCAAATTGGATTGAACCAAGCCAATCAAAACCTCCTACCATGATTGTTGATCACCCTAGGTTGATCAATTATCACAAATTGGGTTAAACAAAGTCAACTTGGTCATTTGACCAAGTCAACCCCTTATCCCATGTGAATCTAAACTGGCCAAATTGCAACCTAAGCCAAATCCCTTGAAACCAATGATTCATACCAATTCAAAATCAATATTTGAATATGACAACTTTTAATTGAGTCAAACCAAACCCAATGGGCCCTCTTGACCCAAGTTGACCCAAATTGAACTAAATGACTAAATTAGGCCAAATCAAAATATAAACCAAATTGATTACAACCAATGGCTCAAGTTCATTCCAAATTGATTGTTGAACTTGACCAAAGCCTTGATTGTACCTAGTTGAACCCAATTTACCTACTTGGCCCAAATTGACCTAAAGGTTCAAGTTGGCCTAAATCAAAACCAAATCCAAATTAATTGAAACCCAAGCCTACAATCATCTTCAATTAGTCAACTAAACCTAAACCAACACCCAACCCAAGATAATTTGGCAAGTTTAGCCAAATTGGTCAACTTAACCCATTTGACCCAAATGAATTCAAATAAGCTAAAATCAAATCTAAGCCAAACTAAACCAAACCAATTGGACCAAAACATCCCAAATGATCATATGAACTTGACTCGACCCTTGGTTTGACCCAATTTGCCAATTGGTCTACTTGACCCAACCTAACCCAATTTGACCTAAATGAATCAAATTGAGCCAAACCTAACCAAATCAACTCCAATTGACTTGAAATTTGGGCTAGCCCACTTTTGGCTCATTTCAAATCTGCCTAAATTAAATCCAATGCCAAATGATCATTCTACCCTTGGGTCAAGGGCATCACATGAGACAAATCACACATGTAAGTGATCGTTTCTATTCATTAGCCATTTAGTACTCTCCCAATGGTCCACCTAGGCACCTAGGACATTGCCCAACCACTGGGGGTGGTTGTTGGTGACAACCCATGGGAGATGAAATCCGTTCACCCTCCCCAGTGGAGCATTTGAAACCCATAGGACACCCATGATTCCTCCTTGGCAGCCACCTCCACACCGTCAACCAACCAAGCCGAACCAACTCATCGCCTCCCTGCCACCCACAACTCCCTGAGTTGGTCGGACGGCCACTATAAGCCAAACCTAATCCCACCATCCAATTAAGATGAACGGGGGTATACACCCCCTCGTTTCCATTCAAACACACACAAAAGTCACTCCTTAGAGCCTTAGCTACCCAAGATAAGCCGCTAGAGCCATTCCCTAAGCTCTCAAGCTCGTTCCTCGATCAAAAAATGTCATTCTTGTCCATCCCAAAATAGGACACTCCCATTTCTGACCTAACATCCCCATTTCTCCATCAAACTCAAATTAACTTTGCATGCACCTTCCCTAGGCATCATCGTGGAAGGACAAATCATCTCCGAAGCTTCCCAAGCATCGGAGGTAGGACTTTGATCAAAGTAGAGCTCCAAATCATCGAATCATGGCCTTCGAGTGAACATCGAGGAATTGATCCAATTTCTATGCAACAGGCTTCCTCCACTAGATAAAAGCTTCCTCAATTGTTCGTCCGCCTTGAGCTCTGAGGTATGCTTCCAAAATTGATCCTTGGCAAAATGGGTTGGAGCTTTTTGAAGAAAACTTGCATCTCATGTGTTCTTGGATGTTGGATCCCCATCGATTGATGTCATGAAGGTGTGGGATCCTTTTGGAGTAGATCCAAGCTTGGGTAAGCTCTTGATCAAGTGAGCAATGGCGGACATACTCTATTCTCCCTCACTCCCATGACATTAGATCATCCACTATCCATTCCATGTGATTGAAATGGACGGTCATGATTAGATCCACTAGATCTCTTTGATTTAATCCTATTAACCTATGAGATTAATCATAGCCGTCCAATCTTAGACCAGATAGCAAATGAGAAAGGACATTCGCCGCCGCCATGTAGGCATTGAGTTGGATAAATTTTAAGTAGCCAATCTCACGGTGCCATATGGAAAGCACATCAACGTATGTGGCCAATAGGATTAAGCTTTAATTAGGCTTAATTAATCATTTTTAATGGCTGAAACATCTAAAACTCATAAAAAATCATAGAGAAATAAAAAATGCAAATAAATATTCATTTTAATGGTATTTCAGAGGAGAGTTAATTAACAATGATCTTAACAAATTTTGAACAATAATTAAGGTTTAATTGCAAAATTAATTATCTTAATTACTCCTTAATTACTTGAGCAATTAATCCCATATTTTGTGGGTTAATTTAATGGGATGACCTCTACCTCACATAATGTTCTTAGGATTTATTGCTCACTTAATTAGGAATATTGACTAATTAAATCTTTTAAGTTTAATTAATGATTAATTAATCCCATGAACAGTAATAAATTAGTTAATTAAGTTTATTAATCATTATTCAACAGTAAGTGAACTAAGGAATAGGGTTGGGACCCTTTTCCCTTAGTTGATTTCACCTTTTTTTTAAAATGAAATCAATTAAGATTTAACTAATTATTTTAACCACTTAATCAAATTGAAATGATAATCACATTAGACCTTAACTAATTAAATCATGGGGTAGATCTTTAATAAACCTAAAAGAGTTTATGGTTAGTCCACATGTGTGGTAAAACCATAAGAGTAATTAATTAAGTCCCTTTATCTAATTAACTATTAATCATGAGCTAATTCCATTAGGCTCATAATTATTTAGTTAATTAATTTAAGGTGGCATATGTATGGGTAATTAATTCATTTAAATAAGGGTTCAACATAATTAACCCATAAAATCAACTTAATTAAATTTCCTTAAATTAAATCAAATCACTAATTTGGGAATGGGTTTAAAACAACGCGTGATGATTTCTCTTCTCCTCTTTGAATCAAATCAAATCCAAAACTTAATTAATAAAGAAGATTTGGTATGCTTTAAATAATCCTATTTGATTTGATTATCATTAAGAACTAGTTTGGTTGAATGAATCACATGGTTATATTTGATTGTCCTCATTCCAATCATGTTAAATTTGGTATGTCATTTGAATTCATGCATCCATCTTTTCAAAATCAAGTAAAATAAAATGAATTTCTTTTATGTAAGCTTGCATGTGTTGATTTAATTTAATATATGCATGGCTATTATCACTATTAAATAATAATGTATTTTTCAAAAGCTTATAAATGAATAATAATATGTGTTATGATGCTACTTATAAATATATAAGAAATGCATGTTTATAGCTTAAGTGTATGAATGTTGAGTTCTCTTTCCTCTATTCATGTGTTGATTAATATAAGATTGAATGGTAATTGGTATATTGTCTAAACATCCTGGGAACATGAGGCTTTAACTAGCCCCAAGGAGGTTATTTGATTACCTCGCTTCCTAGGTTTAACAACGCTACATATCTATTTGATTTCATTCTTATGTATTTCAACATTAGAATTTGGTTAGAGCTTTAATTCATATATATAAATGATTCAATAAAGAAAATAAAATCTTTGCATGGTTTTCTTTCCCTCATTTATGTATACATCCTTGTGTGTCCAAGAAAAGCAAGTATATAGTATAGACATCCCAAGAATATGAGTCTTTAGGTAGCCCCAAGGAGGTCAATTGATTACCTCACTTCCCTAGTTTAACAATGAGGCATACTTGCCTATATCTTTGTACATGAATATGTATATGTGATTAGTGAATGAAAATCCCATTTTACATTAAAATTGCATGCATTCATAATTGAATAAGTGGTTGAATTAATTAGCCATATGATTTGGAGATTACTTTTTTGTTCATGTATACAAATTTACATATGTTTGAATGCAAACGGGTATATAGTCTGGACATCCTGAGAATAGGAGCTAGCTCCAAGGAGATCATTTGATTACCTCACTTTCCTTGTTTAACAATGACACAAGCTATTTAATTTCATTCTTATGTCCTTTTTGTATAAGAATTTGGATAAAGTTTTAAATTAATATGTTTAAATAATTTAATCAAATAAAATATAAATAATAAACATACACATAAATTCATCATTTAAGTGTTCTAAAATATGTTGCATGTATAGATACACATAGGATTAAATCATATGCATGTTACATGTGATGGAAAGGAATGATTTAATATATGTCATGTGGTAGTAATTGAATTAAATTAATCTTAAGATGCCTTTCATTTTGAATAAGATTATTTAAAACAAACCTAAACTTAGGATTAATTAAATCATTTAATAAGCCATTCATTAAAGAAAACTAAATTAATTTAATATACTTTAGAAAGTAATTTGACAAAAATTAAAATTCTCAAATTAATTAAACTACTTCAAGTGAAATCAACCATTCATGTTAAATTGAATCCTTCTACACTTAGAAAATACAACACTAATGCCTAACAAGACTTACCACAGAAGCTTTAATACACACATTAGAATTAAGTCACCACTTCTAGCTCTAAGTTAGGATGGTGTATGATGTGATATATGATTTTTTATGATGTATTATTTTAGATTGGATGTTAGGGTGTACGCTTCCTAGACTGGATGATAGGCCAATATTTTCCAAATCATGTTTTCTATAAGGGATTATGCTTAAGAGATGCTTAAAAATAAATGTGAATGCTCTTTTGCAGGTTGCTTAAATCCTTAAGCATAATCCTAAGTTATGATAGGTGGACTTAGTTACCCATGAGTAAGGTGCTAAGTCCAAATTATAAATACAACTACTTGGGATTATATGTATATTTAGCTAACCTCTATTTTGCATGTGTAGTTAGATTTACTTTTCGCACATAAATGTAATTTTTGCAATAGGAATTAGGATTAGTGCTATGGGAGATTAGAGCGGGCGAAGGCTTTGTCCTAGGGTGCCCTGTGATGCCTTTAAAGAAAGCACCATCCAAATCAAAGAAAGAACCAAATAAAAAATAGAGATAAGAAGAAAGAAGACCCCCCATAGCATTTAATACAATTATAATTATTCTTTCATATTTTCCATGTTGTATATGGGTAGAGCTCGCTACCCATCTTTTCTCTCTTCTGTATACGGTCTAATCAGACCACCTTTTATTCTTCTATGATAGTTTATATAATATTTTGATGTTATGTTTACATTGTGCATTAAATGGCATGCTTTTCATAGTTTCTTAAATGATTGATGCTTTAATGTGTGTCTTGGATACGATTAGGCTCTTAGGATAAAAATAACTTTTCTACCCAACTAATCGCTCATAACTAATTTTTAAACAATTCATAACCTCATCATAAACCCTAAGACATAAATAAGATAATTAAAAGATTTAACATCATGCATGCATATTCTTTCTCTCTTGAACATGAAGGATCTCCATCCTTGCACAAAAAAAGAATGCTTGACCTGTGAGGGCCTCCCTTGTGGTGGAGAACACCATTTCTAGCTGATTTGACCCATAACCTATTTCAGCATGCATTTAGGCATAAAAAATCTTAAAGCCTCTGTTAAAATAATGTGTCTAAAATGAAATAAAATTTGAAAAGATTTTTCATCTATAGATTAAGTCATATGCTTATACCACTCATGGTCTAATCTCTTAGGGAGTGTGTTTAGGACTTTATTGTCTCTTTCCCTAAATCTTGTAATTCATCGACTACATGGTTATTTAATCATAGAGAGGAGTGCCACCTGGTGGTTATAAGTCCAAAAGTGACAATTTATTCTCTTATGGTAAACCCTTATGTCCACTGCTTAAATTTAGGTCATGCTTTAGCTAGCTCCCTAGATTTAGATCTGGTAGCTATTTCCTTCGCTATGAGCATAAATCCTCACCTCTGCACAAACCTTGTGTTAGTGGATTATAAGCCCTAGTAATCTAATTAAATTTTAACTCAAAATATATAAATCTCCTCAACTTCAAAATTATAAAGCCCAACCATAGGATAAATTAGAATGATCACTAGTTTTAAGTATCATGAGCATTTTCTACTTATTTCATTTGGACTCCAAAAATAAGTCTTCTCCTTGAACTTTCCCAATTGATTTTCCAAATACGACAAATCCTTAGATAGTCTAACCTTGAAATCTTTGAAGATAATAATTATCTACTTTAATCGATAGCATTCTTAGAAAATTTTATTTCCTAAGAATTAACTATGGAGGCTTACCTCCATAGGGAACTTAAGAACCTAGTTTAATATAAACCCTACTTTATTTATCCATGTAAAGTAGGGGGAAAATCTTAGGTACATTCGAAGACCCATCATGCTTTAGGAGTCCTTATTATGTGATTAAGTCCATTGTAGGGTGATGCCTCTATCTTTCGAGATAGTACATTATACCCCAATGTTGTACCCGATCACCTCAAAAAGTACCCCTTACCCATACATCCAAAAATAAATAAAAAATAAAACCTACACCCTAAACTAAAAAAAAACCTAAACTGAAAATAAAATAAACAAAATAAAATAAACCTCAACCTAAACTAAAATAAACAAAACTAAAATAAATAAAACCTAAACCTAAACGTAAAATAAACTAAACCTAAACCCTAAACTAAAAAATAAATAAATAAACTAAAAATTAACCTAAACCTAAACAAAAAAGAAAACAAAACCTAAAAATAAACTTAAAATAAAAACCTAAAACATAAACCTAAAAAAATAAAATAAAAACCAAAACCTAAACCTAAAAATAAAAAATAAAACCTAAACCTAAGAAATAAAATAAAAATAAAACTAAACTAAAAAAATAAACCTAAACCTAAACTTTAACCTTAAAATAAACTAAACCTAAACTAAAATAAATGACTTGAAACAATAAATAAAACTAAATAAAAATAAAAATAAACCTAAATAAAATAAAAAATAAATATATTAAATTAAATAAAAAATAAACTAAATAAACCTAAACCTACCAGTTTATTTAATTTAAAAATAATAAAAGTAAATAAAAATAAAAAATGAAACCCTAACCTTAAACCCTAAAACTAACCCTAAACCTAAAATCCTAAACCCTAAACCTAAAACCCCTAAACCCTAAACTAAACCCTAAACCACCATAAACCCCCCCCTAACCTAAACCCTAAACCCTACTCAAATCCTAAACCTAAACCTAAAGTAACTAAATATATTAAAATATTAAACCTTAAACCTAATAAATCTAAAACTAAACAGTAAGAATGGGTGAACCCTCAGGAACTTCACTCAGATCTGGATCTAAGTGGAGGTGAAGGTGGAAATTATCGCTGGTGGTGGGGATTTAGAGGTCTTGTGGATATGGAGGTGGTGGGAGTAGTGGTTATGGAGGAGGTGGGAGGGCGACGAAGGTTCTGACCACGGTGGTGGTAGAGAAAGAGATCACGGATATGATGGTGGATCCTGCAACTCGAGAGACCGGGGGTGGTTTTGATTGTAATTGGAGAAATTGAAGAACTGCCAATCGGATCTACTACTTGTGGAACTATGTCTTTACATTAGAGATGATTCTAGTGATCTATGGTTTTTGATTTGCTTTATGTGTGCTCATTTTTGATCTATGTCATCACTTGTGTCTTAGAAAACTTGATGTGTTACTTGGTTTATGAAATTGAAAAGAAGAATTGTTGAATCTGAATTTGTTCTTTGCTAAAAAATAAATAAATAAAAAACTGAGAACCCTAAACTATAAACTAAAACCTGAACCCTATAGTTAAAACCTAAAACCTAAACCCTAAATACTAAACTAAATAAACCTAAACCTATCAGTTTACTTAATTATTTTTAAAAAACCCTAATCTCTAAACCCTAAACCCTAAACTCTAAATCCTAAACCCTAAACACTAAGCACTAAAACTAACCCTAAACGTAGAACACTAAACCCTAAACTCTAAACCCTAAACCCTAAATCGGAATCCGTCAACCCTAAAAATCCTAAACCCTAAACCCTAAACCCTAAACCCTAAACCATAAACCTTAACCCTAAATGCTAAACTCTAAAACCCTAAATCCTAAAACCCTAAACCCTAAACCATAAACCCTAAACCCTAAAAACCTAAAAACACCTAAACTAAATAAACCTAAAAATGGTATAAAACCTAAACTAAACCTAAACTTAAAAAATAAAATAAAATAAAATAAAAAAAAATAAAATAAAGTAATTTAAAACCTAAAAGAAGAGAAAAAAATAAAATAAACCTGGGTAAAAACCTAAATATAAAAATAAAACTAAAATAAAAAATAAAATAAACTTAAAATAAAATAAAATAAACTAAATAAAACCTAAACATAAAAATAAACCTAAAATAAAAAATTAAAACCTAAACCCTAAACTAAAAAAAATCTAAACCTAAAATAAAAATAAAATAAACCTAAACATATTATAATATAAACTAAACTAAAATAAATAAAACCTAAACCTAAACTAAATAGAATAAAATAAACTAAAAATAAACCTAAACCTAAACTAAAAAATAAAACCTAAAAATAAACCTAAATTGAAAACCTAAAACCTAAACCCTAAAATGCTAAAATCCTAAACCTAAACTAAATAAAACCTAAAAATAAAATAAATAAGGAAACCTAAACAAAAATAAAATAAATAATTAAAATAAAATAACAACATAAACTAAAACCTAAACCTAAACCTAAACCTAAAAAGAAAATAAAATAAAAATAAAACTAAACTAAAATAAAATAAATAAAATCCTAAAGTAAACTAAATATATGAAACCTAAATAAAATAAAAACTAAACCTAAAATAAAAATAAAATTAAATAAAAATTAAATTAAAACCTAACCCTAAAAAATAAACCTATAAATACAACATAAACCTATACTAAATAGAAGGAAAAAAATACATCAACTGAAAGAAAGAAAGTGAAATTACTCTTAAAAGTGAATGGTAAAGAATATGTATCAGATCCATTATCGGTATTTGTTAGACATAAATTCACTGGCATTCTATCCTTAATAATATTAAGTAATGATCAAACTCATAATTATCATTTTTACACTTGATAAATTAGAACAAATTATATAAAATACTTTATTCTTGATTTAATATTGATAACTATAAGTAATTCTTAAATAGTAGACATAATTTAATACTTTATTCTTTTTTTTTAGGTTTTATTTTTTATTTTAAAGTTGAGGTTTAGGATTTTATTTTATTTTTTTAGGTTTAGGCTTTAGGTTTTTATTTTAGGTTAATTTTTGGGTATTATTTTTTAGTTTCCTAAACCGTAAACGCAAACACTTAACCCTAAACCCTAAACCCTAAAATAAATAAACTAAACTAAATAAAAAAATCAACTAAATAAACTAAATAAACCTAAACTTACTAGCCTACTTAATTTTAAAAAAAACCTTGAACCCTAAACCCTAAACCCTAAATCATAAAACTAACACTAAACCCTAAACCCTAAACCCTATAAAACCCTAAACCTTAAACCATAAATTAAAAATATAATTAAAAATTTTAAAAAAACCCTAAGCCTAAACCCAAAACCCAAAATCGTAAACCCTCAACCTACAACCCAAAGCCCTAACCCCTAAAACTTAAAACCCCAACCCCTAAACCTAAAACCTCTGACCCTAAACTAAATCCTAAACACAAACCTAAACTCCTAAACCTACAAATCCTCAAACTAAACCTACCCTGTGAGCCTGATCCTAACTCCATGCCCTCTCCTCCCAGGCTAAACCTGGGCCAAAACCCTAAACCCTAAACTTAGACTTAAAACCTAAACCTAAATTAATAAACCTAAAAATTAAAAAAATAAAACCTAAAACTAAACTAAAATAAAATAACAAATAAGGACTAAACTAAAATAAAATAAACAAAAATGTTAACTAAACTAAAAAATAAACCTAATAAAATAAAATAAAATAAACCCAAACATAAAAATCTAAAATAAAATAAAATAAAACCTAAACCTAAAAAATAAATCTAAAAATAAAACCTAAAAATAAATTAAAATTAAACCTAAACCCTAAATTTAAAAAAAACTAAACCTAAAATAAAGAAAATAAAATAAACTAAACCTAAACTAAAATAAACTAAACTAAAATAAATAAAACCTAAACATAAACTAAATTAAATAAAAAAAATAAATAAACTAAAAAATAAAAATAAAAATAAACCTAAAGTAAAATTTAAAACCTAAACCTAAAAAATAAAATAAAACCTATACCTAAAAGTAAAAATTAAAACCTAAAATATAAAATAAATATAAAACTAAACTAAAAAATAAGCATAAACCTACACATGAACCTAAAAAATAACTTAAAATAAAAAACCTAAACAAAATTAAATAAGCCTAAAACAAATAAACTAAATTAAATATAAATAAAGTATAAGCCTGAATAAAAATAAAAAATACTAAAATAAATAAAAAATAAATTAAAGAAACTAAATAAACCTAAATCTACTGGTTTACCAAAAAAAAAAAAAATACACTAAACCCAAAACTCAAAATCCTAAACCCTAAACTCTCCATAAACTAACTAAACCACATGCCTACCCTAAACCCTAAAACCCTAAACCATAACCATAAACCTAAACTCCATGACCAACACTACTCTAACCTAACCCTAAACCAAAAAACCCACCCTAAACTCTACCTGACCCTAAACCCTGGGCCCTCCCTAACCACTAAACCCCACCCTAACTCTAAACCCTTGTGACACTAAATGGTAAACCCTAAACTCTAAACCCTATAATAACCTCCTGGACCCTAAACCCAAACTTACCTAAACCTAAACTAAATACCAAACTATAAACCTAAATAAAATCATAAAATAAAATAAAATGAAAACCTAAACTAAAACCTAAACATAAATAAATAAAATGAAAATGTAAAATAAAATAAATAAAACTTAAAAAATAAAATAAAATAAAGTGAGAATAAAAACCTAAATAAAATTAAAACTAAATGATAAAATACAATAAACAAATAAAATAAAATAAAACCTACCTAAACCTAAAAAATAAATAAAACCTCAAAAACTAAAAATTAAACCTAAAAGGAAAATAAAATAAACCTTAACGTAAACTGAAATAAATAAAATCTCAACCTAAACCTAAAATAAACTAAACCTAAACCTAAAATAAATTAAATAAAATAAACTAAAAATAAACCTAAACCTAAAATAAAAATAAAACCTAAAAAACCTAAAACCTAAAATAAAATAATAACCTAAACCTACTAAAAATAAAATAAACTAAACCTAAAAAATAAAATAAAAATAAAACTCAACTAAAAAATAAACTTAAACCTAAACCTAAACCTAAAAATAAATTAATATAAAAAACCTAAAATAAAATAAATAAACCTAAAATAAAATAAAATAAAAACCTAAACCATAAACTTTAAAAAAAATAACCTAAACCTAAAATAAACAAAAAAAACCTAAACCTAAATAAATAAACTAAACTAAAATAAATAAAACTTAAACTTAAAATAAATTAATCCTAAAGTTGAAACTAAATTGAAATAGAATAAACTAGAGAAAACCTAAACCTATAAAATAAAACCTTAAAATAAACCTAAAATAAAACCTAAAACCTAAACCTAAAAAAAAAAGAAACCTAAAAACCAAAATAAAAATAAAATTGAACCTAAAAATAAAATGAAAATAAAACTAAATTAAAAAATAAGCATTAACCTAGACATAAATCAAAAAATAAACTAAAGTAAAAAAAATAAACTAAAATAAATAAACCTAAAATAAATAAACTAAAAAAATAAAAATAAAAAATAAAATAAACTAAATAAACCTAATCCTACTGGTTTACATAAATTAGAAAAAAAACTGAAACCCTACACCCTAAACCGTAAACTCTAAACCCTAAACCCTAAAACTAACCCTAAACCATAAACCATCCACAACTCTCTAAACCCAAACTCCACTACTGAGCCCACCCTAAACCCTAAATCCTCCCTAAACCTCCCTCTGACCTAACCCTAATAAAACCTACCTCCACCTCCACTGACCTAAACCCTAAACCTCTAAATAAAACCTAAAGAAAATAGAAACTTAGATAAGATCATAAAATAAAATAAAATAAATACCTAAAATAAAACCTAAACCTAAACTCCTAAAAATAAAATAAAATAAAGTAAAATATAATGATACTAAACTAGACTAAAATAAAATAAAGATAAAATCCTAAATAAAATTAAAACTAAACATAAAATAAAATTAAAACCTAAAATAAAATAAAATAAAAACCTAAAAATAAATAAAAAATAAAACCTCAACCCCAAACTAAAAAAAAACTAAACCTAATATGAAAATAAAATAAACAAAATAAAATAAACCTAAACCTAAACTAAAATAAACAATACCTCAACCTAAACTTAAAAGAAACTAAAACTAAACGAAAACCTAAACTAAATGAAATAAGATAAACTAAACATAAACCTAAACCTAAACTAAAAAAGAAAATCTAAAAATAAACATAAAATAAAAACCTAAAACCTAAACCTAAATAAAAAAATAAAATAAACCTAAAAAATAAAATGTATGTAAACTCAACTAAAATTAACTACACTGCTAAAATAAACTAATATAAGACCTAAAATAAAATAAAATAAAACTTAAACTCTAAACTTTAAAAAAAAACCTACCAAATAAAATAAAAACTAAACCTAAACTAAAATAAACTAATCTAAAATAAATAAAACATAAACCTAAACCTATAAACTAAATAAAATAAACTAAACCTAAACCTAAATAAAATAAAACCTTAAAATAAACCTAAAATAAACCTAAACCTAAACCTAAAAAGATAATAAACCAAAATAAATAAAATAAAATCTAAACCTAAAAAAATGAATAAAACTAAAATAACTTGCATAAACTAAAAAATAAACTAAAATAAAACTTAAACTAAAATAACTTGCACTAATAAATAAACAAAATAGATAAAAAATCCTAAATAAAAATAAAAATAAAATAAACTAAATAAACCCACCCTAACCCTGACCCTAAACCCAAACCCCTAACCCTAAAACCCTAAACTCTAAACCTAAATCCTCATAACCCTACCACAAAACTACCATACCATAAATATACCTGACATGCACCCTGGCCCTAAAATTCTACTACTCCCTAAACCCATCCTTCTCACTCCACTCCCTACACTGACACTGACCTAAAGATCCTAAACTGGGCTTTAATACCACCACACCTACCACATTACCCTGAAATTTACCACCACCCAGGCCCACCCTTAACCCTAAACCTACTATGGAAGGCACAAAGGCTGAGCGCTGGGCCTCCTCCCTAACCCACTGAGCCTGATCCTATCATACCCTAAATTGAGACCTAATCCACTAAATAAAACTAAACTAAAATGAATAAATAAACCTAAACCTAAATAAAATAATAAAAAGAAATAAAATAAAAACATACTAAAACATAAACCTAAATTTATAAATAAAATAAATAAAAACCTAAACTAAACTAAAAATAAAATTAACCTAAGAATAAAGAACCTAAATAAAATAATAGCAAAACTTAATATAAAAATAAAATAAACCTAAAATAAAATTAAATCAAAACTAAAGAAAAACTTAAATCAAAAATATAAATTTTAAACTAAATAGAAAATAAAACATAAACCATAAACTAAAAAAAATAAAATAAAATAAAATAAACAAAATAAAATGAACCTAAACCAAAACTAAAATAGACTAAATTTAAATAAATAAAACCTAAATGTAAATTAAACTAAACCTAAACCTAAACTGAATAAAAAAATAAGCTAAAAATAAACATAAACCTAAATTATAATTAAAACCTAAAATTAAACATAAAATAAAACTTTAAAACCTAAACCTAAAAAATAAAATAAAAACCTAAACCTAAACCTATAAGTAAAAAATAAAAGCTAAACCTAAAACATAATATGAAAATAAAATTAACTAAAAATAAAGTTAAACTAAACCTAAACCTAAAATAAACTAAAATAAAAAAAGCCTAAACTAAAATAAATAAACTAAAATAAAAAACTAAACTAAATAAAAATAAAAAAATTTAATATACTAGATAAACCTAAAACTATGGATTTACTTAAATAAAATAAAAACTAAATGAGAAAAAATACCTAAAATAAAATAAAATAAAAACTAAATAAAAACCTAAACATGAAAAATAAACCTAAAAAACACTAAAAATAAATTAAAAAAACCTAAACCCTAAACTAAAAAAATCCTAAACATAAAATAAATAAAATAAAATAAACCTTAACCTAAACTAAAAACTAAACTAAAAAAAATAAAACTAAACCTTAAAAACACTTCTAAACCCTAAATTAAATAAATAAAATAAAACTAAACCTAAAACTAAAAAATAAAACCTAAAATAAACCTAAAAAAAAACCTAAACCTAAAATAAAATAAAATTTAAACCTAAACCAAAAAATAAAATAAAACCTAAAAAAATAAAATAAAACAAAACTAAACATAAAAATAAACATAAACATAAACCTAAAAATAAACTAAAATAAAAACTAAAATAAAATAAATAAGCTAAATAAATCTAACTAAATAAAATAAAAATAAACCTTAAAATTAAATAAACTAAAATAAATAAAATTAATATAAACTAAATAAATAAACTTATTGGTTTGATTAAAAAATCAGAACACTAAATCCTCCCTAAATCTACAACTAACTACCCAAACCCTAACAACCCTAAACTAAACTATGTAAAAAAATCTTAACTGATCACTGACCATAACTACCATCCCAAATAATAACCTGACCCTCCACATGAGCCTGACCCTAAACCTTCCTACCCTAAACCTAAACCCACCCACCCAGACCTCCCTCCACTAAACCTGACTAAAACCTAAAATAAAATAAATAAAAAACTTAAACCTCATAAATAAAATAAAAATAAATCAATTAAAAATCTAAACTAAAACCTAAACCAAAACCTAAACCTAAACCTAAAAATAAAATAAAATAACAAATATAAACTAAACTAAAATAAAATAAATAAAAACCTAAAGTAAATCAAAAAAATAAAATAAACCTAAAAATTAAAATCTTAAACAAAATAAAACCCAAATGTAAAATTAAAATAAAATTAAATAAAAACTAAATAAAAACCTAAACCTAAAAAATAAACCTTAAAATAAAACCTAAAAATAAATACAAAATAAAACCTAAACCTTAAACTAAAAAAAAACTTAAACCTAAAATAAACAAAATAAAATAAACCTAAAGCTAAACTAAAATAAACTAAGCTAAAATAAGTAAAACCTAAACCTAAACATAAAATAAACTAAACCTAAACCCTAAACAAATAAATAATAAACTAAAGAAGCTAAACCTAAACTAAATGATAAAATCTAGAAATAAACCTAAAATAAAACTTAAAGCCTAAACCTAAAAAAAATAAAACATAAACCTAAACAAATAAAAAAAATAAAACCTAAACCTAAAGATGAAAAATAAAACTAAACTAAAAAAATAAACATAAACATAAACTAATCCTAAAAAAAAACTAAAATAAAAAAAAAAACCTAAACTAGAATAAATAAACCTAAAATAAATAAACTAAACTAAATAAAAATAAAATAAAATAACCTAAATAAAATAAAAAATAAAATAAACTAAAATAAATAAATATAAAATAAAATAAATAAAATGAACTAAATATGAGCTCGGTTTATTTTTAAAGAACTTAAAAAACTCCAGGCAAATAAATCCTACCACAACCCTAAACCCTAAAACCTAACCTGCGTTTCCTAAACTGCCTAAACTAGGCCTAAACTGAGCCTGATCCTAAAATCTGAGCCAACCCTGGCCACTATGATCCATGGTACCCTACCCTAAACCCTAAACCCTTCTAACCTCCCTACCGGGACCACCCAGGCCCTTACCACTCCTACCCAACTCTCCTTAAACTGAGCCTAGGAAACTTTAAACCCTAAAATACACCCCTGGGCTCTCCCTCAACCCTCCCTAAAAATGTTAAACCCTAAACCCTGATCACTGACCTAAACTAAAATAAATAAATAACTAATTAAATAAAATATAAATAAATAAAATAAAATCAACTAGAATAAAGATAAATAAATAATCTACATGGTTTAATTTTTTAAAACCCAAAACCTTAACTCCACCCTGTGCCTCCCTACCCTAAACTTAATCACTGTGCCCTCTAAATCATAAAAAAACCCTGACCCTAAAACCCACAAACCCTAAACTAACCCTAAACCCTAAACCTTAAACCCTAAACCTTAAAAATCTTAAACCCTAAAGTCTAAACACTAAACCCTAAACCCTAAACCCTAAATCATAATCCCTAACCCTAAACCATAAACCTTAAAAGCATAAACCCTAAAACCTAAATCTTAAACCTTAAACTTTAAACCCTTAACCCTTACCCTAAAACCCTAAACCTAAACCTTAAATTCCAAACCCTAAACCTAAACCTATAGTTACTAAATAAATTAAAAAATAAACCTAAATCATAAAACCTATTGAACCTAAACATAAACCTAAACCCTAAGAATGGGTCAAACCTTGATGGCAAGAACATCACCGTCAACCAGGCTCAGTCTAGATCTATTAGTGGCGGTGAAGGTGGAGGCGGCAGTTACTATAGTGGTGGTTGGGGATCTAGAGGTGTTGGTGGATATGGAGGTGGTGGTCGGAGCAGTGGTGGTTATGGAGGCCAAAGGAGCGACGGAGGTTAGAACCATGGTGGTGGCGAAGGAAGAGATCGAGGATATAATTATGGATCCAGCTACTTAAGAGGCTTGTGTGGTTCTGATGGGAACTGAAGAAACTGAAGAATGGCTGATCCAATCTAATGTTTATGAAACTGATCCAATCTAATGTTCTTACTTGGCGTATCCTAAAAAACTTTATTCCTGTTGACTCTTTGTTGTGGGGTAAAGGGTTTTATTTACCCTCTAAATGTCAATGTTGTTCCCATATTGAGAATGTTAACCATATTTTTGTTAATGGGACTATTGCCTCTAAAATTTGGATTTGGTATGACAATCTATTCACACTATCAATTTTAATTATTCTTTTACTTTATATCAACTTCTTGAAGTTTACTTTGACAATGCAATTAAAGGTCATATTAAAATCATAATCGCCATTACTCTTATTTGGTTCATATGGATGGACCGAAATGAAGCTAAACATCATGGGATTCATATGAATCACATGAGGATTATTGCTAAAACTAAAAACAAAATTTGTGATTTATTTAAAGCCAATTTAATCCATCACAAGCATTTTAAAGGCTGTAAATCTATGCTAATAAATTGGTCCTCAACCTTCCAGACCAGTTTTACTATCGAAATGATAGAATAGTTTTTTGGAAAAAACCTCTTGATCATATTATTAAAATTAATCTGATGGCTCTCTCATAATGGCTCGGGTTGTGGAGGCATTTTCAGGGATTCTAAGGGTATTGTTCTATGTGTATTTGCTTATCCCCTTATTTCCAGCATTGTTCCTTATACTGAGCTTATGGCTGTCCACAAAGCTCTAGAAATTTGTCTTCAAAATGACTGGCTCAATATTTGGATAGAGGTGGATGCTCTTCTACTGATTGACCTTTTGACTTCTACCAATATGGGCAACGCTTGTTTGTATTACCTCCTCAAGCAAACTAGGGCTCTTCTCTCTCAACTGAATTTTACCATCACTCATGTTTGGCGTGAAGGTAACGCATGTGCTGATTACCTTGCAAATCTGGGTGCAAGATTAGACAGTATCATCCTCTTTAATCAATTTACATTACCCAAATACTTAGTGCGGTTAACTTGGACAATTGGCTTCCTTACCAGTCTAACTCTCCTCTTAGTCTCTCTTTTTTGGTTTTGTTCCCTTGTGTTCTAACTCTCCTTGACATTTTTCTTTTACTTAGTTATATTTTACTTCATTTTTGCATGAAGAGGACATTTGGTTTTTTTGATACTTATCATCCTCGATGTTGTTTTCGGAACGGACCCCATTCATCATGCCATTTCTGTTTTAAGGTTTCTTTGGTGGGATCTTCTGGGGTGCTTTCTTCCTTTCTTCCTCCTGCTATCGATGTTCTTTGCAGGCTTTCTCACAGGTTAATGCTGACCTTCTTACTCTTAATGGTTGACTTATGTTGCAATAGTTGCTCTAATGGGAGTGACTCTCGATTGCCGATTATTTACTTTGGGTTCTTACTCATTTGGGTGGTAGAATCATATATCTGATCTTTGTTTATATTGTAATCTGCATCTATTGGGTCTATCTTTGTTACCTTCTTGGATTGGAGTGCCTTTTACGTTAGTGTGGTACTATAGTATGTTACTGTTCTTTGCTTTAAGACTTTGGATGGTTGTGGATTTGGTTTATCGATTATTTGTTTACAGACTCTTGTCTTAACGCTATAATATCCCTTTTAGTGTTATTAGTATTGTGCAGATCACTATGCCTTATCAATTGTTCTACTTGATCATAAACTATGGTTGGTATACTCTCAATGACTGTTATTTTGGCAAGCATGTGGGGTATTTCTCCAAGGATTGTGGGCTGAATAGGGATATTGTTATTTCTTTGTATGAATGTTCCTTATGTGGTAGTTTTTCTGAGGCTGATTTGGTTCCTTGAGGCTTCTGTCAATCTTGCTGTCTTTGGTTTTATTTTCCAGGCACAACAAGCTTGGATTTTCTCAATGGATCATTATCCTGCATTTGCTGTGATTGTGGGTAATTTTGTATTCATTGATTTTTGGTTTTCTATTTTCCTTGTCTAGCAAGATGCCAACATCTAGATTGTTGTTTGTCCTTGTTGTGGTCTTCTCTCCATTTGTTATGTTATGAACATGCCTTTTTTAAATATCCTTTTTTTTGTTATGCTGGAAGGGCATCAATGGTTTATCTTATAAGCATAATGGGATTATTGGCAATCCTATTGGTTATTATTGTCACTATCCTTGGCAGTGTTGGATTATGGTGATTAAGCACATTCTTGCGATCCGATTTCTCGAATGTAATTTGCTTGGGGTGGGTGCTATTCATTATCTATCCTTCCATTTACTTATATATATAATTTTGGGTGGCCTCTTGGCGGTGGTTGGTCTTAGTATCTGTTTATTGGTACTAGATTGTGTTTGCAGGGTTGGTTTACCTTGACATGTTGTTGATTGCTTGGTGGACTTTGCTTTGAACCCCTTTTGGTCTTTTAGTTGCTTATCATCGGACTAATGTGATCTATCATATCTACTTTGTTTCTTTCATCCTCTCTCTGATAAACCTGCATCTGTTGCTCTATTTATATTGGATGGGAGGCATTATGACATGCTAGCTGGTTTTTGTTGTTTTGATTATTTCATGTCCTAGAAATTTCCTGGCTTGGTTTATCTGGCCACCCTTGTTGGCTCCTTCTATGTTGGCTGCAAGATTTCTGGGTCCTTCGTTCAGCAAACATTTACTGCTCTTGATGCTCTGATGGTGATGGTTTTTGGAGATTTCTGTCTGTGTTGCGGCCTTCAAGATAACTGCTTTTATGGCCTAATATCTACTCTGATTGGGAGGTTTTATGGCCAATCTGTAGTCCTTCCCTATCTCGAATGTTGCCATCTTCATTGTTGCTGTCTTGGCTATTTTTTTCTTTGGTTATCCATTGTCCTATCCTTTTTTGCATTCTATTTTACATTGTTGCATTACTTGTTTCTTGTTGGGGTTGGCTTTATGCCGTGCTATTTTACACAGGGTTCATCTCACGAATCTTTGTAATTTGCATACCATTGTCTCTATTCTATCTCGGTCAGTTTGGTTTGTGCAATTTTTTTGGTTGTCTATTCGAAAGAGTGGTGTTATGGGAAGTTGTTGCCTTTTGTTGTCTTGTTCTCTCGATTATCTGTTGAAATTTTGGATTATCGAATTTTGACGGTATCTTTGCCATTTGTAGCTCTAAATGTCCTTACTTGTTGTTAGTTTTTGTGTTGAGCTATGCGCCTTCCTTTACAATTATCTTTCTCCACTCATATGGACATAAAAGGGGTTTTTTCAAAGTTTCAATTATATATCTTATGATGGTAACTATAAGATCACCGACTTGATTAGCATGATCGCAGTTGTTATCTCATATGCTATTTTTTTGGTGGTGGGTTTATATGTCGGTTTCACTTTGATATGAGGCTCTAGCTAAGATGACTAATTCCCCATGTTTATATAGCGTGATGACTATATTTATATCTTTCTTGAATGTTAGTTATGGCTAATTTTTATAAAATAAAGTGCATCTTATCATGTATAGAACAAGTGCTAAGTGTTGAGACTATAGTTGACACATAAGTATCACTAATTTTAACAAGAGGCTAATAAGTTAACCAATCAACAAAATTCAAGAAAGATAAAAGAGTTTCCAATTCATGAAAAATACATCCCATTCCCAATTACCTCTTCGAAAAGAGTTTCCAATTCATCCTCCTTGAGATTCCATTTTCTTTGAAATGAACATTAACTTACTCTATAAGAATGATCGAACAACTTACCATTTAGCTCTTTACAATTACCTCTCTATTTCAGATATGATTGTGTTTAGATTGCTGTAATAAAGTTCATAAGACTATCAACAATGGGTGTTACCTCCTCGTTTGTTGGCTATCATGGTCGTGATGTTTTCACCCCTTTGGTATGGTAGTAGCTCATGTGATGTAACCCTTCTAATGAAGTTTGGATGCTCAATTTTGCATCTGCCCCAATTTGGTGTGATTGAGCCTAAGCCGTCTTTATCAACTTTCCCTATTATCGCTCTTAGTTATTATTGTTTTCATTTATCTCTCTATTTGTATTATTTTACCTGCTCTAATCTCCTCTCTACTGTCACTTTGTAGGTGATTCTCCCTTGTTCACTTGCGTTTGTTCCATATTACCAAGCTCTCTACAACCATCGAGCATTGGCCTTAATCTTCCTTTCGATTATTATGTTAGCCATATTGTATCTTTTGATTGCTTTAATGTTTTCTCTTGCTTTTGGATATACTTAGATGGGGATTTACTCCTTAGGCTGATTGTAGTTCTTTGAGCAGTAGATTCAGAGTTTATCCTCTTTAAGGATCTTGTAACCTTTTTTTTGTGGCAATAAAATACCCCCGTATAATGGGGTTTCTTTAAAAAAAAAAACCTAAACCCTAAAACTTAAACCCTATAAACCCTAAACCCAAAGCCTAAACCCTAAACCCTAAATCCTAAAACCCTAAACCCTAAACTCTAAATGATCAACCCTAAACACATAAAAGCCTAAACCAAAACTAAATAAAACCTAAAAATAAAATAAATAAATAAACTTAAACCTAAATAAAATAAAAAATAAAATAAAAATAAAACCTAAACTAAAATCTAAACTTAAACCTAAACCTAAACCTAAAACTAAGAATAAAATATAATAAAAGAAATAAAAACTAAAGAAAAATAAACTAAATAAAAACCTAAACTAAATTAAAAAAATAAAATAAACCTAAAACTAAAAAAACCTAAACAAAATAAAAGCTAAACTTAAAGTAAAAATAAAATAAACCTAAAGTAAACTAAAATAAAAACTAAATAAAAACTTGAACCTAAAAAATAAAAATAAAATAATAACCTAAAAAAAAATCTAAACCCTAAACTTAAAAAAACTAATCCTCAAATAAACAAAATTAAATTAAAATAAACCTAAACTAAACTAAACTAAACTAAAAGAAATATAACCTAAACCTAAACCTAAAATAAACTAAATTGAAATCATAAACAAAATAAAAAAAAGTAAAAATAAACCTAAACCTAAACTAAAAAATAAAACCTAAAAATAAAACTAAAATAAAAACCTAAAACCTAAACCTAATCTTAAAAATAAAAATTAAAACCTAAACATATAAAATAAAATAAAAATAAAACTAAACTAAAAAAATAAACATAAACATAAACCTAAACAAAAAAAAAGAACTAAAATAAAAAACATAAACTAAAATAAATAAACCTAAAATAAATAAACTAAACTAAATAAAAATAAAAAATAAACCTAAAGGAAATAAACTGAAGTTAATAAAAAATAAATTAAATAAACTAAATAAACCTAAACCTATTGGTTTACTTAATTTAACAAAAAAAAATCAAAACCCTAAACCCTAAACCCTAAACCCTAAACCCCAAACCATAAAACTAACCCTAAACCCTAAACCTTAACCCTAACCCTAAATCTTAAACCATAAACCCTAGACCCTAAAAACCTAAAACCCTTAACCCTAAACCCTAAAAACCTAAAACCCTTAACCGTAAACCCTAAACAAACCCTAAACCCTAAACATTAGACTTCAAAAACCTTAAACCCTAAAGCCTAAAAACTAAACACTAAACCCTAAACCCTAAACCCTAACCCTAAACCTTAAACCATAAAACCCTAAATCCTAAATCTTAAACCCTAAACCTTAAACCCTAAACACTTAAAAACCTAAACCTAAACTAAATAAACCCTAAAATTAAAATAAATAAATAAACCTAAACCTAAAAATGAAATTCAATAAAAAATAAAAATAAACTAAAATAAAATTAATAAAAACATAAACTAAACTTAAAAATAAAATAAATCTAAGAATAAAAAAACTAAATGTTAAATAAAAATAAAATAAACCTAAAATAAACTAAAATAAAAACTAAATAAAACCATAAACCAAAATAATAAACTTAAAAGTAAAACTAAACCCTAAACTAAAACAAAATTTAAACCTAAAATCAAAATAAAATGAAATAAACCAAACTTTAATGAAAATAAAATAAATTAAAATAAATAAAACCTGAACCTAAACCTAAAATAAACTAAACCTAACCTAAACCTGAACTAAATAAAATAAAATAGACTAAAAATAAACCTAAACCTAAACTAAAAAATAAAACCTAAAAGTAAACCTAAAACTTAAGCCTAAAAAATAAAATAAAAATAAAAATCAAATAAAAATAAACCTAAACCCAAAAAAGATAAAATAAAAACCTAAACCTAAACCTAAAAATAAAATATGAAGCCTAAACCTAAAAAATAAAATAAAAGACAAAACTCAACTAAAAAATACTAAACATAAACTTAAACATAAGAAATAAACTAAAATATAAAACCTAAACAAAAATAAATAAACTAAAATAAATGAAAATTAAAAAAACTAAATAAAAATAAAAAGTCAATTACTAAAATAAATAAAAAATAAACTAAATAAACTAATTTATCCTAAACCTACTAGTTTACTTAAATAAAAAAAACTCTAATCCCTAAATCCTAAACCATAAACCCTAAACAAAAAAATTAACCCTAAACCCTAAATTGTAAACTTCCAACACTAAACCTACAACCTACAACCCTAAATCCTAAACCTTAAAAGCTAAGACCTAAACCCTTAACCCTAAACCCTAACCCTAAAACCATAAACTGTAGCACCCTAAACCCTAAACCTCAAACCCTAAACCCTAAATGCTAAACACTAAACCCTAAACCCTAACCCTAAACCTAAACCCTAAACCCTAAACCTAAACCCTAAGAATGGGCAAATTTAACCAGTGAACATCATCACAACCAAGCTCAATTTAGATTTGCAGTGAGGAGGAAGGTGGAGGCGGTAGTTATTGTGCTGGTGGTGGGGGATCTGGAGGTGCTGGTGGATATCGAGGTGGTGATCAGAGTAGTGGTGGTTATGGAGGTGAGGGAGCGACGGAGGTTACTGCCATGGAGGTCATCTCCATTATGTCCTATTATGTCTCAAATTCTCATTTAATTTAAGTATATTATAGTCAATTTTTATACATCTTAAGCATGTCTTTTTTTAAGTCTACCTCTACCTTTCTTAACATAAGGAAAATATAATGCATCTACTCTCCTAACTGGGTCATTAGATGATAAATTCTTTATGTGGCCAAACCATCTAAGGTGACTCTCTCTAATCTTATCTTCCACTAGAGCTACTCCAACCTTTTCTTGAACTTACTCATTTTGCATTTTATCTCTAAGAGTAAATCCACTCATCCACCTAAGCATCCTCATCTCTGCAACACTTAACTTAGTCTCATGCTTCTCTTTTATTGGCCAACATTTTGCACCATAAATCATTGCACGACTTACCACCATCTTATAAAATTTTCCCTTAAGTTTAGGTGGTATGTTTCTATCAACAACAGGCCAAATGCATTCCTCCACTTCAACCATCCATCTTGAATTCCACTAATAACATCTCCATCTATTTCACCATCATTTTGAACAATAAAGCCTAAATATCAGAATTGCTCACTCTTTTTAATGACTTGTTCACTTAATGTCACAACACTACCACTATAACTTCTATAACTAAAATTACACTTGATATATTCAATTTTAGATCTACTTAAATGATAATTTTTAAACTCTAAGGTTAACCTCTATAATTCAAGTTTCTCTTGGACTCCTTCTCTAGTCTTATCAACCGGAAGAATGTCATCAGCAAAATCCATACACCAAGCTACATCTTCTATAAATGCCTAGTAAGAACACCCACAACTAAAGAAAAAAAGATAAGAGCTTAAAGTAGATCCTTGATGTAATCCAACTGAAATAGGAAAATATTTTGTCAATCCTCCTTATGTTTGGACATAAGTAACAACTCTAGTATACATATCCTTAATGACTTGAATATAACCAATATTAACTCCTTCATTTTCTAGAACTCTCCAAATAAAACCTCAACCTAAACCTAAAATAAACTAAACCTAAACCTAAACCTAAAGTAAATTAAATAAAATAAACTAAAATTAAACCAAAACCTAAAATAAAAATAAAACCTAAAAATAAACATAAAATAAAAACCTAAAACCTAAACCTAAAAAAATAAAATAATAACCTAAACCTGAACCTAAAAATAAAAAATAAAACCTAAACCTTAAAAATAAATAAAAAATAAAACTCAACTAATAAATAAACTTAAACCTAAACCTAAACCTATAAATAAACTAATATAAAAAACCTAAAATAAAATAAATAAACCTAAAATAAAATAAATTAAAACCTAGATCAGAAACTTTTAAAAAATAACCTAAACCTAAAA
This sequence comes from Cymbidium sinense, assembly GCA_021442155.1. Classification (NCBI taxonomy): domain Eukaryota; kingdom Viridiplantae; phylum Streptophyta; class Magnoliopsida; order Asparagales; family Orchidaceae; genus Cymbidium; species Cymbidium sinense. Next base: position 47,452,457 of record CM038214.1, on the reverse strand, counting down.
TAAATAAAAAAAACCTAAACCTAAACTAAAATAAACTAAACTAAAATAAATAAAACCTAAACTTAAAATAAACTAAACCTAAAGTTGAAACTAAATAAAATAGAATAAACTAGAAGAAAACCTAAACCTAAACTATAAAATAAAACCTTAAAATAAACCTAAAATAAAAACCTAAAACCTAAACCTAAAAAAAAAAAAAAAACCTAAACCTAAACCAAAAAATAAAAAAAATAAATTTTGAACCTAAAAAATAAAATGAAAATAAAACTAAATTAAAAAATTAACATTAACCTACACATAAACCAAAAAAATAAACTAAAGTAAAAAAAATAAACTAAAATAAATAAACTAAACAAAATAGAAATAAAATTAAAATAAACTAAATAGACCTAAACTTACTGGTTTACATAAATTAGAAAAAAAACCCTGAAACCCTACACCCTAAACCATAAACCCTAAACTCTAAATCCTAAACCCTAAAACTAACCCTAAACCATAAACCATAAACCTACAACCTACAACTCTAAACCCAAAAACACCTAAACCTTAAACCCTAAACTAACTTGAAACCATAAACCCTAAATCCTAATCCCTAAACCCTAATGCTAAACCCTAAACTCTAAACCCTAACCCAAAACCCTAAATAATAAAACCCTAAACCCTAAAACTCTAAACCCTAAACCCTAAACCCTAAAAACCTAAAAACCTAAACCTAAACTAAATAAAACTTAAAAGTAATTAAAAAAACTTAAACCTAAATAAAATCATAAAATAAAATAAAATAAATACCTAAACTAAAACCTAAACCTAAACCTAAAAATAAAATAAATAGAAACCTAAACTAGACTAAAAATAAAATAAACCTAAAATAAAAACTTAAATAAAATTAAAACTAAACATAAAATAAAAATTAAAAAAACCTAAAATAAAATAAAATAAAAACCTAAAAATAAATAAAAAATAAAACCTCAACCCCAAACTAAAAAAAACTAAACCTAATATGAAAATAAAATAAACAAAATAAAATAAACCTAAACCTAAACTAAAATAAATAATACCTCAACCTAAACCTAAAAGAAACTAAACCTAAACCAAAACATAAATTAAATGAAATAAGATAAACTAAACATAAACCTAAACCTAAACTAAAAAATAAAATCTAAAAATAAACATAAAATAAAAAAACCTAAACCTAAACCTAAAAAATAAAAAAAATCATAATCCTAAAAAATAAAATAAAAGTAAAACTCAACTAAAAAATTAACATAAACCTACACCTAAGCCTAAAAAATAAACTAATATAAGAAACATAAAATAAAATAAAATAAAACTTAAACTCTAAACTTTTAAGAAAAACCTAAGCCAAAAATAAATAAATAAAACCTAAACCTAAACTAAAATAAATAAAATCTAAACCTAAACCTAAACTAAACTAAACCTAAACCAGAAACTAAATAAAATAAAATAAACTAAAAGAAAACCTAAACCTAAACTATAAAATAAAACCTTAAAATAAAAACCTAAAACCTAAACCTAAAAAAAATAAAATAAAACCTAAACCTAACCAAAAAAATAAAAAAATAAAACCTGAACCTAAAAAACAAAAATGAAAATAAAACTAAAATAAAAAATAAGCATTAACCTACACATAAACTAAAAAAATAAACTAAAATAAAAAACTTAAACTAAAATAACTTAAACCTAAACAAATAAACTAAATAAAATAGAAATAAAAAATAAACCTAAATAAAAAAATAGACTAAATAAACCTAAACCCTAACCCTAACCCTAACCCTAAAGCCAAAACCCAAAACCCAAAACCCTAAACACTAAACCCTAAACTCTAAACCCTAAACCCTAAACCCTAAACCCTAAACCCTAAAACTAACCCTAAACCATAAACCATAAACCTACAATAACCCTAGCCTTAAACATCTAAACTAACTAAACCCTAAACCCTAAACTAAATCTAAACCTAAACCCTAAACCCTAACCTATAACCTTAAACTAAATCCTAAAACTTAAACCTAAACCTAAACTCTAAATCCTTAACTTAAACAAACCCTAAACCTAAAATCATAAACCTAAAGCCCAAAACCTTAAACCTTAATCCCTAAACTAACCCTAAACCCTAAGCTAACCCTAAACCCTAAACACTAACCCTATGGCCTAAAAACTTGAACCCTAAAGCCTAAACACTAAACACTAAACCCTATACCCTTAAACCCTAAACCCTAAAACCATAAACCCTAAATCCTAATCCCTAAACCCTAAACCCTAAAAATTGAAAAACCTAATCCTAAACTAAATAAAACCTAAAAATAAAATAAATAAATAAATAAACTTAAACCTAAATAAAATAATAAAAAGAAATAAAATAAAAACATACTAAAACATAAACCTAAATTTATAAATAAAATAAAAATAATTAAAAATAAAATAAAATAAATAAATACCTAAACTAAAAAATAAAATTAACCTAAGGATAAAAAACTTAAATAAAATAATAGCAAAACTTAATATAAAAATAAAATAAACCTAAAAGAAAATTAAATCAAAACTAAATAAAAACTTAAATCAAAAATATAAATTTTAAACTAAATAAAAAATAAAACATAAACCATAAACTAAAAAAACCCTAAGCCTAAAATAAAAATAAAATGAACCTAAACCAAAACTAAAATAGACTAAATTTAAATAAATAAAACCTAAACATAAATTAAACTAAACCTAAACCTAAATTGAATAAAATAAAATAAGCTAAAAATAAACCTAAACCTAAATTATAAAATAAAACCTAAAATTAAACATAAAATAAAACCCTAAAACCTAAACTTAAAAAAATAAAATAAAAACCTAAACCTAAACCTATAAGTAAAAAATAAAAGCTAAACCTAAAACATAATATGAAAATAAAATCAACTAAAAAATAAAGTTAAACCTAAACCTAAACCTAAAAAATAAACTAAAATAAAAAAAGCCTAAACTAAAATAAATAAACTAAAAATAAACAAACTAAACTAAATAAAAAATAAACCAAAATAAAAATTAAAAATAAACTTAGAGATATACCTAAACCTATGGGTTTACTTAAATAAAATAAAACTAAATGCAAAAAAAAATACCTAAAATAAAATAAAATAAAAACTAAATAAAAACCTAACCATGAAAAACAAACCTAAAAAACACTAAAAATAAATAAAAATAAAACCTAAACCCTAAACTAAAAAAAATCCTAAACATAAAATAAATAAAATAAAATAAACCTTAACCTAAACTAAAATAAACTAAACTAAAAAAATAAAACCTAAACCTTAACCTAAAAAACACTAAACCTAAACCCTAAATTAAATAAATAAAATAAATTAAAAATAAACCTAAACTAAACTAATAAAAACCTAAAAATAAACCTAAAAAAAGCTTAAACCTAAACCTAAAAAAAATAAAAACTTAAACCTAAACCAAAAAATTAAAAAATTAAACCTAAACCAAAAAATTAAAATAAAAACAAAACTAAACATAAAAAATAAACATAAACATAAACATAAACCTAAAAAATAAACAAAAATAAAAAACCTAAAATAAAAATAAATAAACTAGAAATAAATAAACCAAGCTAAATAAAAATAAAAAATAAACCTAAATAAAAAATTAAATTAACTAAAATAAATAAAAAATTAACTAAATAAACTAAATAAATATAAACTTATTAGTTTACTTAATTAAAAAAATCCTTGAACACTAAACCCTAAACCCTAAATCGTAAACACTAAAACTAACCTTAAACCCAAAACCCTAAACTAACAACCCTAAAACCTAAACCCTATATAAAAAAATAAAAAAAATCTTAACCCTAATCCCTAAACCTTAAAACAAACCCTAAACCGTAAACCCAAAACCTATAACCCTAAACCCTAAACCCTAAACCATAAAACCTACAACCCGAAACCCTAAACCCTAAACCCAAAACCCCAAACCCAACACCCTAAACCCAAAACTAAACCTTAAAAACCTAAAAACCTAAACCTAAACAAAATAAAACCTAAAAATAAAATAAATAAAAAACCTAAACCTCAATAAAATAAAATAAAAATAAATCAATTAAAAATCTAAACTAAAACCTAAACCAAAACTTAAACCTAAACCTAAAAATAAAATAAAATAACAAATAAAAACTAACTAAAATAAAATAAATAAAAGCTTAAAGTAAATAAAAAATAAAATAAACCTAAAAATTAAAATCCTGAATAAAATAAAATCCAAATGTAAAATTAAAATAAAATTAAATAAAAATTAAATAAAAACCTAAACCTAAAAAATAATCCTTAAAATAAAACCTAAAAATAAATAAAAAATAAAACCTAAACCTTAAACTAAAAAAAAACTTAAACCTAAAATAAACAAAATGAAATAAACCTAAAGCTAAACTAAACTAAACTAAAATAAATAAAACCTAAACCTAAACATAAAATAAACTAAACCTAAACCCTAAATAAAATAAATAAAATAAACTAAAAAGAAGCCTAAACCTAAACTAAAAAAATAAAATCAAGAAATCAACCTAAAATAAAAACTTAAAGCCTAAACCTAAAAAAATAAAATAAAAACATAAACCTAAAAACAATAAAAAATAAAACCTAAACCTAAAAGATGAAATTGAAATAAAACTAAACTAAAAAATAAACATAAACATAAACTTAATCCTAAAAAATAAACTAAAATAAAAAAACCTAAACTAGAATAAATAAACCTAAAATAAATAAACTAAACTAAATAAAATAAAAAATAAACTTAAATAAAAATAAAAAATAAAATAAACTAAAATAAATAAATAATAAACTAAAATAAATAAAAATGAACTAAATAAACCTAAACCTACTAGTTTAATTACTTTTAAAAAAAGAACCTTAAGCCCTAAAGCCTAAACCCTAAACCGTAAATCCTAAACCCTAAACCCTAAAACTAACCCTAAGCTCAAACCTAATCCTAAACTTTAAACCCTAAACCCTAAACCCTAAACCCTAAACCCTAAACCCTAAGTCCTAATCCCTAAATACTAAACTTAAGTACTAAACCCTAACTCTAATCCCTAAACCCTAAACCCTAAACCCTAAAACCCTAAACGCTAAACACTTAACTAACCCTAAACCCTAAGCCTTAAAGCCTAAACCCTAATGCCTAAACCCTAAACCCTAAACTAACCCTAAACCCAAAGCTAACCTTAAACCCTAAAGCAAACACTAAACCTTAAACTCTAAGCCCTCAACCCTAAACCCTAAAAAATGTTAAACCCTAAACCTTAGTCATTAACCCTAAACTTAAATAAATAAACCTAAAATAAATAAACAAAACTAATTAAAAATAAAAAATAAACCTAAATAAACATAAAAAATAAAATCAATTAAAAGAAATAAAAAATGAACTAAATAAACCTAAACCTATCAATTTAATTAATTTTTTTTAAAAGAAGCCAATAACCTAAACTAACCCTACACCCTAAACCATAAACCCTAAAACCCTAAACCTTTAACAAACCCTAAACCCTAAAACCTAAACTATAAACCCTAAACTAAACTCCCTAAAACTAAACACTAAACTTTAAACTCTAAAACTCTAAATCTATCCTAAAACTAAAACCCTAAACCCTAAACCTAAACTCCCTTAAACCCTAAACTAAAACCTTAAACCTAAAACCTAAATTTAAACCTTAAACCCTAAACCTAAACTTATAACCTAAATAAATTAAAAAATAAACCTAAACCCTAAAACCTAATGAACCTAAACATAAACCTAAACCCTAAGAATGGGCAACCTTGATGGCGTGAACATCACCAACCAGCTCGCCTAGATATATTAGTGGAAGGTGGAGGCAAGCAGAAGTGGTGGTGGGGATCTAGAGGTGTTGGTGGATATGAGGTGGTGGTCAGAGCAGTGGTGGTTATGGAGGCCGGAGGAGTGACGGAGGTTACAACCATGGTGGTGGCGGAGGAAGAGATCGAAGATATAATTGTGGATCCTACTTGAGAGGCTTGTGTGGTTCATGGGAACCAAAAAAAAAAAGAACGGTCAATCTAATGTTTATAAACTGTCTTTCGTAGAGATGGTTCTAGTTATCTAGATTTTTTATTTGCTTTATGTGCTCATTTTTTATCTATGTTGTGTTATGTGAAAACTTGGTGTTACGTTATTGATGCAATCAAAAGAAATGTTAAATTTGAATTTATTCTGTTGAAAAAAACCAAAACCCTAAATCCTAAACTAAAAGCTAAACCTAAACCTAAACCTAAACCCTAAACCCTAAACCCTAAAACCTAAACCCTAAACCCTAAATCAACTAAACACTAAACCCTAAAACAAACCTAAACCTAAAACCTAAAACCCTAAACCCTAAACCCTAAACCCTAAAACCCTAAACCCTAAACCCTAAATCTAAAACCTAAACCCTAAACCCTAAATTGTAAACCCTAAACCCTAAACACTAAACCCTAAACCCCAAACCCCAAACCCTAAACTCTAAACTAACCCTAATCCCTAAACCCAAAAAAGCTAAAAAGCTAAACCTAAACTAAATAGAACTTAAAAATAAAATAAAAAAAATCTAAACCAAAATAAAATAAAAACATAAACTAAAAACCTAAACGTAAACCTAAACCTAAAATGAAAATAAAATAAAAAATAAAAACCCAAACAAAAAATAAACTAAACCTAAACTAAACCTAAAAAAAAAATAAAAAATAAACCTAAACTAAATTAAAAAATATAAACCTAAAACCTAAACCTAAAAAAGTAAAATAAAAACCTAAACCTAAACCTAAAATAAAAAAGAAAAAAAAAAAATAAAATAAAAATAAAACTAAATGAAAATAAATCTAAACTTAAACTTGAGGAATGCAGATAAACCTAAACTACATAAAATTTAAAAATAAAATAAATAAGTAAACCTAAACCTAAATAAAATATAATAAATATAATAAAATAAAAACCTAAACTAAAACCTAAACCTAAACATAAAATAAAACAAAATAAAACTAAAACTAAACAAATAAAATAAATAAAAACCTAAATAAAACTAAAAAAAATAAAAATCTTAAATACATTAAAACCCAAATGTAAAATAAAAGTAAAATAAACCTAAAATAAAATAAAATTGAATAAAAACCTAAACCTAAAAAATAAACCTGAAAATAAATAATAAATAAAACCTGAACCACAAACTAAAAAAAAACCCTAAACCTAAAATAAATAGAATAAAATAAACCTAAACTAAAATAAATAAAACCTAAACCTAAAATAAACTAAGCCTAAACCCTAAACTCAATATAATAAAATAAACTAAAAATAAACCTAAACCTAAATTAAAAATAAAACCTAGAAATAAACCTAAAATCAAAATATAAAACCTAAACTTAAAAAAATAAAATAAAAACCTAAACCTAAAAACTAAACTAAAATATAAAACCTAAACTAAAATAAATAAACCTAAAATAAATAAACTAAATTAAATAAAAATGCTTAAATAAAAATAAAAAATAAAATAAACTAGCATAAATAAAAAATAAACTAAATAAGCTAAATAAACTTAAACCTAACAATTTGCTTAATTAAAAAAACCCTAAACCCTAAATCCTAAACCTTAAAACCTATATCCTAAACCCTAAACTATAATCCTTAAACCCTATACCTAACCCTAAACCATTAATAAAACCCTTAACCTACAACCCTAAACCTTAAACCCTAAACCCTATACCATAAACCTAAACCCTAACCCCCAACCCTAAACCTTAAATAGCCTAAACTCTAAACCCTAAACCCTAAACCCTAAAACCCTAAACCCTAAACCCTAAACCTTAAACACCAAACCCTAAACCCTAAACCCTAAACCCTAAACCCTAAATGGTCAACCCTAAAAACATAAAAGCCTAAACCCAAACAAAATAAAACATAAAAATAAAAAAAATAAGAAAACTTAAACCTAAATAAAATAAAAAATAAATAAAAATAAAACCTAAACTAAAATCTAAACTTAAACCTAAACCTAAACCTAAACTAAGAATAAAATATAATAAAAGAAATAAAAACTAAACAAAAATAAAATAAATAAAAACCTAAACTAAACTAAAAAAATAAAATAAACCTAAAACTAAAAAACCTAAACAAAATAAAAACTAAACTTAAAATAAAAATAAAATAAACCTAAAGTAAAATAAAATAAAAACTAAATAAAAACTTGAACCTAAAAAATAAAATAAAATAATAACCTAAAAAAAATCTAAACCCTAAACAAAAAAAACCTAATCCTCAAATAAACAAAATTAAATTAAATTAAACCTAAACTAAAATAAACTAAACTAAAAGAAATATAACCTAAACCTAAACCTAAAATAAACTAAGTCGAAACCATAAACCAAATAAAAAAACTAAAAATAAACCTAAACCTAAACTAAAAAATAAAACCTAAAAATAAAACTAAAATAAAAACCTAAAACTTAAACCTAATCTTAAAAATAAAAATTAAAACATAAACATATAAAATAAAATAAAAATAAAACTAAATAAAAAAATAAACATAAACATAAACTTAAACCAAAATAAAAAACCTAAAAAAATAAACTAAAATAAATAAACCTAAAACTAAACTAAAAAAAAATAAAATAAACCTAAAGGAAATAAACTAAAGTAAATAAAAATAAATTAAATAAACTAAATAAACCTAAACTTGGTTTACTTAATTTAAAAAAAACCCTAAACCCTAAACCTAAAACCTAAACCTAAACCCTAAACCCAAACCATAAATAATCTTAAACTAATCCTAACCCTAACCCTAACCAAAACTATAAACCCTAGACCCTAAAACCTAAAACCCTTAAACCCTTAACCCTAAACACTAAACAAACCCTAAACTCTAAACATTAGTCTTCAAAAACCTTAAACCCTAAAGCTTAAACACTAAACACTAAACCCTAAACCCTAAATCCTAACCCTAAACTTTAAACCATAAAACCTTAAATCCTAAATCTTAAACCCTAAACCTTAATCCTAAACACTTAAAAACCTAAACTTAAACTAAATAAACCCTAAAAATAAAATAAATGAATAAACCTAAACCTAAATAAAAAATAAAATAAAATAAACACTAAAACCTAAACCTAAACCTAAAAATAAAATAGAATAAAAATAAAAATAAACTAAATAAAATAAATAAAAACATAAACTAAACTTAAAAATAAAATAAACCTAAGAATAAAAAAACTAAATGTTAAATAAAAATAAAATAAACCTAAAATAAACTAAAATAAAAACTAAATAAAAACCTAAACCTAAAAAATAAACCTAAAAATAAAACCTAAAAATAAATAAAAAATAAAACCTAAACCCTAAACTAAAACAAAATTTAAACCTAAAATCAAAATAAAATGAAATAAACTTAAACTTTAACGAAAATAAAATAAATTAAAATAAATAAAACCTAAACCTAAACCTAAAATAAACTAAACCTAACCTAAACCTAAACTAAATAAAATAAAATAGACTAAAAATAACCCTAAACCTAAACTAAAAAATAAAACATCAAAGTAAACCTAAAACTTAAGCCTAAAAAATAAAATAAAAATAAAAATCAACTAAAAATAAACCTAAACCTAAAAAAATAAAATAAAAACTAAACCTAAACCTAAAAATAAAAAATAAAGCCTAAACCTAAAAAAATAAAATAAAAGACAAAACTCAACTAAAAAAAAGTAAACATAAACTTAAACCTAAAAAATAAACTAAAATATAAAACCTAAACAAAAATAAATAAATCAAAAATAAATAAACTAAACTAAATGAAAATAAAAAATAAAATTGAATCAAAATAAAAAATAAATTACTAAAATAAATAAAAAATAAACTAAATAAACTAATTTATCCTAAACCTACTGGTTTACTTAATTAAAAAAAACCCTTAACCCTAAATCCTAAATCGTAAACCCTAAACAAAAAAATTAACCCTAAACCCTAAATTGTAAACTTCCAACACTAAACCTACAACCTACAACCCTAAATCCTAAACCTTAAAAGCTAAGACCTAAACCCTAAACCCTAAACCCTAACCCTAACCCTAAATGCTAAACCCTAAAACCATAAACTCTAGCACCCTAAACCCTAAACCCCAAACCCTAAACCCTAAATGATAAACCCTAAACCCAAAACCTTAACCCTAAATCCTAAATACTAAACCCTAAACCCTAAACCCTAAACCCTAAACCCCAAACCCCAAACCTTAAATCTAAACCCTAAGAATGGGCAGATCCTTAATGGTAGGAACATCACTATCAACCAAGCTCAATCTAGATTTGGTAGTGGAGGTGAAGGTGGAGGCGGTAGTTATTGTAGTGGTGGTGGGGGATCTGGAGGTGCTGGTGGATATCGAGGTGGTGATCGAGCGATGGTGGTGGTGGAGGCAGTGAGTGAGGTTGACCATGGAGGTCATCTCCATTGTGTCCTATTATATCTCAAATTCTCATTTAATTCAAGTATACTAAAGTCAATTTTTATACATCTTAAGCATTTATTTTTTAAGTCTACCTCTACCTTTCTTAACATAAGGTAAATATAATGCATCTACTCTCCTGACTGGGTCATTAGATGATAAATGCTTTATGTGGCCAAACCATCTAACATGACTCTCTCTAATCTTATCTGCCACAAGAGCTACTCCAACCTTTTCTTGAACTTACTCATTCTACATTTTATCTCTAAGAGTAAATCCACTCATCCACCTAAGCATCCTCATCTCTACAATACTTAACTTAGTCTCATGCTTCTCTTTTATTGGCCAACATTTTGCACCATAAATCATTGCAGGACTTACCACCATCTTATAAAATTTTCCCTTAAGTTTAGGCGGTATGTTTCTATCACACAATAGGCCAAATGCATTCCTCCACTTCAACCATCCAACTTGAATTCCACTAATAACATCTCCATCTATTTCACCATCATTTTGAACAAAATAAATATCAATCGCTCACTCTTTTAATAACTTGTTCACTTAATGTCACAACACTACCACTATAACTTCTATAACTAAAATTACACTCATATATTCTACTTAAATGAAAATATTTAGACTCTAAGGTTAACCTCTATAATTCAAGTTTCTCTTGGACTCTTTCTCTAGTCTTATCAATAGGAAGAATGTCATAAAAAAAAACCATACACCAAGGTACATCTTCCTATAAATGCCTAATAAGAACATCCACAACTAAGGAAAAAAAGATAAGAGCTTAAAGTAGATCATTGATGTAATCCAACTGAAATAGGAAAATATTTTGTCAATCCTCCTTATGTTTGTACACAAGTAACAACTATAGTATACATATCCTTAATGACTTGAATATAACCAATATTAACTCCTTTATTTTCTAGAACTTTCCAAAGAACATCTCTTCACACTTTATCATAAGCTTTCTCTAAATCAATAAATATCATATGTAGATCCTCCTTGCTTTCTCTAAACTTCTCCATCAAATCTCTTAATAAATGTATAGCATCCATAGTAGATCTATCTGGCATGAAACCAAACTAATTGTGAGAAACTTTTGTATCACATCGTAACCTATGCTCAATTACTCTCTCTACCATAATTTTAATGTGTGACATATTAACTTAATTCCTCTATAATTTGCACACTATTATGCATCACCTCTATTCTTAAATATAGGAATCAACAAACTCTTTCTCCACTCATCTGGCATCTTTTTAGTCTTTAAAATAAAATTAAAAAGATTTGTAAGCCAATCAATTCCTTGATCTCCTAAACATTTCCACACTTCTATTGGAATATCATCAAGTCATACTATTTTACACATTTCATTTTCTTTAAAGCTTCTCTAACTTCAGGTTTACTAATATGATGAGAAAAACAAAATTCTCTATTTTGTTTAAGGTATTAAGGTTGCAAAAATCAATCATATTTTCAAATCCTTCATTGAAAAGTTTATCAAAATACATCATCCACCTATTTTCAATATCCTTTTCCAAGAAAAGCACTATGATTTTCATTTTTAATACACCTCAATTGAGCTAGATCTTTACTTCTCCTATCTCTTTGGTTAGCTAACTTATACATACATCTTTCACCTTCTTTGGTATCTAATCTATTATATAAATCACTTTTTTTGCATCATATATTACTTTCTTAGAATCTCTGTGCAACTTTATATTTTTCCCAATTCACTAAGTTTTACATCCAAGTTTTATAACAACACTTCTTATTAATTTATTATTTCTTGCACATTTTGACTCCATCACCAACTATTTTATTAAAAGAAGTTTTTCTTTTGATTCTCCAAGCACATTTTAGCAACTTGCTTAATTTCACTTGTCTTTTTTTCCCACATAACATTAGCTTCCTTATAAACATCCTAAATTCTAAGCTCTTGTAGCTTGTTCTTAAAAAAATTTTTATTAGTGTTCTTTAAGTTCCCCGATCTAATCCTAGGACTATAATTTGATTTATTTTTTATCTTCCAATCTTACATCATAAAATCTAAAATTAATAATTGATGTTGGGTATTTAAACTTTGACTTGGAATGACCTTACAATCTTTACAATATCAATGATCTATTTTTCTTATCAGAAAATAATCAATCTGTGTTTTACTAGATTAATTTTTATAAGTAATAATATGCTCATCTCTTTTCTTAAATAAAGTATTAGCAACTACAAAATCATAGGCTAAAGCAAAATTTACTATATACCTACCTTCTTTATTAGGCACTTCAAATCCATAATCACCATGAATACTTTTAAAATTTTCTGTCAATCTACCAACATGTCCATTTAAATCTCCTCCAATAAATACTTTTTCTTCAAGAGGTATCTTTTGTATTAATCCCTCAAATTCATTCCAAAATTTTCTTTTAAGCCTACATTGAAACCTACTTGAAGAGCATAAACACTTATAACATTGATAATCTTAGTATCAATAATAATTCTTAAAGTTATAATTCTATCTCCGCATCTATTAATATTTATAATATTATTCTTCAAACTTTTACCTATAATCACACCTATGCCATTTTTAATTTGACTTCTACCTGAATACCAAAGTTTAAACCCTAAACTATCTATCTCCTTGGCTTTCTTCCCAACACATTTAGTTTCTTGAACACATAAAATATTTATCTTCTAATGAACCATAATATCTATTAATTTCATTAGTTTACCATAAGAAAACCTATATTCCAACTTCCTAACCTAATTCTAGTTTCATGGACTAACTTCTTTGCTGCATCCATCCATAATGTGGGAACCATTATGTATTTAACACTACACCCAGACGTTGATGCAACATCCCTTACACATTTTTCACTATATTCAGGTCATGTAGTGCATCGCTTCTAGGGGATGCCATAGCATTAACATAATATTTTGAAGGATTCATGTCATGACTAATTCGACAAGTTTTACATAAATAAAATTAAAACTAAACTTAAAATAAAAATAAGATAAACTTAAAATAAAATAATATAAAAACTAAATAAAAACATAAATCTAAAAATAAATAAAAAATAAAACCTAAACCCTAAACTAAAAAAAACCTGAACCTAAAATAAAAATAAAATAAACCTAAACTTAAATTAAAATAAACTAAACTAAAATAAATAAAACCTAAACCTAAAATAAACTAAACTAAACCTAAATTTAAACCTAAACCTAAACCTTAAATAAAATAAGATAAGCTAAAAATAAACCTAAATGTAACCAAAAAAATAAATCCTAAAAATAAACCAAAAATAAAACCTAAAACCTAAACCTAAACCTAAAAATAAAAAATAAAACCTAAACAAAAAAAATAAAATAAACATAAATCTAAACTAAAAAATAAACCTAAACCTAAACTTGAAAAATAAACTAAAATAAAAAACCTAAATTAAAATCAATAAACTAAACTAAATAAAAACAAAAATAAACTTAAATAGAAATAAAAAATAAAATAAACTAAAATAAATAATAAATAAACTAAATAAACCAAATAATTCAGAGTTTACTTAATTAGAAAGAAATTAATAATAAAAACTTTAACCCTAAACCTTAAACCCTAAAACTAACCATAAACCATAAACCTTAAACCCTAAACCAACAACCCTAAACCTTAAAACCCTAAACACTAAAACCCTAAACACTAAACCCTAAACCCTAAACCCTAAACCCTAAAACCTCCTAAACACTAAACCTTAAACTATAAACCCTAAACCCTAAACCTTAAACCCTAAAACCTAAAAAACCTAAACCTAAACAAAATAAAACCTAAAAACTAAATAAATAAAAAACTAAACCTTGATAAAATAAAAAATAAAATAAAATAAAATATAAACTAAAACCTAAACCTAAACCTAAACTTAAACTTAAATCTAAAAGTAAAATTAAAAAATTAATTAAAATAAAATAAATAAAAACTTAAACTAAAAAATAAAATAAACCTAAAAATAAAAGACCTAAATAAAATAAAAATGAAATGTAAAATAAAAATAAAGTAAAATAAAAACCTAAACTTATTAAATAAACCTAAAAATAAAACTTAAAAATAAATAAATAAATAAAACATAAGCCTTAAACTAAAAAAAACCTAAACCTAAAATAAACCTAAACCTAAACTAATATAAACTAAACTAAAATAAATAAAACCTAAACCTAAGATAAACTAAACCTAAACCCTAAACTAAATAAAATAAAATAAACTAAAAATAAACCTAAACAAAAAAATTAAAAATAAAACCCAAAAATAACCCTAAAATAAAAACCTAAAACCTAAACCTAAGAAAATAAAATAAAAACCTAAACATAAAAATTAAAAATAAAATTTAAACCTAAAAAATAAAATAAAAATAAAACCAAACTAAAAAAATAGGCATAAACCTAAACCTAAAAAATTAACAAAAATAAAAAACCTAAACTAAAATAAATAAACCTAAAATAAATAAACTAAGCTAAATAAAAATAAAAAATAAACTAAAATAAATAAATAAATAAAAAACTAAATAAACTAAATAAACTTAATAAACCTAAACCTACTAGCTTACTTAATTTAAAACCCTAAAATATAAAACCCTAAACCTTAAACCTAAACCCTAAAATAAACCCTAAACCTAAACCCTTAACCTTAAACCTAAAAATCCTTAAACCCTAAACCCTAAAACCTAAACCCTAAATCCTAAAACCTAAACCTTAAACCATAAACCCTAACCATAACCTTAAACCCTAAACCCTAAACTAACCTTAAACTAATCAAAACCCTAAATCAAAAACCCTAAACCTTAAAGCCTAATCTTTAAACCCTAAACTAACCTTAAACCATAAACCCTAAAGCCTAAACACTAAAGCCTAAATCCTAAACCCTAGAAACCCTAAAACCTTAAAACCCTAAACCCTAAGCCCTAACCCTAAACCCTAAACCCTAAAAGCATAAACCCTAAAATAATAAACTCTAAACCCTAAACCCTAAACCCTAAACCTAAACCCTAAACCCTAACACTAGACCCAAAACCCTAAACCTAAACCAAAAGTAACTAAATAAATTAAAAAAATAAACTTAAACCCTAAAACCAAATAAACTGAAACCCAAAGAATGGGTAGAACCTTAATGACAGGACCATCACCGTCAACAAGGCTTAGACTACATCTAGCAGTGGAGGCGATGGCGGAGGCGATAGTTATTATCATGGTGGTTGGGGAACTATAGGTGGTGGGAGGTGGTGGTCGGGAGTGGTCTATGGAGGAGGGAGAACTGTAAGAGGTTACAACTATGGTGGTGAGGATGACGAGGGTACGCATGGATCCCTACTGAGAGGTCGGGGTGGTTCTGATGGGAACTGGTGAAACTAAATAATGATCGATCCGATCTGTAGCTTATGGAACTGTGTCTTTATAATAGAGACAATTATAGTTATCTAGGGTTTTTTATTTGCTCTATGCGTGCACATTTTTTATCTATGTCATTGCTTGTGTCTTAGGAAACTTGGTGTGTTACTTGGTTGATGAAATTGGAAAGAAGAAATGTTGAATCTGAATTGTTCTCTTTTAAAAAAGAAAACAAAAATAAAAACACTTAACCCAAAACTAAAACCTAAACCCTAGACCTATGACCTAAACCCTAAACACTAAACCCTAAAATCCCTAAACCCTAAGCCCTAAACCCTAAACCCTAAACCTAAACCCTAAACTAAACCTAAACCCTAAACAAACATTAAACCCAAAACCTAAACCACAAACTAGAAACCCTAAACCCTCTAACTAACCCTAAAAAAAGCTAAAACCTAAACCTAAACTAAATAAAACCTAAAAATAAAATAAATAAAAAAACCTAAACCAAAATAAATTAAATAAATAAAATAAAATAAAAACTTAAACCTAAACCTAAACATAAACCTAAACAAAAAAAGAAACTAAACTAAAAACTAAAAACTAAACAAAAATAAAATAAATAAAAACCTAAACTAAACTAAAAAATAAAAAACCTAAATAAAAAAAACTAAACCTAAAATAAAAATAAAATAAAAACTAAATAAAAACCTAAACCTAGAAATTAAACCTAAACCTAAAAACTAAAATAAAAATAAAACTAAAATAAAAAATAAACCTAAACCTAAACCTAAATCTAAAAAATAAACTAAAATAAAAAACCTAACCTAAAATAAATAAACCTAAAATGAATAAACTAAACTAATTATAAATATAAATAAACCTAAATAAAATAAAATAAAATAAATAAAGAATAAACTACATAAACTAAATATACCTAAACCTACGAGTTTTATTTAATTTAAAAAATATAAATTAAAAAAATTTAAAAAAAAACCCTAACCCTAAACCCTAAAAGTAACCCTAAACCCTAAACCCTAAACCTTATACCCTAAACTCTAAACCCTAAACCTTAAAGCCTAAAATACTAAACCTTAAACCCTAAACCCCAAACCCTAAACTCTAAACCCTAAACCCTAAACCGTGAATATAGTCAAAAATGTGTAAGGGCTATTGCATCGATGTCAAGGTGCAGTGTTAAATACGTAATGGTTCCCACATTATGGATGGATGTAGCAAAGAAGTTAGTACATGAAACTAGAATTAGGTTAGGAACTTGGAATATAGGTTCTCTTATAAGTAAACAAATGGAATAAATAGATATTGTGGTTCATCGAAGATAAATATTTAATGTGTTCAAGAAACCAAATGGGTTAGGAAAAAAGCCAAGGAGATAGATAGTTTAAGGTTTAAACTTTGGTATTCAGGTAGAAGTCAAATTAGAAATGGCATAGGCATGATTATAGATAAAAGTTTGAACGATAATGTTATAAATATTAATAGATGCGGAGGTAGAATTATAACTTTAAAAATTATTATTGATATTAAGATTATTAATGTTATATGTGTTTATGCTCTTCAAGTAGGTTTGATTTAAAAGAAAAATTTTGCAATGAATTATTGGGATTAATACAATATATACCTCTTGAAGAAAAGTATTTATTATAAGAGATTTAAATGGACATGTTGGTAGATTGTAAGATTTTAAAAGTATTCATGGTGGATTATGGAGTGCCTAATGAAGAAGGTAGGTATATATTAGATTTTGCTTTAGCTAATGATTTTGTAGTTTCTAATACTTTATTTAAGAAAAGAGATGAACATATTATTACTTATGAAAGTTGATCTTGCAAAACATAGATTGATTATTTTGATAAGAAAAATATGTTGTTTAGATTGTAAAGATTGTAAGGTCATTCCATGTCAAAGTTTATATACCCAACATCGATTATTAGTCTTAGATTTTAAGATGAAAGATTAGAAGATGAAAAATAAATCAAATTATTATCATAGGATTAGATGGGGGCACTTAAAGAACACCAATTTTTGAAAAGCAAGCTACAAGAGCTTAGAAGTTGGGATGTTCATAAGGAACTAATATTATGTGGAAAAAGTAGCAAATGAAATTAAGCTAGTTATAAAAAATATGTTTGGAGAATAAAAAAGAAAAACTTGTTTTAATAAAAATAGTTGGCGGTGGAGTCAGAATGTGCAAGAAAAAATAAATTAATAAGAAGTGTTGTTATAAAACTCGATTACATGTAAAAAAAATTAGAGAATTGGGAAAAATATAAAGTTGCATGTAGAGATTCAAATAAAGTAATATATGATGCAAAAAATTTAGCTTTAGTGATTTATACAATAGATTAGATACCAAAGAAGGTGAAAGATATATTTATAAGTTAGCTAACCAAAGAGATAGGAGAAGTAAAGATCTAGCTCAATTGAGGTGTATTAAAGATGAAAATCATAAAGTGCTTTTCTTAGAAAAGGATATTAAAAGTAGGTGGATGAGGTATTTTGATAAACTTTTCAATGAAGGATTTGAAAATATAATTTATTTTAGCAAACTTAATACCTTAAACAAAAATAGAGAATTTTATTTTATTTCATCATATTAGTAAATCTGAAGTTAGAGAAGCTTTAAAGAAAATGAAATGTGGAAAAATAGTAGAACCTGATGATATTCCAATAGAAGTGTGGAAATGTTTAGAGATAAATGAATTTCTTACAAATCTTTTAATCTTATTTTAAAGACTAAAAAGATGTCAGATGAGTGGAGAAAGAGTTTGTTGATTCTTATATTTAATAATAGAGGTGATGCACAATTGTGTGCAAATTATAGAGGAATTAAGTTAATGTGTCACACATTAAAATTATGGGAGGGAGAGTAATTGAGCATAGGTTAAGATGTGATACAAAAGTTTCTCACAATTAGTGTGGTTTCATGCTTGATAGATCTACTATGGATGTTATACATTTGTTAAGAGGTTTGATGGAGAAGTATAGAGAAAGTAAAGAGGATCTACATATGATATTTATTGATTTAGAGAAAGCTTATGATAAAGTTTGAAGAGATGTTCTTTGGAGAGTTCTAGAAAATAAATGAGTTAATATTGGTTATATTCAAGTCATTAAGGATATGTACACTAGAGTTGTTACTTGTGTCCAAACATAAGAAGGATTGACAAAATATTTTCCTATTTCAGTTGGATTACCTCAAGGATCTGCTTTAAGCTCTTATATTTTTTTTCTTTAGTTGTGGATGTTCTTATTAGGCATTTATAGGAAGATGTACCTTAGTGTATGGTTTTTGCTAATGACATTCTTCTTGTTGATAAGACTAGAGAGGGAGTCCAAGAGAAACTTAAATTATAGAGGTTAACCTTAGAGTCTAAAGATTTTCATTTAAGTAGATCTAACACTGAATATATGTAGTGTAATTTTAGTTGTAGAAGTTATAGTAGTAGTGTAGTGACATTAAGTGAACAAGTCACTAAAAAAGAGTGAGTTTATCTGATATTTAGGCTCTTTTTTCAAAATGATGGTGAAAAATGGAGATGTTATTAATGGAATTCAAGTTGGATGGTTGAAGTGGAGGAATGCATCTATCCTATTGTGTGATAGAAAAGTACCACATAAACTTATGGGAAAATTTTATAAGATGATGGTAAGACCTTTATGGTGCAGACTGTTGGCCAATAAAAGAGAAGCATGAGACTATGTTATGTGTTGCGGAGATGAGTGGCTTTACTCTTAGAGATAGAATGCAAAATGAGTATATTCGAGAAAAAGTTGGAGCAGCTCCAGTGGTACATAACATTAGGGAGAGTCATCTTAGATGGTTTGGCCACATAAAGCATCGGCTGTCTGATGACCCGATTAGGAGAGTAGATGCATTAGATTTGCCTTAAGTTAAGAAAGGGAGAGGTAGACCTAAAAAAGACATGGTTAAGATGTATAAAAATTGACTTTAGTATACTTAAATTAAATGAAAATTTCAGACATAATATGACACAATAGAGACAATGGATTCATGTAGCTGACCCCACGTGACAAAGGATTCATGTAGCTGACCCCACGTAGTGGGATAAATGCTTGTTATTGTTGTTGTAGGTTTTTTATTTTTTAATTTAGTCTATGATTATATTTATTTTATTTTAGTTTAGTTTATATTTTTGATTTTATTTTTTTTAGGTTTAGGTTTAGGTTTTGGTTTAGATATAGGTTTATTTTATTTTATTTTATTTTTATTTTATTTGTTTTTTTTATGTATTTTATTTTAAGTTTTTAAGTTTAGGTTTTTAATTTTTTTTTAGGGTTTTGGGTTTATGGTTTAGGGTTTTGGGTTTAGGTTTTAGGGTTTAAAGTTTAGAGTTTTGTGTTTGTGGGTTTAGGGTTTTAAGTCAAAAGTTCAAGTTTCAGTTTAGGATTTAGGGTTTTTTTTAATAGAGAATAAATTCAGATTCAACATTTCTATTTTTTAATTTCATCAACCAAGTAACACACCAAGTTTTCTAAGACATAAGTGATGACATATATAAAAAATGAGCATGCATAGAGCAAATCAAAAACCCTAGATAACTAGAACTATTTTTACTATAAAGACATAGTTCCATAAGTAGCAGATCGGATCGACCATCCTTTAGCTTCTCTAGTTCCCATCAGAACCACCCCGATATCTTGAGTAGCGGGATCCACCATTATATCCCCGGTCTCTCCCACTGCCTGCACCATGGCTGTAACCTCCGTTGCTCCTCCCACCTCCATAACCACCATTGCTATGACCACCACCTCCATATCCACCTGCACCTCCAAATCCCCCACCACCACTGCAATAATTTCTACCATCGCCTTCACCTCCACTATCAGATATAGAATGAGCTTGGTTGATGGTGATGCCATTGTCATCAAGTTTATGGCAATTCTTAGGGTTTAGGTTTATTAGGTTTTTGGGTTTAGGATTATTTTTTAATTTATTTAGTTACTTTAGGTTTAGGTTTACAATTTGAGGTTTAAGGTTTAGGGTTTAGGATTTAGGATTTTATGGTTTTGGGTTTTAAGGTTTTGGGTTTAAGGTTAGAGTTTAAGGTTTAGGGTCTAGGGATCTAGGGTTTAGGGTTTTAGGGTTTAGGGTTTAGGGTTAGAGTTTAGGGTTTAGGGTTTAGTCTTTAAGCTTTAGGGTTTAGGGTTTTGAGCATTTAGGGTTTAGGGTTAATTTAGCATTTAGGATTTAGTCTTTAAGGTTTTCAAGGTTTAGGGTTAGTTTAGGGTTTAGAGTTTAGGGTTTTAGCATTTAGAGTTTAGGGTTTAAGGTTTAGGGTTTAGGCTCTAAGATTTAAGTAAAATTGTATGTTTATGTTTAATTAGTTTATTTTTTATTTATTTTAGCTTATTTTATTTTTATTTTATTTAAGTTTATTTTTTTATTTTATAGTTTATTTTATTTATTTTAGTTTAGGTTTTTATTTTAGTTTATTTTAGGTTTAGGTTTAGGTTTATGTTTATTTTTTAGTTTATTTTTATTTTTTATTTTATTGTTTAGGTTTCAGTTTTATTTTTTATTTTTATTTTTAGGTTTAACATCTATTTTATTGATTAGGTTTAGGGTTTTGGTTTTTATTTTTGGTTTTTCTAGGTTTTATTTTTTAGTTTAGGTTTAGGTATATTTTTAGTTTATTTTATTTTATTTAGTTTAGGTTTAGGTTTAGGTTTAGTTTATTTTAGGTTCAGGTTTAGGTTTTATTTATTTTAGTTTAGATTTAGGTTTATTTTATTTTATTTTAGGTTTAGGTTTTTTTTTGTTAGGGTTTAGGTTTTATTTTTTATTTATTTTAGGTTTTACTTTTAGGATTATTTTTTTAGGTTTAGGTTTTATATAGTTTTTTTTAATTTTAGTTTTATGTTATTTTTATTTTAGGTTTTGTTTTTATTTTATTTAGGTTTTTCTTTTTTTAGTTTAGTTTAGGTTTTTAGGGTTAGTTTAGGGTTTAGGGTTTAGGGTTTAAGGTTTAATGTTTTTAGGGTTTAGGGTTTAGGGTTGTAAATTTAGGGTTAGTTTTAGGGTTTAAGGTTTTTTTTTAGGGAAACCCCATGTAGGGGTATTTTATTGCCACAAAAAGATTGTTACAAAGTCTTTAAAGGGGATAAACTCCAGAACTATTGCTCAAAGAGCTACAATCAGCCTAAGGAGTAAATACCCTATTTAAGTACATCCAAAAGCAAAAGAAGACATTAAAGCAATCAAAAGATACAAGTTGATTAACATAATAAGCCAAAGGAAGATTAGGGCCAATGCTCTGGAGGATGTGAGAATGCATGATAATATGGAGCAAACCTGCAAGAGGACAAGAGAGAATCACCTGCAAAATTATAATAGGAAAGAGATTAGAACGTTAAGGTATCTGACAAAAGGATAAATGAAAACAACATAATGAGAATGATAGTAAGAATTGTGATAGAAGGCTCAGGCTCACACCAAGTTAGGGGTGATACAAATATGAGCATCCAAACTTAGAAGTGTTACATCACAAGAGCTACTACCAAACCAAAAGGGTGAGATCATCACATCATCATAGCCAACAAACACTGAGGAGATAACACCCAGTTGTTGATAGTCTTGTGAGATTTATTACCTACAAACCTAAACAAAACCATATCTAATACAGAGAGGAAATTGCAAAGAGCTGAAGGATAAGGTGTTCCATTCAAGAAAAGTATCATCAATATAGTCACCCTGACATGAGAATACATAAACATAAGAGAATGTGCCATCTTTGCAAGAACCTCATAAAAAGGCATATCCAAGAAAAGAAAAAAGCCAGCATATAATCCCTCCACAAGAAAATAGCAGAGGAGACAACTTGCTAAAATCCTGCTAATCAAGTCAATGAGCCTATAATTAACACCATCCCAAACATATGATATATATATATATATATGAATCTTTCAGGCCAGGAAACAACCCCCTTATTAATATCCATATCAGTAATTGGGAAAGTGCAATTATAAAGGAAGGCAGCATAGCCCAACATAGGAAATAGACTAAACCTACCAAAAATAGCACCAAGTAAAGACAGTTAGAGTTACAGCTCCAATAGCAACATTCAGGACCAAAAATCGGATAATCCAGATCAACAAACAACCAAGAGAGCAAGATAGCAAAAGGCAGCAACTGTCCATAATACCACCCATTCAGAATAGACAGTTCATACGACTGCACAAACCTAATCGAATCGAGATAGGAATAGAGACAACAGCAGGTAATGTAGATCACAATAATCATGAGATGAACAGCAGCCCAGACATAAACAACACGGGCATTCAGAAAGCCAACCCCAATAGCAAAATAGCTAATGCAACATTGGAACCCACCAAAAGAAAAATCAATAAGTGGATTCAAATGAGTATCAACATTAGAATCTAAAAAAAGTAAGACAGCGGATAACCAAGGCAAAAACCAGCCAAAATAGCAACATCCAGGACAGGAAGGGATAGCAAGTTGGCCATAAAACCTCTCAATCAGGGTAGACATTGCAATAGTTAATAACCAAATAGATAGATCATAAAAACTGGTTTGTGGAAGGTAGCAACCCAGACAGCAATCACCAAAAAGCATCAAAATAGCAATGTCAGAAACAGCTTGCTGAGCATAGGACCCTGAAGTCCTACAACCAACAAAGATGGAGCCAACATAGGAGTCCTGAAAAACCAAGATAGCAAATCTCCAAGACAAGAAATAACCAATACAACAAAAGCCAGCTAGCTTGCCATAAAGCCACCCATCCAGGATAAACAGTGTAATAGATACAAGTTTAACTGAAAGGAGATGGAGAAAATAGCAGCAAATAAGGTAGACCAATGAATTCAGATGATATGCATATAAAAAACCAATAAGGGGGTTCAAAGCAAAATTCACCAAGCAATCAACAACTCCACTGGAGACTTACTGAACAAAACAAACCAAAACTCTAGAGACAGCATGTAGAGTATTAATCCAGTTCAGCCAACAACCAAGGCAGATAATACCAACAAGCTGGCCAAGAGTCCACCCAAAAGCATATATAAAGATAGGGTGGGATAGATAATGTACAACTCCCCACCACAAGCCAATCTAGTAAGAGACATTCAGTGTAAATAGTGCAGTAACAGGATGCTTAGTTACATTAATCCAATTATGCCAAGGATAATGACAGTAATAACCAGTAGGTTGGCCAATAACCCAATTATGCATATAAGATAAACCATTGATTAATTTCAAGCAGAACAGAAGAATGATCATCAAGATTTGCATGTTCCCATCATAGCATAGAGAGGGAAAAATAGCTAGGAGGACCAATGCATCCCAGGTTATTAGCGGAAAGACGAAGAAAACAATGAAAACATGCTGGGCAAGGTACTCAAAATTCCAAAAACCAACAATGGGGACATTGTTACAGTTATTACACCCATTAGGAAAACAAATTTTAAGAAAAAGGATATAAAGTAGAGAATGTATGAGTTCAAGTAATTCCCACCAGAGGAAATAGAAATACCCACAACCTCAGAATGAAAATCCATTAAGTAACTCAAAACCTGCTGAGCATGAGAAGCAAGACCAGAAATAACAAGATTGATAGTACCCTCAAGGGTCCATATCAGCCAACAACTCAGAAAGAAGGTAACAACAAGTTGACCATAGGAAAAGCCATTAAGAGTAAACAGTACATAAAATGGATCCCGTAATAAAAAAGAAGAATTTTGACTAAGGAAAATAGAACCAGGATGTAACAACAACAGCATGTGTGATCAAAAATAGCCCAGCTGATAATAACACAAATAGTTGGGAAATCGAGAATCAAAAAATAACCATAAAGCACAAAGACATCAATTTGTAAAGAGGACCCAAAAATCCAATGATAACACAATTTCATTCCTGTAAAGAGATATTAGAGTAGACATGGGATATCACAAACATCAAAATAACAGTAATAAGGAAGGTTGCAACCAATTGATGCTCAACAACTATCCTACTTTGGATAAAAGTAATTAAGCTGCAAGTAGCAAGAAACTCAGCAAAACCCCAACTCAGCTATCTACAGTTACAGAAAATAGTAGGAATGAGTAGAAGGTAGCAGATAAGGAGGGATAGGTAATTAACAGCTCCCCACCATAAGCTAATTCAATAAGAGACATTCAGAGCAAACAATTCAGTAGAAGGTTGCTTAGTCACATTAATCCAATTCTGCCAAGGATAATGACAGTAATAACCAGTAGGTTGGCCAATAACCCAATTATGCATATAAGATAAACCATTGATTAATTTCAAGCAGAACAAAAGAATGCTCTTCAAGATTAGCATGTTCCCATCATAGCATAGAGAAGGAAAATAAATACAGGGAAGCCCAACAGCATCCCAGATGTTAGTAGCAAGGACAGTTTGAAAAACAATAAAGAAAAGAGGGTTAACATAGTAAAAACCAAAAAGAGAGGCCAACATGAAAATCCATTCCTGCAAAAAGCAAGAGAAGACAGCCAGCAAAAAACAAATAATCTTCAGACAAGAGCAGTAAAAGAGCTTGACCAAAGCCCCAATCTCAAAAACATCCTGCATAGAAAGGATCTCATAAATAAAATAGCCAGAAACAATCTGAAGAAACTCCATCCAGGTCAAAAAATAAACAATGCAAGTAAAAAAAGCATAAAAAGATAACCAAGAAGTAATATCAAAGTTACGCATAAGTCTTAGGGGAAGGAGGTCGTGTGACTATAAGAAAACACAGAAAACAACCATGGCAGGTGGAAGAAAAGAAGAAAGCCCCCCATAACAAGATCCCACCAAAGGGACCCTGCTAAATCAAAAAATGGATTCCAAAAAGAGCATGCTGAATGGGGTCCAGATTCCAGTATAGACAATAGCCAAGAAGATAAATATCAGCAAAAAGGCCAAAAAGCCTCTTCATGCAGAAAAATAAAATAAAAGATAACTCCCATAAATAAAAGAAAAATGTCAGCTCCAAGCTAGAGTCAAAGAGAATATCAAGCCCAAGATTTAGTAGGGAGACAAACAGCATGTCAAAAGCCAGCCAGCAGTCATTATCAGTGAAAATCCATCAACCTAATAGTAAATCATCAAAAAAAAATATTGCAACCAGTATAGTGAACAATACTACAATGCATAGAAACAACATAGATAACTAAGATGCTCCAAGCAGTAATATCTTGGAGAAACAGCAAGTTGCAGAAATTAATGGCAGTAGCTAAACCCATCGAAATAAATATCTCCATCCAGCAATGATTAAGCCCCCTAGGATTTGAATGCAGCCAGCAATGAGATTAAAATCCCAAATAGGATTGGTGTTATAAGACCAATAGCAGCTGACACATAGCTCAACATAATTCCAATGCAGAGTATCAATATGCACATAGCTCAATAGCAGCCCTTTATCAGTGTAAATTCCAAAAGCAGTGAGGCTCCAAATGAAGGAGAAGCTATTAAAACATAAAATCATGACACAATGATCAAGACAACAAGTAATATCTGTGTGAAGCATCCATAAAAGGCACAAAAAGGAACAGAAAGCCAAAAAATAAAGAAGAATACAGATATAAGATGAATGGATAGAGACATCAAAGGTTAGGTTAAGTTCTGAGATAAGGAAACCCAGAATTGTCCAAGTTAACCAGCCCACGCAAGTGTTTGGGTAAGGTGAGTTGATCAAAGAAGATGATACCATCGGATCTAGCACCCAGATTGGCAAGGTAGTCAGCACAAGCATTTCCTTCATGCCAAACATGAGTGATGTTAAAATTCAGTTGAGAAAGAAGAGCTCTAGTTTGCTTGAGGAGATAGTACAATTCAATGCTGCTCATCTTAGTGGAAGCCAAAAATCAATCAGCAGAACAGCATCCACCTCAATCCAAATATTGAGCCAGCCATTTTGGATGCAAATCTCAAGAGCTTTGAAGACTGCCATAAGCTCAGAAAATGGGATAGTGCAGGAAATAAGGGGATAAGCAAAAGCACAGTTTTAGGGTTTAGGGTTTAGGATTTAGGGTTTAGGGCTTAGGGTTTAGGGTTAAGAGATTTTTTAAAAAAAGTTAAGTAAATCAGTAAGTTTATGTTTACTTAGTTTATTTTTTATTATTTTAATTTATTTTATTTCCATTTTTATTTAGGATTATTTTTTATGTTTTAGGGTTTAGGTTTATTTTTTAATTTATTTAGTTACTTTAAGTTTAGGTTTAGGGTTCAACATTTAGGGTTTAGGGTTTAGGGTTAGGGTTTAGGGTTTAGGGTTTAGGGTTTAATATTTAGGGTTTGGTTTTTAGGGTTTAGGGTTTAAGGTTTTATGGTTTAGGGTTTAGGGTTTAGGGTTTAGGGTTTTTTAAGGTTTAGGGTTTAGGGTTGTAGGTTTATGGTTTAGTGATTAGGGTTAAGGGTTTATGTCTTAGGATTTAGGATTTGTGGATTTGCATTTTCTTTTTTTTTTAATTAAGTAAATTGATAGGTTTAAGTTTATTTAGTTTATTTTCTATTTATTTTAATTTATTTTATTATTTATTTTTAATTTTTATTTAGTTTAGGTTTAGGTTTATTTTATATTATTTATTTTAGGTTTAGGTTTTTTTAATTTTTATTTAGTTTTTATTTTATTTTATTTTTGGTTTATTTTATTTTATTTAGGTTTTTTATTCTTAGGTTTATTTTATTTTTTATTTTAGTTTTGGTTTTTATTTATTTTATTTTATTTTGTCTTTTATTTTAATTTATTTTTAGGTTTAGGTTTATTTTAGTTTAGGTTTTTATTTTATTTTATTTTATTTAGGTTTAGGTTTGGGTATTTAGGTTTTTAGTGTTTAAGGTTTAGGAATTAGGGTTTTAGGTTTAGGGTTTTAGGGTTTAGGGTTTTGGGTTTAGAGTTTAGGATTGTTTAAATTAAGTAATTCGGTAGGTTTAGATTTATTTTATTTAGTCTATTTAGTTACTTTTTTATTTATTTTGGTTTTTTTTAATTTTTTTGTTAAGGTTTATTTTTTATTTTTATTAAGTTTAGTTTCTTTATTTTGGGTTTATTTATTTTAGTTTATGTTTTTTATTTTAGTTTATTTTTTATGTTTAGGTTTAGGTTTATACTTATTTTTTAGTTTAGTTTTATTTTTATTTTATTTTTTAGGTTCAAGTTTTAATTTTTATTTTTAGGTTTAGGTATAAGTGTCTATTTTATTTTTTTTAGGTTTAAGTTTTATGTTTTTATTTTAGGTTCATTTTTAAGTTTTATTTTTTCATTTAGGTTTAGGTCTATTTTTAATTTATTTTATTTTATTATGTTTATGGTTTAGGTTTAGTTTATTTTAGGTTTAGGTTTAGGTTTTATTTATTTTCGTTTACTTTGTTTTAGTTTAGGATTATGTTTAATTTAATTTATTTATTTTAGGTTTAGGTTTTTTTTTTAAGTTTAGTGTTTAGGTTTTATTTTTATTTATTTTTAGGTTTAGGTTTTTATTAAGTTTTTAAATTATTTTCTTTTATGTTTATTTGATTTTTACTTTACATCTAATTTTTATTCTATTTAGGCTTTCTATTTTTAGATTTATTTTATTTTGTAGTTTAGTTTAAGTTTTTATTTATTTTATTTTAGTTTTATTTCTATTTTTATTATATTTTATTTTAAAGTTTAGGTTTAGGTTTTGGTTTAGGTTTTAGTTTAGGTTTGTATTTTACAATATTTTTTATTTTATTTAGGTTTAGGTTTTTTATTTATTTTATTTTTAGGTTTTATTTAATTTAGGTTTAGGTTTTTAGGTTTTTAATGTTTAGAGTTTAGGGTTTAGGGTTTAGGGTTTGGGGTTTAGGGTTTAGGATTATAGGGTTTAGGGTTTATGGTTTGGGGTTTGGGTTTAGGGTTTAGGGTTTAAGTTTAGGGTTTTAAGGTTTAGAGTTAAGGGCTTAGGGTTGTATGTTTGGGGTTCAAGGTTTAAGGTTTGGGATTTAGGGTTTAGGTTTTTTTAGAGTTTAGGGTATAGGGTATAGGGTTTAAGGTTTAGGGTTTAGGGTTTAGAGTTTGGGGTTTCGGATTGCAACTTTAAGGTTTAAGGTTTAAGGTTTATGGTTTATGGTTTTAAATTAAGTAAATCAATAGGTTTAGGTTTATTTAGTTTATTTTTTATTTATTTTAGTTTAGTTTATATTTTATGTTTACGTTTAGGTTTATGCATATTTTTTTAGTTTAGTTTTATTTTTATTTTATTTTTTAGGATTAGGTTTTATTTTCTTTTTTTAGGTTTATGTTTTAGGTTTTTATTTTAGGTTTATTTTTAAGTTTTATTTTTTAGTTTAAGTTTACATTTATTTTTAGTTTACTTTATTTTATTTAGTTTAAGGTTTAGCTATAGTTTATTTTTAGTTTAGGTTTTGGTTTTATTTATTTTAGTTTAAGTTTATTTTATTTTGTTTATTTTATGTTTAGGTTTTATTTTTTATTTATTTTTAGGTTTTATTTTTTGGTATATTTATTAGGTTTAGGTTTTTTTTAGTTTGCATTTTATTGTATTTTAGGTTTATTTTATTTTTATTTTACATTGAGTTTTTATTTTATTTAGGTTTTTCATTCTTAAGTTTATTTTATTTTATTTAGTTTAGTTTGGGTTTTTATTTATTTTATTTTAGTTTATTTTTATTTTATTTTATTTTTAGGTTTAGGTTTAGGTTTTGGTTTTGTTTTTTATTTTATTTTATTATATTTAGGTTTAGATTTTTTATTTACTTGATTAATAGGTTTTATTTAGTTTAGGTTTAGGTTCTTAGGTTTTTAGGTTTTTAGGTTTTTATGGTTTAGGGTTTAGGGTTTAGGGTTTTAGGGTTTATGGTTTTAGGATTTAGGGTTTAGGGTTTAGTATTTATGCTTTACGGATTTGGGGTTTAGGATTTAGGGTTTAGAATTTTTTTAAAAAAATTATGTAAACTGGTAGGTTTAGGTTTAACACCTAAACCTTAAAACCTAATAAACCTAAACCAAAAGAATGGGTAGAACCTTGACGACGGGAACATCACCGTCAAGCATAATAAAACTAAAAACTAAATAAACTAATAACTAACTAATAGACTAAAACTAATAATAAAACTAAAATGGAAACCTAACCTAAACCTAAAAATAAAAGATAAAACCTAAACTTAAAAAAATAAAATCAAAATAAAACTAAACTAAAAATAACATAAACCTAAAACTAAACCTGAAAAATAAACTAAAATAACTAAGATAAATTAAAAATAATAATAACTAATAATAACTAATAACTAAAACTACTAATAATAACTAATAACTAAAACTAATAATAAACTAATAACTAAACTAATAACTAACTAAACTAAAACCCAAAAATTAAATAATAAAACTAAAAAACTAATCTAATAACTAATAACTAATAAATAAACCTAATAACTAAACTAATAACTATCTAACTAATAAAAAACTAATAACTAATAATAATAACTAAACTAAACCTAAATTAACTAAATAATAACTAACTAAAGAATAACTAAATAACTAAACTAATAATAAAATGAATAACAAATTAAAAATAACATCTAGCAGTTGAGGTGATGGCAGAGGCGACAGTTATCGCAGTGGTGGTTGGGGATCTATAGGTGCTGGTGGATATGGAGGTGGTGGTCGGAGCAGTGGTGGTCATGCAGGTGGGAGGACCGTAGGAGGTTACAACTATGATGGCGACGGAAGGAGAGATTGAGGGTATGATGGCGGATCCCGCAACTTGAGAGACCGGGGTGGTTCTGATCAAAATTGGAGAAACTGAATAACGATAGATCCGATTTGCAGCATATGAAATTGTGTCTTTATATTAGAGACAATTCTCTGTTATTAGGGTGGTTTGAAATAGAAATGTTAAATTGTTCATTAAAAATAAACAAAAATAAAATCCCTTAACCCAAAACTAAAACCTGAACCCTAGACCTACGACCTAAACACTAAACCCTAAACCCTAAAACCTAAAAACCATAAACCCTAAGCACTAAACCCTAAAACCTAAACCTAAACCCTAAAACCATAATCCCTAAACCTTAAACCCTATACCCTAAACCTTAAATCCTAAACCCTAAACACTAAACCCTAAACCCCAAACCATAAACCCTAAATCCTAAACCCTCAACTAACCTAAACCCCAAAATAAAACCTAAACTAAATAAAACCTAAAATAAAATAAATAAAAAAACTTAAAATAAAATAAATAAATAAAATAAAATAAAAACCTAAACCTAAACCTAAACCAAAGAAAAAATAAAACTAAAAATAAACTAAAATAAAATAAATAAAAGCCTAAACTAAACTAAAAAAACTTAAATAAAAAAACTAAACCTAAAAGAAAAATAAAATAAACCTACAATAAAATAAAATAAAAACTAAATAAAAAACTTAAACCTAAAAATTAAACATAAAAATAAAATCTAAAATTAAACCTAAACCTAAACTTAAATAAACTAAACTAAAATAAATAAAACCTAAACCTAAACTTAAAATAATCTAATCTTAAAGCTAAACATAAATAAATAAAATAAAATAAACTAAAAATAACCTTAAACCTAAACTAAAAAATAAAACCTAAAAATAAACCTAAACCTAAAAAAAAAATAAAATAAAATCTAAACATACACCTAAAAAATAAAATAAAACATAAAAATAAAATAAAATAAAATAAAACTAAACTAATAAATAAACCTAAACCTAAACTAGATTTAAAAATAAACTAAAATAAAAAACTTAAGATAAATAAACATAAAATAAATAAACTAAACTAAATATAAATAAAAATAAACCTAAATAAAATAAACTAAAATAAATAAAGAATAAACTAAATAAACCTAAACCTATGAGTTTGCTAATTTAAAAAATATAAAGTAAAAAAATTAAAAAAAAACCTTAACCCAAAACCCTAAAACTAACCCTAAACCCTAAACCATGAACCCAAAACCTACAACCCTAAACCCTAAACCCTAAATCCTAAACCCTAAATCCCAAACCCTAAACTCTAAACCCTAAACCCTAAACCCTAAACCCCAAACCCTAAACTCTAAACCTTAAATCCTAAACCCTGAAAACCTAAAACCCTAAACCTAAACTAAATAAAACTTGAAAATAAAATAAATATATAAACCTAAACCTAAATAAAATAAATAATATAATAAAATAAAAACCTAAACTGAAACCTAAACCTAAACCTAAATCTAAATGTAAAAAAAAAAAACTAATTAAAATAAAATAAATAAAAACCTAAATAAAATAAAAATTAGATGTAAAATAATAATAAAAAAACTTAAAATGAAAAAATATAAAAACTAAATAAAAACCTAAACCTAAAAAATAAACCTAAAAATAAATAAAAAAAACCCAAACCCTAAACTAAAAAAAGACTTAAACCTAAAAAAAATAAAATAAAATAAACCTAAACCTAAACTAAAATAAATAAAAGCTAAACCCAAACCTAAAATAAACTAAACCTAAATCCTAAACTAAATAAAATAAAATAAACCAAAAAGTAAACTTAAACCTAGATTAAAAAATAAAACCTAAAAATAAACCTAAAATAAACACCAGTACCTAAACCTAAAAATAAAAGAAAAAACCTAAACCTAAAAAATAAAATTAAAATAAAACTAAACTAAAAAATAAGCACAAACCTAAACCTAAATCTAAAAAAAACTAAAATAAATTAACCTAAAATAAAAATAAAAAATAAACGTAAAAATAAATAAAATAATAAAATAAACTAAAATAAATAAAAAATAAACTAAAGGAATTAAATAAACCTAAACCTACCGGTTTACTTAATTAAAAAAAAAACCTAAACCCTAACCCTAAAAACCCAAAAGCCTAAAGCATAAACACTAAACCCTAAATCCTAAACCCTAAAATCATAAACCCTAAACCCTAAACCCTAAACCCTAAACCCTAAAAACCTAAAAACCTAAAAACCTAAGATCCAAAAACTAAACTAAATAAAATGTAATAATCAAATAAATAAAAAAACCTAAACCTAAATAAGATAAAATAAAATAAAAGCCTAAACCAAAACCTAAACCTAAACCTAAAATAAAATAAAATAAAAATAAACTAAAATAAAATAAGTAAAAACTTAAACTAAACTAAAAAAATCAAATAAACTTAAGATTAAAAAAACCTAAATAAGATAAAAACTCATTGTAAAATAAAAGTAAAATAAACCTAAAATATAATAAAAAAAACATAAACCTAAAAAATAAACCTAAAAATAAATGAAAAATAAAACCTAAACCTAAAATAGACAAAATAAAATAAAGTTTAACCTAAACTAAAATAAATAAAATGAAAACCTAAACCTATAATACATACCTAAACCTTGAATTAAATAAAGTAAAATAAACTAAAAATAAAACCTAAAATAAACCTAAAATAAAACCTAAAACATAAACCTAAAAAAATAAAATAAAACCTAAAAAATAAAATAAAAATAAAACTAAACTAAAAAATATGCATAAACTTAAACATAAACCTAAAAAATAAACTAAAAAAAAAACCTAAACTAAAATAAATAAAAATTAAAAATAAATTAAACTAAAATAAATAAAAATTAAAATATACTAAAATAAATAAAAATAAACTAAATAAACCTAAACCTATTGGTTTACGTAATTTAAAAAAAACCCTAACCCTTAAACCCGAAACCTTAAAACATAAAACTAACCTTAAACCCTAAACCTTAAACCTACCCTAAACCCACATACCTACCACCACCCAAACCCTAAACCCTAAACTTTGAACCCCATACAACCCTAAACCCTTCTCCAACCTAAACCCTACCACACACTAAACCTATAACTCTAAACCTTAAACCATAAACCCTACCATAAACCTCTACTCTAAAGCTAAAACTTAAAAACCTAAACCTAATTTAATTGAAACCTTAAAATAAAATAAATAAAAATCTAAAAATAAATAAATAAAATAAAAACATAAACTAAAACCTAAACCTAAACCTAATCATAAACATAAAAATAAATATAAAATAAAATAAATAAAAATATAAACTAAACTATAAAATAAAATAAACCTAAAATAAAAAACCTAAAAATTGAAATGATGTAAAATAAAAAAATAAATAAAACTTAAAATAATATATAAAACTAAATAAAACCTAAACCTAAAATAAAGAAAAAATAAAACCTTAAACCCAAAAAAAACCTAAAATAAATTAAAATTAAACATAACTAACAAAACAAACTAAACTAAAATAAACAAAACCTAAACCTAAACCTAAAATAAATTAAACCTAAACCCTAAACTAAATAAAATAAAATAAACTAAAAATAAACCTAAACCTAAACTAAAAAATAAAACTTAAAAATAAACCTAGAATAAAAACCTAAAACTTAAACCTAAAAATAAAATAAACACTTATACCTAAACCTAAAAATAAAAAATAAACTAAATAAACTAAATAAATCTAAACCTACCCATTTACTTAATTTAAAAAAAAAATCCTAAACTCTAAATCCTAAATCCTAACCCTCCCTAAACCCCCCAAAACCCTATATCATAAAACCCTAAACCCAAACCCTAATCCCTAAACCCTAAACCCTAAAACCTACATACCCAAACCTAAAACTAAATAAAACCTAATAATCAAATAAATAAATAAAATTAAACCTAAATAAAATAAAATAAAATAAAAACCTAAACCTTAAAATAAAATAAAATAAAAGATAAACTAAAATAAAATAAATAAAAACCAAAACTAAATTAAACAAATAAAATAAACTTAAGAATAAAAACCTAAATAAAATAAAATAAATCTAAAATAAAAAAATAAAACTAAAAAACTAAAAAAAAAACCAAAAAAAATAAACCTAAAATAAAACTTAAAAAACCTAAACCTAAACATAAAAAACCTAAACCTAAAATAAATAATATAAAATAAACCTAAACCTAAAAAAATAAACTAAACTATAAATAAAACCTAAAACCTAAAATAAATAAATTAAAAAAAAAAAAAATAAAGCTAAACTAAAACCTAAAACATAAACCTAAAATAAATCTAAAATAAAACCTAAAACATAAACCAAAAAATAAAATAAAACTTAAATCTAAACCTAAAAAAATAAACCTAAACATAAAATAAAATAAAACTAAACTAAAACTATAAATAAAAGATAAATCTAAAAATAAACTAAAATAAAAACCTCAAAATAAATAATCCTAAATATAAATAAAAATAAAATAAATCTAAATAAATAAATAAAAATAAATAAAATTAAACTAAAAAAAACCTATTGGTTTACTTAATTTAAAAACCCTAAACCCTCCCTAAACATAAAATTAACCACTACAACCCTAAACCCTGACTAAAGCCTATAATCCTAAACCCTAAAACCCTAAACATTAAACTACCATAAACCAACCACTAAACCACTAGTAAACTACCCACACTCCCTAAATCACCTCCCTAACCTAACACCCTAAACACCCTAAACCCACTAAACTCTAAACCTCCTCCCCACCCACACCCCAACCTACCAACTAAACTGAGCCAAAAACTCAAAACCCTAAACCACTCAAAACTAAACCCTAAACCTAAACCCTAAACCCTAAACCCTAAACCCTAAACCCTCCATAAACCCTAAACCTAAACTAAATAAAACATAATAACAAATTAAATAAAAAACCTAAACCTAAATAAAATAAAATAAATCCTAAAATTAAAAATAAAATAAAATAAAAAATGAAAATAAATTAAAATAAAATAAATAAAAACCTAAACTAAACTAAACTAATAAAATAAACCTAAGAATGAAAAAAAAAATCTAAACAGATAAAAATAAAATAAACCTAAAATAATAAAATAAACCTAAAATAAAATAAAACTAAATAAAACCTAAACCTTAAAGAAAACCTAAAAAGAAACTTAAAATAAATACAAAATAAAACCTAATCCCTAAACTAAAAAAAAAACATAAACTTAAAATAAAAATAAACTAAACAAAATAAAATAAACCTAATCCTAAACTAAAATAAACTAAACTAAAAAAAATAAAACCTAAACCTAAAATAAACTAAAATAAAATCTAAAAATAAACCTAAAATAAAAAACCTAAACCTAAAAAATAAAAAAATAAAACCTAAATCAAACCAAGAAATAAAAATAACACCTAAACCTAAAAATAAAATAATAAAATAAACTAAACTAACCTAAACCTAAAC
This sequence comes from Cymbidium sinense, assembly GCA_021442155.1. Classification (NCBI taxonomy): domain Eukaryota; kingdom Viridiplantae; phylum Streptophyta; class Magnoliopsida; order Asparagales; family Orchidaceae; genus Cymbidium; species Cymbidium sinense. The sequence goes on along the minus strand of CM038214.1, from coordinate 47,416,382 downwards.
CTAAAAATAAACTAAAATAAGAATTAAAATAAATAAACTAAACTAAATAAAAATAAAAAAAAAATGATCTATATAAAATAAATAAATAAATAAACTAAAATAAATAAATATTAAACTAAATAAACATAAACCTAGAGGTTTACTAAATTTCCTAAGATAAACACCACCCTAAACCTAAACCCTAAACCCTAATCACCTCAAACCACACCCTAAACCCTAAACCAACTAAACCTACTTGCCTACCCACCACCACCCATCTTAAACCCTAAACTTTAACTCCTCACTAAACCTCCACCCATCCTAAACTCCCACCCACCTAAACCCTAAACCCTCCTAAAAAAACTAAACCCTAAACCTAAATTAACCCTAAAAACCTTAAAACCTAGCTAAAGCCTAAACAAAACCTAAATCTTAAACCCAAACCTAACCCTAAACCTTAAACCCTAAAGCCCTAATTCTAGCCACCCTAAACCTAACCTAATAATAAACCAAAAACCCTAAAACCCACCTAAACCCCCAAACATAAGCTCTAAAATAACTAAATAAATTAAAAATTAAACTTAAACCCTAAAACCTAAAAGACCTAAACCCTAAGAATGGGCAAAACCTTGATGGCAGGAACATCATAGTCAACCAGGCTCAGTCTAGATCTGGAGGTCCTGGTGGATATGGAGGCTATGGTCAAAGTAGTGATGGTTATGGAGGTGGGAGGAGCGATAGAGGTTATAGCCATGGTGGTGGTAGAGGGAGAGATCTGGGATATGATGGTGGATCCCGGTACTAGAGAAGCTGGGGTGGTTTTGATGGGAACAGGAGATATTGAAGAACGATCGATTTGTGTCTTTATTATAGAGACGGTTCTAGTTCTCTATCATTTTTTTATTTACTTTATGCCTACTCTTTTTTTATCTATGTCATCGCTTTTGTCTTACAAAACTTGGTGTGTTACTTGTTTTATTAAATTGAAAAGAAGAAATATTGAATATGAATTTTTCTTTATTAAAAGAAAAAAAAAACAAAAAACTAAACCCTAAATTAAAACCTAAACCCTAGACCTAATACCTAAACTCTAAACACTAAACCCTATACCCTAAAAACTCTAAACCCTAAAAATGCTAAACCGAACCCTAAAACCTAAACCCAAAAACCTCTAAACCACCTAAACCCTAAACCCTCACCACACCCCAAACCCTAAACCCTAAACCCTCACCCTAAACTCTAAACCCTAAATCCACCCTAAATCTTAAACCTAAAACTAAAACCTAAACTTGAACTAAATTAAACTTAACTAAACCATAATAAATAAAATAAAACCTAAAAAAAACTAAACTAAACTAAAAAATAAAATAAAAATAAAACTAAATTAAAATATTATAAATAAAACCTAAACTACACTAAAAAATAAGAAACCTAAATATAATAAAAACTAAACCTAAAATAAAAATAAAATAAACCTAAAATAAAAACTAAAAAAAACTAAAACCTAAAATATAAACTTAAAACTAAAACCTAAAAAAAATAAAAAATAAAACCTAAACCCTAAACCAAAAAAAAAACCCTGACCTTAAAATAAATATAAAATAAACTAAAATAAAATAAATAAAACCTAAACCTAAATATAAAATAAAATAAACCTAAACCTAAACCTAAATCCTGACTAAAATAAAATAAACTAAAAAGAAAACTAAACCTAAACCTAAACTAAAAATAAACCCTAAAATAAACCTAAAATAACATAAACCTAAACCTAAGCAAATAAAAATAAAACCTCAACTTAAACCTAAAACCTAAAACCTAAACCTAAAAATAAAATAAAAATAAAACTAAACTAAAAAATAAACCTAAACCTAAACCTAAAATCAAAATATACTAAATAAAAATAAACTAAACTAAAATAAACTAAAGTAAATAAAAATAAAAATAAAATAAACTAAAATAAAAAATAAATAAAATAAAATAGACATAAACCTATGAGTTTACTTAATTTAAAAAAAGATAAAATAAATAATATAAAAAAATAAAAATCCTAACCCAAAACCCTAAACCCTGAACCATAAACCTACAACCCTAAACCCTAAACCTTAAGCCCTAAAAATTACATAAACTCTAAACCCTAAACCCTAAACCATAAAATAAACTAAATAAACCTAAAAAATAAGATAAATAAAAATCCTAAACCTAAATAAAATAAAATAAAATAAAATAAAACCTAAAATAAAACCTAAACCTAAAACAAACCTAAACATAAAAAAATTAAAAATTAAACTAAAATAAATTAAATAAAAACCTAAAATAAAATAAAAATTAAAATAATCCTAAAAATAAAAACCTAAATAAAATAAAAACTAAATGTTTAATAAAAATAAAATAAACATAAAATAAAATAAAATAAAAATTAATTAAAAACCTAAACCTAAAACTAAACCTATAAATAAAACCTAAAAATAAATAAAAAATAAAATCTAAATGCTAAACTAAAAATAAACTTAAAATTAAAATATACAAAATAAAATAAGCCTAAACCTAAAATAAAATGAACTAAACTAAAATAAATAAAACCTAAATATAAACCTAAAATAAACTAAACCTAAATCCTAAACTAAATATAATAAAATAAACTAAAAATAAACCTAAACCTAAATTAACAAAAATAAAATATAAAAATAAACCTTAAATGAAAACCTAAAACCTAAACCTAAATTAATAAAATAAAAAACCTAAACCTACACCTAAAAATAAAAAATAAAACTTAAACCTAAAAAATGAAATTAAAATAAAACTAAACTAAAAAATAAGTATAGAGCTAAACCTAAACATAAAAATATAAACTAAAATCAATAAACTAAAATAAATAAACTAAGCTAAATAAAAATAAAATACCTATAAAATAATAAAAAAACTAAATAAACTAAACCTGTCGGGTTTGCTTAATTTTTTTAAAAAGACCCTAAACCCTCTCCCTAAACCCTAAACAGAATCCTGCCCCTAAATCATAAACCTTAAAACACCCTAAACTCACATGCCTAACTGACCCTAAACCCTAAACCCTAAACCCTAACAGCCCTCCCTAAACCTGACCCTAACACTAACCTAAACTGCTAAACCCTAAACCCTAAACTAACCCTAAACTTAAACCCTGATCTAAACCCAAACCCTAAACTTTAAAGCCTAAACACTAAACCCTCAGACCATAATCCCTGTTCCCTAAAACCTAAACCTAAACTATAACTTAATAATAAAATAAATAAAATACCTAAACCTAAATAAAATAAATAAAATAAAATAAAACTTAACTAAACCTAAACCTAAACCTAAAATATAATAATAAAAATAATAATAAACTAAACTAAAATAAATCAAACCTAACTAAAAATAAAATAAACCTAAGAATAAAACTTAAATAAAATAAAATACGTAAAATAAAAAATTAAAAATAAAATAAATAAAATAAATAAATACTAAACCTAAAAAATAAACATAAAATAAATAAAATATAAAACCTAATCCCTAAAAAAATGTAAACTAAAATAAAATAAAATAAAATAAATCTAAACCTAAACTAAAATAAATAAAATTTAACCTAAACCAATAAACTAAACTAAACCTAAACCTGAACTAAATATAATAAAATAAACTAAAATTAACCAAAACCTAAACTAAAAATAGAACCTAAAATAAACCTAAAATTAAAAGCTAAAATCTAAACTTAAAAAATTTAAATAAAACCTAAACCTAAAAAAATAAAATAAAATAAAAATTAAAAAAATAAACCTAAATCTAAACTAAAATAAATAAACTAAGATAAAACCTAAACTAAAATAAATAAACCTAAAATAAATCAATTAAACTAAATAAAAATAAAAAATAAACTTAAATAAAATTAAAAATAAAAATAAACTAAAATAAATAAAAAATATACTAAATAAATTAAATAAACTTAAACTTATTGGTTTATAAATGCTAAACCCTAAACCCTAAACCCTAAAACTATAAACCCTAAACCATAAAACCTACAACCTAAACCCTAAACCCTAAACCCTGAAACCCTAAACCCTTAACCCTAAACCATAAACCCTAATCTAACCCAAAACCCTGAACCCTAGACTAACCCTAAACCCAAACCTTAAACCCTAAACCCTAAAACTTGAATAAAGATGTCATTAAGAGTAGATCTATAAAATGACCTAATCCTAACATAGTTATGGTATCTAAAGAAAATGTCTTCAAGAGACTTTCCTTTGACTATTAGAGATTTGAATACCCTAAACCCTAACCCTAAATCATATTATATTACCATATATTATAGTATAATGTAGCATCATATATTTGAGTATGTAGTGATGTGTTTTGGATCTTATAGGATGTTTTGAAATGTTTTAATATATTATGGTATTATGCCTATAGTCTATATTAATATAAATCATAAAAATATTGATTTAATGAATCAAATGATTAAATTTGTTAAATTTGAATTAGGAATTAGGTTGTAGAACCAAAGGTGTGCTACGCCACTTGTAGTCTAAAAAGTAAGATTTTAGGTTCAAAATAAATATTATATGTTGTAGCATAGTATAACATCATATATCATAATATACTGTTCTATGCATTTTAAATTCTTTTAGTACTTTACAATCATGCAGTCGAGCCTACACTTGAATTATTTATAAAAATGTTGATTTAGACTTTAAAATGGTGGAATTTGGCCAAATTCATAATAAAGAGCATGACATCATAATATATTATTTCAATTTAAAATATGTAAGTGATATGACTAAAATATTTAGTTTTTTATTATTTAGAATAATTTTATGATTTTTTTATCTTAAGCAATCCCTTGTGATGTGATATGAAATATAATATAATATAATATGTTATAATGTATTATAATATAGGATTCCATAATATAATGTAGCATCATGGATTATAGCATACTATTGTGTATTACTACTTGTTGTTTAGCATATTTTAGTTTGCTATAGTATGATGTAGTAGAGTTTGTACTAGTATAATTCATAAAAATATTGATTTATAGGCAGATGATGGGATTTGGCCAAATTTAAGGTAAGCATTAGGGAACATCATTGGGGTGTGCTATGTTGTGTCCTTTAATCAAAAGAATAAAATTTTGCATCCAAAATAGATGTTCATTTTTCAACCAAATTTTATAAAATTTTTGCTTAAAGTGATTCATTTTAAGGTGTAATGTAAGATAATATATTATATGAAAGCATATTAAAATTCAATGCACTTAACAATGTAACTTCATATATATATATATATATATATATATATATATATATATATATATATATATATATATATATATATATATATATATATATATGGTGTGTTACTAAATGTTATTATGTACTTTACTTTGTTACAATACATTGGGTCAAAACTCACAAAAATGTTTTGAATGTTAAGATGGAAGAATTTGCCCAAATTCACGGCACACACAGCAACACCAAAATTATGCTATTTTGTACCATTTCTAATAGAAAATTACAATTTTACATCCAAAATGAAGCGTTATTCATATTTTGAGAAAATTTTGTTATTTGTTCCTTTTAAGTGATTCTAATGAGGTGTAATGTTAGACAATATATTATATTATAGCAAATTATAATATAACATCATATATCATAATATAATATAGTGTCTTAATTCACACAATAATATGTTTAGCATCATATTGTATAGTTAGTTTGAGCTTGCACCATCACGAATCATAAAATGTTGATTACAATGAAGATGATGTAATTTGAACATATACATTGTTAGGCTTTTGGTTGAAGTATTAAAGGTGTGCATAAGAAGACATAAGATTTGATGAGAATTCCATGTCAAGGAGATGGAGGGAGATCTCTAGGGATCACATGCATTGGACATGACATATGAGGAGTCTATGTCAAGGTCATAGAAGAAGAAAATCTATTGGGGATAAGGTAGGAATTTGATTTGATTATATGATTTGTGGAAAGAAGATCTATTTGGGATAAGAATCTATAATCCATCGGGGATTAAGATCGAATAGACTTTAATTTATTTTGTTTTAATTGATGTGGAGGCATGTTTGCTAGAGATATCGGCTCAAGTTCGCTGGGGATCGGGTATATGAAGTTTCCACTAGGGAAGTAGGTTCGGGCTATTTGCTGGGGATTGGGATTTGAGTTTGATTTCATAGATTTATTTGGGGATGTATCTGCTGGGAATATGAGTTTGGTTAGAGTTCTTTGATTTAGACTAAACTAGAGTAGTTGGTTTAATTTTGCCTTTCAATGTGCAACGACTGTGCATGGAAGAAGGCGTAGCAGACTTACATCTTCCAAAGTGAGGAACAACAACTGGGGTGACCTATCGAATGCACAACAAATCAAACTTGACCTAGGGAGACTACTGAGTGAATGCCAATAGGGACTTATGTCAACTCAAAGGTAGTCAAGATTAATTTTATCTTAATTTTATGTGATTTGATATAGTTTGTTTGGTTTAGTTTGCTTTTGAATTGAAGGCATATCTACTGGGGATGTGAGCTCAGTCAAATTTGATAGATTTAATTTATGGATGATGTTAGTGCGATGGAGAAGGGCTATATTGAACTTATCCTATCTCAAATTTATAAATCCAAAGGGATAGTCTACTGGCTGTGGGGTAGAGCTAGCAAACCTAAGGGGTTCCCTTTCGGTGTGCAACTACTATGCTTGAAAAAAAGCATAGTTGACTTACATCTTCTAAAGTAAGGAATAACCACTAGGGTGACCTATTGGTAGCACAACAAATTGACTCGACTTAGGGGCAACTACTAAGTGAATGCTGTTGGGGACTTATATTGACTCAAGAGTAGCCAAGCGATTTCTATAGGGAGTTTTGCTAACACTGCCCTAAAGATAGGATGCCAGCTTAGGAAAAGGTACCACTATGGGTGTTCTCCTAATCCATAAGTGAATATATATTTTGTTTATATATTTGTATGGACCCTGTTGGTGTGTGAGGGACCATATTGAAGGGGCTATGTAGGCCTTGACCTATCTTAGATATACTGGACCAAGGGGGAATCTGTACATTCACATGATGGATTCTCCAACCATAGGGATGGTTACTATGAAAGGGGAACTATCTAATTGGATAGTGACTCGGGTAGTGTCTAAATGAGGTTGTAAAGGATGTAATCCAAATATAGTTCCCACAAGGAAGGTGCTGCTAGGGGCGTTATTCTGAGCCCTAGAAAAGAAAGCCTATAGGTGTATGGTGGCAAACTCAATGAGAAAGCATGGCATACTTATATCTTCCATGAGTGGTGTATCTTAAGGTACGAGAACCAACCAACCTAAGGTGTATCCATTAGCATGAGTGGTTTATCAGTCAGTACAGTGAGAACCAACCAACCTAAGGTGCTTGTTGGTATGCAACAATCAATCTAGAAAGAAAGCATGTAGGCCAACAACTTTCCAAGTGGAACTGATCATCGAGATAGTCTATCATCAGCAGGATAGATGTTATCTGACCTAGAGTGACTACTAAGTAGGGAGCCCCGAAGAAGGACTGGACCTAGCAGTTAGGAGGGAAGGATCCACTAGGGGACTTATCTTAAACCTCAAATATAATCGACTCAGTTAGTGCACGAAGGCTAATACAAGAAGAAAGTGTAGTAGATTCACATCCTCTTAAATGAAGCCACCATGAGGTAGCTTACCGGCCACACATTAAGGTCTACCAAACTAACAAGGCGCTTATTAGTCAGTAGTGGCCAAGTAAAGAAGGAAAGTATAGCAGACTTACATCCTCCAAGGCAAGAACACCACTGGGGTGACACACTAGCAGGGTAGCACGTCAGCCCAACCTAGCGCAGCTACAAAGTGAGTGCTGTTGGGGGAATTATCTCAACTCAGAGTAGCCCGAGATAAAAGATATGTGTTTGTTTTATATGTTTGAGTGTAGTTTATATTTGTGTTGTATCAATGAAGGATAGGATGCTTCTCGGGTTCCTTACACCTACCCTAAACACGTCATGGCAAATTCGCAAACATGAATACTTTTGACATAGAAGAGATTGAATTTGAAATGAAATTTTCATTGATGATAATTATTTTCAAACATGATTTATACTATTTATTTAAGTAGATCTCATTGATTGGAAGCATATGGTGCTCTCCCTTATGATTAATAAGTTGATAAGATCCTCATTGGTAGGCCTTCTATATGGCTAAAATAAGCTCATGGTGGCTTCTAAAGTGCCTTCCTATGTGGGTTCAAACTTGCCTCCCATCTTATGATGGGCAATAATCTATCTCCTTAGAACTAAAATAAGCTCTCTTATTTGAAAAGCACTTGGATGGACCAACTTGTTGTCATCTTGAATCATTTTAGCTTTGTACAACTCGAGGTTTTGGCATGCTCACTAGTGTCTCTCCTCCAAACCTTTGAGCTCTTCTAACTGTAACTTGGCATTCTACTCTATTATCATCTTGCTACCCACAGCTATCCTTAGTGATGAGAGTTAGACTTTTAGTGGTATAATGGCTTCAGACCCATACACTAAGGAGAAAGGAGTAGATTGAGTTGGAGTTGTATATGTGTACGGTAGGCCAACAAGGCTTCACTAACTACTCATGCCAATATCGCTTATTATTGTTGAGTGTCTTCTTTAGCAAGATGAGAGTTTTGTTGAAGGTTTCTGCTAAGTCATTTGCCCTCGGGTAGTTGATGGTATAATATCTCCAATCTATGTTGTATCTCTGAGCAAAGTTGTTAATCTCGATGCTTTTAAATGTAGTACCATAACTAGATATAATTCATCAGGTCGAACTATATACGATATGGTTCTAAAAAATTGGAGCACATCTTTGGGTGACCTCTCGAAATCACATTTGCCCATTGGAAAAGTAGTCAGTAACAGCTAAGATGAACCAATGACCCTTGGAAGATGGACGATCAATCAGACCCACTATGTCGGTACCACAACACTCGAATGGCCATGAGGCCAATGTAAGATGTAGAATGTTGGGTGGTTAGTATAGGACCACACTATGTATTTGACTTGGTGGCATCTCTTAGTTGTATCCATGCAATCTTTGATCATCGATGGCCAGTAGTACCTAATCTCTTGATCTTATCTTTCTTCTTCAGGCCGGATTGGTTTGCTCCACATAATCCTGAGTGTTCTTCAGTCACGATCTTATGGGATTCATGCTTGTCTAAACAACATAACCACATATGATCGAAAGATCACTGATATAAGACACCATCCATAAGAGCATAGGAAAGTGCTCTTTGCTTCATCTGATGGGCTTGAGACTTCTCTTGAGGTAGTTTGTCTTTATTTAGTTAATCTATGAGTGGTTGCCTCCAATCTAACTCCTCATCCTTCTTAGCAATGGAAACCTCCCTTCAATAGAGTACTTTTTGCTAAGTTCAATATCAATAATGGATAAGACTTGTCTATTTTAGACCTTTATTGATATAGACTCATCTTGGACATGCCACTTATTATTTTAGAGCCACTTATTCATGCAAACAAAATTAACCATGTTGCTAGAATGATCAATTTCAATAAATTTTGCTCTAATGTTAGTAATTAAATTTGGTGTTTTTGGAATAATTTTTTGGAGGTTTCTATTCTTGATGATTTTCAACAAGTTGTCAATGGTCAAATATCTTATGGTGACTATTATGTTTTAGGCTCTTTTATCTATGAATCTTCTAATAGATATGGTAGAAATCTTCTTTAGGAAAATTTGAGGAATTTTGCTACCTCTATTAATAAACCTTGGTTTATTGGTGGGGATTTCAACACTATTTTATTCTCTTCTGAATGAAGCGGTGCTTGCTCTCATAATATTCATTCAATGGAAGAATTTTCCAATATGATCCTTGATTGGAATTTGATTGATATTGGCTTTAAGGGTTCAAATTTTACTTGGCAAAACTCTAGACTTTGGCAAAGCTTGTACTAGCTTTTTGTTGCCTTGTGTTCTTCTGACTGTCTTTATTGTTCTTATCGGTATGCGATCAATTAATGTTGTTTTTACCTTTTAGCTCTATTAAAATTATGCAGATCCACTTATTGGTAATTACTATCACGGATGTTGGTGATATTATTGCTCCTCATCTTGGTTTTCTTTTATTTTGTTCAGTTGGCCTCTATTGAGGTTGTAGACTATAAGATGGCTTTTATTTTTCTACTTGACTATTTCTTATCTCTCATTTTTCTGAATGTTTATGCTGTTAAAACATGGGATGCTACTATTTTCACCAGCTGCTATTTTTTATATCCTGGTTCAGCTAGTCTTGGCCAGGTTTCTTCCTTAACTTTCTGAGATTTAATTTATGCATTGTATAATTTGAATGGTTGGTTTTATGGCCAACTTGCTATTATTTTCTTTCTTGATTGTTGGATGGTCTGGATCATTGAGTCATTTATCCAACAAGTTGTTACTAGGGTTTTTTATCTAGTTCAGTAGTGTTGTTGGTGTTGTCTTGCTTATTATTTTTTCCAACCTCATATTCCCAATCTGCTAAGAGAGATTTTGCAATTTCTTATTCAATTTTATTAATTCCTTGTAGGTTTGGACTTCCTTTATGGCTTCTCAGTTTGCCTTTAATGTGGTTGTGGGTTTAGCTGCTAGCTTGATCATCTTTATCTGGATGGTTTTTTCTGTTGATTATCTTTTGAACCCTTTCTGTTGCTACTTTACATCTTTGTTTTTTATTGGAATTTTATATGGTGGGTGTAATTTTTGTTTTATTATTACCCTTGTCTTTGTGGTTATTATCTATTTCCTACTTTTTGTTTCTCTAACTGTTTTTGCTATTAACAACTGGGCAACTGCTGGTTGGCTGAACTGGACTAATACTCTACATGCTGCTTCTAGGGTTTTGGTTTATTTTGTTCAGCATGCCTCTATTGAAGTTGTTGACTTCTTGGTGGCTTTTGATTTGAATCTCCTTATTGGTTTATTATATGCTTATCATCTAAATTCTATGGACTACTTTATCTGCTACTCTTTTCTCTATCTTCTTTCAATTAAACTTGTATCTATTGCACTATTTATTCTGAATGGGTGGTTCTCTGGTCAGCTAGCTGATTTTTGTTGTCTTGTTTATTTGTTGTCTTGGATATTTGCTATCTTTGTTTCTCAAGATTCCAATGTTGGCTTTATCTTTGTTGGTTGTAGAACTTTAGGATCCTATGGATTTCTCGACTTTTTGCTAATTATTTTGGTCATTGGTGTCCTGCCGGGCTTTTCTGATCCATGTTTCTATGCTCTATCTACTTGGTTGCTAACTATTGCAATGCATTCTCTGATTGAGAGGCTCTATGGCCATCTTATTGTCCCTTCCTGTCTTGGTTGTGGCTATCTTGGCTATTTTTTGTCTTGGTTATTTACTGCCTTGTTTTTTCTGCATTCTAATGAAGACCCTAATTTGAATCCCCATTCTGATTTATCCTCTGGTGGGTTCCAATGTTGCACTAACGATTTTGTTGTTAAATCAACTTTACTTGCCCTTGTTGTTTGTGTCTGCTTGCTCATTTCTGATAGTTGTGATCTACATTAACTGCTATTATTTCTATTCCCATCTGGGTTCAGTTAGGCTTGTGCTGCTATCCCCTTGGATTGCAATGTCTATTCTGAATAGGTGGTACTTTGGACAGCTGTTGTCATTTGCTATCTTGATGTCATGGTTGTTTGTTGATCTGGATTATCGATTTTTGTCCAAGATCTATCACCAAAATGGACTATCTTTATGGTGTTATTTTTTATTGGTATATGTCGCCTTCTATACAAATGCTTTTTTCCAACCATATATGGATATCATTAAGGGGTTTGTTCACATCCGCACTCATTATGATTGGGCTCATTTTTGACTTTTCTTCTGTTGTACTCGCTTGAAAGATTCATATATATATATATATATATATATATATACATATATATATATATATATATATATATATATATATATATATATATATATATATATATATATATATATATATATATATATATATATATATATATATATATATAATATATATATATATATATATATCATATGTTGAGATGGTGTTACTTATAGTTCATTTCTTAGTGGATTTGAGCTACCTCTTCTGCTATTTTCTTGTGGATGGTTTTTATGCTAGCCTATTTCATATGTATAAGTATCCTCATGTCAGGGTGACTATATTGATGATAATTTTCCTACATGGGACCCCTTATCTTTCTTCCCTTTGCAATTTCCTCTCTATTTTATATATAGTTTTGGTTAGGTTTGCAGGTAATAAAGCCCATAAGACTTTCAACAATGTTATCTTCTCACGACTTTGTATATGATGGCTGATGATTTCACCCTTTGGTTTGGTAGTAGCTCTTGTGACGTAACCCTTTTGTCAAGTTTGGATGCATATTTGCATCCTCCAACTTGGTGTGGTGAGCTTGCACCTTCTCTATCACATTTCTTTACTATCATTCTCAGATTATCCTGTTTTCAATTATCATTATGTTTGTATTACCTTAATGCACTTTTTGTTTATATTTTGCAAGTGCTTTCTCTTGTCCTCTTGTGGTTTGCTCCATAGTGTCATGCATTCTCCCCTGAAAGCATTGGCCCTAATCTTCCTTTGACTTTTATGTTAATCTAATTGTATCTTTTGATTGCTTTAATGCCTTCTTGCTTTTGGATGTACTTAGATAGGGATTTACTATGGTAGCTCTTTGAGCAAATGAGTTTATCCTCTTTAAGACCTGTAACTCTCTTTTGTGGCAAAATCCCTACATGGGGTTTCCCAAAAAAAAAAACCCTAAATTATATCTACTAAAGAACAACCGATTATATCTACTATTTATGGAATTGTGTCTTTATAGTATACATAGTTCTAGTTATCTAGGGTTTTTGATTTTCTTTATGCATGCTCATTTTTGATCTATGTCATCATTGTGTCTTAGAAAACATGGTGTATTACTTGGTTGATGAAATTAGAAGTAAAAAATGAATCTAAATTTGTTCACCGTTAACAAAAAAACCAAAAACCCTAAACCCTAAATTAAAAGTTGAATACTAAAGCTAAAACCTAAACACAAAACCCTAAACTATGGTGGTGGTCGAGAGAGAGATAGGGGAAATGATGGTGTATCCAGCTATTGGAGAGGTCAGGGTGTTTCTGATGGGAATTGGAGAAATGGAAGAATGGTCGAACCAATCCGCTGCTTATGGAACTGTGTTTTTATAGTAGAAATGGTTTTAATTATCTAGGGTTTCTGATTTGCTCTATGCTTGCTCATTTTTTATCTATGTCATCACTTGTGTCTTAGAAAACTTTCTTTGTTACTTGGTTGATGAAATTGAAAAGAAGAAATGTTGAATCTAAATTTATTCTCTATTAAATATATATATATATATATATATATATATATATATATATATATATATATATATGAAACCCTAAACCCTAAACTTAAAACTTAAACCCTAAACCCTAAACCTTAATAACCCAAAACCCTAAACCCTAAACCATAAACCCTACAACTTAAACCTGAAACCCTAAACTCCAAAACTTTAAACCATAAATCCCAAAACCCAAAACCCTAAAACTAAACCTAAAATAAAGTAAACCTAAACCTAAACTTAAACTTAATAAAAGAAAATAAACTAAAATTAAACCTAAACTGAGAAATAAAACATAAAAATGAACTTAAAATAAAAACCTAAAACCTAAACCTAAAAAAATAAAATAAAAACATAAAGCTAAACATAAAACTAAAAAATAAAACCTAAACCTAAAAAATAAAATACACTCAACTAGAAAACAAAGCCAAACCTAAAAACAAAATAAAATAAAAAACCACAAATTATAAAAACAAGAATAAATAAAAATTAAACATAAAGTAAACTAAATAAACCTAAACTTACTAGTTTACTTAATTTAAAAAAGAAACTTTAAGCCCTATGCTAACCCTAAATGCTAAAGCTTAAACACTAAACTCTAAACCCTAAACTCTAACCCTAAACCTTAAACCATAAAATCCTAAACCATAAAACCCTAAACCCTAAACCCTAAAAACCTCAAAATCTAAACCTAAACTAAATAAAACTTAAAAATATAATATATAAGAAAACCTAAACCTAAATAAAATAAAAAATAAGATAAAATAAAAACCTAAACTAAAACGTAGATCTAAACCTAAAAATAAAATAAAATAAACAAATAAAAAATAAACTAAATAAAAATAAAAAAAAAACTAAACTAAAATTAAAAAATAAAATAAACCTAAGAATAAAAACCAGAATAAAATAAAAACTAAAAGTAAAATAAAACTAAAATTAACCTAAAATAAAATAAATTAAAAACAAAAATAAAAACCTAAACCTAAAAAATAAACCTAACAATAAAACCTAAAAATAAATAAAAAATAAAACCTGACACTAAACTAAAAAAACCTAAAACTAAAACAAAAATAAAATAAACAAAATAAAATAAACCTAAACCTAAACTAGAATAAACTAAACTAAAATAAACTAAACCTAAACCTAAACATTAACTAAATAAAATAAAATAACCAAGAAATAAACCTAAACCTAAAATAAAAAATAAAACCAAAAATTAAACTTAAAATAAAAATCTAAAGCCTAAACCTAAAAAAATAAAATAAAAACCTAAACCTAAACCTAGAATTAAAAAAATAAAGCCTACACCTAAAACATAAAATAAAAATAAAACTCAACAAAAATAAACCTAAATCTTAAAAATAAACTAGAATAAAAAACCTAAACTAAGATAAATAAACCTAAAATAAACTAAACTAAATAAAAAATTGAAATAAAATTTAAAAATAAACTAAACAAAAATAAATAAAAAATAAACTAAATAAACTAAATATACTTAAACCTATCAGTTTACTTAATGTACTAAAAGAAAATATAAACCCTAAATCCTAAACTTTAAACCCTAAACCCTAAACCCTAAACCCTAAAATCATCCTAAACCCTAAACCTTAAATCCTAAACCCTAAACCCTAAACCTTAAACACTAAACCTACAAACATAAACCCTACACCTACAACAATAAACCTTAAGCCCTAAACCTATAAAACTAAACCCTAAACCCTATATCCTAAACCCTAAAAAACCATAAACCCTAAACCCTAAACCCTAAATCCTAAATGCATAAACCCTAAAACCCCAAACCCTACATGCTAAACCTTAAACCCTAAACCCTAAACCCTAAACCATAAACCCTAACCCTTAACCATAAACCATAAACCTAAAACATAAACCTAAGCCAAAAGTAACTAAATAAATTAAAAATAAACCTAAACCCTAAGAATGGGTAAAACCTTACCGACAGGAACATCACCATCAACCATCCTCAGTGTAGATCTGGCGGTGGAGGCGGAGGCAGCCATTATTGTAGTGGTGGTTTGGGATTTGGAGGTGCTGGTGGATATGGAGATGGTGGCCAGACGAGTGGTGGTTATGGAGGCGAGAGGAGCAACGAAGGTTACATCTGTGGTGGTGGCAGAGGGAGAGATCGAGGATATGACGGTGGATCCCAAGGGTAGGGTGGTTTTCATGGGAATAAGACAAACTAAAGAACAACCGAATATATCTCCTGCTTATGAACTATGTCATTACAGTATAGATGGTTCTAGTTATCTAGGGTTTTTGATTTGCTCTATGCGTGCTCATTTTTTATCTATGTTGTCACATATGTTTTACAAAACCTAGTGTGTTACTTGGTTGATGAAATCAAAGATACAAATGTTGAATTTTAATTTGTTCACCGTTAAAAAAAAATCAAAAACCCTAAACCCTAAACTAAAACCTGAACCCTAAACCTAAAACCTAATCCCAAAACCCTAAACCCTAAAACCAAAATCCTAAACCCTAAAACCTTAAATCTTAAACCATAAACCCTAAACCCTAAAACCTAAACCCTAAACCATAAACCCCAAACCCTAAACCCTAAACCCTAAACCCTAAACTAACCCTAATCCTTAAACCTAAACCTAAAATAAAGTAAACCTAAATCTAAACCTAAACTAAATAAAATAAAATAAACAAAAAATAAACCTAAACCTAAACTAAAAAAAACCTAAAAATAAACATAAAATTAAAACCTAAAACCTAAACCTAAAAAAAAAATAAAAACATAAACCTAAACCTAAAATTAAAAAAAAAAACCAAAACCTAAAAAATAAAATAAAAATAAAACTCAACTAAAATAAACTTAAACCTAAACATAAACCTAAAAAATAAAATAAAATAAAAAACCCATCTACAATAAATAAACTAAACTAAATAAAAATAAAAACTAAACTTAAACCTACATAATTTAAAAAAAAAACCGTAAACCTTATGCTAATCCTAAACCCTAAAGCCTAAAGACTAAACTCTAATCCCAAAACCCCAACCCTAAAACCAAAACCCTAAAAGCCTAAACCCTAAAACACTAAACACTAAACCCTAAACCCTAAAAATCTAAAAACCTAAACCCAAACTAAGTAAAACCTAAAAATAAAATATATAAAAAAATAAACTTAAATAAAACAAAAAAGTAGAATAAAATAAAATAAAAACTTAAACTAAAACCTAAGTCTAAACCAAAAAATATAACAAAATAAATTAATAAAAAGAAACTAAATTAAAATAAATAAAAACCTAAAGTAAAGTAATAAAATAAAATAAACCTAATACTAAAAAAGCCTAAATAATATAAAAACTAAATGTAAAGTAAGAATGAAATATACCTAAAATAAAATAAAATAAAAATTAAATAAAAACCTAAACCTAAATTAAAAACCTAAAAATAAAAGCTAAAAATAAATAAAAAATAAATCTAAACCCTAAACTAAAAAAAAGATCAAAACCAAAAAAATAAAAATTAACATAAATAAAAATATAAAATAAACTAAATAAACCTAAACCTATTGGTTTTCTTAATTTTTCAAAAAAACCCTAAACCTAAATAAATAAACCCTAAAACCCTAAACTAAACCTAAATTCTAAACTTAAACTAAAACCCTAAAGTAACCCTAAACCATAAACCAAAACTAACCTAAACCCTAAACCCTAACACTAACCCTAAACCCTAAACCTAAAGCTTAAAAAAACTTAAACCCTAAATAACCTAAACCCTAAACCCTAAACTCTAAAAAAACCTAAACCTAAAACCTAAATAAAACTAAACTAAACCCTAATCTAAACATAAATAAAAACCCTAAACCCCTAAACCCCAAAAACTCTAAACCTAAACCTAAACTAAACCTAAAACCCTAAATCTAAAACCCTAACCCTAAATAAACATAAATCCTAAATAACCTAAATAACCTATACCCTAAACTAAACCTAAACCCTAAACCTAAACTAAAATGTTAAACCTAAACCCTAAACCTAAAACCCTAAACCCTAAACTTAAACTTAAACCTCAAACTATAAACCTAAACCCTAAACCCTAAAATCTACAACCTTAGACCCTAAACCCTAAACCCCAAACCCTAAACCTAAACCTTAAACCCTAAACCATAAACCCAAAACCCTAAACCCTATACCTTAAACCCTAAAAACCTAAACTAAATCAAAACTAAAATAAAATAAATTAAAAATCAAAACCTAAATAAAATAAAAACCTAAATTAAAAGCTAAGCTTAAACTTAAACCTAAACTTAAAAATAAAATAAAATAAAAATAAATAAAAAAGTAAACTAACTAAAAAAAATAATATAAACTTAAACATAAAAAACTTAAATAAAATAAAAACTAAACGTAAAATAAAAATAAAATAAACCCAAAATAAAAACTAAATAAAAACCTAAACCTAAAAAATAAACTTAAAAAACCTAAACCCTAAACTTAAAAAAAAACTTAAACCTAAAATAAATAGAATAAAATAAACATAAACCAAAACTAAATAAATTAAACTAAAATAAATAAAACCTAAACCCTAAACCCTAAAGCCTAAAACCCTAAACCCTAAATGATAAACCCTAAACCCTAAAGCCTACAACCCCAAACCCTAAACCCTAAATCGAAAACCCAAAACCTAAAACACAAAATCCAAAACCTTAAACCATAAAACCTAATTTCCAAAACCTAAAATAAATAAAACCTAAAAAAATAAATAAAAAACCTAAACCTAAATAAAATGAGAAAAATAAAAAATAAAAATAAAAACCAAAACCTTAACCTAAACTAAACATAAAAAATAAAATAAAAAATAAAAACTACTAAGATAAAAATATAAAAACCCTAAACCCTAAACCATCACCCTAAACCCTGAACTCTAAAATTAACCACAAGCCCTAAACCTACAACCCTAAACCCTAAACCTAAACCATAAAACATAAACCCTAAAACCCTAAACCCTAAACCCTAAAACCTACAACCTTAAACCCAAAACATAAACCTAAACCCTAAACTAAACCATAAACCTTAAACCTTAAACTTTAATCCCTAAAAACCTAAAAACCTAAACCTAACTAAAATAAAAACCTAAACTAAAACCTAAACCAAAACCTAAAAATTAAAATAAATAAATAATTAATTAAAATAAAATAAATAAAAACCTAAACTAAGCTAAAAATGAAAATAAACCTTATATAAAGACATAAATATAATAAAACTAAACATAAAATAAAATAAAATAAACTAAAATAAAATAAAATAAAACTAAATAAAACTTAAAATAAAACCTAAAATAACCTAAAAATAAATCTAAACCTAAACTAAAAAAATAAAATACCTAAACTACAACCTAAACCTTAAACCCTAAACACTAAACCCTAAGCCTAAAATTAACCCTAAACCCTAAACCTACAACCCTAAACCCTAAACCCTAAGAAACCTTAACCCTAAACCCTAAACCCTAATCCCTAAACCCTAAACCCTAAAACCCTAAAACTTAAACCCTAAACTAACCCTAAACTCGAAACCTAAAACCCTAAACCCTAAAGCCTAAACACTAAACCCTAAAATCTAATCTAACCCTAAATCCTAATTTGTCCACTTAAACTCCAAAAACCCTAAACCCTAAAGCTCAAACAGTAAACCCTAAACCCTAAGGAAACCCTAACCCTAAACTTAAAACACTAAACCCTAAAACCCTAAACCCTAAACCCTAAAAACATAAAAACTTTAACCTAAACTAAAAAAACATAAAAATAAAATAAATAAAAAAACCTAAACCCAAAAATAAAATAAAATAAAAAATCAAATAAAATTAATAAAAACCTAAATAAAACTAAAAAGTAAAATGAACCTAAGATAAAAACCTAAATAAAATTAAGACTAAACATAAAATAAAAATAAAATAAACCAAAAAATAAAATAAAATAAAAAACTTAAACTTAAAAAATAAACATAAAAATAAATAAAAAATAAAACCTAAACCCTAAACTAAAGAAAACCTAAACCTAAAATAAATAAAATAAAATAAACATAAACCTAAATTAAAAGAAATAAAACCTAAATGTTAAGCCCTAAACCATAAACACTAAACCCTAAAACCCTAAACCCTAAACACTAAACATACAACCTTAAACCTACAACCCTAAACCCTAAACCCTAAACGCTAAACACTAAACCCTAAACCCTAAACCCTAAACCTAAACCCTAAACTAACTAAACTATACCTAAACTAAACCTAAACCCTAAAAAAATAACTAAACCTAAACCCTAACCTAAACCTAAATAAACTATAAACCATAAACCCTAAACTAAACCCTAAACCTTAAACCCTAACCCTAAACCTTAAACTAAACCCTAAAACCTAAATCTAAACCATAAACTAACCCTAAACCTAAACCTAAAACCTAAGTTTAAAGCCTAAAGCTAAAGCCTAAGAAAGCTAAGATGTCCCTAAACTCTAAAAATCATAAACCCTAAAGCCTAAATACTAAACCCTAAACCCTAAAAACTAAACCCTAATAATAAACCCTAAGCCTAAAAGACTAAACCCTAAAACCCTAAACTAAATAAAACATAAAAATAAAATAAATTAAAAATACTAAAACTAAATAAAATAAATAAAATAAAAACCTCAACTAAATTAAAATAAATAAAAAACTAAACCCAAAAATAAAATAAAATAAAATAATAAAAAAACTCAAATAAAATAAAAAAACCTAAAGGAAACTAAAAAGTAAAATGATCCTAAGAAATAAAAACCTAAATAAAATAAAAACTAAATGAAAAATAAAAATAAAATAAACCTAAAATAAATTAAAATAAAATCTAAATATAAAACTAAAACCTAAATAATAAACCTAAAAATAAATAAAAATAAAACTAAAACTCTAAACATAAAATAAAATAAACTAAAATAAATAAAACTTAAAGCTGCTTTAAATAAACTAAACCTAACCTATAAACATAAACTAAATGAAATAAAATAAATTAAAAATAAACCTAAACCTAAACTAAAAAATAAAACCTAAAAATAAAATAAAAATAAAACCTAAAGCCTAAAAATAAATAAAAAAACAAAATAAAAACCAAAACAAAAACCTAAAAATAAAAAATAAAACCTTAACCAAAAATTTAAAATAAAAATAATACTCAACTAAAAAATAAATCAAAACCTAAACCTAAAGCTAAAAAATAAATTAAAATAAAAAACCTAAACTAAAATAAATAAACCTAAAAAAAATAAACTAAACTAAATAAAAAAATAAAAATAATAAAATAAAGTAAACTAAAATAAAAAATATATATACTAAATATACTAAATAAACCTAAACCTACCAGTTTACTTAATTTAAACCCTTATACCCTAAATCCTAAACCGTAAACCTACAACATTAAACCCTAAACCCTAAACTAACCATAAACCATAAACCATAAATAAAAATAATTAAATAAAAACATTAACCCTAAACCCTAAACTTAACCTTAAACCCTTAACTTACAACCCTAAATACTAAAACCCTAAACCCTAAACTCTAAACCCTAATCCCTAAAACCCTAACCCTAAACCAAAAACCATAAACCTTAAACCTTAAACCCTAAAACCTACAACCCTAAACCCTAAACCCTAAACTCCAAACCCTAAAACCTGAAACTAAACCTAAACCTAAAAACATAAACTAAAATAAAAAAACCTAAGCTAAAATAATTAAATCTATAATAAATAAACAAATCTAAATAAAAATAAAAAAATAAACATAAATAAAAATAAAGAAATAAAATAAGCTAAAATAAATAAAAAGTAAACTAAATAAACATAAACCTACATGTTTATTTAATTTTAAAAAAAAACCTTAAACCTTAAATCTTAAACCCTGAAACTACAACCCTAAACCCTAAATCCTAAATTTTAAACCCTAAATCAAAACTCTAAACCAAAAAACAAAAACCCTAAAACCCAAAACCATAAATCTTAAGCCCAAATCCACAAAACTTAAACCTAAACCTACAGTTACAAAATAAATTAAAAAATAAACCTAAACCTAAAAACATAATATACCTAAACCTAAACCTGAACTCGAAACCCTAAACCCTAAACTTCAAAAAGCTAAAAAGCTAAACATAAACTAAACAAAACCTAAAAATAAAATATATAAATAAAACCAAAATAAAAATAATACAAAAAAATAAAATAAAATAAAAACATAAACTAAAACCTAAACTTTAAAAAATAAAAAAATAAAAAACTAACTTAAAATAAATAAAAACCTAAATTATACTAAAAAACTAAAAAATTGAAAAAAAATAAAAACTAAACCTAAAATAAAATTAAAATAGACCTAAAATAAAATAAAATAAAACTAAATGAAAAGCTAAGTAAAAATGAAATAAAATTAAAATTAAATAAAAAAACTAAATAAACTAAAGTAAATAAAAAAAGAAATGAAATAAACCTAAATATATTAGGTAACTTAATTTAAAAAGAATAAAAAAATAAAAAATAAAAAAATAAAAAAAACTTGACCCTAAACCCTAAGTCTACAATACTAAACCCTAAACCCTAAACCATAAAACTCTAAACCCTAAACCAAAAACAAACCCTAAACCCTAACCTACAATACTAAACCCTAAACCCTAAACCTTAAAACTCTAAACCCTAAACCCTAAACCATAAAATCTTATACCATAAACCCTAAAACCTAAACCCTAGACACTAAACCCAAAACCCTAAACCCTAAACCCTAAACCCAAACCTAAACTAAATAAAACCTAAAAACAAAATAAATAAAAAATATAAACATAAACAAAATAAATAACAAAATAAAATATAAACATAAACAAAATAAATAATAAAATAAAATAAAATCATAAACTAAAACTTAAACCTAAACTTAAACCTAAACCTAAAAATAAAATAAGTTAAAAAATCTAAACTAAAATAAAATAAATAAAACCTAAACTAACCTAAAAAATAAAATAAACCAAAAAACCTAAATAAAATAAAACTAAATTTAAAATAAAATAAAATAAAACTAAATAAAATCCTAAACATAAAATAAACAAAATAAAATAAACCTAAACCTAAATGAAAATGAAATAAACTAAAATAAATAAAACTTAAACCTAAACCTAAAGTAAATGAAACCTAGACCCTAAACAAAATAAAATAAAATAAAAATAAACTTAAAATAAAGCTAAACCTAAATAAAAAAATTGAACTTAAAAATAAACCTAAGATAAAAACCTAAAACCTAAGCCAAAAAAAACAAAAAAAAAACCTAAACCTAAACCTAAAAATAAAAAATAAAATAAAAACCTAAATAATAAAATAAAAATAAAACTAATCTAATAAATAAACAAAAATCTAAACTTAAACCTAAAAAATAATCTAAAATAAAAAACTTGAACTAAAATAAATTAACCTAAAATAAATTAACTAAACTAAATAGAGTAAAAAAAATAAGCCTAAATAAAAATAAAAAATAAAATAAATAAAAATTAATTAAAAAATAAACTAAATAAACCTAAACCTACTAGTTTTTTTAATTAAAAAAAGAACCCCTAAACCATAAATCTTAAACCCTAAACCCTAAACCCTAAACCTACAATGTTGAAACTTAAATCCTAAACTAACCATAAACCTTAAACCCCAAATAAAATAAATAAATAACCCTAACCCTAAAACCTCAACCCTAAAACTAACCCTAAACCTTTAACCTAGAACCCTAAACCCAAAACCCTAAACCTTAAACCCTAAACACTAAACCTAAAATCCTAAACCCTAAACCCTAAACCCTAAAATCTAAAACCTTCAACCCTAAACCCTAATCCCTAATCCATGAACCATAACCCTAAATACTAAACCCTAAACCCTAAAAAAAAAAAAACCTTAACCAAAACTATATAAAAACCTAACAATAAAATAAATAATGAAACCTAAACTTAAATAAATTAAATTAAATAAATAAAATAAAATAAAATAAAAACCTAAACTAAAACCTAAACCTAAACCTAAACCAAACTTAAAAATAAAATAAAATATAAAATAAAAACTAAACTAAAATAAAATTAATTAAATAAGCTAAATTAAAAAATAAAATAAACTTAAAATTAAAATCTAAATAAAATAAACTAAGCAAAAAATAAAAAATAAAGCTAAAATAAAATAAAATAAAAACTAAATAAAAACCTAAACCTAAAAAAATAAACCTAAAAATTAAACTAAAAATATATAAAAAATAAAACCTAAACTACAACTTAAAAAAAACCTAAACCTCAAATAAACAAAATAAAATAAACCTAAACCTAAACTAAAATAAACAAAACAAAAATAAATAAAACCTAAACATAAACCTAAGTAAAACTAAACCTAAACCCTAAACTAAAAGAAAATGAAATAAACTAAAAATAAACCTAAACATAAACTAAAAAAATAAAACTTAAAAATCAACCTAAAATAAAAAGATAATACCTAAAACCAAAAAATAAAACAAAAATGTAAACTTAAACCTAAAAATAAAAAATAAAACTAGAATTTAAAAATTAAAATTAAAATAAAACTAAACTACGAAATAAAGAAAAATCTAAACCTAAACCAAAACCTAAAAAATAAACTAAAATAAAAAATATAAATGAAAATAAATAAACCTAAATTAAATAAATCAAATATAAATAAAAAAAATAAACTAGATAAACTAAATAAACCTAAATCTCTTAGTTTGCTTAATTTTTTTTAAAAAACTATAATTCTTAAACCCTAAACACTAAACCCTAAACCTACAACCCTAAACCCTAAACTAACTCTAAACCCCAAACCCTACATAAAAAATTAAAAAAGACTCTAACCCTAAACCCTAAACCCTAAAATCATAAACCATAAGCCCTAAACACTAAAACCTACAACCCAAAACCCTAAACCCTTAACATTAAACCCTAAACCAAAAACCCAAAACCCACAAACTTAAACCCTAAAACTCTAAACCCTAAACCCTAAACCCTAAATTGTAAACCCTAAAACCTACAACCATAAACCCTAAACCATAAACACCAAACCTTAAACCCTAAACTAACCCTAACCCCTAAACCTTAAACCCTAAACCCTAAAAAGCTAGAATCTTAAACCAAACTAAATAAAACCTAAAAATAAATAAATAGAAAACCTAAACCAAAATAAAATCAAAAAATAAAATGAAATAAAAATAAAAACTAAACCATAAACTTAAACCTAAAATTTAAAAAACCAAACTAAAATAAAAACTAAACCTAAAATAAAAATAAAATAAATCTAAAATAAAATAAAATAAAAACTAAATAAAAATAGTAACCTAGAATAACCTAAAAATAAAATCTAAAAATAAATAAAAAATAAAACCTAAACCCTAAACTAAAAAAAAACTTAAACCTAAAATAATAATTAAATAAAGCTATCCCTAAACTAAGATAAATAAAAACTAAATGTAAGCTCAAAATAAACTAAACTTATACCAAAAGCCAAACTAAATAAAATAAAATAAACTAAAAATGAACCTCAACCAAAAACTAAAAAATAAAACCTAAAAAAAACCTAAAATTAAAACTCGAACCTAAGCTAAAAATAAAAGATAATACCTAAACCTAAAAAAAAACTAAACTAAAAAATAAATCTAAACCTAAAAAAATAAATAAAAATTAAAAACCTAAAATAAAATAAATAAACTAAACTGAATAAAAATAAAAAATAAACTTAAATAAAAATAAAAAAATAAACTTAAATAAAAATAAAAAATAAAATAAGCTAAAATAAATAAAAGAATAAACTAAATAAACTAAATAAGCTTAAACTACTAGTTTACTTAATTTTTTTTTAAAAAAAAACATAAACCCTAAAAACTCTTAAACCAAAAATGCTAAACACTAAATCCTAAGCCCTAAACCCTAAGCTCTAAACCTACAACCCTAAACCCTAAACCCTAAAAATGCCTAAACCCAAAACCCTAAACACTAAACCTAAACCCTAAACCCTAAAAGAATAAACCCTAAAATCTTAAACCCTAATCCCTAAACCCTAAACCCTAAACCCTAAACCCTAAACCCTAACCTTAAACCCTAAACCTTAAACCCTAAACCTAAAGTAACTAAATAAATTAAAAATTAAACCTAAACTCTAAAACAAAATAAACATAAACCTAAACTTAAATCCTAAGAATGGGCCCTTGATGGCAGGAACATCACCGTCAACCAGGAACAGTCTAGATTTGGCAGTGGTGGCGAAGGCGGATGCAAACATTATCACAGTGGTGGCGGGGATCTAGAGGTGCTGGTGGATATGGAGGTGGTGGTCAAAGCAATGGTGGTTATGGAGGCAAGAGGAGCGATGAAGGTTACAACAGTGGTGGCTATGGAGGCAAGAGATCGAGGATTTGATGACAGATCCTGCTACTCAAGAGGTCGGGGTGGTTCTGATGGGAACTAGAGAAATTGAAGAATGGCTAATTTGATCTACTGCTTATGAAACTGTATCTTTTAATACAAATAGTTCTAGCTACCTATGATATTTGATTTTCCCTATGAGTGCTCATTTTTTATCTACATCTTTGCTTGTGTCTTAGAAAACTCGGTGTGTTACTTATTTGATAAAATTGAAAAGAAGAAATATTGAATCTAAATTTGTTCTTTATAAAAAAAATGAAAAACATAAAACCCTAAATTAAAACCTAAACTCAAAACATAAAACATAAACGCTAAACTGTAAAACCCCTAAACCATAAACCCTAAATTATGAAACCTAAAACACTTAACCTTAAACCCTAAAACCTAAACCCTAAACCCTAAACCTAAACCCTACAACTGACCTTAAAACCAAAACCCTAAATCCTAAACTTACAACCCTAAACCCTAAAACTTGATACTCTAAACCCTAAACCCAAAATCATAAATCATAAATCGTAAAACTCTAAACCCTAAACCCTAAACCCTAAATCATAAACCTTAAACCCTAAAACCTAAAACCCTAAACCCTAAGCCCTAAACTTACAACCCTAAACCGTAAACCCTAAACCCTAAACCCTATATTCTAACTTAAATCATAAACCCTAAAACCCTAAACCTTAAACCTAAAACCCTAAATCATAAACCCTAAACCCTAAAATTAGAACCCTAAACACTAAGCCCAAAACCCTAAACCTTAAATCCTAAACTCTATACCCTAAACCCTAAAACCTAAAAACTAAAACCTAAACTAAATAAAACCTAAAATTATAATAAATAAAGAAAACCTAAACCTAAATAATAAAAATTAAATAAAAACCTAAACTATAACCTAAACCTAAACCTAAACCTAAACATAAAATTAAATAAAAAATAAAAATTAAATTAAAATAAAATAAATAAAAAGCTAAACTAATATAAAAAAATAAAATAAACCTAAAAATAAAAAATCTAAATGTAATAAAAAATAAAATAAACCTAAAATAAAATAAAATAAAACCTAAATAAAAACCTAAACCTAAAAAATAAACCAAAAATAAAACATTAAAATAAATAAAAAATAAAACCTAAACCCAAAAAAAAACTTAAACCTAAAATAAACAAACAAAATAAACCTAAACCTAAATTAAAATAAAAACTAAAATAAATAAAACCTCAAAATAAACCTAAGAATAAAACCTAAATAAAATAAAAACTAAATGTAAATAAAAATAAAATAAATGTAAAATAAACCTAAAATAAAATAAACTAAAAACTATAGAAAATCCTAAACCTAAAAATAAATGAAAAATAAATCCTAAACCCTGAACTAAAAAAAAAACCTAAACCAAAAATAAAAATAAATTAAACCTAAACCTAAAATAAAATAAATAAGAACTAAATCTAAACCTAAAATAAACTAAACTTAAACCTAAACCTAAACTAAATAAAATAAAAATAAACCTAAACCTAAACTAAATAAAATAAAACCTAAAAATAAACCTAAAATAAAAATCTCAAACCTAAACATAAAAATATAAAATAAAAATGTAAAAATAAACCTAAAAATAAAAAATAAAAATTATAGGTAAAAATTAAAATAAAAATAAAACCAAACTAAAAAATAAACATAAACCTAAACCTAAACCTAAAAAATAAAGTAAAATTAAAAAGTAAAGCTAAACTAAATAAAAATACAAATAAAAATAATTAAACTAAAATAAAAAAAATAAACTAAATAATCATAAATCCTCTAGTTTACCTAATTTAAAAAATAATAAAATAATAGAAAAAACCTAAACCCTACAACTGACCTTAAACCCTAAACCCTAAATCCTAAACTTACAACACTAAACCCTAAACCCTAAACCCTAAAAGCCGATACTCTAAAGCCTAAACCCAAACCCTATCGTAAACCGTAAAACTCTAAATCCTAAACCATAAACCCTAAATCATAAACCTTAAAGTTAAAACCTAAAACCCTAAACCCTAAGCACTAAACTTCTAACCCTAAATCATAAACCCTAAACCCTAAACCCTAAAACCATATACTCTAACTTAAATCATAAACCCTAAAATGCTAAACCCTAAACCTAAAACCCTAAACCCTAAAACTTACAACCCTAAACCCTAAGCCCTAAACCATAAACCTTAAATCCTAAACTCTATACCCTAAACCCTAAAAACCTAAAAACTAAAACCTAAAATAAATAAAGCCAAAACCTAAATTTTCCTAAACCCAAAAAGAATGCACTAGACCTCTTCCCTACTCTTGGCCATGGTGCTCTCTGGCAATTGTGTGTTCCCTTTCATTTTCTTTGCGGCTTGGCCGATTTTTGATCCATCTCGATTGTAATTTTCAATTTTTTATCTCTGATTGCCATTGTCGGTCCCAAGTTCGGATGCAAAAAGTGGAGGGTTGCATTAGGTAGTCGACAGCCAGCATAAAATTTATCAAAATAATCATGACATGAATCCTTTAAATCATTGTGTTAATGCTAGGGCATCCCCTGGAAGTGACGCACTGTATGGCTTGAATATAGTGAAAAATGTGCTAGAGTCACGATCAACGCGTAGTATTAAATAAGCAAGGGTTCCCACATTATGGACGGATGCGGGCAAAGAAGTTAGTCCATAAAACTAGAATTAGGTTAGGATCTTGGAATATAGGTACTCTTATAGGTAAATTAATGGAATTAATAGATATTATGGTTCATAGAAAGATAAATATTTTATGTGTTCAAGAAATTGAATGGGTTGGTGAGAAGGCCAAGGCGATTGATAGTTTAGGTTTTAAACTTTAGTATTCAGGTAAAAGTCAAACTAGAAATGGTGTAGGTGTGATTATAGATAAAAGTTTGAAGGATAATGTTATAAGTATTAATAGATGTGGAGATAGAATTATAGCTTTGAATATTATTGTTGATACTAAGATTATCAATGTTATAAGTGTCTATGCTCCTCAAGTAGGTTTGGAGGTAAGCTCAAAAGAAAAAATTTGGAATGAATTAGAGGAATTAACACAAAAGATACCTCTTGAAGAAAAAGTATTTATTGGGAGAGATTTAAATGGACATGTTGGTAGAGTGGCAGAAGATTTTAAAAGTATTCATGGTGGTTATGAATTTGGAGTGATTAATGAAGAAGGTAGGACTATATTAGATTTTGCCTTAGCTTATGATTTTGTAGTTGCTAATACTTCATTTAAGAAAAGAGATGAACATATTATTACTTATAAAAATGGATCTAGTAACAGATTGATTATTTTTTCATAAGAAAAATAGATCGTTTAAATTATAAAGATTGTAAGGTCATTCCAAGTGAAATTTTAAGTACCCAACATCAACTATTAGTTTTAGATTTTAAGATGAAAGGTTGTAAGAGAAAAAATAAACTAGGCCTATAGAGATTCTAAGAAAGAAATATATGATGCAAAAAATTTAGCTTTTAGTGATTTATACAATAGATTAGATACCAAAGAAGGTGAAAGATGTATGTATAAGTTAGCCAACCAAAGAGATAGGAGAAGTAAAGACATAGTTCAAGTGAGGGGTATTAAGGATGAAAATAATAAAGTTCTTTTCTTATAAAAAGATATTGAAAATAGGTGGATGAGGTATTTTAATAAACTTTTCAATGAAGGATCTGAAAGTATGATTGATTTTAGCAACCTTAATACCCTAAACAAAAATAGAGAATTTCATTTTTATCGTCGTATTAGTAAATCAAGTTAGTGAAGCTTTAAAGAAAATGAAATGTGGAAAAGCAAGAGGACCGGATAATATTCCAATAGAAGTGTGGAAATGTTTAGAGATCAAGGAATTTCTGGCTTACAAATCTTTTAATGTTATTTTAAAGAATAAATACGTAACCGAACGAAGCAAATATTCAAGTCATTAAGGATATGTATACTAGAGTTGTTACTGACCAAATACAAGGAGGATTGATAAAATATTTTCTATTTCATTGGATTACATCAAGGATCAACATTAAGCCCTTATCTTTTACTTTAGTTATGGATGTTCTTATGAGGCATTTACAAGAAGATGTAGCTTGGTGTATGCTCTATGACATTCTTCTGATAAGACTAGAAGTCCAAAAACTTGAATTATGGAGCTCAACTTTAAAGTCTAAAGGTTTTCATTAAGTAGATCTAAAATTGAATATATGGAGTGTAATTTTAGTTGTAGAAGTTTTATAGTGTAATGACTGCATCAAGTCATTAATAAGAAGAAATATTTAGGATTGTTTAGAATGATGGTGAAATAGATAGATGTTATTAGTAAATTCAAGTTGGATGGTTGAAGTGGAGGAAATCCTAATTATGATAGAAAAGTTCCACTTAAACTAAAATTTTATAAGATGGTGGTAAGACTCAATGACTTAGAATGTTCCAAAAAAGAGAAACATAAGACTAAGTTAAGTGTTACAGAGATGAGGATGCTCATGAGTGGCTTTACCTAGAGATAGAATGCAAAATGAGTATGTTCTAAAATAAATGGTATATAAGATTAAACCAGATGGTTTAAAGCATCCCATCCCATGACCTGATTAAGAGTAGATGCATTAGATTTGCTTAAGAAAGGTAGATGTAGACCTAAAAGACTTGGTTAAGATTTAAAAAATGATCTATACTTGAATTAAATGAGAATTTGACTAATAGATACAATGGAGACGGAGGATTCATTTTTCATAGTGGGATTAAGGCTTGTTGTTGTTGGCCGCTAATGTGAGTTTTCCTTTACTCTTTCAATGGCGGAGGAGCCACTTTCTCAGGCTGAGCTTTTCAAACTTAGAGGCATCGGCTAGTGCTTATGATTTACAAGGTATTATGGATCCACATCAACTCTGCCTATTGTTAAATCCTTCAAGGATGCATTATCAAGTAAGAACACTTCCCCTATTGCTTCGATCAATTTGATCTCAACATATTTTCATGGAATGCCTACTGTTATGTGCTCGGATCTTGACTTGGAAAAGTTGGTGAAGCCTTTTGAATTCTCTTTAGTTAGTAAATTTTCTTTACGTCGGCCAACTCTCGATAACATCTTATCATTTTTTCATAGCCTAAAGCTCTCTAAAGTTTTCACTATCGATTTAATTGATCCTAGGAATATCTTTATTCAGCTCTCTAATGACTTAGATTACTCAAGAGTTTTGTTCACTTTTATGTATAATTGTCAAATGAGACTTTGAAATGGTCTCCTCTTTTGATGTAAAGGAATCCCCAATTATTCCTTTATGGCTAGCACTTCCTAATATGAGAATACATGTTACACATCAAGTTCTCCGGTTAGCTCTTTCTTGGCCTCTTCAAATTGATCAGCCACATCGCGAGATCACTGCTTGTTTCATTTTGGAGATTAATATTACCAAAAAGTATCCTAAAGAAGTCTGGATCGGCTCTAAGAAATTTGGGTATAACCAAAAAGTGGAATTTGAAAATTTTCTTATTTTTTGCACACATTGTAAGATTCATGGTCATGATCATTCTAAATGCTTTGTGTTGCATACTCATCTTAAAAAGACTAAATTTATAGATCATAATCCCTCTCTAGCAAATGAAAAAACCAATAAATTTGCTTATGTGCCTAAAGTCACTCAAAATGGAATTCATCCCATACCCCCACTCTTTTATTGTCTACAGATTTGCCTATTGGAGAGCAATCTGAGCTTGTTAAAAATAATGCTTATGAAGTTCATGAAGAGGCTAATGATAACTTACCTAACATTGCTTCTAATTGTAATAATTTGGCTCTTCAAGACAATAC
Organism: Cymbidium sinense; assembly: GCA_021442155.1. Classification (NCBI taxonomy): domain Eukaryota; kingdom Viridiplantae; phylum Streptophyta; class Magnoliopsida; order Asparagales; family Orchidaceae; genus Cymbidium; species Cymbidium sinense. The sequence continues at coordinate 47,384,766 of CM038214.1, read as the reverse complement.
CTTGACTCAGTCTAACCTACCCCTTTTGGCTAGTGAACCTGAGGAGACTCATATAAACCCTAATGGTGATTTGAATGGGAACTTCATGTTGGATCAAAATCTCAAAACAAATTCTAAAATTGTTCATTTGATGAAAGAACAAAATCTAAAAAATGTTGATCCTTTGGTGATTGATCAAAATCTGAAAAGTAATCCTGAAAATGAGCATGAAATCTGTGCTATTAATGGTGTCACAACCTCTCCTTCTACTACCGACCGATACACATGCTAACCCAATTTCTCAACTTAATTTTGACACTGAAGAAGGGGAAATTACCATTAGGAATGCTTTGATAGATACTAGTCCTATTCTGAATATCACAAATCACTCTCTCTCAGATGGAGATACTTTGGACATAGAAAAACCTTTTTAAACTAATATTAAAAAAAAATTCTCTTCAAGCTAGAATGTTCACTAATAGCTCCACTAGAACCACTAGATCTTCTCTAGCTTCCCATAAATAATTGCTTCATGTTTTCTCTTCTTCTTTCTTTTTATTTTTTTAGTTATCTCTTTTCCTTTCCTTCTATTTTATTATGATCAATTTTCTTATTTGGAATGTTCGAGGTATTGGGACTCTCATTGTCTATGACTGTATTAGAAGCCTTTACCATACTCATAACATATCCTTACTTATTGTTATTGAACCATTCATACACTCTTCTAAGATCACACATGTTGCTAAAATGCTTGGCTTTCAAAATTTCTTTTATAATATTAGTAATAAAATTTGGTGCTTTTGGAATAATTTAATCAACACCTCTATCCTTGATGATCTTCAACAATTGGTTAATGTTCAAATCTCATTGGGTGAATTTTCGCTCTTGGTTCTTTTTTATTTATGCATCTTGTAATAGAGCTAGTAGAACATCCTTTGGGATAACTTAAGAACCTTTCCTCTATCAACAAACCCTAGTTGGTTGGGGTGACTTAACACTATTCCCGAAAGAGAAGGGAGGTTGCTCTCCTAACATCCATTCCATGGAAGATTTTTCTAACATGATTCTTGATTGTAATCTGATTGATATTGGCTTTTTAGGCTCCAACTATACCTAGCATAACTCTAGACTCTAGCAGCGGCTTGATAGGACCCTCTTTAATTCCCTTTGGTTTAATCAATGGCCCCTTACTTCTATTGAAAATTTGTAAAACTTTGCCTGACCATGCTTTTGATTTCTGTCAAAAATCCTTCCACTAGACTATCCTCGCCTACTTCTTTTAGATTCCAAAATATGTGGATCCAATATAGTGATTTTATAAATGTTGTTTCCATTAATTGGATGGCCCCTATTCATCCGTATAATTCCGTTAAAGGCACGATTTACCTCTGGATTAAACTTAAAAGGCTTAAACAAAACCTAAATTGGTGGAACAAGCATCATTTTAAAAATCTTTTTGCCAATCTCAAAAACACAGACCAATTAGTTTCTTCTCTTGAAGATGCTATTTTGACTGATTCTAATAAGTTTGATGAGTTGAATGTAGCTAAAGATAACTTGATTAATTATCAGAACATGGAGGAAGCCTACTCATGGCAAAAGGCTGCTAGCAAACATATTGCTGATGGTGATAGAAATACAATATATTTCCATGCTCTTTTCAAAAAAAAGAAAGCCTTAAACTTTATTACAAAAAAAAAAATGATAACGGCAACTGGATCACAGACAATAATGATATTAAAGATTCTGTCATACAACATTTTAAAAAAACTTATTAAACAACAACCCTTCCTTAGAAACCCTCTCCAACGCACACCTGATTCCCTCAACGATTACTATTGATGATAACCACTTGCTCAGTTTGCATCCTACGGAAGCTGAGATAGGTAGTATTCTCAATAGTATGAACATTGATTCTGTTCGGTCCAAGGCTTACACTCACCTTTTCAAAGCATTGTTGGCCTATTATTAAGTCTGACCTTGTTGATGCTGTTGTTAATTTTTTTGATGGCAACCCTTTACCTAGATATTTTTCTAGCACTTTTATTGTTCTCATTCCTAAAATTAATAATCTTGAATCTTGGGCCAATTTTAGACCTATCAGCCTTTGCACCTTCTTTCATAAACTCATTGCTAAATTAATTGCTAGTAGAATTAGTCCACTGCTGCCTAAAATTATTTTTCCTAACCAAACTGCATTAAAGGTAGAGGTATATCGATAACATACTTCTACAAGACATTCATGATTGACATTCTATCGAGGTGGTAACATCCTTTTCAACATCTCTAAAGACAACCTCTCTTGGGATTTCCTCTTCAAATTCTTTGTTTGTTGGTTTTGATAATTTTATCCGCCTCATCAAAAATTATATTACCAATGTTTGGTTCTTCATTATCATGAATGGTGAGTCCCTAAGTTTCTTTCCTTCGATGCATGACTTGAGACAAGGAGATCCTCTATCACGCTCTCTTTTTATTAATGTTGTTGAATATCTTTCAAGGAGCCTGAATGATCTTTTTTACAACAATCCTAGCATGTTTTTTAGAACTCAAGGTGGTCTCCCTATTTCTCATCTTAGTTTTCCTGATGACTTTATAATCTTTTGCAATGCCTCTATTCTGCACATTAAAACTATTAAGAATATTTTAAATAAATTTGGCAATGAAAGTGGTCTCTTTCTAAATGAAGGCAAAAGTTGTTTCATTCCTTCCTTTAAAATCCCTAGTAATAGGATCAACCAAATATAGAGAATTACTAATTTTCAGCAACAACAACTTCCTAATAAATATCTTGCTCCACTTTTTAAAGGTAGAAGAAAATCTCATTATTTCGATGAGCTAATCCAAAAATCTCTAATAAAATTTTTGTTTGGGAATTCCATTTACTCTCATTCGGTGGTAGGCTCACTTTGATTAAGAGCACCCTTAACTCTATGCCTTTATATCTCATTCAAACCATTGTGCCAACTAATTCTACCATTAACAAAATTGAGTGCCTCCTTAATAGATTTTTCTATGGTTCTAACAATTACTCTAAAAGAATGCACTAGATCTCTTGGTATAAAAGTTATGGAACCTTGTTGAAGGGGCTCTTGGATGTAAGCCAATCAAGGAAGCTATCACTACTTTTTCCTATAAACTTTGGTGGAATTTTAGGAGTAACAATAGTCTTTGGGCTAATTTCATGACTGCTAAATATTTCCAGGGTAAGCACCCTCTCATTTTCCCCTATAAAGCAGGAGAATCTCTTGTTTGGAAAAGACTTTATTCCATCAAATGGGATACCAAATCATTAATTTCTTGGGGGATTAACTCTGGCTCCTCTTTCTTTTGGCAAGATAACTGGATTGGAGGTGGGTCCATTGATGATTTACTTTCTACCCATTCCACTACTGCTATTAAAGTGAACTCTTTCTGGCAGAATAATATGTGGAACAATAGTAAGCTTATTGATTATATTCCTTCCTTTCTTTTAATCAAGCTTACTACTATTCCTATCATTCATAGCAATGAAGATCAGATCCTTTTTAAGCTTTCTAAAAATGGTGATTTCAACTTTGAAAATGTTTGGATTCACATTAAAGAAGCTCATGATTTTTCTAATGTGTTTTTCAAACTATGGAATAACACTATTCCTACTTCTTATTCTGTTCTTGGCATATTTTGAAAAACTTCATCCCTGTTGACTTCTTGATGTGGAGTAAAGGTTTTCACTTACCTTCAAAATGCCACTACTGCTTTCACGTTAAGAATGTGAATCATGTTTTTGTTAATGGAGCCATTGCTTCAAAATTTGGATTTGTTATGATGATCTCTTTAACATTGTCAAATTCAATGGCTCCTTAACTTTATACTAGCTTCTTGAAGTTTATTTTGACAACACTACTAAAGGTTAATTTAAATTCATAACTGCTATCACTCTTATTTAGTTCATATGGATGGACAGAAATGATGCAAAACATCATGAGATTCCTATGAACTACATGAGGATAATTGCTAGAATTAAAAATAAAATCTGTGACTTATTTAATGCCAATCTAATTAACTACATACAATTCAAAGGTTATAAGTTTGTGGCCAATAAACTGGGTTTTAACTTGTCGGATCAACCCATCCGTAAAGATGACAAGATTGTTTATTGGGTGAAACTTCATGCTAATACTATTAAAATTAACACTGATGGCTCTGTCTCTCAAAATGCTTCAGGCTGTGGTGGAATTTTCAGAAACCTTAATGGTAAAGTCCTATGAGCTTTTGCTTACCCCCTTATTACTTGCTCTGTTCCTTTTGCTGAGCTATTGGCAATGTACAAAGCTCTTGAGATTTTACTTCAAAAAGGTTGGCTCAATATTTGGATTGAGGTGGATTCCCTACTGCTGATTGATCTTTTAACTTCCACCAAAATGGGCAATACATAATTGTACTATCTTCTCAAGCAGACTAGAGCTTTTTTCTCAACTCTTTTAAAATCACTCATGTATGGCATGAGGGTAATGCATGTGCTGATTACCTTGCCAATCTAGGTGCTAGATTGGATGGAATAAAATTCTTTGATCAACTTACACTTCTTAAACATTTACGTGGTTTGGTTAATATGGACAATAGTGTGCTCCCTTATCTCAGAAATTAATCCAACCTATTGGATTAACCTGCTACATTACCTGTTTAACTGCATGACCACTTTCTATTTAGTGTTGTTCTTTCTTTGGAATTTGTTGATGTATCAACCTGATATCCCTTGCTGGTTATTTCCTAATCTCTGTGGCATCTGTTGTTGGTTTAATTTCCTTAACATTAATTGGGGCTTACGCCGCTTCTACTAATGTGTTGTCGCTTTCTTTGAGTTTTTGATGCATCATCCTGATACCCTTTGCTGGTTATTTACTAATCTCTATGTCACCTATTATTGGTTTAATTACCCCAACTTTAATTGGGGTCTTGCTGCTTCTACTGCTTCCATTGTTAATGGTAAGGTGTTCCTTGTTTGCTGGAGGGAGATGTATTACTTTATGCTCTATTTCGCTTTATTTTTTGATCAACAAGGACAGACTTCTTGCCATCCATACTTTGATTATGGATCCTAATGTATCTATTTTTCATTTTATGTTTAAAGTCGTTCTCTTCCTCCTTTTTTTTTTAGAAATATATTCCTTTTGCCAATGTCTTAATTTATACTTAGATAACTTTATGGTGCCCTAATTTATCTATTTTTCTTCTCCTTATTATGGTTGTGGCTCATCCTATGCTCCATAACTTTACCTCCATAACCTGTAAGGAGAGATTTTGCAATATCCTTGCTATTATAACTTCTTCTCTACAGGATTGGAATTACTTCTTGTGTTCCAATATTACTGATGTTGTGGGATTAGCTGCTGGCCTAATATTATGTGTATTGATGGATATCAAAGATGGCTTTCCTTTGAACCACTTTATAACCTATGTTGTGCCATTATGTTTTACTGGTTTATCTTATGGTGCGTGCAATATCTGTTTTGATATTTTAATTATTGGCTATTGGATTTTTGGGCCTTTTTTCCTGCATGCTACTCTTGGGGTTGGTTTGCTAATTGTAGCTAATCTCATCTTCCCAACCTGTAAGGAACGAAACTGCAATACCCTTATTATTATTATTGTCTCTTTGCAGGATTGGACTTACTTAATGATTTCCTTTCAGCTATTTTTTTGGAGTATGGTATTTCAGCTGCTAGCCTGCTCTCCTTTATCTTGAAGGATTTCATTGATGGCTTCCTTTTGAACCCCCTTTGTGGCTATGTTGCCCCACTATTATTTATTATCTTATCTTATGGTTGGTGCAATAATTTTATTACTATTTTATTTATTGGATGTTGGATTCTCGGGTCCATTGTCCTGCTGGCTGCCTTTGTGGTTGTTGGTTGTTTGTTGCCTATTGCTTTTTGTTGGTTCTTGTTGTTTACAATCGGGCTACAGCTGATCACTTGATGTTTGAGGTCTATTTAATCTATTGCTATTTTTTCCCTTTTGGTTTTATTAAAATTGTGCAGATTACTGTGACCAATTGGATATTAATCTATGCATTGTTTACTCTGACTGGGTGGATTTTTGGCCAACTTGTTGGTAGTTACTGTCTTGGATGTTGGCTAAACTAGATTAATGCTCAACAAACTGCTTCTGGGTTTTTGGGTTCTTATGTCTAGCATGCCTCTTATGAGGATGTTAGCTGCATGGTGGCTTTTGCTTTTCTGCTTGAATTTGTTATTTGCAATAGGGCTGCTGCTGATCATCACATTTTTGTGATCTATCTAAGCTGCTACTATTTTTTCCATCTTGGTTTAGCTAGACTTGGACAGACCACTTCATTACCTACATGGAAATTAACTTACGCATTGTCTATTTTGAATGGGTGGTTTTATGGCCATGTTGCTGTTAATTACTATCTTGTTGGTCGATCCGATCATTGGTTTTCCGAAGTCGACATAAGGGTTGTCAATCATGTGCTTGTGGAGTTGTTTTGCTGATTGCTTTTGCTTACCACATCTTCCCAACCTGTCAGGAGAGAAACTACAATTTCCTGGTTATTTTTATTATCTCTTTGCAGGATTGGACTTACTTAGTGGTTATTTTCTAATCTACTTACCGAGGATGTTGGCAACCGCAAGCATGCTCATCTTTACCTCAAGAATTTCAATGTTGATTATCTTTTGAACCCATTTTGTCTCTATTTTGCTTCTCTATTTTTTTTTGGCTTATCATATGGTGGGTGCAATAATGTATATTGTATTCACTATTTTGTTGGATTTTGGTCCTTATCCAACAAAGTTTGGTTGTTGGTTGTTTGTTTCCTGTTGCTTTTCTGACTATTTTTGTTGTTTGCAACTGTGTTGTTGCTGATCAAACCTGCTACTATTCTCTTTTTCTTGGTTCTATTAGATTTATGCAGATCATTGTGATTATGCTTTTGCCTATTTTGATTTTAACCTATGCATTTACTCAATGGTTTGACCGCCTTTACATCGCCTTGGTGTTGGCCGAACTGGATTATTGAGTTTACTGCTCAGCAAGCTGCTTCTAGGGTTGTCTCTCTGATTGTCTTTACTTGGGGTTGTTTATGGTGGGGAGCTGCTTATTACATGTGCCTTATGGTTCATCTAATCTGCTGCTGTATTCCCAAATCCTCTCTGATAGACTTATGCAATTCCTATGGTAATTTGGGCTTGGGGTATTATCCTGCTTTACACTTGCTCATTACTAACTTTGATGACAAGGAGGTTGTTAACATCTACATTGCTTATTTTCATTGGACTTCCTTTTCTGGGATATATCCCTAGGCTGTTTACTGGGCTATTTACCAGGATTGTATGTTTATGGAATGGGGTTATTTCCTTGCTATTTTATTTTCCTTGCTAGATTTTAGAATGTCTTTCTATTGGTTTTTACCTCTACCTAGCCTTTTTTGCTATTTTCCTATGGTGGGGGCTTGATGCTGGTCTATTTAAACCCTTGGATTTGGTTAATAATATGGTAGACTGATATGATGGCTCACTTTCATTTGTGTTGGGATTCCAATGCCATGGTGCCTAATATGATGACATTTTTTTTGCATTGGATCTCCTTACCCATTATGCTCTTTCGCTTTCTTTCTATGTCGATATGGCTTTAGGTTTCCAGGTACTAAGGCTCAAAAGACTTTCAACAAATGGTTGCTATACAGGTTTATTGGCTATGATGTCTGTGATGATTTCACTCCTTTTTGGATTGGTAGTAGCTCTTGTGATATAACCCTTATGCTGAAGTTTGGATGCTCATATTTGCATCTGCCCCAACTTGGTGTGATTGAGTCTGAGCCTTCTCTGTCACACTTCTTTGCTTTCTTTCTCAATTTATGCTGCCTTCATATTCTATTTTGTCTCAGATACCTTAACTTCTAATTTCACTTTCTACAATTTTGTGCATTTCTCTTGTTCTCTGCAAGTTTGCTCCATAGTGTCATGCATTCTCTCATCCTGAAGGGCTTTGGCCCTAATCTTCCATTGGCCTATCTATGTTAATCAATATGTATCTTTTGCTTACCTTACTCTTTCATTTTTTTTTTGGTTGTACTTAGATAGGGGATTTACTCTCTAAGCTAATTGTAGCTCTTTGAGCAGTAGTTATGGAGTTTATCCCCTTTAAGGACCTTTGAAAACCCTCTTTTTGTGGCAATAAAATTCCCCCTATATGAGGTTTCCCAAAAAAAAAAAACTAAATATAACCTAAAATTAAAATAAATAAAGAAAACCTAAACCTAAATAAAAAAAGAAAATTAAAAAAAACCTAAATTAAAACCTAAACCTAAACCTAAACCTAAACATAAAATTAAATAAAAAATAAAAACTAAATTCAAATAAAATAAATAAAAAGATAAACTAATATAAAAAAATAAAATAAACCTAAAATTAAATAAAACCTAAATAAAATAAAACATAAATGTAAAATAAAATAAAATAAAACCTAAATAAAAACCTAAACTTAAAAAATAAACCAAAAAATTAAACCTAAAAATAAATAAAAAATAAAACCTAAACCCAAAAAAAAAACCTAAACCTAAAATAAAGAAATAAAATAAACCTAAACCAAAATTTAAATAGACTAAACTAAAATAAATAAAACGTGAAATAAACATAAGAATAAAAATCCTAAATAAAATAAAAACTAAATGTAAATAAAAATAAAATAAACGTAAAATAAACCTAAAATAAAATATACTAAAAAATATATAAAATCCTAAACCTAAAAATAAATAAAAAAATAAATCATAAACCCTAAACTAAAAAAAAAACCTAAACATAAAATAAAAATAAATTCAACCTAAACCTAAAATAAAATAAATAAAACCTAAATCTAAACCTAAAATAAAAATAAACCTAAAGCTAAACTAAAAAATAAACCTAAAATAAACCTAAAATAAAAATCTGAAACCTAAACATAAAAAAATAAAATAAAAAGGTAAACATAAACCTAAAAATAAAAAATAAAAATTATAGGTAAAAAATAAAATAAAAATAAAACTAAACAAAAAAATAAACATAAACCTAAACCTAAACCTAAAAAATAAATTAAAATTAAAAACCAAAACTAAACTAAATAAAAAAGACAAATAAAAATAAACTAAGCTAAAATAAATAAATAAAATAAACTAAATAAATATAAATCTTTTAGTTTACTTAATTTAAAAATTAATAATAAAATAAAAAACCCAAACCCGAAACCCTAAATCCTAAATTTACAACCCTAAACCCTAAACCCTAAATCCTAAAACCCGATACTCTAAACCATAAACCCAAAATCCTAAATCATAAACCCTAAAACTTTAAACCCTAAACCCAAAACCCTAAATTATAAACCTTAAACCCTAAAATCTACCACCCTAAACCCTAAGCCTTAAACTTACAACCCTAAATTGTAAACCCTTAACCCTAAAACCCTATACTCTAGACCCTAAACCGTAAACCCTAAATCGTAAATCATAAAACCCTAAACCCTAAACTTAAAACCCTAAATCATAAACCTTGAACCCTAAAACCTACAACCCTAAACCCTAAGCCCCAAACCCTAAACCTTAAATCCTAAACTCTATACCCTAAACCTTAAAATCCTAAAAACTAAAACCTAAAGTTCACATAAATAAAGAAAACCTAAACCTAAATAAAAAATAAAATAAAATAAAAACCTAAACTAAAACCTATACCTAAACCTAAACCTAAACATAAAATTAAATAAAAAATAAAAACTAAATTAAAATAAAATAAATAAAAAGCTAAACTAAATTAAAAAAAATAAATAAACCTAAAAATAAAAAAAACCTAAATAAAATAAAACCTAAATATAAATAAAATAAAATAAACCAAAAATAAAATAAAATAAAACCTAAACAAAAACCTAAATTTAAAAAATAAACCAAAAAATAAAACATAAAAATAAATAAAAAATAAAACCTAAACCCAAAAAAACTTAAACCTAAAATAAACAAATAAAATAAACCTAAACCTAAATTAAAATATACTAAACTAAAATAAATAAAACCTAAAATAAACCTAAGAATAAAAAACCTAAATAAAATAAAAACTAAATGTAAATAAAAATAAAATTAACATAAAATAAACCTAAAATAAAATAAAATAAAAAACTATAGAAAATCTTAAACCTAAAAAATAAAACCTAAAAATAAAACTTGAAAAATAAATAAAAAATAAATCTTAAACCCTAAACTAAAAAAAAAACCTAAACCAAAAATTAAAATGAAATAAATAACATAAAATAAATCTAAACCTAATCAAAATAAACTAAACTAACATAAATAAAACCTAAACTTAAACTTAAACCTAAAATAAACTAAAAATAAATAAACTATAAATGAACAAATAAAACTTAAAAATAAACCTAAAATGAAAACCTAAAACTTAAACCTAAAAAAATAAAATAAAAACCTAAACATTAAAAATAAAATAAAAATAAAACACAACTAAAAAAATAAACCTAAACATAAACCTAAATCTAAAAAATAAACTAAAATAAAAAACATAAATAGAAATAAATAAAGCAAAAATAAATAAATTAAACTAGATAAAAATAAAAATAAAATAATGTAAAATCAATTAATAATAAACAAAATAAACCTAAACCTATTGCTTTACTTAATTTAAAAAAAAAACCCTAAACACTAAGCAAACCCTAAACCCTAAACCCAAAATCATAACTAACCAAATAAACCTAAAACCCTAACCCCAAAACCAAACTCCCAAAACCCCTAAAACCCTAAACCCTAATACCCTAAATCTTAAATCGTTAACCCTAAACACTAAACTCTACCTAAAAACCTAAACCTAAATTAAATAAAACCTAAAAGTAAAATTTTTAAAAAAACCTAACTCTAAATAAAATAAAAAAAAAATAAAATAAAATCCTAAACTAAAACCTAAACCTAAAAATAAAAAAATAAACTAATAAAAGTAAACTAAATTAAAATAAAATAAAATTTAAACTAAACTTAAAAATAAAATAAACCTAAGAAAAAAGCCTAAAGAAAATAAAACCTAAACATTGAAAAACTAGATAAACCAAAAATTAAATTAAATAAAAACCTAAACCTAAAAAATAAACCTAGAAATGAAACCTAAAAATAAATAATAAATGAAAAATAAACCTTAAACTAAAAAAAAACCTATACTTAGATTAAAAATAAAATAAACCTAAACTTAAACTAAAATAAAACATAAACTAAAGTAAATAAACATAAAATAAATAATCTAAACTAAATAAAATTTAAAAACAAACCTAAATAAAAATATAAAATAAACTAAATAAACCAAAACCTATCGATTTACTTAATTTTAAAAGAAAACCCTAAACACTAAACCTTAAACTCCGACCACTAAATCTGAAACCCTAAACCCTAAAACTAACCCTAAACTGTAAACCCTAAAAATATCATTAAACCCTAAAACCTAAACACTAAACCCTAAATCCTAAACCCTAAACACCAAACCCTAAACACTAAAAAACCCTAAACCCTAAACCTTAAACCCTAAGCTAACCCTAAAGCCTTCAAACCCTAAACCCTAAACCCTAAACTCAATCCTAAACCAATTCAAATCCACCTCCTCTCATGGCTCTCCGACACATTTTTCTCTTGCTTTTCATTTTCCTTGTGGCTTGGCCAATTTCTAATCATTCACGATCTATTTTTTTGATTGTTTATCTCTGATTGGCCTCTAATGTGATTTTCCTTTATGCTTTCAATGGCAAGGAGCCAATTTCTATGCAGCCGAGCTTATCCATCTTGGAGGCATTGGATAGGGCATCAGATTTACATGGAATTGTTGATCCAAAATCATCCGCTACTCTACCTATAGTTAAGTCCTTTAAGGACACATTATCTAGTAAGAACCTTTCCCCTAATGCTTCGGTGAATTTAATCTCAACCTCCTTTCGTGGGATGCCTACTATTATGTGCTCAGATCTAGATGTGGAAAAGTTGGTGAAGCCTTTTGAATTCTCTTTATTTGGTAAATTTTTCTTACGTCGGCCAACTCTTGATAACATTCGATCATTTTTTCATTGCCTTAAACTTTCAGATGTTTTCACTATCGGATAGATTGATCCAAGGCATATTTTAATTTATCTCTCTAATGACTTAGATTATTCAAGAGTTTTTGCACGTCGCTCTTACTTTATTTTTAGCTATCAAATGCGACTTCTTAAGTGGTATCCTCTTTTTGATATAAAAGAGGAATCCCCAATTGTTCCTATATGGCTAGCTCTTCCTAATATGAGAATACATTATGTTACACATCAAGTTCTTTCGGTTTTCTCTTTGGTGGCCTCTTCAAATTGATCAAGTCAGTGCTGTGAGATCACGACCTTCTATTGCTCGTATTTTGGTTGAAATTGATATCACTAAAAGCATCCTAAAGAAGTTTGGATTGGCTCTAAGAATTTTGATTATAATAAAAAAGTTGAATTTGAGAATTTTCCTATTTTTTGCACACATTATAAGATTCATGTCCATGATCATTCTGAATTTTTTTTGTTGCATCCTCAACTTAAAAAGAAAAAATTGCCAGATCCTAATCCTACTCTATCAAATTAAAAAATTAGTAAATTTTCTTATGTGTCTAAAGTCACTCAAAATGGAAATCCTAACCCTACCCCTACTCCTTTTCTATCCACTGCTTTGCTTATTGGAGAGTATTATGAGCATGTTAAAAATAATTCTTATGAGGTTCATGAGGAGGCTAATGATAACTTAATTATCATTTCTTCTAATTATAATAATTTGGATCCTCAACAAAATACCTTGACTCAGTCTACCCTACCCCTTTTGGCTAGTGAACCCGAGGAGACTCTTATGAACCTTAGTGGTGAGTTGAATGGAAATTTCAGGTTGGATCAAAATCTGAAAACAAATTCTGGAGTTGATCCTTTGATGAAGGAATAAAATATAAAAATTACTATTCCTTTGATGATGGAACAAAATCTGAAAACTAATTCTAAAATTGAGCATGAAATCTGTGCTATTAATGGCTTCACAACCTCTCCTTCTAATACTCTTCAGAGTGATACGCATGCTAACCTAATTTTTTAGGTTAATTCTGACATTGAAGAAGGGAAAATTACCATTAGAAATGCTTTGACTCATATAAGTCCTATTCTGAATATCAAAATTAGTCTCTCTTGGATGGTGATTCTTTTGACAAAGATAAACCTTTTCAAACTATTTTTTAAATAAAAATCACTTAAAGCTAGAATGTTTGCTAATAGCTCCACTAGAACTACTAGATCTTTTCTAACTTCCCATAAATAACTATTTCTAGTTTCCTTTTCTTCCTGCCTTATTATTTCTTTAGTTATCTCTATTCCTTTCTTTTTTTATTTTATTATGATCAACTTACTAATTTGGAATGTTTGGGGTATTGGGACTCTCATTGTCTGCAACCGTATTAGAAGTCTTTGCCGTATTCATAACATAGCCTTACTTGTTATTATTGAACCATTCATACACTCTTCTAAGATCAACCATGTTGCTAGAATGCTTGGCTTTCAAAACTTCTTTTATAATATTAGTAATAAAATTTAGTGTTTTTGGAATAATTTAGTCAACATATCTATCCTTGATGATCCTCAATAATTGGTTAATGCCCACATCTCACAGGGTGAATTTTCTATTCTAGGTTCCTTTATTTATGCTTATTGTAATAGAGATGGTAGGAACATCCTTTGGGACAACTTAAGAACCTTTGCATCCTCGGTCAACAAACCCTGGTTGGTTGGGGGTGATTTTAACACTATTCTCTCTTCCTTGAAAAGAAGGGGAGGTTGCTCTCCTAACACTCATTCCATGGAAGACTTTTCTAATATGATTCTTGATTGCAATCTGATTGATATTGGCTATTCAGGCTCAGATTATACATGACATAACTCTAAACTCTAGCAATGGCTTGATATGACTCTTTTTAATTCTCTTTAGATCAATCAATGGCCCCTTACTTCTGTTGAATATTTAAGAAGAACTTTGTCTGATCATGCTCTGCTTTTGATTTCTATCCAAAATCCCTCTAATAGATTATCATCCCCAACCTCGTTTAGATTCCAAAATATGTGGATCCAACACATTGATTTCATAAATGTTGTATCCATTAACTGGATGGCAACTCTTCATCTAGATAATTCGGTTAAGGGCATGATTCGCCTCTGGCTTAAGCTTAAAAGACTTAAACAAAACCTAAATTGGTGGAACAAGCATCATTTTAAAAATCTTTTTTCCAATATCAATAATATGGAACAATTACTTTGTTCTCTTGAAGATGTTGTTTTGACTGAATCTACTAAACTTGAGGAGTTGAATGAAGCTAAAGATAAATTGGTTGATTATCAGAATATGGAGGAAACCTAGCAAAAGGTGCTAGCAAATATATATTGCCGATGGTGAAAAGGTACTTCCATGCTCTTTTCAAAAAAAAGAAAGCCTTAAACTCTATTAAAAAAATTAAAAATGATAACGGAAGCTGGATTACAGACAATAATGATATTAAAGATTCTATCATACATCATTTTAAAAACTTATTAAATAACAACCCTCATTTATAAGCTCTCTCCAACTCTCACCTGAATCCCTCAACAATTATTAATGATGACAATCACTTGCTTAATATGCATCCTATGGAAGCTGAGATTGGTTGTATTCTTAATAGCATGAACACTAATTCTGTTGTTGGCCCTGAAGGCTACATGACTCAATTTATTCAGCATTGGTGGCTTATTAAGTCTAACCTTGTCGATCCTGTCATTGATTTCTTTGATGGCAATCCTTTACCTAAATATTTTTCTAGCACTTCCATTATTCTCATTCCTAAAATTAATAATCCTAAATCTTGGGGCGATTTCAAACCTATCAGCCTTTGCCCTTCTTTCATAAACTCATTACTAAATTAATTGCTAATAGAATTAGCCTGCTATTGCCTAAAATTATTTCCCCTAACTAAACTAGTTTCATTAAAGGTAGAGCTATATTTGATGACATTCTTCTAGCGTAAGAGCTGATTCATGACCTTGATGCTTCTACTAGAGGTGGTAACATCCTTTTCAAATTGGACATCTCTAAAGCTTTTGACAACCTCTCTTGGAATTTTCTTCCAAATTCTACATTTGTTTGGTTTTCGACTATTTTATCCATCTCATTAAAATTATATTACCAATGTTTGGTTCTCCGTTATCATGAATGGTGAGTCCCTAGGTTTTTTTCCTTCTATGCATGGATTGAGACAAGGAGATCCCTTATCTCCCTCTCTTTTTATTATTATTGTTGAATATCTTTCGAGAAATCTTAATGATCTTTTCAATAATAATCCTAGCATGTTTTTTAGAACTCAAGGTGGTCTTCCTGTCTATCATCTTAGCTTTGCTGATGAATTCATAATCTTTTGCAATGCCTCTATTCATCACATTAAAACTATTAAGAATCTTTTAAATAAATTTGGTAACGAAAGTGTCTCTTTCTTAACAAAGGTAAAAGTTGTTTCATTCCTTCCTCTAAAATCTTTAGTAATAGGATCAACCAAATCTTGAGAATTACTAATTTTTAGCTACATCAACTTCCTATTAAATATCTTGGTGCTCCACTTTAAAGGTCAGAAAAGATCACATCTCTTTGATGAGTTAATCCAAAAAATCTCTCATAAAATTTCAGTTTGGGAATTTCATTTACTCTCATTTCGTGGTAGGCTCACTTTGATTAAGAGTACCCTTAACTCCATGCCTTTATATCTCATTCAAACCATTGTGCCAACAAATTCTACCATTAACAGAATTGAGCGCCTCCTTAACAAATTCTTCTGGGGTTCTAACAATTTTACTAAAAGAATGCATTGGACCTCTTGGTATAAAAGTTGTGGCACTCTTGCTAAAGGTGGGCTTGGCTGTAAGCCAATGAGGGAAGCTATCACTGCATTTCCAATAAACTTTGGTGGAATTTTAAGAGCAATAATAGTCTTTGGGATAAATTCATGACTGCCAAATACTATCAGGGTAAGCACCCTCTCATTTGCCCTTATAAAGTGGGAGACTCTCTTGTATGGAAAAGAGTTTGTTCCATCAAATGGGAGGCAGAATCATTAATCTCATGGGGATTAACTTTGGAACCTCTTTCTTTTGGTAAGATAACTGGACTGGAGGTGGATCCATTGATGATTTACTTTCTACCCACTCCACTACTGCTATTAAAGTGAACTCTTTCTAGCAGAATAATAAGTGGAATAATAGTAAGCTTACTGACTATATTCCTTTCTCTCTTTTAGATAAGCTTACTATTATTCCAATAATTCCTAGAAATCATGATCATATCCTTTTTAAGATTTCCCAAAATGGTGATTTCAACCTTAAAAATGTCTGGATTCATATTAAAGAAGCTCATGATTTTGCCAATGTATTTTTTAAACTTTGGAATAACACTATTTCTATTTCTTATTATGTTCTAACTTAGCATATTTTGAAAACATCATCCCTGTTGACTCCTTGATGTGGGGTAAAGGTTTTTACTTCCCTTTAAAATGTTACTATTGCTTTCACATTGAGAATGTGAATCATGTATTTGTTAACGGAGCCATTGCTTCCAAACTTTGGGTTTGGTATGATGAACTCTTTAATATTGTCAAATTTAATGGCTCCTTAACTCTATACCAACTTCTTGATGTTTATTTTGAAAACACTATTAAAGGCCATATTAAAGTGATAACTGCTATCACTCTTATGTGGTTCATATGGATGGATAGAAATGATGCAAAACATCATTGGATTCTTATGAACCATATGAGGATAATTGCTAGAATTAAAAATAAAATTCGTTCCTTGTTTAATGTCACTTTAATTAACTATAATCAATTCAAGGGCTGCAAATTTGTGGCCAATAAACTGGGTTTTAACTTGCTGGATCAACCCAACTATAAAGATGACAAGATTATTTATTAGATAAAACCTCATGCTAATACTATTAAAATTAATAATGAGGGCTCTGTTTCTCAAAATGCTTCTGGCTATGGTGGCATTTTTAGAAACCTTAATGGTAAAGTCCTATGTACTTTTGCTTACCCCCTAAATACTTGCTCTGTTCTTCTTGCTGAGCTAATGGCTGTTTAGAAAGCTATTTAGATTTGCCTTCAAAAAGGTTGGCTCAATATTTGGATTGAGGTGAATGCCCTATTGCTGATTGATCTTTTGACTTCCACCAAAGTGGGCAATACAAAATTGTATTACCTTCTAATGCAGACTAGAGCTCTCCTTTTGCAACTCTATTTTAAAATCACTCATGTATGCCATGAAGGTAATGCATGTGCTGATTACCTAGTTAATCTGGGTGCTAGATTAGGTGACATATAATTTTTTGATCAACTTACACTTCCTAAACATTTGTGTGGTTTGGTTAATTTGGAAAATACTGTACTCCCTTATCTTAAATTAATTCATCCTATTATTTTGGCTTACTGTATTACATGTTTAACTATTTAGTGTTGTTATTTCCGGGGTTTTGTTGATGCATCTTCCTGATACCCCTTTCTGGTTATTTTGTGATCTCTGTGGCATCTTCTGTTGGATTAATTACCCTACCCTTATTTGGGGTCATACTGCTTCTACTATTTCCACTGTTAATATTAAGGTGTTTCCTATTTTTCTAACCTACTGGATGGAGATATTTTCACTTATAAGCCGGATCTACTGGAGGGAGATGTTATACTTTCTGATCAATAGGGACAGACTTCTTGCCATTAATATTTTGTTCATGGGTTTTACTATTTCTATTTTCCATTTTATGATTAAGGCTGTGTTTTGTCTCTTTTCCTTTTTCTAGAAATCTGTGCTGGGGCTCATGACTTTGTTGTCTCATTATTTAATTGTATATTTTTGTATAGCTTCATGGAAGGCCCTAATTTATCTATCTTTTCTCTCTTTAATAGAGCTATGGCCCCTCTTATGCTCTCTAACCTCAACTCCACAACCTGTAAGGAGAGAAACTGCAATACCTTATTATTATTACTATTTTTTTACAGGATCAGAATTACTTCTTGATTTCCTTCCAGCCTATTTTTACTGATGATGTTGGCTTAGCTGCTAGTCTACTCTACTTTATCTTGAAGGATTTCAATGATGGCTCTCCTTTGAACCCCTTTCGAGTCTATGTTGTACCACTATTTTTTACTGGATTATCTTAGGGTGGGTGCAATAATTATTTTGCTATTTTAATTGTTGGCTATTGGATTTTGTCTTATGCAGTCGCTTCGGGTTATTTTTATTGTTTTGCTAACCTCACCTCCCCAACCTATATGGAGATACACTACAATACCCTTGTTTTTATTACTATCTCTTTGCAGGATTGGAAATACTTTTTGTTTTCTTTCTAGTCTACTTTTACTGATGATGTTGGCTTAGCTGCTGGCCTACTTTTCTTTGTCTTGAAGGATTTCAATTATGGCTCTCCTTTGAACCCCTTTCATGTCTATGTTGTACCATTTTTTTACTTGGATTATCTTATGGTGGGTGCAATAATTGTTTTATTGCTTTAATTGTTGGGTGTTGGATTTTCGAGTCTTATGTCCAGAGTCGCTTGGTTATTTTTTTTGATTATTTTCTTGTTTCAATCTGATGACTATGATTATGATATTACCTACTTGGTTATTAACTTATGCACTGTCTATTCTGAATGGGTGGTTTTATGGCCAGCTAGCTGTTATTTGCTATCTTGGTTGTTGGATGAACTGTATTATCAGGTTTTATGCCCCAAGTCGCTATCTCTCTAATTGTATTTTATTTGGTATTATTTGTTTGTGCGTACTTATTACCTGTGGCTTCGGTCCACCTAATTTGTCTTGCATTCCCATCTTAGCTCATAGCATTTCTGTTGTATTTTGGGTTTGGGTTATGTTGTCTAGCTTTACATTTGCTATTTGTTAACTTATGCAATGATTATTAACAAGGGGGTTGTTAACATCTGCATTGCTTATTCTGAATGGGTTCCTTTTCTATTCCGTATTCCTAAGCTGTACTTCTGGCCTGTAAGTTTCATCTATGTCCCATATGATTGGGATGGTGTTATTTACATGCTAATTGATTTACTTAGCAGGATTGCAATAGGTTTTTCAACCGTTGTATATTGTTTCTATCCTCTGCCTAGCCTTTTCTGTTATTTTCTTGTGGTGGGTTTTCATGCTGGCCTAATTATACTCTTGGCTTTGGTATTAAAAAGGTGGATCTGGAAAAAATGGTTCATTTTCATATGTGTAGGGATTCTCATGCTATGGTGACTATATTGATGATATTAATCCTGCATGGGATCCCCTTTCTCATTTTGCTCTTTGCTGTCTCCCTTTCTATAGTATATATGGCTTTGTTTAGGTTTGTAGGTACTAAGGCTCATAAGACTTTCAACAAATGGCTGCTATCTTTTCATAGGTTTGTAGGCTATGATGGCTGTGATGATTTCCCTCCTTTTTGGTTTGGTAGTAGTTCTTGTGATGTAACTCTTCCACTGAAGTTTGGATGCTCATATTTACATCCCCAATTTGGTGTGACTGACTGAGCCTTCTCTCACACACTTCTATAATTTTTCTCAATTTATGCTTTAATTTTAACTTTGTTTGTATTATTTTAACCGTTCTAAATTTTATCTTTCTACATTTTAGATGCATTTCTCTTTTCTAGCGTTTGCTCCCTGCCATGCATTCTCTCATCTTGAAGAGCTTTGGCCCAGATCTATCCATTGGCTTATCTATGTTAATCATTTTGTATCTTTTGCTTTCCTTTTCTCTTTTATTTTGGTTTTGGTTGTACTTATATATGAGATTTACTCTAGTGATTGTAGCTCTTGAATAGTTTTGAGTTTATCCCCTAGGACCTTGTAACCCTCTTTTTGTGGCAATAAAATTCCCCCTATATGGGGTTTCCAAAAAAAAAAAAAAACTATCCTTAAACCCTAAAACCTAAACCCTAGAAACCCTAAACTCTAAACACTAATCTAACCCTAACAACTAAGCTAACCCAAAACCCTAAACTCTAAACCTAGAAAACCATAAACCCTAAAGCCTAAACACCATATCCTAAACACTAATCCCTAAACCATAAACTTTAAAACCATAAACCCTAAAACCCTAAACTATAAACCCTAAACCCTAAATCCTAAGCCTTAAACCCTAAACCTTAAAAATCTTGAAACCTAAACCTAAACTAAATAAAACCTAAAAATAAAATAAAAAAAACTTAAACCTAAATAAAATAAAATAATAACCTAAACTAAAATCTAAACCTTAAAATAAAAAAAATAAAATAAATAGAAACCTAAACTAAACTAATAAATAAAATAAACCTAAAAATTAAAAAACTTAAATAAAATAAAAACTTAAACCTAAAAATAAAACCTCAAAATAAATAAAATTAAAACATAAACCCTAAACTAAAAAAAACCTAAACTTAAAATAAAAATAAAATAAATAAAATAAAATAAACCTAAACCTAAACTAAAATAAACTAAACTAAAATAAATAAAACTTAAACCTAAACCAAAAATAAACTAGACTTAAACTTAAACCTAAATTAAATAAAACAAAATAAACTAAAAAATAAACCACATCCTAAACTAAAAATAAAACCAAAAAATAAACCTGAAATAAAATCCTAAACCTTAAACCTAAAGAAATAAAATAAAATCCTAAACCTAAACCTAAAAATGAAAAATAAAACCTAAACCTAAAAAATAAAATGAAAATAAAAGTCAACTAAAAAATAAACCCAAACCTAAACCTAAAAAAATAAAAATAAAAACCTAAACTAAATTAAAAAAAATAAACTAAACAAAAATAAAAGATAAACCTTAATAAAAATAAAAAGCAAAGTAAACTAAAATAAATAAAAAATAAAGTAAATATACTAAATCAACCTAAACCTGCTAGTTTACTTAATATTTTTTTAAAACCTTAAACCCTAAATTGTAAACACTAAACCCTAAATGCTAAATCCTAAACCCTAAAACTTAAACCCTAAAATGCTAAACCCTAAACCTTAAACCCTAAACCCTAAACCCTAAACCCTAAACAGTAAACCCCAAACTATAAATCTAAACCTAAAGTAACTAAATAAATTAAAAATAGAACTAAACCCTAAAACCTTATAAACCTAAACTTAAATGTAAACCCTAAGAATGGGCAGAACCTTGACGGCAGGAACATCATCATCAACCATGCTCAGTTTAGATTATTGCTTTGATCATGGAGGATTATTACTTTAGTGGTGGGTGATCTATAAGTGATGGTGGATATGGAGGTAGTCATCCGAGCATTGGTGGTTATGGAGGCGAGAGAAGAGATAGAGGTTACAGCCGTGGTGGTGGAGGAGGGAGAGATCAGAGATATGATGGTGGAGCCCACTACTCGAGAGGCGAGGGTGGTTCTGATGGGAACTAGAGAAACTGCAGAACGACTGATCTGATCTAGTGCTTATGGAACTGTCTCTTTATAGTAGAAATAATTCAAGTTATCTAAGGTTTTTGATTTGCTCTATGCGTGCTCATTTTTTGATTTATGTCACCACTATGAGTCACTATAGCACTTAAAAGAGGAATTGGGAGATATTAACAATTTTAAAAGTTAAAAATTAAATTTTAAGTTTTAGTAGAAAATTAATTTTTGATTTTATAATAATAACATGCAATTCTTAATGCAGCAAAAGAAAAAGTACAATAAAGTAAAGAAAGATAATAAGAACATAATTTTTATGTGTTTTAGCCAAACCCCAAAATCAGCCTACGTCCATGACTAGCCACCCCTGGCTATAAAACCACTAAATGCAAAATAGCTTATAAATAGTACTCTCCTATAAAGGGGCGAGTACAACCCCTAAAAAAATATATGTACTCTCCTACAAAGGGAGAGTACAACCCCAATATAAATTTTACAGCATGAAAAGAAAAATATAAATAAATAAATTTTGATAAATATATCTCTCACAAATATACCTATCCAATTCAAAAGTGATCTCACAACTTATAAATGATCACTTTACAACTTACTAATTTGTCAAGATAGATTACTCACTTAATTTTGATAAAAATATTAAATAAACATCTTAAAGTGATCTTACTAACATGTTTATGTTATTACAATTGGTAGATTAAAATAAAATTGATTTCAAAATAAATTCACAATAGTCTATTGCACAATAAGTTAAATTTCAGCAAGGAATAATTTTAAGTTTAAGAGAAACTATAACCAATATGTATATAATAGTATAAGAAAGATTAACTTTCTACTAAACTTCCTTTTTCTTAATTCTTAAACAATGAAAACAACAAGCTTTACTAAATTTTTGCAAGATAAAATCTATAAAATAAAGGATATAAGTTGAAATAAAATGATAAGTGACAAATAAAATAATTTAATTTTTTATAAATTTTTATTTTGATAAAGAAACTTGATTTATAATAGATCTAGCATATACTATAAAATTCTAGCAATAATTTACTTTATTTTAACCAAAATGAAGCTTTTAATTAATGAACTAATCACAAAATACTTAAATAAAACTAGTATTGTTAATTTAAGTAAACTAGTAAGCTTTTAATTAAGAAGAGAGATCTGTCAAATATGAAAATAATTTTAGCACAATAAATTAATTTGAAATGCTTAAGATATACTTCTAAAATAGATCTAAGAATAAATGATCTTTCAAATATGAATAATGAAGAAATATTTCAAGAAGCCAAAAGAAATTTGTAGGAAGATAAAAATTTCAACAAGTTGAAATAAATCCTACAAACTATCATAAGTTTTTCACAAAACAATGATTGAAGAAACTTATCAAATTAAAGGATTTGGAGAAACTATTGTGACTTTGCTTAAAATACTTTCTGACTCAAACTCTCAAGAGGTTTGTAATGAAATATCTTATGACAAATTAGATGATGCTTTTAATTATTTAGTTATTGAATATAAAAAATTAAAAAGAAAATACAAAACTTTAGAAAAGAACATAAAAATTTAGATATGCATTTTAATTATTTAAAAAATAAATGTAATAATTTAAAAGTAAAACAATTCTTTATTAAATTGTTCCTTACTTGTATGTAAACTTGAAAGAGAAAATATCATGTTAAAAGAAAGATTAGAATTATGTTTGAAATCACAAGTTCATTATAATGCTTCATCAAGTAAAACATTGAATAAAAATTATTTGCATCATACACATATCCCACTCATATACCTTATAATTATTGTGCTAAGCTGTATGCAAACACTAAGGTTTGGTGCAACTATTGTGATAGAAAAGGGCATATTTCATTTGATTAGTATGCATGTAAATTATAAAATACTAAGCAATTTTCATCTATGTATGGGTACCAAAAAGGTACAAGCACTACACAAACCACACATGCTGGGATATTTGCTTCAAATTTAGAAAGTGAACCAAATAGGTTTGGGTTCCAAAAGTTAACATGTGATTTTTTATAGGAATGCCTTCAAAGCAAAATCAAAGAAGACATGTGGTACTTGGATAGTGGATGTTCAAGACATATGATGGGAGATAAAGATAAATTCACAGCTTTCAAATCCAATGATGGAGGAATTGTTACATATGGAGATAATGCAAAGGGAAAGATCATTGGCATTGGTTCTATTTGTAAGAATTCTATCACATTAGATAAAGTTTTTCTAGTAGAAGGATTAAAACATAATTTAATTTCTATTAGTCAATTATGTGATAAAGGCTCAAATGTAGTATTTCATTCATCATATTGTATTATAAAAAATAATGAAAATATTTTATTAGTAGGACAAAGATATAAAAATATTTATGTCATTGATTTAGATAGCTTTCATTATGTGAATTTGAAATTACTTTGTTTTAAAAGCACTCATGATGATATATGGTTATGGCATAGGTGACTATGTCATATTAACATGCACATACTCAATAAAATTGCTAAACTTAATTTAGTAGTTGGATTGCATAAATTAAATTTTGATTCAAATTATGTTTGTGATGCATGTATTCATTGTAAGCATTTTAGAAGCTCATTTAAAAGTAAAAATAATGTTTCGACTTCTAGACCTCTAGAATTATTGTACATGGATTTTTTTTGTCCAATTAGCACCACTAGCTTAGGTGGAAAAAATTATGGTTTTGTGATTGTTGATGATTTCTCTAGATATACTTGGGTTTGTTTGTAACTTACAAGGATGACATTTTTGGTGAGTTTAGAAACTTTTCTAAATATATTGAAAGAGAATAAGGCTTTTTGATTATTAGGGTTCAAACTGATCATGGTGGCAAATTTGAAAATAAATTATTTGAGGATTATTGTGATGAACATGGGATTAGACATAATTTTTTTGCACTAGAACTCCCCTACAAAATGGAGTAGTAGAGAAAAAAAATAGAATTTTAATTGAATTAAGTAGATCTATGCTTGATGAGTATAAATTGCCAAAATATTTTTGGTTAGAAGCACTAAATATTACATGTTATGTGATAAATAAGATCTATTTTAGACCAATTTTAAAGAAGACACACTATGAATTTTTTTTTTTTGGAAAGAAACCTAAGATTGAACACTTTCATGTATTTGGATGTAAATGCTTTATTCTGAATAATGGAAAAAAGAATTTAGGTAAGTTTGATTATAAATTAGATGATGGTATTTTTCTTAGGATACTATTTTTCTAGTAGAGCTTATAGAGTTTTCAATAAGAGAAAAATGATTGTAGAAGAATCAATACATGTTATTTTTGATGAAAATTTAATTGATCCCATTAGATATGAAGTGATTGATGAAGAGATTGATAATTTTAAGAAAATATCTTTAGAAGATAATGTGGATGATTCTTCACCTAAAGAATGGAAATATAATAAAAATCATCCAAAGGAACTAATTATAAGAGATCCTTCAAAAAGGAGTTATGACCAGAAAACATAGTAGAGAGGTTGTAGATCATTCAACAATTTTATCACGAGGTTGAACCTAAAAATTTAAAGAAGCATTAAAAGATAATTTTTGGATTATTTTTATGGAAGAGGAGTTGAATCAATCTATAAGAAATGATGTTTTGGAATTAGTCCTAAGACCCCAAGATCAAAATGTCATTGAAACAAAATGGGTCTGCAGGACTAAGCTAGATGATTTAGGTTGTATTGTTATAAATGAAGCTAGTAGTTACAAGTCGAAGGTATAGATTTTGAAGAATCTTTTGCACCTGTAGCAAGACTAGATGCTATTAGGTTACTCTTTGCTTAAAGGAAAATATTCCAAGGAATCTATTGGAGACGAAATCAAATATAAATTCCTTGATTATAAAATGACTTTGGCTAAAATACAAAATTTGGCATATTTCTGTTAATTTTTAAATATGACATTTAAACATTATGATATATTTTATATATAATCATACATATGTTAGTTTTCATATAACCTTAAAATCAAATTAAAATATTTAATTATATTAAATATATTAACTAATTACACTTAATAATCAAAATTTATTATCATTTATTATTTTGATAATTCAAATGCTATGTATGAAACATATAATTCAATGTTAATTAGATAAAGATTTATATAAATTAACCTCATTATCATTATTTAAAATAAATAAAAATAATATGTTAAGTTGTGAGAAAATTGATTCATGCTAATGAACTCATATGAACTTCTAAGATAGTTATAAATTCATATAACCTAAAATATTGTATCTTGAGCTTCACATTATCCATTTTAATCTATCTTTCATTCTTCTATTCTTGCAATTTCCTCAAAAATATTATGAGATGTATTGGATATGTAATTAGAAATTAATATATCTAAGCACATAAAATATACATTAGAACATCCAAGCATTCATTTGTTATCATCAAAATTGATCGGATTGAACATGAGGCTCATTAAACCAACAACCACTTGTGTCTTAGAGAACTTAGTGTGTTACTTGGTTGAGGAAATTGAAAAGAAGAAATGTTGAATCTAAATTTACTCAGTTAAAAAAAAACCTTAAACTCTAAACCATAAACTAAAACCTAAACTCGATAATTTACTAAAGCTTTTTACTATGTTTCCTAAACCTTTATTGATTATTTTGGATTGAACTTTTAGTTTTTGGTGGTTGGTGGTTGCCTTTGGCTCCCTTTTGTGTGGTTATTTTATCTTCTAATGATTTGCACTGGGTGTAGCTTATGTTTCCTTCAATTGATGGTTTCATTTCTGAGCAGTTTAGTCATTTATGGTTGCTCACCCTTGATTGGCTTGGTAAGTGCTTGTTGCTAGGACTTTGGATTGAAGGCTCCTGCCTTGGTTTTGTTTGATATTTCTCTATTAATTGGCATTGGTCTGGTGCTTGTTGATGGTTGGTTCTAATTTTCCATGGTTTAGAGCTTGGATGGGTATTTGGTTAATGGTTGTTGTTGGTGTTTTGACTTTGTTCTAGCCTCTCTAGGTTATTTGATTAGTCATTATGGTTTTTTGTTTTGTGGTTTGGCTAGCTAATGGTTTCTCTCTATTTAATGGTGATGGATCTGGAACTCTATGGACTACTGGCCTTGGATGTTTGCTTATATCAGGTATGCTGGCTATGATGGTTTTGATGTTACTCACCTCTTCTCTCTGTTTGGTAGCATTACATATGATTGTAAATCTTCTTTATGAAGTTTGGATGCTCATATGTATTGCCTAGATGATCCTAACTAAGCTTGAGCCTTCTCTTTCTCGACTCTCTCCTTATCTTCGTTATCTTTATCCTTTTAGCTAAGACTTTTTTTTCATTGTAGTGTTTTGGAAATTTCTTTTATAGGTTGGAACTTTATAGAGGGAATGGTCAAAAGGCTTAGCTCAGTCAACCCAAGTGCCATTACTGTGGACCTTACTTATCTTGCTTTCTCAAAGGAATCATGAACTGCTGCTGACTCATCCTTTTACTATTCTTAGGACTTGTTTTAGTCTTCTATATCTTTTTCTCTTATGCTTTTTAGGTGATGTATTTACTCTTTTGTTTTCTTTTCTTTTTCAAATATACTTAGATGGGGGTTTAGCTCTGTAGGTTTCTTGTAGCTCTGAGAGTAGTAGAATTTTAGAACTTTACCCCTTTTAAGGACCTTTTTTATTTTCCTTTTATGGTAATAAAATTCTAACTTTCTTAAGGAAATACTCTAAACTTTAAACACTAAACCATTAACAACCTAAAACCTAAAACCTAAAAACTAAAACTAAACCCACAAACCCTAAACCCTAAACTCTAAACCATAAAACCCTAAACCTTAAACCCTAAACTAACCCTAAACCCTAAAGCATAAAAACTAAACCCTAAACCCTAAAGCCTAAAAACTAAACCCTAAACCCGAAACCCTAAATCCTAACCCTAAACCTAAAACCATAATCCCCAATCCTTAAACCTAAACCTAAAGTAACTAAATAAATTAAAAAATAAATCTAAACCTTAAATCTTAATAAACTTAAACCAAAACTAAAACCTTAAGAATGGGTAGAACTTTGATGGTAGGGATGTCACCGTCAACCAGGCTCTATCTAGGTATGGCGATGGAGGAGAAGGTAGAGGTAGAGATTGTCATAGTGGTGGTGGGGGATCTGGAGGTGCTGGTGGATATGGAGGTGGTGGTTGGAGTAGTGGTGGTTATGGAGGAGGAATGAGAGGTTATAGTGCGATGGTGGTGGAGGAGATGATCTGATGGTGGATCTACTCGAGAGGTCGGTGGTTACGGAACAGTGAAGAATGGTGAACCATTCTACTTATGGAACTATGTCTTTATAGTAGAGATGGCTCTAGTTATTTAGGGATTTTGATTTGCTCATGCTCATTTTTTTTATCTATGTCATCTGTCTTAGAAAACTTGGTGTGTTACTTACTTGTTGATGAAAGAAACAAAATGTTGAATCTAAATTTGTTCTATTAAAACCAAAACCCTAAACTAAAACACAACCCTAAAGCCTTAAATAAAATACACCTGATAAACCACAAACCTAAACCCTAAACCTAAAACCCTACCTAAATAAACCTAAAACCTACAGCCACCCTAAAACCTAAACCCAAACCCAACAAAGCCAAAACCTAAACTCTTAAAACCAAAACCTAAACTAAATAAAACCTATAAATAAAATAAATAAATAAAACCTAAACTTAAATATAATTAAAAAAATAAAATATAATAAAAACCTAAGCTAGAACCTAAATCTAAACCTTAAAATGAAATAAAAATTAATTAATAATAATAAATTAACATAAAATAAAAAAACATTAAGAAAACTAAAAAAAATAAAATAAACCTAAGAATATAAAACCTAAATAAAATAAAAACTAAACGTAAAATAAAAAAAATGTAAAATAAAAACCTATACCTAAAAAATAAACCTCAAAATAAACCTAAACCCTAAACTAAAAAAAAACCTAAACCAAAAATAAAACTAAAATAAGTAAAACCTAAACCTAAACCTAAACTAAATAAAATAAAATAAACTAAAAATAAACCTAAACCTAAACTAAAAAATAAAACCTAAAAATAAACCTAAAATCTAAACTTGAAAAAAATAAAATAAAAATATAAACCTAAACCTAAATATAAAAAGTAAAAGCTAAACCTAAAAATTAAAATAAAATTAAAACTCAACTAAAAACTAAACCTAAACATAAACCTAAACCTAAAAAGTAAACTAAAATTAAAAACCTAAACTAATATAAATAAACTAAATTAAATAAAAAAAACATAAATAAAAATAAAATAAAATAAAATAAATTGAAATAAATAAAATCAACTAAAGAAACCTAAACCTACCAATTTACTTTATTTCTTTTATAAAAAAAAACATAAACCCTAAATCGTAAACGTTCAGCCCTAAACCATACACCCTAAAGCCTAAACTATGACCCTAAACCTTAAAAAACCCTAAACCCTAAAACCTAAAAGCATAAACCCTAAACCCTACCTAAACCCTAAACTCTAAACCCTAAACCCTAAGCCTAAATCCTAAACCCTAAATCCCAAACACTAAACCTAAGCCTAATGTAACTAAATAAATTAAAAAGTAAACCTAAACCCTAAAACCTAATAAACCTAAACCTAAACTTGAACCTTAAGAATGGTATCACTTTCTGATGGAGGTCAGAATTGTTTCTGGTTGGTACTACTGAGCTTTGGTTGCCCTCTAGTTTTGGTGGATCTCTCCTTTTATTGGTCTCCTGTTGTGTTGGTTTTAGAATGGCATGGTGATTGGCAAGCTTCAGATCTTACTTGTTAGCTATTTTTCCTAGCCGATTTCTTTTTTTGTGATAGTTTATTTGTTGGTTATTGCTTGATGGTTGTGGTATTTTCTAGCTTTTTGCTTTCAATTTTGGCTATCTGGCATTGTGATTATTGGTTGAGCCTGGCCATTGGCTTTGTTCCTTTCTGGGCTGAGTTACTCTCTTTGGAGCTGTTACCTTCCATCTAGTTTTCATTCCCCTTTTTTGGTGGTTTTTTTGAAGTTTTTTGTTGTGTTTGTGTGTTGGTTGGATGTCCTATGTGTTGTTTTTCTACTGTGGGATGAACCTGTATGTGGTTTTGGCTGTTCTTGGCTTTATTGCTATTTTTGTTGATTCTTGCTACTATGGATGGCTGGCTGCAACTGTGATGTTGGTTGGTGGATCTGAAGAATTTTTGGTTCTTTACCTTTGGTCTTTGTTTATTTTGGGTGGCTTTGATGGTGGCTATATTTTGTTTTTTTCCTTTAGTTGGTTTCTTTACTCTAGTTTGGATGGATGCTTTACTAGTTAGTTGCCTATTTAATCTTGATGATAGATACCGAACCTCAAATTTTGTTGTTATGCTTATTTTAATCGGATTAAGTTTTCTGGGATGCTCACATATCCTGTTGCCCTTTGAGATGAGTGTGACTGAGCCCAAGCCTTATCTAAGATTTTTATCATTTTGTTCCTTTTATGTACTTAGCTTGTCCTTATTTTTAGATGCTTATCTCTATCTTAAGTTCTTTACAAGTTTGTGGCAAGTTTTGGGGTTGTAGGTGGTTTGTGCATCTCTCAGAAGATTTCTGGATATAGATGGATTTGGCTACCCTTCTTGGAATTTTGTGTTATTTCTTTCTTAATTTTTGTCTTTTCATTCTTTTGCTTTTATTTTCTTGTAATACGTAGGGGATTTACCTATTTAGGCTAATTATAGCTCTTTGAGAAGTAGTTTAGAGATTAATCCCCTATAAGGACCTATTATCTCTGTCATTTTGGTAATAAAATTCTCCCAATTTTAATTTTTTTTCTAAAAAAAAACATAAGAATGGGCACAACCTTGACGATAGGAACATCAACGTCAACCGTGCCTGCCTAGATCTAGCGGTGGAGGTGAAGAGGCGAGGTTATCACAAGTGGTGGTGGAAATCAGCCGGTGGATATGGAGGTGGTGGTCAGAGCAGTGGTGGTTATGGTGGAGGAAGGAGCGACGGAGGTTATAGCCATGGTGGTGGCAGAGCGAGAGATCAGGGATAGGATTGTGGATCCCGCTACTCTAGAGTCTGGGGTGGCTTTGATGGGAACTGGAGAAATTGGAAAATCGCCAATGAAGCATCGCTATGATAGTGTCTTTACAAAGATAGTTTATCTAGGGTTTTGATTTACCTTGTGTGCTCATTTTCTATCCATGTCATCACTTGTGTAAGAAAACTTGGTGTGTTACTTGGTTGATGAATTTGAAAAGAAGAAATGTTGAATATGAATTGTTCTCGCTAAAAGAAAAAATCAAAACCCTAAACCCTAAACTAAAACATGAACCCTAAACCTAAAACTTAAACCCTAAACCCTAAATCCTAAACCCTAAACCCTAAACCCTAAACCATAAACTCTAAACCATAAAAACCTAAACACCTAAACCAAAACTAAATAAAACCTAAAAATAAAATAAATAAAAAAACCAAAATAAAATAAATAAAAATAAAATAAAAAAAAATAAAAAACATAACCAAAAACCTAAACCTAAACCTAGTAAAAACTAAACTAAAATAAAACAAATAAAACCTAAAAACTAAAAATATATAACCTAGATAAAATAAAAAACTAAACCTAAAATAAAAATAAAATAAAATAAAAACCTAATCTAACAAAATAAATGTAAAATAAAACTTAAAATAAATAATAAAAATAAATCTAAACTAAGGAAAACCAAAACCTAAAGAAAAATATAATAAACCTAAACCTAAAATAAAATAAATAAAGCCTAAATCTAAACTTCAAATAAACTAAACCTAAACCTAAACTAAATAAAATAAAATAAACTAAAAACAAATCAAAACCTAAACTAAAAAATAAAACCTAAAAATGAACCTAAATAAAAATCTAAAACCTAAACTTAAAAAAAATAAATATAAATCTAAACTAAACCTAAAAAATAAAAAAAACCTAAACCTAAAAAAAATAAAATAAAAATAAAACTAAACTAAAAATAAACCTAAACCTAAAGCTAAACCTAAAATAAACTAAAATAAAAACCTAAACTAAAAAAAATAAACTAAAATAAATAAAAATAAAATAAACCTAAATAAAATAGATAATAAAACTAAAATAAATAAAATAAACTAAATAAACCTAAACTTCTTTCTGAAAAAAATATAAATATTAAAGAAAACCACCATAAACCATAAATGTTAAACCTAAACCTACTACCCTAAACCCTAAAACCCTAAACCTAAACCCCAAAACCTAAACCCTAAACCTAAACCCTAAAACCCTAAACCCTAGGCCTAAACCCTAAACCTAAACCCTAAACTAAAACCTAGGCCACAACCACAAACCCTAAACCCAATAAACCCTAAACAAACCTAAACCCTGAACCCTAAACTTAAAACCTAAACCTAAATAAGAAAATAAAATAAAATAAAATGAAACTAAACTAAAACCTAAACCTAAACCTAAAACTAAACCTAAAATAAAATAAAAATAGAAATAAAACTAAAGGAAAAGAAGAAGAAAGAAAACCTAAAACTAAACAAAACATAACCTAAAATAAAAAACCTAAATAAAATAAAACTAAACATAAAATAAAAGTAAAATAAATGATAAAATAAAATAAAACTAAATAAAACCTTAACCTAAAAAATAAAATATATATATATATATATAAATAAATAATATAAATCTAAACTAAAAAAAAACCTAAAATAAAAAATAAAATAAACTAAACCTAAAATAAGTTAAACTAAAATGAATAAAACATAAACCTAAACCTAAAATAAACTAACTTGAACCAAAACCTAAAATAAATAAAATAACATAAACTAAAATAAACCTAAGCTTAAACTAAGAAATAAAACATAAGAAAATGTAAAATAACAACAAATAAAAAATTAAACTAAGGTTAAAGATAAAATAAAAATAAAATAAACTACAAGAAAACCTAAACCTAAAAATAAACTATAACAAAAACCTAAACTAAAATGAATAAATGTAATATAAATAAACCAAACTAAATAAAAATAAAAATAATCCAAAAAAAATAATAAAATAAACTAAAATAAATAAAATAAACTAAATAAACATAAACATAATACATTACTAATTTTGTTTTAAATAAAAAAAACCCTAAACACTAAATACTAAATCTTAAATCCTAAAAAACAGCTAAATCTAGAGAAATTTAAACTCTAAACCAAACCCTAAACCTACTGACCCTAAAACCAAAACCTAGCCACAAACCCTAAACCTAAACACAAAAAACCCAAAACTTTAAACCCTATACTATAATAATAAACCTAAACTAAACCCTAAGCCCACAAAAGACCATAAACCCCATAAACCTCTTGTTTGCACAACCTGTCACTAAATCATGACTTAAACACCACCCCATACAAACCCTAAACTAAAATAACCTAAACCCAAACCTAAACCCCAAACCCCAGACCTAAACCCCAAACCCAAATCTAATAAACCCAAACATTAAACTTACAACTCTAAACCCTAAACCTAAATCAGAAACCTAAAACCAAATCATAAAACTAAACCCTAAACCTAACTTTAAACTCTATACCCTAAATCTAAACCTAAAGTAACTAAATAAATTAAAAAGAAACATAAATGCTAAAACTAAACCTAATCCTAAACCTAAACCACAGAATGGCTAGAACCTTGATAGTAGGAACATCACCATCAACCAGGCTCAGTCTAGATCTGATAGTGGAAGTGAAGGCATAGGTGGCAGTTATCCCAGTGGTGGTGTGGGATTTGGAGGTGGTGGTCGGACTAGTGGTGATTATAGAGGCAGGAGGAGCGATGAAGATTATAGCCATGGTGGTGGCGGAGGGTGAGATCGGGGATATGATGGTAGATCCAACAAATTGAGAGGCCAGGGTGGTACGATGGGAACTTGAGAAATTGAAGAACGATGGATCCGATTTATTGCTTATGGAACTGTGTCTTTATAGTAGAGATGGCTCTAGTTATTTAAGATTTTTGGTATGCTCTATGCATGCTCATTTTTTATCTATGATTTCACTTGGATCGTAGAAAACTTGGTGTGTTACTTGGTTAATGAAATCAAAAAGAAGAATGTTGAATTTGAATTTGTTTTATTTTTATTTAAAAAAGACCAAAAACCCCTTAACCTTGTACTAAAACTTGAACCCTAAATCTAAAACCGAAACCTTAAACCCTAACCCTAAACCCTTGAAACCCTAATCCCTAAACCCCAAATCTAAACCTAACCCAAACCAAAACCATAAACCCTAAACCCTAAATTAACCTAAAACCTTGAGCCTAAACCCTAAAAAGCTAAAAACCTAAACTAAAACAAAATAAAATTAGAAATAAAACCTAAATAATAATAAAGTAAAAAAATAAAATAAAATGAAAACTAAACTAAAACCTAAACCTAAATGAAAAAATAAAATAAATAAAAAATAAAAACATAATTAAAATAAAATAAATAAAACCTAAACTAAACAAAAAAAGAAACTAAAATAAAATAAAAAACTATACCTAAAATAAAATAAAATAAACTTAAAATAAAATAAAATAAACTAAATAAACACTACCTGAAATAAACCTAAATATTAAATTAATAAAAATGTAAACCTAAACCCTAAATTAAAACATATTCTAAAATAAAAAATAATCCTGACTAATTAAGATAAATAAAACCTAAAGATACTATAAACCCTCCTACCACAGATGGAAAATAAACCTAAACACCTGAGCTCCACTCAGCCCTGTTCTACCCTACCCCAGACCCTCCTACCTAAACCAAAATCCCACCAACCCTGGCCACAAACACCCTCCAAACCCAAACCCAAAAACTCTGCTATCACCCACCCAAACCCCAGACCAAACCCTCCTAAACCTAACTAAAACTAGGCTAAAATTTTTGAAAACCTTGACCTAAACCCTAAACTAAGCTACCACACCTAACTAGCCTCCCTAACCCAGATCCCTCATACACTGACCCACCCTAAACCCTAAACCCTACTAAACCTAAACAATAGAAGATAAAATAGATAAAATGACCTACTAAACTGAACTTAAACCTAAACTAAAAATAAAATAAATTAAAAATAAAACTAAACTAAAATAAAAGAAAGAAAACAAAATAAAACAGCCTAAAATAAAAGCCTAAATAAAATAAAAGTAAACATAAAATCAAAATAAAATAAACCGTGAAAAATAAAATAAAACTGATAAAACCTTAACCTAAAATAAAAACAAAAATAAATATAATAACACTAAACCCTAAACTAAAAAAAAATCTTAATCCTAAAATAAAAATAAAATAAACCTAAACCTAAAATAAAATAAGCTAAACTAAAATAAAAAAACCTAAACATAAACATAAAATATACTAAACTTGAACTTAAACCTAAACTAAAAAAATAACATAAAAAATAAACCTAAGCCTAACTATGAAATAAACCTAAAAATGTCAAATAACAACCTAAAAAAAAAAATTAAACCTAAGATAAAAGATAAAATAAAAATAAAATAAACTACAAAACCTAAACCTAAAAATAAACTAAAATAAAAAAAAAGCTAAAATGAATAAACGTGACTAATAAACCAAACTAAATAAAATAAAATAATCCTAAATAAAAATAAATAACAAATAAACTAAAATAAATAAAAAATGATAAACTAAATAAACATAAACATAATACATTACTAATGTTTTTTTAAATGAAAACCTAAACACTAAACCACAAACCAAACCTAAAAGCCACTAGACATAAATCCTAAACCCTACCCTAAACTCTTGGCCCTAAACCTAAAATACAACCCTAATGCCCAAAACCCTAAAACATAAACCATAAACCCTAAAAAAACCCAGATCTTTAAACCCTGTAAACTCCTAACCCAAAACCCAGCCCAAACTATAAACCCAGCCTATAAACCAAACCTTAAGCTAACCTAAACCCAAAACCCAAAACACTCACTATAACCCCAAATACTAAAACCCTAAACTCCTAAATCAAACCCACCCAAACCTAACCCTAAAAAAATCCTCAAAATCCAAACATTAAACTTACATCTCTAAACCTAAACCCTAAACCCTAAAACCTAAAACCTAAATCATGAACCTAAACCCTAAACCTAAACCCTAACCTTAAACTCTAAACCCTAAACCTAAACCTAAAGTAACTAAATAAATTTTAAAAGAAATATAAACCCTAAAACTTAATAAATCCTAAACCTAAACCCTAAGAATGGCCAGAACCTTGATAGTAGGTACATCACTGTCAACTAGGCTCAGTCTAGATTTGACAGTGGAGGTGAAGGCGTAGGTGAGGATTAACCTAGTGGTGGTGTGGGATCTAAAGCTGGTGGTCAAAATTATCATGGTTATAGAGGCAGGAGGAGCGACGAAGATTATAGCCGTTGTGGTGGCGGAGGGCGAGATCGGGGATATGATGGTAGATCCCACAAATCAAGAGGCCGGGGTGGTATTGATGGGAACTTGAGAAACTAAAAAATGATGGATCGATCTATTGCTTAGCGTGTCTTTCTGAGTAGAGATGGTTTTAGTTATCTAAGGTTTTTTGGTATACTTAATGACTAATTTTTTATCTGATTTCTTGTGTAGAAAACTTGGTGTGTTACTTGGTTAATGAAATCAAAAAGAAGAATGTTGAATTTGAATTGGTTTTCTTTTTTCAAAAAAAAGACCAAAAACCCTAAACATAGAACTAAAACCTAAACCTTAAACATAAAACTTAAACCTTAAACCCTAAACCCTAAACCCTTGAAAACCCTAAACCTTAAACCCTAAACCCTAAACCTTAAATGTTAAGCCCTAAACCTAAACCCTAAAAAGCTATAAACCTAAACCAAAACAAAATAAAAATTAAAAATAAAATAACTAAAAAACATAAATAATAAA
Source organism: Cymbidium sinense (assembly GCA_021442155.1). Lineage (NCBI taxonomy): Eukaryota > Viridiplantae > Streptophyta > Magnoliopsida > Asparagales > Orchidaceae > Cymbidium > Cymbidium sinense. The sequence goes on along the minus strand of CM038214.1, from coordinate 47,348,394 downwards.
AAAGTAAAATAAATAAAATAAAATAAAAACCTAAACTTAAACCTAAACCTAAACTTAAAAACAAAATAAATAAAAAATAAAAACATAATTACAATAAAATAAATAAAAACTTAAACTAAATAAAAAAGAAAAACTTAAATAAAATAAAAACTATACCTAAAATAAAAATAAAATAAACTTAAAATAAATAAACACCTAAACCAAAAAAAAAAACTAAAATAAAATATAAAAATTAATAAAAACTTAAACATAAACCGTAAACTAAAAGAAATATTAACCTAAAATACAAATAAAATAAACTTAAACCTAAATTAAAATAATAAAAACCTAAACATAAAATAAACTAAACCTAAACTAAAAAAAATAAAAAAAAACTAAAAATAAACCTAAACCTAAACTAAAAAATAAAAATAACGAATAAACATAAAATAAAAATGGAAAAACCTTAACTTAAAAAATAAAATTAAAAACATAAACCTAAACCTATATGTATATGTATATATCCTAAATAAATAAAATAAAATAAAACTAAATTATAAAATAAATAACAAAAATAAACTAAATTAAAATCTAACCTAAAATAAATAAACTAAACTAAATAAAATAAATTTCACCTAAAATAAATATAAAATAAAATAAACAAAAAATAAAATTAAAATACTTAATAAACTAAAGAAACTGACTCTGGTTTGCTTAATTTTAAAAAAACAAATAAATAAACCCTAAACCACGGACCCTAAATTCTGATCCTAAACCCTAAACCTACCCCAAACCCTAAACCCTAAACTAACCCTAAACCCTAAACTAACTAACCTAAAAAACCCAGACCACAAACTTAAAGAGTAAATCTTAACTAAACCATAAACCAAAACCTAACCCAAACAACCCCAAACCTAAACCTAAAGGAAACCCTAAACCCTAAGATCCCAGGCCAGAAACACTATCTAAACCCTAAACCCTAAATCCTAAACCCAAAACCTAAACCTAAATAAAATAAAAAATTAAATGAAAACCTAAATTAAAACACTAAACCTAAACTAAACCTAAAATAAAATAAAATGAATAAAATTAAACTAAAAAAGATGGAGAAACCTAAACTAAACAAAACATAACCTAAAATAAAAAACCTAAATAAAATAAAACTAAACATAAAATAAAATAAAATAAACTTGTGTTAAAAAATAAATAAAACTAAATTAAAACCTTAAGAAGTAAAATAAAATAAATAAATAAAACACCTAAACCCAAAACTTAAAAAACTTAAACCTAAAATAAAATAAAATAAACCTAAACCTAAAATGAAATAAAGCTAAACTAAAATAAATAAAACCTAAACATAAACTTAAAATAAACTAAACATGAACCTAAACCTAAACTAAATAAAATAACATAAAATAAAAATAAACCTAAACCTAAACTAAAATAAAACCTAAAACCTAAAAATAAAATTAAACCTAAACATAAAAGATAAAATAAAAAAAATACTACAAAAAAAATCTAAAAATAAACCAAAAAAACTAAACTAAATGAATAAACATAATATAAATAAACCAAACTAAATAAAAATTAAAATAATCCTAAAAATAAATAAAATATAAACTAAAATACAAAATAAACATAAATATGCCACATTACTATTTTTTTAAAAATAAAATCCTAAACATTAAACTCTAAACCTAAACCCTAAACCCTAAACCCTACCAACCCAAGCCATAAAACCCAAACCCTAAAACCTAAACCACAAACTCTACCCACAAATATAAAACACTAAACCTAAAAACCATATACTAACCCTAAAACCCCACAAACCCTAAACCCAAATGCCAAGCCCTAAACCCCAAATCTTAAACTTAAAACCCTAAACCCTAAACCCACCCTAAAACTAAAACCCTAAATCATAAACCTAAACCCTAAACCCTAACCTTAAACCACAACCCTAAACCTAAAGTAACTAAATAGAAACTTAAACTTAACCTAATAAACCAATCCTAAACCTAAACCTAAGAATAGTAACCTTGACAAGGAACATCACCATCAGCCCTTAGTGCAGTGGAGGTGAAGGCATAGCGATATCCAGGGGTGGTGGGGATCAGTGGTGTACTAGTGGTGGTTTTGGAGGCTGAAGGAGCGACGAAGATTATAGCCATGGTGATGGCGAAGGGCGAGATCGGGGATATGATGGTAGATCCCATAAATCGAGAGGTCGGAGTGGTACATATGGGAACTTGAGAAATTAAAGAATGATGGATCCGATCTATTGCTTATTGAATTGTGTCTTTATAGTAGAGATGGTTCTAGTTATCTAAGGTTTTTGGTATGCTCTATGCATGCTCATTTTTTATCTATGTTTTCTTGTGTCATAGAAAACTTGGCACGTTACTTGGTTAATGAAATCAAAAGAAGAATGTTGAATCTAAATTTTCTTTTTTTTAAAAAAAAAGACCAAAAACCCTAAATCTTGAACAAAATGTGAACCCTAAATCTTAGACCTAAACCTAAACCATTCAAACCCTATACCCTAAACCCTAAATGATAAAACCTAAACCCTAAAACCCTAAATCAAACCTAAACCCTAAATTAACCATAAACCCTAATTTTAAACCCTAAAAGCTAAAACCTAAATGAAAACAAAATAAAAAACTATAAATAAAATAAATAAAATTTTTAAATAATAATAAAATAAAATAAATAAAATAAAATAAAACCTAAACTTATAAACAAAATAAATAAAAAAACAAAACATGATTACAATAAAATAAATAAAAAGCTAAACTAAAGAATAAAAGAAAAAACTTAAATAAAATAAAAACTAAACCTAAACTTAAAATAAAGACACTTAAAATAAAATAAAATAAAACTAAATAAACACCTAAACTTAAAAATAAACTTAAAATAAAACATAAAAATTAATAAAACATAAACCTAAACCCTAAAGTAAAAGATATTAACCTAAAATAAAATAAAATAAACCTAAACCTAAACTAAAATAAATAAAACCTAAACCTAAATAAACTAAACCTAAACCTAAACTAAAAAATAAAATAAACTAGAAAAATAAACCTAAACCTAAAGTAAAAAGTAAAAATGAAGATAAACCTAAAATAAAAATGAAAAACCTCAACTTAAAAAAAATGTAAACCTAAACCTAAAAATAAAAAATAGATCCTAAACTTAAGAAATAAAATAAAAATAAAACTAAACTATAAAATAAACCTAAACCTAAAAATAAACTAAATAAAAAAATCTAAACTAAAATAAAAGACTAAAATAAAATAAACTAAATAAAATAAATTTCACCTAAATATAAATATAAATAAAATAAACTAAAATAAATAAAAAATAAACTTAATAAACTAAAAACCAAACTTGTTGGTTTGCTTAATTTAAAAATAAAAATAAATAAATAAAACCCCTGGACCAAATTCTAAACCTGAGCCCTAAACCCTAAAAACCCAAACTCAAACCCAGGCCCTAAACCTATGACAAACCCACCCTAAACCCTACTGACCTAGGCTCTAAAACCTTAAACCCTAAACCACAAAACCCCAAACCCAGAAACAAGGCCAGCAGTGACCCTAAACTGCCCTGAGCCCTACCTAAAATCCTATACCTAAACCCTAAACCCTCCAACCCTAAACCCTAAGCTAACCTAAACCCTAATCTGTAAAACATAAACCCTAAACCCAGCCTGGGCATGAAACCCTAAACCCAAAACTAAAACCCTAAACCACAAGCCTAGCTAAACCCACAAAATCTGACCCTAAACCCTAAGCCTAAACCCCTAAACCTAAACTAAACTAAGCCAAAGCCTAAACCCTAAACCCTAAAACTAAACTTTAAAACCAAACCTAAACCTAAATAAACTAAATAAATATAAAAATAAACCTAAACCCTAAAACTTAAAAAACCTAAACCTAAACCTAAACATAAACCCTAATAGTGAGAGAAGAATTTTAACGGTAGGAACATCAGCATCAACTAAGCTCAATCTAGATCTGGCGATGGAGGCGAAGGCAGAGGCGGTGATTTTCATAGTGGTGGTGGAGGTTCTAGAGGTGCTAGTGGATATGTAGGTGGTGGTAAGAGTAGTGGTGGTTATGGAGGCAGGAGGGAGGAAGTTACAACCGTGCTAGTCACAGAGGGATAGATTGAGGATATGATGGTAGATCCCCATGCTCGAGAAGTGGTGGTGGTTCTGATGGGAACTGGAGAAATTGATGATCGATCTAATATGCTTCTTTTGGAACTATCTTTATAATAGAGATAATTCTAATTATCTATGGGTTTTTGATTTGCTCTATGCTCATTTTTTATCTATATCTTCACTTGTGCTTAGAAAACATGGTGCACTACTTGGTTGGTTAAATCAAAAGAAGAAATATTGAATATGAAATTTTCCTCTTTAAAAATAACCTTAAACCCTAAACCCTAAACTAGAACATAAACCCAAAATTTAAAACATAAACCTAAATACTAAAGTTAGAAAATGATAAACTCTAAACACTAAGCCCTAAACCACAAACCTAAACCCTAAACCTAAACCCTAAAATAACCCCAAACCCAAACCTAAAACCATAAACCCTAAACCTACCTAAACCTACCAATCCAAAACCTAAATCCTAAACTCTAAATTCTAAACCCTAAACCCTAAACCTTAATCCCTAAAACCTAAACCTAAAATACTTAAACCCTAAAACACTAAACCCTGAACCTAAACCTAAACTCTAAACCCTAAATCACCTAAACCAACCAAAACCAAACTTGAAACCTTAACCTAAACCAAACACTAAACTAAACCCTACCCAAAACCTGAGCCTAAACTAAACCCTAAACCTAAAATAAAAACCTAAACTAAAACTAAAATAAAACCAACTAAAATAAATAAAACCTAAACATAAAGATGAAATATAAATAAACTAAACTAAAGGGTAACCTAAACTTTAAAATAAACTAAAATAAAACATGAGACTAAAATAAATGATCATAAAATAAATAAACTAAACTGGATAAAATAAAATTAACTTAAATAAAATAAAATAAATAAACTAAAATAAATAAAATGAACTAAATAAATAAAATAAACCTAAACCTGCTCATTTGCTTAATTTAGAAATTTAAAATATTAATAAAACAAACTACCTACCTTAAAACCCTAAATCCCAAACCCACCTAAACCCTACCCTAACCCTAAACCCTAAACCTTAAACCTAAACCCTAAACCCTAAACCTCTAAAACCCTAAACCCCCCAACCTAAACCCTAAACTCTAAACCACTAAACATTAAACCATTAACCCTAAACCCAAAACCACAAACCACAAACTAAAACCTAAACTAACCCTATCATGGTATCCTAAATTCCAAACCCTAAACCCTAAAATCCTAAATCCTAAAGCTTAAACACTAAACTTAAAGCCTAAGCCATAAACCCCAACCAAAACCCTAAACCCCAACCATGGAGGTGCCGTGGATCGGGAGGTCGGTGGATATGGAGGTGGTGGTTACGTAGAGAGAAGAGACAGAGGTTACATCCATTATGGTGGTGGAAGGATAGATCAAAATATGATGGTAGATCTCGCTACTCGAGAGGCAAGGTTGGTTCTGATGGGAACTAAAAAAAATTGAATAATGATCAGTCCAATTTGCTACTTAGGGAACTGTCTTTATAATAAAGATAGTTCTAGTAATATAGGGTTTTTGATTTACTTTATGCATGCTCATTTTTTATCTATGTCATCATTTTTATCTTAGAAAACTTGGTTTACTACTTGGTTGATGAAATTGAAAAGAAGAAATGTTGATTCTGAATTTATTCTCTATTAAAAAAACCTTAAACCTTAAACCCTAAATCCCAAATTGAAACCTTAAACCCAAAAAACTCTAAAAAACCTAAAACCCTAAACCAAAACTCCTAATCCATAAACCCTAAACCCTAAACTAACCTAAACCCTAAACCATAAACTAAACCCTAAACTAACCTAAAACCTAAACCCTAAATTCTAAACACTAAACCCTAAACCCAGAACATAAAAACCTTAAACCCTAAAACCTTAAATCATAAATCCTAAACTCTAAACTAAACCCTAATCCCTAAAAACCCAAAAACTTAAAATCCTAAACCCTACAACCCTAAACCCTAAACCCTAAACCCCAAACCCCCAAACCCAACTTGAAACCCCAAGACACAAGCAGTAAATCCCAACCCAAACTTAGGAAATAAAGAGACTTAATTCAATTGGCTCATGATTAATAATTAATTAGATTAAGGGACTTAATCACTCTTATGGTTTTCCACACATGTAGACTAACTTTAATTTCATTAAACTCCTTTAAGTTATTAAACACCTAAAGAACTACCCCGTGATTTTATTAATTATGTTTAGGGTTTAGGGTTTAGTGTTTAGGCTTTAAGGTTTAGGGTTTTTAGGGTTTAGGGTTTAGCATTTTGGGTTTTGGGTTTTGGGTTATAAGTTTATAGTTTTTGGTTTGGGCTTTAGGTTTTTAGGCTTTAGGCTTTAGGCTTTAGGGTTATAGGTTTAGAGTTTAGGGTTGTAGGTTTAGGGTTTAAGGTTTAGGGTTTAGGGTTTAGGATTTAGGGCTAATTTTAGGGTTTAGGTTTTAGGGTTAAGGTTTTATTTTTATTTTTTTATTATTTTATTTCTAGGATTTAGGGTTTACAGTTTAAGATTTAGGTTTAGGGTTTAGGTTTTATTTTAGGGTTTATAGTTTTGGTTCTTTAATAAAGAATAAATTCAGATTCAACATTTCTTCTTTTTAATTTGATTAACCAAGTAACACAACAAGTTTTCTAAGACATTTGCGATGATATAAATAAAAATGAGCACAGATAGAGCAAATCAAAAACTCAGATAACTAGAACCATCTCTACTATAAAGACACATATCCATAAGCAAAAAATTAGATCAACCATTCTTCAGTTTCCCCAATTCCCATCAAAACCACCTCAGCCTCTCAAGTAGCAGGATCCACCATCATATTTCCAATCTCTCCCTTCACGACCATCATGCCTGTAACCTCTGTCACTCCTCACAACTCCATAACCACCACTACTCTGATCACCACCTTCATATCCACCAGTACCTCCAGATCTCCCACTAGCACTATGATAACTATCGCCTCTGCCCTCACCTCCTTGGCCAAATCTAGACTTAGCCTAGTTGACAATGATGTTACTATCATCAAGGTTATGCCCATTCATAGGGTTTAGGTTTATGTTTGGGTTTATTAGGTTTTACGATATATGTTTATTTCTTATTTTATTTAGTTACTTTAGGTTTAGGTTTAGGGTTTGGGGTTTAGGATTTAGGGTTTAAGGTTTAGGTTTAAAGTTTAGGGTTTAGGGTTTTTTTAACTCAAATGATTCCATAATAAATAAGAAATTACCAAATCAAATAATACATTATCCTTTAATGACTAACAAAATAGGATAAAATTAAATGCAATTTAAAATTGATAAAAAAATAGTATTTCACCAAATTATTTAACTCCTAGAGACAATAAAAATTAATTTTATAGAAGGCCAACAAAGTTTTGTCGAACAAGCCGAAACCCATATCATCATCAGATTGCTCAGCAGGCTCTTCCTTCTTCTCTTCCACTACAATAGCCTGACTAGTAGTAGTAGGAGTAGTAGAAACATCATGCGTACTAGCCATATCAAATTTACTAGGATCCTTCAAATACTCCTAAATCATTTCAGCCCATGGGTATGTGTTATCAGTGGCAATCATGATGGTTAGGACCTTCTTGTAGACGTTGATGAACATGTGGGATGCTGCAGCAAGGGTGCGATAAGAGAGGGCTAGTGAAAGAGAAGTGATCATTAAAAGGGCTAGGAAAACTTCTTGATGAGATCATCTTTAGTGAGGTCAAGCACCGGGGTGAACAGATCCATCATCATACAGACTAGGCGACAAGGACATAAGAGAATCTCCTAGTCCCAGCTTGGCGGGAAGCGACCTGAGGATCCCACCTTATCACTTTTTTAATCATCTTAATCGGTGATAATTTCAACAAAACAGAAGAAAGAAGTGCAGAAGGATCCAAACCAGTGCTACTTGGAGGAACCATAACAAAAATAAGTGCAACAAGACCAACATGGGTAGGAGCACCAACTTCGTATTACACAACCTCTTCACTGACCTCTTTAAAATCACCTCTCATAAAAATCAGCTCAATCACGATTTAGGGTTTAGGTTTTAGGCTTTTAGGGTTTAGGGTTTGGGATTAGGATTTAAGGTTTAGGGTTTAAGGTTTAGGGTTTTTTAGGGTTTAGGGTTTAGGTTTACAGGTTTAGCATTATATGTCTACAGTTTAGGGTTTAGGGTTTAAGATTTAGGGTTTAGATTTTATTAAAAAATATTAAGTAGGTTTATGTTTATTTAGTTTATTTTTATTAATTTTAATTTATTTTACTTTTATTATTATTTAAGTTTATTTTTATATTTAGTTTATTTTATTTATTTTTGGTTTATTTAAGGGTTTTTATTTCACTTTATCTTTTAGGTTTAGGTTTAGGTTTATTTTTTCATAGAGTTTTATTTTTATTTAATCTTTTAGGTTTAGGTTATACTTTATTTTAGGTTTATGTTTAGGTTTATATTTTATTTTTTTTATGTTTAGGTTTTATAGGTTTGTTTTTTTTTTTTTAGGTTTATTTAGGTTTAGGGTTATTTTTAGTTTATTTTATTTTATTTAGTTTAGGTTCATATTTAGGTTTTATTTATTTTAGTTTAATTTATTTTAGTTTAGGTTTTGGCTTATTTTATTTTGTTATTTTATTTTATTTTAGGTTTAGTTCTTTTTAGTTTAGGGTGCATGTTTTATTTTTTATTTATTTGTAGGTTTGTTTTTTTAGGTTTAAGCTTTTATTTAAGGTTTATTTCTATTTATTTTAAATTTAGTTTGTATTTTATTTAGGGTTTTTATTCAAAGGTTTATTATATTTTTTAGTTTAGTTTTTGTTCTTATTTATCTTATTTTAATTTTGTATTTATTTTATTTTATTTTATTTTAGGTTTAGGTTTAAGTTTAGGTCTTAGTTTATTTTATTATTTTTATTTTATTTAGTTTTTAATTTTTTTATTTATCTTATTATTAGGTTTTATTTAGTTTATGTTTAGGTTTTTAGGTTTTTAGGGTTTAGGGTTTGGGGTTTAGGGTTTATTATTTTAGAGTTTATGGTTTTAGGGTTTAGGGTTTAGGGTTAAGGTTTAGGGTTTAGGGTTTAGGATTTAAGGTTTAAGCTTTAGGGTTTAGCATTTTAGGGTTTAGGGTTTGAGGTTTAGGTTTTAAGGTTTTGGGTTTAAGGTTTAGGGTTTGGGGGTGGTGTAAGGCAGGGTTTAGGGTTTAGGGTTTAGGGTTTTTTTCCTTTTTTTATTATAATTTTTTAAGCTTTAGGGTTTAGGGTTTAGGGTTTAAGTTCTACGTTTATGGTTCATGCTTTTGTTTAGGGTTTAGGGTTTTTTTTTTATTTAACAAAAAACAAATTCAGATTGAACATTTCTTCTTTTTGATTTCATCAACTAAGTAACACACAAAGTTCTCTAGCAATGACATAGATAAAAAATGAACATGAATAAAGAATATGAAAAATTCTAGATAATAAGAATCATTTCTATTATAAAGACACAGTTCCATAAGCAACAAATCGGATTGGCCATTATTTAATTCTCCATTTCCCATCAGAACCACCATGCCTCTCGAGCAGTGGGATCCACCATCATATCCCTGACATGTCCCGCGGCCACCACCACGATAATAACCTCCATCATAGTTCCATAAGTTTTTTAGTTTATTTTATTTTGAAGTTTTATTTAGTTTAGGTTTAAGTTTTTAGATTTTTAGTGTGTAGGGTTTAAGGTTAGGGGTTTAGGGTTTAGTGTTTAGGGTTTAGGGTTTAGGATTTGGGGTTTATAGTTGTAAGTTTAAGGGTTTAGCTTTTAGGGTTAGGGTTTATGATTTAATTTTTAGTGTTTAGGTTTTTTAGGGTTTAGGGTTTAGGGTTTTCTATTTAGGGTTTATGGTTTTAGGGTTTAGCATTTAGGATTTATGGTTGTAAGCTTAGGTTTTAGGGTTAGGGGTTAGTTATTTATTTTTTTATTTACTCTTTTTTATTATTTTTTATTTTTTTAGGATTTTGGGCATAGGGTTTAGGGTATAAGTTTTCAATTTAAAGTTCAGGTTTTAGTTTAGGTTTATTTTTAAATTACATAAACTTGTAGGTTTATGTTTTTTTTAGTTTACTTTTAAGGTTTAGGGTTAGCTTACAGTTTAGGTGTTTTTTTTTTAAATTAAGTAAACCGATAGGTTTAGGGTTATATAGTTTTTTTAGTTTAGTTTTTATTTATTTTAGTTTATTTAATTTCTAATTTTTATTTAAGTTTATTTTTTTATTTAGTTTAATTTATTTATTTTAGGTTTATTTATTTTAGTTTTGGTTTATTATTTTCATTTATTTTTTTAGATTTAGGTTTAGGTTTAGGTTTATTTTTTGGTTTAGGTATTATTTTTTATAATTAGGTTTAGCTTTAAGTTTTTATTTTATTTTTATGTTTAGGTTTTAGGTTTATATTTAGATTTTTTTAGTTTAGGATTAGATTTATTTAAGTTTGTTTTATTTTATGTAGTTTAGGTTTATGTTTAAGTTTAGTTTATTTTAGGTTTCGGCTTAGGTTTTATTTATTTTAGTTTAGTTATTTTAGTTTAGGTTCAGGTTTATTTTATTTTGTTTATTTTATTTTTATTTTAGGTTTATATTTTTTTTGGGGTTTAATATAGGTTTTGTTTATTTTTGTTTAGGTTTTGGTTTATTTTATTTTTATTTTAGGTTTAGGTTTTTGATTTAGTTTAGGGTTTAGGTTCTAATTTTAGGTTTATTATTTATGTTTAGGTTCTTACTTCATTTTTATTTTTTTTATTTTAGGTTTGTTTTTTATTATTTTAGGTTTAATTTTTATTTTATTTAAGCTTTTTTTAGTTTAGTTTAGGATTTTATTTATTTTATTTTAGATTAGTTTTTATTTTTTATATTATTTTCTTTTTAGGTTTATGTTTTGGTTTAGGTATAGGTTTACATTTTAGTTTATGATTTTATTTTATTTTGTTTTAAATTTTTTATTTTATTTTTAGGTTTTATTTAGTTTAGATTTTACTTTATAGCTTTTTAGGGTTTAGGGTTTAGGGTTAGTTTAGGCTTTCGGTTTTGCATTTAGGGTTTGTGGTTTGGAGTTTAGGGTTTAGGGTTTAGGATTTTTTTGGGTTTAGGGTTTAGGGTTTAGGGTTTAGGGTTTAGAGTTTAGGTTTTAGGGTTTAGGGTTTTGGATTTAAGGTTTCAGTGTTTAGGGTTTAGTGTTTAGGGTTAAGGGTTTCGGGTTTAAGGTTTAGGTTTTTGAATTAGGGTTCTAGTATTAATTTAGGGTTTTGGGTTTTAGGGTTCTTCTTTTAAATAGAGAACAAATTTATATTCAAAATTTATTCTTTTATTTATTTAGTTTATTTTTTATTTCTTTTAGATTATTTTATTTAATTTTATTTATGTTTATTTTTTATTTTTATTTAGTTTAGTTTATCTATTTTAGGTTTATTTATTTTAGTTTAGGTTTTTTATTTTAGTTTATTTTTTAGTTTTAGATTATGTTTATGTCTATTTTTTAGTTGAGTTTTATTTTCATTTTCTTTTCTAGGTTTAGGTTTTATTTTTTGTTTTTAAGTTTAGGTTTAGGTTTTTATTTTATTTTTTAGGTTCAAGTATATTTTTTTATTTTTAGGTTTAGGTTTAGGTTTTTATTTTATTTTTCTTAGGTTTAGGTTTTACATTTTTTTAATTCAACTTTATTTTTAGGTTTTATTTTTAGTTTAGGTTTATTTTAAATTAATTATATTTTATTTAAGTTAGGTTTAAGTTTAGGTTTTAAATTTAGGTTTAGGTTTAGGTTTTATTTATTTTAGTTTAAATCTAGTTTAGGATTAGGTTTATTTTATTTTATTAGTTTTCTTTAGGTTTATTTATAGGCAAAAATTTATATTTATATTATATTTTATTTATTTTATTTTATTTTATTTTTTTTATTTAGGTTTTATCTTTTGTTTAGTTTGGCCATTTATTTTATCTTTAGTTTAGTTTTATTTTTATATTTTTTTTTTTGTGCCTAAGTTTCACGCCAGGTTTAGGTCTTAGTTTATGTTTTATCTTTATTGGTTTAGATTTTATTAGTTTATTTTAAGGCCTTTATCTTTATTTAGGTTTATGTTTTATTTTCGTGATGATAGGGTTAGTCTCATGGCTAGCATTGGGTGGATCCAGGTCTCATGTTTTTTGGCTAGTGGGGTGGCTAGGCTCAGGCCTAGGGTTTAGGCCCAGTGGCCTGTGGCCTTCAGTCTTTGTGGCTCTGACGCCTAGTGGTTTAGGGCTCAAGGTTTAGCCTAGGTGTTAGGGTTTAGTCCATTTATTTTAGGTCCATTTATCTTAATTTAGGTTTTATCTTAGTTTTTTTTAGGTTTAGGTTTATTTTTATTTGAGATTATTTTATTTTATTCTTTTTTTTAGATATTATGTTTTATTTTTTTTTTAGTTTTAGGTTTTATTTTATTTTTATGTATTTTGTATTTTATTTTAGGATTATTTTAGATTTATTTTTTTAGTTTAGGATTTAGTTTATTTTGGTTTTATTTTATTTTATTTAGCTCGGCTCAGTTTAGTTTAATTTATTTTACCTTAAGGCTTTGGTTTTATTTATTTTAGTTTAGGTTTTCGGTTTATTTTATTTTGTTTGTTTTATTTTTATTTTAGGTTTAGGTTTTTTTTCTTTAGGGTTTAGGTTTTATTTTTTATTTATTTTTAGGTTTTTTTAGGTTTTGGTTTTTCTTTTATTTTTTAGGTATATTTTATTTTTATTTTACATTTAGTTTTTATTTTCGATAGGTTATTTATTATTAGGTTATTTTGATCTTTTAGTTTAGTTTAGGTTATTAATTATTTTATTTTTTATTTATTTGATTTTATTTTAGTTTAGTTTAGGTTTAGTTTAAGTTTTATTTTATTTTATTTATTTTATTTCATTTAGGTTTAGTTTTATTTATTTTATTTTATATTAGGTTTCTTTAGTTTAAGTTTCAGTGGGTTTGTGGTTTTAGGTTTTTGCCTTGTGGCTCAGTTTTAGGGTTTGTATCTAGTTTTGGGGTTTAGGGTCAGGTTTGTGTCATTAGGCTTGGGGTGGGGTATAGATTTGATTAAGGTCCGTTTTAGTTTAGGTTTATTTTAAATTAAGTAAAACCAATAGGTTTAAGTTTTCTCTTAATTTAGTTCTTAAGGTTTAGGGCTTTATTTTAGGGTTTAGGTTTTTTTTTTTTTTTTTTAAATTACCCAGTTTTACATTTAGTTTATTTAAGATATTTTATTTATTTTAGTTTTATTTTATTTTTTTATTTTTATTTATTTTATTTTTTATTTCTAATTAGTTTAATTTGTTTACTATAGGTTTATTTATTTTAGTTTAAGATTATTATTTTAGTTTATTTTTTTTAAGTTTAGATTTATTTTTTAGTTTAGATTTATTTTTATTTTATTTTTCAATTTTGATTTTATTTTTTATTTTAGTTTTAGTTTTTATTTTATTTTTTTATGTTTAGAGTTTAGGTTTTTATTTTAGGTTTATTTTCAAATTTAATTTTTTTGTTTAAGATTAGGTTTATTTTTAGTTTATTTTATTTTATTTAGTTTAGTTTTGTCTTGTTTTATTTTAGTTTATGCTTAGATTTTATTTATTTTAGTTTAGGTTTATGTTAGTTTATTTGTTTAATTTATTTTATTTTAGGTTTATGGTTTTTCTTTATGATATAGTGTTATTTTTTTATTTATTTTAGTTTTTTTAGGTTTAGGTTTTATTTAGTTTTTATTTTATTTTTAAGTTTATTTTTTATTTTATTTTAGTTTTTTATTTTATTTTTTTGGTTTTTTATCTGGTTTATTTTATTTTATTACATTTAGTTTTATATTTTATTTTTATTTATTTTATTTTTAATCTATTTTTTATTAATTATTTTATTTATTTTATCTTTATTTTTTTAGCACAAGCCTAGCTTTATGTTTATTTTATTTTACCTTTATTTTTATATCTTTATTTAGTGGAAACTAGTTTTTAGGGCCTTGGGTTGCTAGGCCTGGCTCAGTGTCTAAGGCCATGGTTTAGTGTCATATAGCCAGGATTTCTCAGGATTTAGGGTCACCTAGTGTTTAGTTTTTAGGGTTTTCTTTTATAAATTAAGTAACCTGATAGTTTAGGTTTTTTAGTTTTATTTATTTATCTTAGTTTTTTTTATTTTTTATTTTATTTTGGTTTATCTTTTAGTTCACTTTATTTTATTTTTTAAGTTTATTAATTAGCACATTTTAGGTTTAGTTTATGTTTATGTTTATTTTTTAGTTTAGTTTTATTTTATTTATCTTAAGATTTATTTTATTTATTTTTATGTTTAGTTTTAGGTTTTATTTTACCTTTTAGGTTTAGATTTATAGTTTTATTTTAGATTTTATTTTAGTTTAGGTTTAGGCTTTTTTAGTTTAGTTTATTATTTAGTTTAGACTTTAGGTTTAGTTTATTTTAGTTTAGGTTTAGGTTTCTTTATTTTAGTTCAGTTTATTTTATTGTTTATTTTATTTTAATTTACATTTGGTTTTTTATTTTAGTTTTATTTTTAGGTTTATTTTATTTATTTTTAGTTTACTTTTAGATTTTCTTTATTTTATCTTTAGTTATTATTATTTTTTATTTTATTTTTTTAGTTTAGGTTTATTTATTTAGGTTTTAGCTTTTTTATTAATTTTAATTAGTTATCAGTTTTATTTTATTTTAAGTTTTATTTATAGTTTAGTTTGCCTTTTGAGCTCACTAGGGTGGGAGCAGTGATTTAGTGGCTCAGTTCTGGAGCCCAGCTGTTCAGTGGGGCCTGGGGCTCATGATTTAGTGGTCAGTTTTTGTTTGGCTCAGCTCAAGGTTTATGATTTAGTGGCTCATGGTTTAACCGCAGAGTTTTGGCCTAGGATCTAGGTGGTTAGGTTTAGTCAGTGTGGCCTAGGTTTAGGCCTGCCTTTTTTAGGGTTTAGGGTTAGGGTTTAATATTTTTAAATTAATATACCAGTTTAGGTTTATTTAGTTTATCTTTTTATTTATTTTAGTTTATTTTATTTTATATTTTGATTTTTATTTATTTTTATTTATATTCAGTGTAGTTTATTTATTTTAGGTATATTTATTTTAGTTTAGGTTTTATATATTAGTTTATTTTTTTACGTTTAGGTTTAAGATTAGGTTTTGGTTTATTTTTTTAATTTAGTTTTATTTTTATATTATTTTTAAGTTTTTAGTTTTATTTTTTATTTTTATGTTTAGTTTTTTTGTTTAGGTTTAAGTTTTTATTCGTGTTTCATTTTTGTTTAGGTTTAGTTTATTTTAGTTTATTTTATTTTATTTTTTTAGTTTAGGTTTAGGTCACTTTATTTTAGGTTTTTTTTTGTTTATTTTAGCTAGTTTAGGTTTATTTCTTTTATTTTATTTTAGTTTTTTGATTTAGGGTTTAGGTTTTATTTTTTTTTAGTTTATTGTTTTGCTTTAGGATGTTACTTAGTTTTTTCTTATTTTAGGTTTAGTTTTGATTTTATTAACTTTTTATTTTAAATAGTTTAAGTTTTTTATTTATTTTATTTTAGATTACTTTTAGTTTTATTTTATTTTCTTTATACATGTTTAGATTTTAAGCATGTTTTAGTTATATTTTAACTTATTTTATTTTATTTTATTTTATTTTAAATTTTTTATTTTATTTTTAGTTTTATTTCTTAAATCTCTTTATTTTTTTTAGTGGCTCATTATCAGCCAGGGTCTGGGCCTGGGGTCTGAGCCTGTGGGCTCAGCTCTTTTTCTGGGGTTTAGTGGATTGGGGCCTAGGGTAGAGTCAGTTTAGTAGGGCTCTAGGGGTTCACTAGTTTTAGGTTTTGGCTAGTGTCCAGATTTTAGTCAGTTTCTGGGTCTGGCCTTTAAAAGAGAACAAACCATTTCAACATTTCCTTTATTTATTTAGTATATTTTATTATTTTATTTATGCTTATCTTTTGTTTTATTTATTTTAGTTTATCTATTTTAGGTTTATTTATTTTAGTTTATGTTTTTTTATTAATTTTTATTTTAGGTTTATTTATTTATTTTAGTCAGTTTTATTTTTATTCTCTTTAGGTTTAAGTTTTTATTTTGCTTTTTTTAGGTTTAGTTTTTATTTTATTTTTAGGTTAGGTTTAATTTTTTTATTTTAGGTTTAGTTCAGCTCTTTATCTATTATCTTATGTTTAGGGTTTTCTTGGTTATTCATGTTTATTTTAGGTTTTTTATTTTAAGTTTAGTTTAGTTTATTTTAATTTATATTTACAAAGTTAGGTTTAGTGTTTAGTTTATTTTAGTTTGTTTAGTTTAGGTTTTATTTTATATTTAGGTTTTTTTTTTACTTTAATGTTTAGTTTGTTTTATTTATTTTAGTTTTTTTTAAGTTTGTTTTTATTTTAGTTTATTTTTATTTTAGGTTTATTTTTTTATTTATATTATTTATTTATTTTTTTTAGTTTAGCCTTTATTTTATTTTATTTTAGTTTTATTTTATTTCTTTTAGCCCAGGTCAGTTTAGGTTTTAGGTCTCACCATGTTTTATTATTTTTCTTTGGTATATCTTTATTAATTATCTCAGTTTTATTTTGTTTGTGCATTTAGCTTCGTCAGGTGGTTGCCCAGAGATAGTGTTGGCTCATGGCTAGATCTGATGGTTTTGGGCTCAGGCTCAGTGGGGGCCCAGGCCTATATTTAGGTTTTAGGGCTCATGATCTAGTGGCCTGAGCCTGATTTTATGCTCAGGCCTGGATCATGGTGCTTCAAGGCCTAGCCCAGCTTCAGGCCTTTTCTTTAAGAACAAACCATATCCAACATTTCACTCTTGTTTCATTTTAGCTTTTTTTTTATTTGCCTTTTATCTTATTTTATTTATTTAGCCTAGTTTTTACATATATTTCTAGTATTATTATCTTATTTTATTTTTGGGTTTAGTTTAGTTTAGCTCTTTATTTTATTTATTTTTTTATTTTATTTAGCTCAGGTTTGTTTTTTTTAGGTTTAGTTTAGGTTTAGTTTTGGTCAGGTTTAGGTGTTAGTTAGGTGTTTTAGATTTCAGTGGTTTAGGTTTATGGTTTAGGGTTTAAGTCATTTAGGTTTGGTGTTGGGTATGTTCGAGGCTTTGGTTTAGGTTTGTGGTTTGGTTAGTTTAGGGTTTATGGTTTAAGGTTTTAGGGTTGAGGGTTGAGGTTTTAAAGTTTAGGATTAGGGTTAGGGTTTAGGATTTAGGTTTAGAGTAACCGAGCTCTGCCCTTAGTCAACCTTCAATACGAAAGAATAATTATAATTGAAATTAATGCTATGGGGCCTAAACCCTAAACCTTAAACCCTAAATCTTATACTCTAAGCCCTAAACCATAAACTCTAAACCCTAAACACTAAAACTTAAACCCTAAGCCCTTAAACTAACCCTAAACCCTAAACCTTAAAAACTAAAAACCCTAAACCCTAAACCTTAAACCCTAAACCCTAAACCAAAAACCTTAAACTAAAACTTCAACCTTAAACCTAAAACCTAAACCTTAAACCCTAAACCCCAAACCTTAAGCCCTATAACCCCAAACCCTAAACCCTAAACCTAAATTAAAAAAAAAAATTTAAAAATAAAAATAAAAACAAAAAAACCCTATAACCCTACACCCTAAACCCTAAACTAACCATAAGCCCTTAACGCTGAACCCTAAACCCCAAAAAGCTAAAACCTAAACCTACACTAAATAAAATGTAAAAATAAATTAAATAATAAAACCTAAACCAAAATAAAATTAAAAACAAAACTAAACTAAAATAAATAAAATAAAAATATAAACTAAACTAAAAAAAACTAAAATAAACCAAAAAATAAAAAACCTAAATAAAATAAAAACTACATGTAAAATAAAAATAAAATAAACCTAAAATAAAATAAAATAAAATAAAAACTAAATAAACATCTAAACCTCAAAAATAAAACCCAAAAATAAATAAAAAATAAAACCTAAACCCTAAACTAAAAAGAAAAACCTAAACCTAAAATAAATAAACTAAAATAAACCTAAACCTAAACTAAAATAAGCTAAACTAAAATAAATAAAACATAAACCTAAACTTAAAATAAACTAAACCTAAACCCTAATCTAAATAAAATAAAATAAACAAAAATAAACCTAAACCTAAACATAAAACTAAAACCTAAAAATAAACCTAAAATAAAAACCTAAAACCTAAACCTAAAAAAATTAAATAAAAACCTAAACCTAAACCTAAGAAAAAAAAGCTAAACATACCAAAAAAAATAAACAAAACTAGAAAATAAAGATAAACCTAATCTCAAACCTAAAAATCAAGTAAAATAATAAAACCTAATCTAAAATAAGTAAACCTAAAATAAATAAATAAAATAAAATAAACTAAGTAAACTAAATAAATCTAAACCTACGAGTTTACTTAATTTTTTTAAAAAAAAACCTAAACCCTAAACCCTAAACTCTAAATCCTAAACCCTAAACCCTAAATCATAAAACCAATCTTAAACTCTAAACCCTAAATGTACAACCCTAAACCTACAGCCCTAAACCCTTGAAACCCTAAATCCTAAATCATAAGCCTTAAACCCTAAACCCTAAACCCTAAATAATTAAAAACCTAAACCATAAGAAAATAAAACCTAAAAATAAAATGAACAAAAAAACTTATACCTAAATAAAATAAAATAAAATAAAATCAACACCTAAACTAAAAATGAAACTATACCTAAAAATAAAATAAATAAAACTAAAAAAAACCTATACTAAACTAAAAAATAAAATAAAGCTAAGAATAGAAAACCTAAATATAATAAAAACTATATGAAAATAAAAAATAAACCTAAAATAAAATAAAATAAAAGCTAAATAAAAACCTAATCCTAAAAAATAAAATAAACTAAAAAATAAAACCTAAAAATAAATAAAAAATAAAAACTGAAACCCTAAACTAAAAATATAAACTTAACCTAAAATAAAATAAAATAAACAAAATAAAATAAACCTAAACCTAAACTAAGATAAAGTAAACTAAAATAAATAAAACATAAACTTCAAAAAAAATAAACATACAACCTAAACTAAATAAAATAAAATAAACTAAAAATAAACCTAAACATAAACTAAAAAAAATAAACCTAAAAATAAACCTAATATAAAAACCTAAACCCTAAACCCTAAAAAGCTAAAAACCTAAACCTAAACTAAATGAAACCTTAAAAAAATCCTAAACTAAAATAAAATAAAAACATAAACTAAAACCTAAACAAAACCAAAACCTTAAAAAAAATAATAATAAATAACCTAAAATAAAACATAATCTAAATCTAAAATTAAAATAAAATAAAAAATAAAACCAAACTAAAATAAAATAAAGAAAACATAAAGTAAACTAAAAAATAAAATAAACCTAAAAATATAAAACCTAAATAAAATAAAACCTAAACATAAAATAAAAATAAACTAAACCAAGAATAAAATAAAATAAAAAATAAACCAAAAAAGTAAACCTAAAAATATATTTAAAAAGTAAAACCTAAACCATAAACTAAAAAAAATAACTTAAAATAAACAAAATAAAATAAACCTAAACCTAAACTACAATAAACTAAACTAAAATAAACTAAACAAAATAAACAAAACCTAAACCTAAATCCAAAATAAACTAAACCTAAACCTTAAACTAAAATATAATAAAATAAACTAAAAATAAACTTAAACCTAAAATAAATAATAAAACCTAAAAAATAAACCTAAAATAAAATGAAAACCTAAACTAAAATAAAATAAAATCCAAAGCTAAACCTAAAATAAAAAAAATAAGACCAAAAAAAAAAAACTAAACTAAAAAATAAACATAAATTTTAACCTAAACTTAAAAAAACTAAAATAAAAACCTAAACTAAAATAAGTAAACCCTAAATAAATAAACTAAACAAAATAAAATATAAAGACCAAAATATAAATAAAAAAAAGTAAAATAAATAAAAAATAAACAAAATAAACATAAATCTACTAGTTTACTTAATTGTTCTTTTAAAAAAATTGCAAACCCTAAAACTAGCCTTAAACCCTAAACTTTAAACTCTAAAAAACCTAAAAAGCTAAACCTAAAACCCTAAACCCTAACGCTAAACCCTAAACCCTAAACCGTAAACTCTAGACTAACCCTAAAACTTAAATCCTAAACCCTAAAACCTAAACCCTAAACCCTAAATCCTAAACCCTAAACCCTAAATCTTAAACCCTAACCATAACACTAAACCCTAAACCCTAAACTCTAAACCCTAAACCTTAAACTAACCCTAAACCATAAAAGCCTTAAACCCTAAACCCTAAACCTTAAATCCTATAGTAACCCCAAAACCATAAGCTAACCTTAAACCCTAAACTAACCTTAAACCCTAAGCTAACCCTAAACCATAAACCCTAAAAACAGTAAACCCTTAATCCTAAACACTAAAGCCTAAACACTAAACCCTAAACCCTAAATCTTAAAAAGCTTTAAACCTAAAACAAAACTAAATAGAACCTAAAAAATAAAATAATTAAAAAAAATTAAATAAAATAAAACCATAAACTAAAACCAAAAACTAAACCAAAACTTAAAATAAAAATAAAATAAAAAAGTAAAATAAAATAAAATAAAATAAAATAAATAGAAACCTAAACTAAACTTATAATAAATAACCTAAATAAAATAAAAACTAAACTTGAAATAAAAATAAAATAAACCTAAAGTAATATAAAATAAAAACTAAAAAAAACTTAAACCTAAAAAATAAACTAGAAAAATAAAACCTTAAAATAAATTAAAAATAAAACCTAAGCCCTAAACTATTAAAAAAATAAAACTTTAAATAAAAAAATTGGCAAAATAAAATAAACCTAAACCTAAACTAAAATAAACTAAAACCTAAACCTAAACCTAAACATAAACTTAAACCTAAAAAAATAAAAATTTAACAAAAATAAAAGAAATAAAAGCCTAAACTAAACTAAAAAATAAAATAAAATTAAACATAAAAAATCTAAATAAAATAAAAACTTAACCTAAAATAAAAATAAAATAAACCTAAAATAAAATAAAATAAAACCTAAACTATAAAGTAAGGTAATCCGAAACCTAAAAAAAATAAACAATATAAACCAAACAAAAACCTAAATATATGTAAACTAAACTAAAAAAAAATAAAACCTAAATCTAAACCTTAAATAAACTAAACATAAACCAAACCTAAACTAAATAAAATAAAATAAACTAAAAATAAATGGAAACCTAAACTAAAAAAATAAAACATAAAATAAACCTAAAATAAAAAACCTAAAACCTAAACCAAAAAATAAAAAATGAAAACCTAAACCTAAACTTAAAAATAAAAAATATAACCTAAACAAATAAAAAAATAAAAATAAAACTAAACTAAGAAATAAATAAAAACTTAAACCTTAACCTCATAAATAAACTAAATAAAAAACTTAAAGAAAAATAAATAAACCAAACTAAATAAAAATTAAAATTAAAATTAAAAAATTAAAATTAACTAAAATAAATAAACTAAATAAATTAAATAAACCTAAGCCTATCAGTTTAGTTAATTTTTAAAAAAAAAAACTTAAACCCTAAACCCTAAACCTACAACCCTAAATCTATAACCTAAACCCTAAAAAAATAAAAAAAAATAAAAAAACCCTAACCCTAAAACTAACCCTAAACCCTAAACCCTAAGCCTTAAACATTAAAACCTTAAACCTTAAACCCTAAACCCTCATACCCTAAACCCTAAACCATAAAACCTATAGCCCTAAATCATAAACCCTAAACACCAAAGCCTAAACCCTAAACCATAAACCCTAAAAACCTAAAATCCTAAACCTAAACTAAATAAAACTTATAAAATAAATAAATAAGAAAACCTAAACCTAAATAAAATAAATTAAAAACCTAATTTATAACCTAAATCTAAATCTAAAATAAAATAAAATAAAATCCAAACTAATAAAATAAAGAAAAACATACACTAAATAAAAAAAATAAAATAAACCTAAAAAGATAAAACCTAAATAAAATAAAACTTAAACATAAAATAAAAATAAACTAAACAAAGAATAAAATAAAATAAAAACCTAAACCAAAAAATAGACCTAAAAATATATTTAAAAATTGAAACCTAAATCTAAAAAAAAAAAATAACATAAAATAAACAAAATAAAATAAACCTAAACCTAAACTACAATAAACTAAATTAAAATAAACTAACCAAAAATAAACTAAACCTAAACCTAAACCCAAAATAAACTAAACCTAAACCATAAACTAAATATAATAAAATAAAGTAAAAATAAACCAAAACCTAAACTAAATAATAAAACCTAAAAATAAACCTAAAATGAAAATGAAAAACCTAAACTAAGAAAATAAAAGAAAAACTTAAACTTAAACCTAAAAATAAAAAATAAGACCAAAACCTAAAAAAATACTAAACTAAAAAATAAACATAAATTTAAACCTAAACTAAAATAAGTAAACCCTAAATACATAAGCTAAACTAAATAAAAATAAAAAATAGACCAAAATATAAATAAAAAATAAAAAGGTAAAATAAAAAATAAACTAAATAAATCTAAATCTACGAGTTTACTTAGTTGTTTTTCTAAAAAATAATTGTAAACCCTAAAACTAGCCTTAAACCCTAAACCCTAAACTCTAAAAAACCCAACACCCAAAACCTACAACCCTAAACCCTAAACCCTAAACCCTAGCCCTAAACCCTAAACCCTAAACACTAAACCCTAAACTTACCCTAAAACTTAAATCCTAAATCCTAAAACTTAAACCTAAACCCTAAATCCTAAACCCTAAACCCTAAATCTTAAACCCTAACCATAACCCTTAATCCTAAACCCTAAACCTTAAACTAACCCTAAACCCTAAACCCTAAAAGTCCTAAATCCTAAACCCTAAACCTTAAATCCTAAAGTAACAATAAACCCTGAGCTAACCTTAAACCCTAAACTAACCCTAAACCATAACCTAACCTTAAACCCTAAACCCTAAAATGCTTAAACCCTTAAGCTTAAACACTAAACCCTAAACACTAAACCTTAAACCTTAAACCTTAACCATAAACCCTAAATCCTAAACCGTAAAGCCCT
The DNA here is from genome assembly GCA_021442155.1 of Cymbidium sinense. Classification (NCBI taxonomy): domain Eukaryota; kingdom Viridiplantae; phylum Streptophyta; class Magnoliopsida; order Asparagales; family Orchidaceae; genus Cymbidium; species Cymbidium sinense. The sequence goes on along the minus strand of CM038214.1, from coordinate 47,325,067 downwards.
AAGCCCTAAACCCTAAATCCTACAAAATTGAAAACATAAGCCTTAACTAAATAAAACCTAAAATTAAAATAAATAAAAAAAACTAAAGCTTAAATAAAATAAAATAAAATAACAAACTAAACTAAACCTAAACTTAAAAATAAAATAAAATTAAGAAAATAAAAGTAAACTAAAATACAATAAATAAAAACCTAAACTAAACTAAAAAATAAAATAAACTTAAGAATAAAAAATCTAATTATAATACAAACTAAACATAAAATAAAAAAATAAACCTAAAAAAAAGAAAATAAAAACTAAATAAAAGCTAAACTTAAAAAATAAACCTAAAAATAAATAAAAAATAAAACCTAAACCCTAAACTGAAAAAAACCTAAATTTAAAATAAAATAATAAAATAAAATAAACTAAACCTAAACCTAAAATAAACTATACTTAGACCTAAACCTAATCTCAATATAATAAAATAAACTAAAATCAAACCAAAACCTAAACTAAAAAATATAACCTAAAAATAAATGTAAAACCTAAACTTTAAAAAATAAAATAAAAACCTATACCTAAACCAAAAAATAAAAAATAAAACCTAAACCTAGAAAATAAAATATTAATAAAACATAACTAAAAAGTAAACTTAAACCTAAACCTAAAATTAATAAATAAACTAAAATAAATAAACCTAAAATAAATATAGTAAACTTAATAAAAATAAAAAAATAAACCAAAACTAAAAATAAAAAAATAAAATAAACTAAAATAAATAAAAGATAAACTAACTAAACCTAAACCAACCAGTTTACATAACTTTAAAAGAAACCCTAAACCCTAAATCCTAAACCCTAAACCTAAAACCTAAACCCCTAAACCCTAAACCTTAAACCCTAAACCCTAAAAAACCCTAAACCCTAAAACCCCTAAACCCTAAACCCTAATAAATATTAAACCCTAAACTAACCCTAAACCCTAAATCCTAACCTTAAATCATAAACCCTAAACTCCAAACCCTAAACCTAAACCTGAAGTAACTAAATAAATTAAAATGTAAACCTAAAGCCTAAAATGTAATAAACTTAAACCCTAAGAATGGATATCACTATCAAATCCTAGTCTAGGTGAAGGTGGAGGTGATATCACACTGGTGGGGGATAAGGTGTTAATGGATATGGAGGTGGTTATCTAAGATGGTTATGGAGGTGGGAAAAAGGTTACAATGGTGGCGAGGGAGAGATCGAGGATATGACGGTGGATCTCTCTACTCGATAGGCCTAGGTGTTTCTGATTAGAACTAGAGAAATTTAAGAAAGATCGATCTTATCTGCTACTTATGGAACTGTGTCTTTATAGTAGAGATAGTTCTAGTTGGTTTTGATTTTCACTATGCATGCTCATTTTGATCTATGTTATCGCTTGTGTCTTGAAAAGCTTGTGTTACCCATTGAAGAAATCAAAAGAAGAAATTTTAAATATGAATTTTCTCTGTAAAAAAACTAATAACCCTAAATACTAAACTAAAACCTGAACCTTAAACCTAAAAACTAAACCATAAACTCTAAATGTTAAACCTTATACACTAAAAACCCTAAATCATAAATCCTAGACCTTAAACCCTAAAACCCCAAACCCTAAGACAAAAACCCTAAAATGTAAACCTTAAACCCTAAACCCTAGTTCATGAAATTGATGTTCCTTCTCGAGGAGGTAATATCCTCTTCAAACTGGACATCTCTAAAGCCTTTGACAACCTCTCATGGGATTTCCTCTTTCAAATCTTACATTTTTTTGGTTTCTCTGATAATTTTATCCGGCTTATAAAAAGTTGTATCACTAATGACTGGTTTTCTATTATCATGAATGGGGAGTACCTTAGTTTCTTTACTTTGAGTCATGGCTTGCGACAAGGTGACCTGCTTTCTCCTTCTCTTTTTATCATTGCTGTAGAATATCTTTTGAGGAGCCTCAATGATCTTTCCATGAAAAATCCTAACATGTTTTTTAAAACTCATGGTGGTTTCCTTTCATCTTGGCTTTTGATGATTTTATAATCTTCTACAATGCCTCTCTTCAACATGTTAAAACTATTAAGAATCACTTAAATGATTTTGGCAAAGTTAGTGGTCTCTTTCTCAATGAAAGAAAATGTTGTTTTATCCTCTAAGATTCCTACCAATAGACTAAATCAAATCTCCTAATTATTAATTTTAAGCAAAATCAACTTCCAATTAATTATCTCTGTCTCCACTTTTAAAGGCAAAAGATCTCATCTTTTGATGACCTTATTCAAAAAATATCTAATAAAATTTTGGTTTGGGAGTTTCATTTACTCTTTCTGGTAGGCTAACCTTGATTAAGAGCACTCTTAATTTCATCCCTTTATATCTCATCCAAACCATATAACATTTATCATCAACTAATTGAGCTCCTAAACAAATTTTTTCTCCCTACCTCTAAAAGAATGCACCGGACCTTTTGGTTTAAAAGTTGTGGATCTTATGAAGGTGGTCTTGGTTGTAAATCCATAAGAGAAGCTATCAATGCCTTTTCCTATAAACTGGTAGAATTTTAGAGTAATCATACTTTGGGCTAATTTTATGACAAAATATTTAGGTAAGCACCCCTCATTTGTCCCTTTAAACCAGTGATTCTCCTATGTGGAAAAGACTATGTTCCAGAAAATGGGATGCAAAATCCTTAATTTTTTTGAGGCATTAACGGCACTTCTTTCTTTGGCAAGATAATTGGAGTGGTTGTGGATCCATTGATGACTTACTCTCCACCCATTCCAATACCTTAGAGTAAACTCTTCGTATAACAACAAGTGGAATAATAGTAAGCTTGCGATTTTATCCCTTTTACTTTCTTGAATATGGTTTCTACTATTCCTATCAATCCAAACAATCTAGACTAGATTCTCTTTAAGCTCACATAATGGTGATTTCAAAAAAATGTGTGCTCCACATTAAAATACTCATGATTCCTCTTATGTGTTCTCCAAACTTTAATAATAGTATCCTTACTTCTATTCTATTCTTACTTGGTGTATTCTAAAAAATTTTATCCCTAAGATTCCTTGTTGTGGGTAAAGGGTTTCATTTACCCTCTAAATGTCAATATTGTTTCCATATTGAGAATGTTAATCATGTTTTTGTTAATGGGGCCATTGCTTTTAAAATTTGTATTTGGTATGATGATCTTTTTAACACTGTCAATTTCAATGGCTCTCTTACTTTATATCAACTTCTTAAAGTCTATTTTGATAATATTATTAAAGGTCACATTAAAGTCATCAACTATCACTTTATCCGGTTCATATGGATGGAAAAATGATGCAAAACATATCCCTATGAACCACGTGAGGATTATTGCTAACTAAAACAAAATACTTGTTTAAAGCCAATCTCATTCATTAGATAATTCAAAGGCTAAAATTTGTGGCCAATAACCGGGCTTTAACATCAAACTTATTGTCTAAATGATAAGATTATTTATTGAAAACCTCTGACCATATTATTAAAATTAATATATGGCTCTGTCTAATGGCTCTGGTTGTGGTGGCATTTTCAAGAACTTTAAGGGTATAGTACTATGTGATTTTGCTTATCCCTTTATTTCCTACCGCCCATTTATCGAGCTAAATCTACAAAGCTCTTGAGATTTGCCTTCAAAATGAGCTCAATATTTGGATTGAATGCTCTTGTTGATTGATCTTTTGATTTCCACCAAAATGAGAATAAACCTAACTCCTCAAGCAAACTAGAGCTCTTCTTTCCCAACTAAATTTTAACATCACTCATGTTTAATGAAGGAAATGCCTGTTGACTACCAAACTAGATCGATGGTATCATCTTCTTTGATCAACTCAACCCAAACACTTAACTTGGACAATTCTAGGCTTTATCTCTAACTAATCTAACCTTTGATGTATACCCCCATTTGTCTTTAAAATGCCTCTTTATCTCATGGTTTTCTATTTTGTTTTGCATCTTTTGTGGATGCTTCAAAATATTACTTTGTCTTGATCTGTGCCATGATTTGGTGTTTTAATAGCTTATCCTTTATTTGGAGGCTCTTGCTTTTGGTATTTAATAAACTGAGCTATGTGCATACTAATACCTAGATTTGAATTTTGTTAGCTATGTGCCGCTATTGGTTTTATAACACCACCCTATTTGGGATTTTAATATCAATGTTGTCTTCATTAACCTAGGGGTTAATCAAAATGGAGATATTTATTTTGATGGGTTTAGCTAATGCCATTAATTTCGCAACCCGCTTTTTCAAAGATATTAGCTAGCATCTTAGTTACCTATGTTGTTTCTATGCATTGTATTAGTGTTTATTATGTTGGTTGCAATATTTATTTTGATGATTTACTATTAGATTGTTAGATTTTAGTTGATAATGACTGGTGGCTGGCTTTTGACATGCTGCTTGTCTCCCTATTAGATCTTGGGTTGCTATAGATATTCACTCTAACTCTAACTTTGAGCTGACATTTTCCTTTTATTTCTGGGAGTTAACTTTTATTTTATTTTTCTACATGAAGAGGCTTTTTGGCTTTTTTGATGATATTTATCTTCTTCGCAATTGTCTATACTAGAATCTAGACCCCATTCGCTTCTTTGGAAACCTGATTCAAGGTCCCTTTGGTGGAACTTATTGTGGGAGGCTTTTCTTTTCTTCCACCTACCAAGGTTATTTTTAAATTTCTTACAAACCTCCTACCCCTATACTTATTATTGTGCTAACTTTGATATTACTTCTGGTTATCTTTTATGCCTCTTTTACTTTTCTTGGTGGAGACTCTAGCATTCTATTATTTCTTCTAAACTATTTATTTTTTTAAACCGGATGGAGTTTCTTGATTGATTCGCTATTTTGTTCAAGATCCTTTTGTGTAGGATGTTTCGAGATTGGGGCTCAATCTCTTACCTTGTTGAGAGAGAATTTTTTCTTTATTTTCTCTAAAGAATGGATTTTCATGTTTGCCTCTTTTTGGTTTTATTTTCCTCTCATTCCCTAAAATCAGATTTTCTCGATATGAAAAGGTCTTGTTATTCCTTTCAATGCTAGACATTGGTTTTTTGGGACCTATTTTCAAATTGTTGTCTATGTGACTTATGGATGTTTTTTGATTCTCGATTTTCCAACTGTTTGTGTTATTATCACTTGTTTTTGATCATACTTGATGTTGCTCTTTTCATACTTCTAATCCTTCTTTTCTTGATTTTCCTTGCGTTTGATTTTAATGGCTTCTAGCCTTTACCGTGGTTGTGGGTTTAACTAGCCGACTTTTATCTAGAAGGTTTTTCTATTTATTATCCTTGAACCCTTTTGATAGCATTGTTGGCTTTTAGATTTATCCTTGCCAATTTTGTGGTTATTATGTGTTCTATTTTTCTTTTTCCATTTTCTAACAATTGGGCTACTACTGTCTTCTCCTACTTCTATTTTATCCCACTTGTCTCTAACATTGTTCTATCCCCTGATTTTCCATCCGATTATTTGGATAAATATGCTTTGGTGGACGGCCATCTTGGTATTAACCGCTGGTTATAACATTAATACTACATGTCTCTAGGGTTTTGGTTTGTTTTTTTCAAGTCTCTATAAGTTGTTGACCGCTTGGTGGAATTTACTGAACCCCTTATTTTTTTTATTATATGCATATCATCTAAATTCATTGGTATACTTTATCTCCATCTTCTTTCGCTAAACTTGTATCTCTTGCACTATTTATCCTAGATGGGTGGCTTTATAAGCTAGCTAGTTTTGTTATCTTGGTTTTCTTGTCTTGGATATTTATTGTCTTGGTTTTTGTGACTCTATGTTGGCTCCATCTTCTAGAACTTGGGTCTTAAAGTTGTTTCTACATTGTCGCTCGATGGTTTTTGGTGATTATTGTCTAGGTTGCTGCCTTCCAAATACCTATTTTTATGCTCTATCTATTTGGTTATTAACTATTGCAAGATCTACTGAGAGGTTTTATAAAACTTGCTATCCCTTTTGTCTATGTTATTGTCTAACTGTTGTCTTGGCGGTTTTGGCCTTGCTTATCTACTATCTTGCTTTTCTAGATTCTAATGTTGATACTCATTTGAATCCACTTTTGATTTTCTTCCTGGGTTCAAATGTTGCATTAACTATTTTGTTGGCTTTCCTAATACCTCTTGTGTCCTCCTGTTCATCTCATTGTTATGATCTACATTATCTTGTTGTCTCTATTCCATCTTGCCCTAAAAATATAACTCTATTCAACGCCTTTTGCTATCTTCTCTCTTGGTTGTTTGTATCCGCATATCCTTTTGGTCCCTAATCTATCAGTAAACTACATTTTACTTGCTATTTTATAAAACCCTAACCATGTTGCCTTCCCTATAATTGCCCCAAACCTATATGGATATTAAGGGGTTGTTTCCTGCCAAAAGATTCATATATATCATATGTTTGGGATGGTGTTAATTAAGGCTCATTGACTTGATTAGGATTTCAAATAAGTTGCCTCTCCGCTATTTTCTTGTGGAGGGATTATATGCTAGCTTTTTTTCTTCTTGATATGACCTTTCATGAGGTTCTCGCAAAGATGTTTCATTCTCATATGTTTATGTATTCTCATGTCGAGTGACTATATTGATAATACTTTTCTTGAATGGGACATCCTTATCCTTTAATTCTCTCTATATTAGATATGGTTTTGTTTAGGTTTGCGTGTGAATAAAGCTCACAAGACTTCAACAACTAGTTATCTCCTCAGTGTTTGTTGGCTATGATGGTCGTGGATGATCTCACCCCTTTTTGGTAGTAGCTCTTGTGATGTAACCCTGTGAAGTTTGGATGCTCATATTTGCCTACCCCAACTTGGGTAGACCGAGCCTTCTATCATAATTCCTTATTATCATTCTATGTTATTTTCATTTATCCTTGCTATTACCTTAATCTAATCTTTTCTTATTACATTTTTAGGTGATTCTCTCTTGTCCTCTTGTAGGTTTGCTATATTGTCATGCATCCTCATGTCCTCCAAAGCATTGGCTAATCTTCCTTTGGCTTATTATCTAATCAAAATCTTTTGATTTCTTTAATGTTTTCTTTTGCTTGGATGTACTTAGATAGATTTACTAGTAAACTCTTGAGTAAACCTGAGTTTATCCCTAAACCTACTCTAAAATACTACATGGGTTTCCTAAAAAAAATAAAAAAAACCCCAAACCCTAAGCTATAAACCCTAAAATGTAAACCTAAACCCTAAACCATAAACCCTAAACCCTAAGCCCCAAACCCTAAACCCTAAACTCTAAACCCTAAACTAACCCTAAACCCTAAAACCTAAGAAGCTAAAAACCTAAACCAAAATTAAATAAAACCTAAAAATAAAATAAATAAAAACCTTAACCAAAATAAAATAAAACAAACTAAAAAACATAAACCTAAACCTAAACCTAAAAAAAGAAAATAAAATAAAATAAAAAATTAAAGTAAAATAAAATAAATAAAACCTAAACTAAACTTAAAAAAAACTAAACAAAATAAAAACTAAAAACTTAAATAAAATAAAATTAAAACTAAATAAAAACCTAAACCTAAAAAATAAATCCAAAAATAAAAAAATAAAACCTAAACCTAAAAAAATAAAATAAATCTAAACCTAAACTAAAATAAATTAAACTGAAAAAAATAAAACCTAAACATAAATCAAGATAAGATAAAATCAACTAAAAATAAATCTAAATTTAAATTTAAAAATAAAACCTAAAAATAAAACTAAAATAAAAACCTAAAGGCTAAACCTAAACCTAAAAAAAATAAAATAAAACCTAGTCCTAATAAATAAAATAAAAATAAAACTTTACTAAAAAAATAAACCAAAACCTAAACTTAAAAGATAACTAAAATAAAAAACCTAAACTAAAATAAATAAACCTAAAATAAATAAACTAAACTAAATAAAAATAAAATTAGAAGTAAACTAAACTAAAATAAATAAAAAAATAAACTAAATAAAAATAAACCTGCAACTTTACTTAATTAAAAATTAATTTAAAAAAAATTTAAATAAAAATTAAATAAAAAAATCGTAATCGTGAACCCTAAACTGTATACTTTAAATCCTAAACCCTAAATCCTAAGACCGTAAACCCTAAACCCTAAATTCTAAACCTACAACCCTAAACCCTGAATCTTAAACCCCAAACCCTAAACCCTAAACCCTAAACCCTTAAACCCTAATCCATAAACCCTAAAAACTTAAAAAACCTAAACCTAAACTAAATAAAACCTAAAAATAAAATAAATAAAAAAACTTAAACCTAAATAAAATAACAAAATAAAAATAAAATAAAAACCTGAACTAAAACATAAACATAAACCTAAAAATAAAATAAAATAATAAAAATAAAAACTAAACTAAAACAAAATAAATAAAAACTTAAACTACACTAAATAAAATAAAATAAACCTAAACCTAAACTAAAATAAACTAAACTAAAATAAATAAAATCTAAACCTAAACATAAAATAAACTAAACCTAAACCCCAAACTAAATATAATAAAATAAACTAAAAATAAAGCTAAACCTAAAATCAAAAAATAAAACTAAAAAATATACCTAAAATAAAATCCTAAAATATAAACCCATAAAGATAAAACAGAAACCTAAACCTAAACCTAAATAAAACCTAACCCTAAACCTAATTATAAAAGTCAAACCTAAACTTAAAAATAAAAATAAAAATAAAACTAAACTAAAAAATAAGTATAAACCTAAACCAAAACCTAAAAAATAAACTAAAATAAAAAAACCTAAATAAAAATAAATAAACTAAAGTAAATAAAAAAATACCTGAATAAAAATATAATATAAACTAAATAAACCTACACCTAGTAGTTTAGTTAATAAAAAAAACCCTAAACCCTAAACCCTAATCCCTAAACACTAAATCCTAAACCCTAAACCTAAAACCTAAAACTAACCTTAAACCCTAAACCCTAAACCTACAACCCTAAACCCCTAACCAGAAAACTAAAACTAGTAAAAAAACTAAACTAAATTCCCCCACCCCGTTTTACTAAACCACCAAACTAAAACTAAAAAACTAAAATATAAAAATAATAAAACTAAAACTAAAATAAAAATAAAATATAAAATAAAACCCTAATAAAAAACTAATGAAAACCTAAACCCAAAAGAAAACTAAAAAATCTAAACCCAAAACCCCCCCCTCCCCAAAAAAAAAAACTAAATAACTAAACTAATTAAAAATAATTAAAACTAATAAACAAATAATAAAAAAACTAAATAAAACATAAAACATAACTAATGTATAAAAATAGTAAAACAAAATAATAAAAATCCCTAAATAAAACTAAAATAAATAAAAAACCTACCCCCCCCCCCCCCAAAAAAACACTAAACCTAAGCCCAATAATAATAATAATAATAACCTAATAATAAAACTAAACTAAAATAAAATCAAATAAATAATAAATTCTAAAACCTAAACCCTAAAAAAAAATTAGTAAAAAATACCTAAATCCCTAAACCTAAAACTAAATAAGCTAAACCAATGATTAAAAACTAAACCCCTAAACCCTATAATAAACCAAAACTAAAATAAAAACCTAAATCCATCCTGTGGCCCCTTCCCATTACGAGCTAGGCGATTGTTGAATCCCATTCCTTTTCATTCTCCTTCTCGATGTTTTTGTTGGTTTTCTAGAAATTTCTTCTGGCTTCGATCATCTACCTGGTCGATCTTAAGTGGCACCATTTTCCATGGCATCATGTTCTATGAATACTTAGGGAAAATCAAATGCTCCAGCTGCTCTGCTCGAGCTTCCGATTCTTTGGGTAAAGCTAAACTTTTTTCCTCTAAATCATTCAAAGATGCCTTATCTGGTAAGGATTCTTCAACTTCTTGATCTTTCTTTAAACCTAGTTCATATGACCTTCAAAGGTGTTCTTTATTTACTTGGATGCTAAAACTAGTCGAGCTTTATGTGATATTTTTCTAGAAAATTTTCTTTTTGACATCCTAGGAAAAAAATTTGATTTTTCTATCTTGATTTGAATAAATCTGGTGTTTTTTTTATTTGTTTACTAGATGATATATATGTGCTAATTAAATTGTCTAATGACCTTGATTATAGTCGTATCTTTGCTCGCTAATCTTATTATGCTAAAAAATTTCAAATGCATATTCTTAAATGGACTCCATTTTTTTACTTTAAAATGGAATCTCCTATTGCACCGGTTTGGTTATCTTTACCTAATCTTTAGGTTCACTTTGTTAATTACCAATTCTTGCATGCTGTGAGTTTTATTTTGTTAGACCCTTGCAAATTGATCAAGCAGCCATAGCCAAATCCAGGCCATCGATTGTTTAGATCCTTGGTGAAATTGATGTAACAAAGAAATTTCCTAAGGAGGTGTGGATTGGATTAGTGAAATATAGATATTTATAGTAGGTTGAGTTTGAAAACTTCCATACTTTCTACAATAATTGTAAAACTCATGGGCATGATGTATTGGAATGTTTTGTTCCTCATCAACATCTTCAAAAAAAGTGGTTAAAGATCTTAAGGTTGGTGGCAAAATTGGACATTTAAAAGTGATAAAAGAAATTCTTTAAAATGAAAAGGATAATGGTGTTGTGAATGAAATTATTAATGTTTCTAATGATGTTCCTAAAGTTTCTAATGTTGTTCCCAATGGTAGTGATAAGTTGTTAAAAATGCTTATGTAACTATTTTGAGAGTAATCGTTTCTATTATTTATGATATTCTTGAAAATTTGCAAGTGGATGAATTTCCTATTTTATTTTCTAATTCTAATGAGATTTGTGATAAAGTTACTAAAAATCTTATTGAAATTGTATCTCTTATTTTGCCAAGAAAATTTTTAAAAGAAAATCTTATTTTATCTTCTTTGAATTTGGGCAAGAATGATGGTATGGAGCTTATTGATAACCAAGTTTTGTTTGGTTAATAAATCTATTTCGCCTTTCTTTAACTATTATTTTGGATGGTATTTTGCTTAATGATAATTCTCTTTTAATAGAGAATAAGGATTTATCTTATTGTTTAATGCGATCTTCTCCTAAATCTATTATTACTAATGATGACAAAAAAATTTTCTGATGATCAATCCATGGAAAATGAGATCGATTTCTAAACTATTTTAGTGAAAAGGAAAAAATAGTTTAAAAATTATCTTCCTAAAGTTTCTAGATCTACTCAATCTTCTTCATCTTCTTTACCTAATAAAAATTAATGTTTAACCTTCTTATTTGGAATGTGAGGGGCATTGGTACTCTTATTGTTAGAAATAGAATTAGGAATCTTTGTAGAATTTATAATGTTGCTTTCTTGGTTATTCTTGAACCTCTTATTTTTTTTCTAAAATAATGCATGCCCAGATGATTGGTTTTAGCAATTTTATTTCAATAGCAATAATAACATTTGGTTATTTTGGAATATCTCTTTTTCTACTAATGTTATTAATTATTTTCATCAAGTTATTAATGTGGATATTTCATTTGGTCATTATGATGCTTTTGGCACTTTTGTTTATGATGCTTGTAACAAGTTAGGGAGGAGAATTCCTTGGGATCAATTATCAAATTTTTCTTCTATTGTTAATAATACTTAGATTGTTAGTGGGATTTCAATATGGTCCTTTTTTTGAATGAAAGGAAAGGGGGTTCTTTGCTGAATTTACATTAAATAGAAGATTTTGCAAATATGATTTTGGATTGTAATCTTTATGATGTTGGTTTTATTGGTTCTCAATATACTTGGAATAATCATAAATTAGGGTGACAGTTTGATCATGTATTATTTAATAATTATTGATTAAATTGTTAGCCATTAACTTCAATGGATCATCTTAGTAGAACTCTCTCAGATCATGCTCCTCTTTTGGTTTATATTAAGGATGATGTTCATAACAATAATTTTATTAAAAAATTTTGTTTTCAAAATATGTAGTTACAAGATAAAAGTTTTCTTCATGTTATTACTTATAATTAGTGTGCTCCTCTTTCTCCTGATGATTATGCATTTACTATGATGAGATTTTGGCTTAAGCTTAAAAGGCTTAAGCATAATATCACTTGGTGGAATAGAAAATGCATTAAAAATCTTTTTGATAATATCAAGAATATGGAACAAATGGTGAAAGATTTGGAAGAACTTATTATTACTGATTGTTCTTTATGTTCTAATCTTGCTGAAGCTAAATATAATCTCATTAAGTTTCAAAATTTGGAGGAGACATATTGGAGACAAAAAGTTGCCTTTAAGCACCTTTCTGAGTGGAAGAGAAACACTAAATATTTTCATGCTTTGGTAATGAAAAGGAGAGTTCTTGGTTACAGTCATAAAATCAAGAACTTTGATGGTTCTTGTCTTACCAAAAAGCCGATATATTTTCTTTTACTATTAATTATTTTAAAGATCTTTTAAATAAAAATTATCAACTTGAGCATTTATCCAATCACTCTATCATCCCTACAATTATGTCTATTGAGGATAATGAGTGCTTGGTTGCTCCTCCTTCTGATCAGGAAATTTATAATATTTTTAATGGTATGAATGTTGATTCTGTTGCAAGGCCAAATAGTTACACTACTTTATTCTTTCAAAAAGCTTGGTTTATTATTAAAATAGATCTTGCTAATGCTGTTAAGGATTTTTTTCAAGGGAATTTTATTCCTAAATATTTTACTAGCACTTCTATTATTCTTATTCCTAAGCAAGATAATCCTGACTTTTGGAATGACTTTAGACCTATTAGTCTTTGTACTTTTTTCAATAAATTGATTTCTAAAATTTTGATTAATAGGCTTAGTAAGTTTCATCCTAAGATTATCTCTCCTAATCAAATTGGCTTTGTGAAAGGTATAACTATTTTGGATAACATCTTGCTTGCTCAAGAATTAATTCATGATTTGAATGTTAAAACTATAAGTGGAAACTTACTTTTTAAGCTTGATATCATAGAATCTTATGATAACATTTCTTGGGATTTTCTTAATATCATTCTTATATTATTTGGTTTTTCTAATCATTTTCTTTCTTTTGTTAACAATATAATTAGAAATGTTTGGTTTTCATTAGTTATCAATGAAAACATTTGGTTTATTTAATTCCTCTAAGGTATAAGACAAGGTGACCCTTTTCTTCATCACTTTTATTATTGGTTGAATATTTGTCTCGCTATTTAGTCTTTTTTTAGAAGAATTCTAGTATGTATTTTAAGAATCTGTGGTTTTTATCTCACTTAAGCTTTGCTAATGATTTCATAATTTTTTTGTAATTGCTCATTACATTGTGTTAAAAAAGCTTAAGGATTTTTTAAATAAATTTTAAAATGAAAGTGGCCTTTTGATTAGTACTCATAAAAGTTGTTTAATCACTTCTACTTCTATTTATATTTATAGAATTAATAAAATAAAGGACATCACTTGTTTTTCATCAAAATCTTCCTATTAAATATTTAGGCTCCCTTTATATTCCATATATAAGATTCCATCTCTTGATAAGAGGTAATTCATAATATTCAAAATAAAATTTCTACCATTAAATTTCTTTTTTTATCTTTTGGTGGTAGATTAATTGTTATTAAATGAATTCTTTGTTCTCTTCCTTTTACTTGTTGCTTAATATTGCTCCTACTTCCACGTTATCAAGATTGAAAGACTTTAATAAGTTTTTTTTTGGGCTCTAGAATTCAAGACTTCATTGGACTCTTGGTGTAATATTTGTGTTACTATTTATGAAGGTGGTACAAGGGATTCTGCCAATGTTTTTTCATATAAACTTTGGTGGAATGTTTGGAAAAATGAAAGTCTTTAGGCTAAATTCATGAAATTTAAATATTGCAAAGGGAAGCATCCTTTAATTTGCAATTATAAACATGGTGACTCTACTATTTGGAAATAGCTATGTGATATTAAATGGAAAGCAAAACATCTCATTTTTTTGGGGTATTAATAATGGATCTTCTTTCTTTAGGTGAGATAACTAGAAGGGGGATTTTTCCATTGATTCTCTGCATAATATGCACTCTACTTCTTCTTTGAAAGTTATTCATTTTATTTATAATGGTGAATGGAATTTATCTCTTTCAAATTATTTGATTCTTAATTTCATTAGTAATAACATCATTAATATTTCTATTGAAGGTCATTTTTTGGATCAAATTCTTTTCAAAATTTCTAGTAATGGAGAATTTTATTTTAAAGATATTGTTAAACTCCTTTTTGGAAGAGGTCATTTTAGCAATGAGAAGATCTCAAGTTCAAATAGAGATTTCCTAATTCAATATCCAAGACACTTGTAAGGCAGAGAGGGGAATCCTATCAAGCTTCCAAGCTCTCTTCATGTCCCCTAGCCAACCAAGGATTAACTAAAAAAGAGCTTTAGAGCTCTCGACCACATAGTAAAAACGCAGATAAACTCTTCCCCAAGGAGAATTGAAGTTCCCTTCACCTTCATACATCCAAACAAAAGACAAATGGAAGCTCTTCCCCCTCCCAAGTGTTCTTAACCATTGCAAACCACTAAAGCCAAAAATTTTCAATCCAAGGGTTTGTCTAGGGAATAATCTGTAAGGAATTAACCCAATTCCTTTGGCAAGCAAGTTTGATTCAAGGTTCTGAAGCTCTAAGATCAATTCCAAAGCCAATCGTCCAACAAATTGAGGTATGCCATTAACGAGCTTGAGTTTTTCTTTAAATAATTTGGTTGTGATCATTTTCAAACAAAACATGACCTTCAATAAGATGAAATTATATATGATCATAAGATATACTTCAACGATCATGTAGTTATTTAAATCACTTGATTTCATGCTCTAGATCATTCACAATTAGCAAAACACTATGAACAGCTCTCGACTACCACAAGAAATGAAGGAGATGAGCCCTCTGCCATCCGATCTATGTATTTGGATTAGAAGATCTAGATATAGGTGGACAAGATGATTTTCACCCTTTAAGGAACCGTGGGATCGATCCGGACAATCCGATCTTTGATCGGATGATCCGATCATCCCATAATATAGGGCCGACGTGGCACCATGGGCTCTACATGGACCAACCCATGCATGCCACACACGGACGCACCAAGCGCATGTAGGCGTGATCTATGGCCCCTTCACTTAAAATCATTAAATACCATTATTTAATGATTTTAAATCTTTAAAAAAGTAACAGAAACTTATAAAATTTATAAAAATTAAATATAAATCAGAAAAATACAAATGAAAGCTCTATGGATTCATCTTGATGAGAGGAATCCATAAGAAATAAAATCCCTAATTTTTATTGGGTATTTTCACCTTAATTTAGGTTAATTGAAAAACATTAAACCTAAATTACTCTCTAAATAATAATCCAATTAATTTGAAACTTTGGGGAATTGAAATTAAGCATAAAAGACACCTTAGATGAATTTTTGGGATTTAATTCTCTAAATTCAAAGGAAATTGAAAATTCATATGCTTAACCTTTAAATTAATCAAATTAATTAATCCTTAATGAAATAATTAGGAAATTTTAATCTAACAACCTTAAATCACCCTAATGAACTTCAGTGAACATTAAAACATCACTTAAACTCAATTAAACCTAAAAAATCCTTAAATTCTTAATTAGGTAATTAAATGAATTAAATAATTCAATAAATAACCCAAATTTAATTAAATCATAGTAAATCAACTACAACCAACAATTATGAATAAACCCTCATTGGAAAGATATTTTAGTGAGGAATTTATTTAAAAAATAAATCCTTACTGAATCTCATTCAATTAGGCCTAATTTAAGTTTTAATGAAATAATTAAAATTGTACTCCCTAATTGTAAATCTAATCAAGATGAAACTTTGAACATTTGAAATTGGTATGTAACCCCACTTGCCAAAAAAAATTTCAATCCCAATTGATCTCTCGAGAAGTTGTTAATTTTCCAAATCTTTAAGTCAATGTTAATCAAATATTAGGTTAAGGAAATTAATTAATCTATTAAATTAAGTGGTAATTCAAACCAATTTCAATCAAGCAACAAAAAACTATTAAGGAACTTCTCTAAATATCCTAAGTCAATTGAAGTGATCAACTCAATCTAAAGTTAATGAAGTAAAACCTTAGGTTAACAAAATTAATTAACTTAAACCTAAACTGAACCAATGAAATTTAAAATTTAATGAAAACACTCTTCTCTAATGAATTTAAGAATGAATCTAAAACAGGTCAATTAAATCGAGAAAATTAATAGTACTTTAGGTTAAGCCTAATCCATGAACAAACTTAAGGTACTAATTTAAATTAATGAACTTTAACTTTAACCTTACAAATCAATAATTTAATAAACTTAAATTAAATTGAATGAAATCAAACTTTAATCTAAACTCTTTAAATTAACATGAACCAAATCAAATGAAACCCATATAGCTTAATTCAAAATGAAACAAACCGAACAAATTAAATTAAATAAAGCAATTCAAACAATTGAAATAAATCAAATCAAATCTAAAATTTAAAAGGAAAAGAAAAATAAAACCAATCCAAACATAAACAACATCAAAAGGATTAACTAAGTGGCATCTTAGACTTTTAAAACATCATTAGAATTAGATGTTGGATGGAAAGAGCTATATTCAAAATGGAATCATTCCATTCTTCATTCTTGATAACCTATACAACTTTAACAAAATAAAATCGAATAAAAATGAAATTAGATCTTTAAATTATTTGAATTGAAACCGCCCAAAGGTAAAAATTAAACAAAATCAAATGTTGAATTGAAACTTGAACTTAATGGAGCAGAATTTTACCACACAAACTCCTTTACACACACTAGATCATTTAGGTCAACTCTAAATGGGTTAGATCATTTTCTAATTTTCTTTAATCTTCTATATTGTACTTCACATGTTTATGTGGTGTGCTTTTGACCCTAGCTTGTTGTTCGTTAGATCGATGTTAGGCTATTATTTCTAGATTTAACATTATTTTCTATAGTTGTGTTAAAGGGATCTCTACAATAAATATATCATAAAATTGTTGTTTGCTTGTAGGTGCTAAAATCTCATAACATAGTCCGTAAGACTATCCGGCAAGCAACTAATACTAAGTTCGTATGTATAAATTGCTTTCTATATTTCCAAATGTCTGTTTTGCAGGGTTTTGGATTTCTTTTGAATTTTAAATGTAAATTTGAGCTTACAATTAGGTTAAGATCTATGGGGTCTAGTATTAGTAGGAGTTGACCCAACTAGGAGATGGTGCAACCTCATGGAGCCCATGGATGTCCTCGAGACTTTCCTCGAAAGAGGACCTATAAATCTAAACTTGCTAATGAGGGAATTAAGTGCTAATTAATCTCCTTAACCATGCCACTTAAGGAACTAAATGACAAAACCCGAAATGAATTAAAAAAATTCACCAAGGGAAGGAAAAATCCATTTTCCCTTCCAAATCTTCCCACCTTTTCAGCCTAGACACTTGTAAGGCAGAGGGGGATCCTAACAAGCTTCTAAGCTCTCTTCATGGCCCCTAGCTGACCAAGGATTAGCCAAAAAAGAGCTTTATAGCTCTCAGCCACATAGCATAAACATAAATACACTCTTCCCTAAGGAGAATTGAAGTTCCATTCGCCTTCATACATCCAAATTGAAGCCAAATGAAAGATCTTCTCCCTCCCAAGTGTTCTTAACCATTGTAACCACCAAAGTTAAAATTTTCAAGCCAATGGTTGGTCTAGGGAACAATTGGTGAGGAATTAACCCAATTCCTTTGGCAAGCAAGTTTGATTTGAGGTTCTGAAGCTCTAGGAACAATTCCAAAGCAAATTTTCTAATGAATTGAGGTAAGCCATTAACAAGCTTGAGTTTTTCCTTAAGGAATTCGGTTGTGGTCACTTTCAAACAAAATGTGATCTTCAATAAGATCAAACCATATATGATCATAGGATATCCTTCAATGATCATGTAGCAATTGGAATCACTTGATTTCATGCTCTAGATCATTCACAAATAGTAAAGTACTATGAATGGCTTTCGGCTCCCACAAGAAATGAAGGAGAAGAGCTCTCAGCCATCCAATCCATGTATTTGGATTGGATGGTCTAGGGGATCGATGATTTTGCCCTTAGAACCGTGGATTGACCATCCATCTTCGATCAACGTCCAAGATCATCCTGCTTAACTAAATGTGCTGACATGGCTCCAAATGGGCTCCACTTGGACCAACCCATGCATGCACGTGATGGGACGCGCCACGCGACATGCGGATCTCATGCAAGCCCCTTCACTTAAAATAGTTAAATACCATTATTTAACGGTTTAAAATAATTAAAAAATTAATAGAATCTTAAAAAATTCATA
The DNA here is from genome assembly GCA_021442155.1 of Cymbidium sinense. NCBI lineage: Eukaryota > Viridiplantae > Streptophyta > Magnoliopsida > Asparagales > Orchidaceae > Cymbidium > Cymbidium sinense. The sequence continues at coordinate 47,306,682 of CM038214.1, read as the reverse complement.
GAAAAATAAATATAAATAAAAAAAAATACAAATGAAAGCTCTATGGATTCATCTTAATGAGAGGAATCCATAGAAATTAAAATCCCTAATTTTTATTGGATATTTTTTGCTTAATTTGGGTTAATTAAAAAAAATTAATAATCCAATTAACTTGAAACTTTGAGGAAATGAAATTAAGAATAAAACATACCTTAGATGAATTTTTGGATATTTAATTCTCTGATTTCAAAGAAAATTGAAGTTTAATATGCATAACCTTTAAATTAATCAACTTAATTAATTGTTAATGAAATGATTAGGAAATTTTAATCTAACAACCTTAAATCACCCAAATGAACTTCAATGAACATTGAAACCTCACTTAAACTTAATTAAACCAAAAAATCCTTAAATTGACCTAATTAGGTAATTTAATGAATTAAATAAGTTAATTAAATAATTTGAGTTTATCTAAATCATAATAAATCAATGAGTTAACCAAAAATTATGAATAAACCCTCATTGGAAAGTTATTTCAGTGAGGAATTTATAAAAAAAATAAAACTCTTAACTGAATCTAATTGAATTAGGCCTAATTTAGGTTTTAATAAAATAATTAAAATCTTAATTGCATCCCTAATTCCAAATCTAATCAGAATGAAATTTTGTAAATTTGAAATTAGCATGTAACCCAAGTTGCCAGAAAAGTTTCAATCCCAATTGATCTATGGATTAGAATTTGTTAATTTTCTAAATCCTTAGGTCAATGTTAATCAAATATTAGGTTAAGGAAATTAAATAATCTATTAAATTAAAGGGTAATTCAAATCAATTTTAATCAAACATCAAAAAACTATTAAGGAACTTCTCTAAATATTCTAAGTCAGTTGAAGTGATCAAACTCAATCTTAAGTTAATGAATTAAAACCTTAGGTTAACAAAATTATTAATTAACTTTACACTTTGAATCAATGAAATTTAATAAAAAAACTCATATTTAATGAATTTAAGAATGAATCTAAAACTTAGGTCAATTAAATCAGATCAAATAATAACCTAAGTACTTTAGGTTAAGCCTAATCCATGAACAAACTTAAGGTACTAATTCATATTAATGAACTTAAACTTAAGCTTACAAATCCATGATTTAATAAACTTAAATTAAATTAAATGAAATGAAACTTTAATCTAAACTCTTTAAATTAACATGAACCAAATCAAATGAAACCCATATAGCTTATTTGAAAATAAAATAAATCAAACAAATAAAATCAAACAAAGCAATTCAAACAAATGAAATAACTCAAATCAAATCTAAAATTCAAACGGAAAAGAAACATAAAACCAATCCAAACATAAACAACATCAAAAGGATTAATTAAGAGGATATTAGTTAGACTTTTGAAACTTAATTAGGAATTAGGATGTTGAATGGAAAGAGCTCCATCCAAAAATGGAATCATTCCATTCTTTATTCTTGAAATCAAATACAACCTTACAAAAATAAAATAGAATAAAATTGAATTTGGATCATTAAATTATTTCAATTGAAACTACCCAAAGGTAAAAATTAAAAAAAATTAAACGTTAAATTCAAACATGAACTAAAAGGAGCCTAGCAAAGCCTTACCACACAAACACCTCTTTTACACACACTAGATCATTTAGGTCAAGGACTCTAGATTTAGGTTAGATCATTCTGTGATTTTCTTTAATCTTATATGTTATAATTCACATGTCTGTGTGGTGTATTGCTTTAGACTGGATGCCAAGGCTTGTTTGTTCATTAGACTGGATGTTATGGCATTCTTTCTAGATTTAACACTAGTTTTTTTACAAGGGGATGTGCTACGGGATCAATGTAATAAATAAATCATAAAATTATTGTTTGCTTGAAAGTGTTAAAAATCCTTTAACCTAGTCCATAAGACAGGTGGGCCTGACAAGCAATTAATGCTAAGCCTGTATGTTTGTGAAATATAAACTGCTTTGTGTGTTGTGTGTATTTCTTAACATTTATTTTGCTGGGTGTAGGATTTCTTTTAATTTTTAAATGTAAATTTGAGCATAGAAATAGGTTAGGATCTATGGGGCCTAGGATTAGTAGAGTGACCCAAGATGGTGTGGTCCCCTGGGTTGGATGGATGTCCCTAAAGAAGGAGAATTTCTTGGAAAGAAGACCCATAAATCTAAACTTGTAGTTTTAGGCCAGGTTGTATAAAGGCAGAACTCGGCTGCCCATTTTTCTTTCTTTTGGGGTGAACAGTGGTATATGGTCGCATCGACCTTTTTATTAGATAATTTAATTTGGCTTAATTTATTTTGGGTGTGCAATAGAAACAACATGTTTTTCTAGGTTTCTTTCTATGCTATGTTAATGCCATGATGTATGCCTAGACGTAGGCTCATAGGATAAACTAAATTTTTTTACCCAACTAAATCAATCAAAACATAAAAATAAATGCAATTCATAATCTTCATATAAAATCCTAAGCATTAAAGTAAGATAAAATATGTAGCAACCCCTTAGCTAGATGTTTTAACATCTTACACAAATTATATTATTTCACTCTTAATTAAAGAAGGGCTTCCATCTTTGTTAGAGAACTTGGGCTTGACCTTTGAGAACCTATGATGGAAGAACACCTTCTTCTATTCTGATTTGACCCATAACCTTTTTCTAATTTTATGCATTAGGCAAAAATTGCATTCATATGGCCTAAATGAATCTTGAGTAAAAATTCATAAAACCTAGAAAATATGCATTAGTTAGATGCATCCTCATGCCCTACATGATCTTAGGGATTAGGGAGTGAGTCTAGTTTCATAGATTTCTTTCCTAAAAATGCAACACCCCTACCATCTTACTTTCATATGACCTGACTTCATAAATTTAAAATACGCTTAGGTGGTGTTACTTGGGAACCTTCTCCAGGTAGGTTGTAAGTTCAAAAGAGTCAGGAATAGGCTAGTTCCCTCAGGTGATGAGAATGGCCAATACTTTTGTAGGATAGAGCTAGATTGAGCATCTGATATGTGTTAGAAGCACCTGTAGACTCAATTCTGAAGCATCCCTTTAGGAATAAGTCTTCAACCCTAGGCATTTCTGCAATCTTATGCTACTATAATCTAAGCCCTAGATTTCTAAGAAAATGACAACTAAAAATTTAAAATTAAATCCCAAATTTGAAGCCCAATCATAGGATAGTTGAATGTCTACTAGGTATCCTAGTATCAATAGACTTTTCCTACTCTTCTGCATTTGATTCTTAAAAATGACTCTCTCCAATTTGGACCTCACCCAATCGAATTTCCATAAATCAATCCTATGAAAGCTACCTTAGTAGTCTTTAGAAATAACCATGTATTTCTTTAATTGAGAGTATTCTTAAGAAGAGATCCTTCCTAAGATGTAATTAACTATTGAGGATTACCTTTATAGGGAACCATGATCCCAAGATAAAATAAACCTTGTAATACCTTTACATGTAGTTCAGGGAAAAAATACTTTGGTACGTGAAAGACCCATTAGCCTTAGGAGTCTTTTATTGAAATGATCGAATCCATTACAAGAGAGCATGTTTATCTTTCAAGATAATATGTTTATTCTTTAATGTCATATTTGGTCATCTAAATAAAATATTCCTAAACTCTATGTGGTGCCATTTCTTTTCTCTATTCCAAAAAAAACACCAACATATTTTTTAGCAACTCCGCTAGGGATTGGATCCTCTCTCCATCTTTAGATGTAAAGGGTTATTTCTATATATTGACAGTGTACTAGTGCCACTCACCGGTCAAGACTACTTTTTTTTTGTTGGATACCTCTCCATTTTATTCTTGGTTGAGCCTATTAAACATCTTGGATAGAGGTTCTAGAACTCTTCATTTGTCATAGCTAAACAATTTGGTCCTAGAACTAAATCCTGAAAAAAATGAGAGAAATAAATGAAAACCAAGTCATTTTTGTTAAGACCTAAATGTAGTCAAGATGTATTTTAAACCATTCCAATATGGAAAAGAGATATTAAATTTTAAAAAGTATGAAAAGTACTTCAAAATTTGAAAAGCAGATGTCCAAAAAATAAAGTATCAAAGTTAAACTTATCCTTGATCTTACTTTGGCTTTGTACTAGAGCTAAAGATAATCAAGATAGGGCCCTTGAATGGATACCCTTTGTTTTACTACATTCAAAGATGGAAAACACCTAAGGATGTAGATTGAAATGAAGGAGTTCCTTCAAATCTTGAGAAAATCTGAATCAAAAGGCAGCATAGTTATGCCGATTACCCCTTTACCACCACGATTGAAGTTTGAATTCCATTTTTTTTATAAAAAGATTAAATCAAAAATCATCCCAAAAAGAGAATGCCTTATTGACCTTAGGCAGAGGTTGATTAAGGAACTAAAAGTGAATCTTCTATTTTTATTGAAGAAAATTTTACATAAATGCAAATCGGCTTTAATCTCAATTTATTTCCACAAGTCCACTAGAATATAAGAAAATTAGTTGTTCAAGCTGATTGGCCAAATCTAAGAATTGACTTGGAGGTAACCCTCTTTAAACCTTTTCAAAACCTTAAATTATTAAGACCTTAGGAGAGAGTCAAAAGAGGAAGATGAAATGACATAAACAAAAAACAAATGTGAAAAGATTCACTCGTTCTCCTAATCAATTGAAGAAAAGAGAGGGTAGCGAAAGAAAATTCTAATTCTCCTGATAAAGTTGAAATGAATGAAATTTTAACTAATAAATTTAAATCAACTTCCTTAATGAGAGTTTCCTCTCATTAAATGAAATTATATTTCGTAAAAGGCTTTAATTAATTATAAAAGCTAATTCATGAAAAAAAAATAAATGAAGAGTTTAATCCATCTAAATAAATCATGATCTTAGGATTGGGTCCTAAGGGTGATATTTCTATCTCTTATAGGAAAAATATGAAACTTTTATCTCTAATTAGTTGATAGATAAATCACTTAGGACATTGTCAATCCAAATGAATGTAGAAAGCCTTAGTTTTCTCTGTTCATAGACTAAGCCATTATTTGATTTCAATACAAAGTGAACCTAAGGAGAATCCTTTGAAATTATCTTAATGACAAGTATGGTGGTCAAAGATTTCATTGCAAGCTGAGATTTCCTTTAATCTTATATGTGCTATAAAATAATGCAAATCAAACTTGACTTTCTAATAGCACGGCATATACCCTAGAGGGACTTCTTTTAAATGATGATCCTTTAAATGAATAGACCATGAGGTCTATTGATCTATTGAGGATAGAGTTAGACCTACCTTCCCTGCATATCAAAAGGGAAATTATTGAAATCAAATTCAAAATCGTAGAGTTATACCACCTCAAATGACATTAAAAAGAAATGGAAAATGAGTCATCTTCAAAATGTGATGTCTTGCCCATCTTAGAGAAATTGCTTGCAAAATCAAGCATCATAATGCTCTACTAAAACAATATGAAATATGAAATAAAATAAAAAAATGAAAAAGAAATGAAAGTAAAGGGCATTACATAATCATGAAATTTGCCTTACTTAAGTATAAGCAACTTCCTAATGTGGTATTCCACTATGAAAAGGTTCTAGGGTTATCTTCTATGATGAAGATAGACTACTAAGAACTTATTGACATTTTAGTAGATGTGGAAAATTCAAAAGTAGAAAATCTCCAAACCACTTGTTGATCTGGATGCATTGGTCAACATCAATTATAAACATAAACATAAATTTATATAGGCTTAATTCTAAACATGATTTGATAAGATGGTGCCATATAAATTCAATCAAATAAAGAAATTAATTTTCACCTTCATAAAAATTCAATCTTGAAAACTTAACCTAGAAAAAGAACTTAGTCTCAATCACATTTTTGACTGAAGAAAAAAATTTAAACATGAAAAAGCGCAACTTAGGAATTATGAAACATCTTTAAATTCTCTTGGATGGTCCTATCTAGCCCTAATAAGAAAAAAAACAAGGGAATCAAATAGAAAGAAAAATAAGAAACATATTGATTATTGAAGGATGTTCATATTCATCCTAAAGTGTTGAATCTTTAGGAATATCATTCTATACTACTCCTAAATGACCTCACTACATTTTTGATTCCATTAGAAAACTTTGATTTCAGAAGTGTAAAGTTTTCAAGGAAGTCATTATGCCAATCTTAAATGACTCTCTCCACTAAATAAATTTGAATTCATAAGTGTAACATCTTTAGAAAGTCATTTTTACCAATTTTAAATGGATTTACTACATTTGTTGTTCCATGAAAAGATGAAAAAGAAATAGAAATGTTGGATCATATTATATGATCAATCAAGCAAAGACTTGAACCATATCAAAAAGTCAATCAATATAATGTTGTATTTGGACAAAAAGTCAAATACATCAAATTTCGTAGAAAATCATTTAGTGGAGTCATTTCATAAAGAGTGAAATGTTATGAAAATGAGTTAAATACATCTATCTTCTTAGTGAATCTGGTAACTAGGAAAATTACCAAATGTAACCTTTCATAAAGAAATGAAAGCAAAATATTACCAAAAGAAAGAAAGAAAGAAAAGTAAAGGGATGGAAGGACTATATCCAAGAGCAAAAGAATGAAGTCTAAAATTTCTAAGCATGTGAACATTTTTGACTTTAAAATTCTCCACATCAAAATAAAATGGTAGGGTTAGAAGTTAAAAATTGTCCCTAGCAAAACAAAAATAATCATATATCTCATGCTTTGTAATTTTAGCCTTTGCCATGATTGGGTGAGCTCACTTGGCAGGTTAAACAAAAAGATAGTGGATATTTTTTTTCAAAAGCCTATATTTTTTGAATGTCAAAGGTCCCATTGAGTATACTTTGATTCCATTACAAATGAAGTAAAAATACTCAATGTAGATGGACATTTTAACTTCAAACTTCTCCACATCAAAATAAAGTGGTAGGGTTAGAAGTCAAAAATTGTCCCTAGCTGAACAAAAATAAGCAAACATCTCATACTTTGTCATTTTATCCTTCGCCATGATTGGGTGAGCTCGCTTATCAAATTAAAATCAAAGATTGTAGATCTTCTTTTCCAGGGGTCCATAACCTTTGTATGGAAAAGATCTCATCGACTATACTCTGATTCCATTACAAGTGGCCTATAATCATAAACAAGAAAAGTTATAGAATCATAGAGCCATTGCATGATAAAAAGCTTAAGTAGTTTAGGTCCTAACTTTATTTTCAAAAGGCACTCTATTACAATGCATGAATTTTGTTTAGATGTGTCTGCAGATTCATATAGTCTTCAAGTTCAGGATGCACCCTTAGAATTTGAACAAAAATCCCATTCCATAATTGACAAGTTGATATCAATGATCTAACTCTTTAATGAGTTAGCTATTGATGAATTGATCAACCTATCTTTTGGGTTTAAAGACTACTTTATTTAGAAATAAATTGAAATGATCTCCAGATGTAGTGGTCTATAAACTTAAGCTTGATTCCATTTTCATAAACTAAGTCCCTTGATGATTGTGGTCAAATTCTAAAAGAAAAGCAAAATTTTTTGCTAAATTAAAAGCTAAAAAATGATGGATGTACATGAGAAGAAAACTTTCTTCTTGGTTAGCTAACATCATTATATGACCCACATCTTGGGACTAGGGTAAAATCCTTACCTTTTAAATGTGTTCATATTACCCATATTTCATTTCAAAACAAAAATAGCTTTCATGCATAAGATTATCCTTCTTAAGGATAACTTATCTAAAAATTGTCAAATTAAAATAATTCTAGAAAAGAAGAATTGAAAGCATATGATATGACATTCAAAATCCTTACAAGAATGTTCTATTATAGAGTCATATCATTCAATCTCAAAATATTTGGGGAAATTTAGCAAAAAGGGTCATGATCAAGATTTCTTATAATCCCACTTTCAATTAGGTTGAGGGTTATATTGAAAATCTTTCAAAAGAAAAAAAAAAGAAAATAAAGAAACATCAATATGATTTGAAGAACAATCTTGTTACTACATATAGAGTCTTGAAATTTACTTTTGAAGTAATTTCAAAGACCTCGTAGTAAAATATAGAGGATAAAAAATGAAAAACAATAAGAAATGAATCAAAGACAGTTATGAAATTTCATTTCATATATCCTTTTAAAGAACAATAAATTAATTGAAGAAATTCAATTTCAAAATTATTAGGAGAATATTAATTTTTTAATAAGTTAATCCTTTCAATTTCATTATTGATTAGGGATAAAATTTTTGTCTCTATGAGAATCCAAAAGATTATCTTGATTCTCATTCACTTTGGAAAGCTTTAAAGGAATCTTTTAATCACTATTGTTCCCAAGAGAATGCCCTATAAATTGTTGATTCATGTCAACAAAGAAAAAATGACATACATGTCCAAAAAAAATAAAAAGAAATTACATTTGAGTAGCACTAGTTGACTTTGGTTCTTACTACCTAAAGAACTACACAGTCACATGCAAGCTCAAAAAGATAGAATTCTCAGGTTGGTACCCTATGATTTCTTGCCTTTAGTGACATGGACATCTAGCATGGTTCATTGTAACTTTGAGATGAAAAAACGAAAGAAAGAAAAATGATGAACTTCTATGCTCATGCCATAGTAAAGCATTGGGTCCAAAATATACCCAAATCCTCCTTCAAAAAAATAAATTTCAACTCTTTTAAACCTTCTTCACTAAACTTCTTTATGTGTAAGGAGTATTAGTGAAATAAAGAAATGGAAGAAAACCTTCCATCACCCTTTCATCAAGTTAGACTGATTAAGTAAAGATCAAGTTCATAAAACTCTTACTTATTAATCAAAACTTTTGGGGATTAGGAGTAAGTCACTTTGACCCCTTTTTCGTCATTTATATCACCTATAAGGTGGGAGCAAGCCCTTTGTGGCACCTTTCCTATACATGACTTGAGATGGGAGCAAGCCCTTGTGGCACCTTTCTCATGTCCTTCGGTTTAGAGTAAGCCTTCTGCACCATTCCCATGAAACTATCTTTGTAGGTTTGGAGCAAGCCCTTCGTGTCACCATTCCTACTTTCCATAGGTTTGGAGAAAGCCCTTCCTAGCACCATTCCTATTGTGTTCATGATTGGATCAAGTCATTGTGACTCTTTTCATGTTACTCAGGCTATTTAGATTGGATTTAGTCTTTCTAACCCCTTCTAATAAATCCAAAGATGTAAGTCCCCATCCTACTTTTGTGTACATGATTGGATCAAGTCATTGTGACCCCTTTCATGTTACACTAGCTATTTAGATTGGATCAAGTCTTTAGGACCCCTTTCTAATAGCCAAAAAGATATAAGTCCCCTAGTCAGAATTCTTTCTAAACACTTAGGAGTAAGTCCCCTAGCTAATATCCTACTATTGTGTACATTATTGGATCAAGTCATTGTGACCCCTTTCATGTTATAGATGCTATTTAGATTGGATCAAGTCTTTATGACCCCTTTCTAATAGCCAAAAAGATATAAGTCCCTTAATCAGCATTCTTTCTAAACATCTAGAAGTAAGTCCCACAGTCAGCATCCTACTATTGTGTACATGATTGGATCAAGTCATTAAGACCTTTCATGTTACACAGCTATTTAGATTAGTTCAAGTCTTTATGAACCATTTTAATAGCCAAAGATGTAAGTCCCTTAGTTAGCATTCTTTTCTAAACATCTAGAGTAAGTCCCCGTTGGCATCCTATTTTGAGGATTGGATCATGTCTTTAAGGACCCCTCTCCTCTTTCAGCTAATTAGATGGATCACTTAACGCCCCATCTTATTAGCTAATCACAAGTAAGTCCTTTGGCATTCTTTCTAATCATAAAGAAGTAAGTTCCCTAGTCAGCATTCTTTCTAATCAAGTAAGAGTAAGTCCCCCACTCGACATCCTACATAAGTGTAAGTCCCCCAGTTGGCATCTTATTTTGAGGATTGGATCATGTCTTTAAGGACCCCTTTCCTCATTTCAACTAATTAAGATGGATTATGCCCTTAACGACCCCATCTTATTGGCTAATCACATTAGATTAAGTCCCGAGTTGGCATTCTATTTTGAGGGTTGGATCATGTCTTTAAGGACTTTTCTATTTTCAGTTAATTAGGATAGATCATGCCCTTAATGACCCCATCTTATTAGCTAATCAAAAAATGTAAGTCCCCAGTCGGCATTCTTTCTAATCAAAAAGAAGTAAGTTCCCTAGTCGACATTATTTCTAACCAAATAAAAGCAAGTTCACCATTTGGCTTCCTATTTAAATTTCTATGGAATGGAGCCATGCCATTGAAGAGCAATACGTAAGGACTACTCAAATAGGATTAAGTCCATACCGCTTAGTAGTCAAAGTGCTAATTAGGATCAAGCATTTCAAGCCTCTTCTCCCCAAAGATAGCTTTTAAGGATTGGATCATGTCTTTAAAGACAACTCCTCTTTAGCTAACTAGGATGGACCATGCCCTTAATGACCCCATCTTATTAGCTAATCACATGGATCTCCACTATTCTATTTTAAGAGTAAGTCCTTTTGAGCGTAGTGATTGCATTGGGAATTGATCATTCTTTGATTCCATCCTATTCATCCTAGAACTTAATGAAGTTAAGTTTTTAGGAATGAATCACACCTCCAAAGCAAAGATAGGTATACATATACCTAATTTTCATAATCAAAACATAAATAGAAAATCAAATCAAAAATCAAAATCAAGAATTGGAACCCCAAGCTTATGGTTGTATGTTGATCAATCTGGTCAACACCAATATGTGAAGTGTATTCGCTAATCCACTACACATATTTCCAATTGTTGACCTATTTTTGAAGTGGTCATTTTAGAAATGAGAAGATCTTAAGTTCAAATAGAGATTTTCTAATTCAATATCCAAGTCACTATGCTCAGTACTTTAGGAAATGCATTTTGAGCTAAATCCAATCTACTTAGTTTGATGCAAAACCAAGTCAAATATCCAACATAAATTAAATCAAATCAAAAAAAATGGAAAAAGTCAAACCTAAAGTCAACTTAGTCAACCTAGATTGACTTACCCACTTGGTCAAAAAAGTCAACTGACTAAAATTTGACCAAATTAAATCATCAAAAATATTTGAAATGATCAAATAACATGTTTGATCACAATAACAAAGAAAATTGAGTCCATTAAGGCCTATATTAGACATGTTAAATTCCTTAAATCAAAATAACCTAAATAGGTTACATTAAACTCAAACCCAAGGAAAATTCAAATCACTTTCAACCAATGCATATGGGATGGAGACTAATACTCTTAAGCCTTGATAATGAGGTAATTAAGTTCTAATTAATCTCCTTAACTATGCCACTTAAGGAATTAAATGACAAAACCTAAAATGAATTAAAATTCACCAAGGGAAGGAAAATCCATTTTCCTTCCCTATCTTCCCACCTTTAGCCTAGACACTTGTAAGGCGAGGGGATCCTAGCAAGCTTCTAAGCTCTCTTCATGCCCCCTAGCTGACCAAGGATTAGCCAAAAAAGTGCTTTATAACTCTCAGCCACATAGCATAAACACAAATACACTCTTCCCAAAGGAGAATTGAAGTTCCATTCACCTTCATACATCCAAACTGAAGCCAAATGAAAGCTCTTCTCCCTCCCAAGTGTTATTAACCATTGTAAACCACCAAAGCTAAAATTTTCAAGCCAATGGTTGGTCTAAGGAACAATTGGTGAGGAATTAACCCAATTCATTTGGCAAGCAAGTTCAATTTGAGGTTCCGAAGCTCTAGGAACAATTCCAAAGAAAATTTTCTAATGAATTGAGGTAAGCCATTAACAAGCTCGAGTTTTTCCTTAAGGAATTCGGTTGTGGTCACTTTCAAACAAAATGTGATCTTCAATAAGATCAAACCATATGGATATCCTTCAATGATCATGTAAATTAGAATCACTTGATTTCATGCTCTAGATCATTCACAATTAGCAAAGTACTATGAATGGCTCTCAGCTCCCATAGGAAATGAAGGAGATGAGCTCTCAGCCATCCAATCCATGTATTTGGATTGACGCAGAGGGCGGATCGATGATTTTGCCCCCCGAAGATTGATATGGGACCATCCGATCTGAACAATGTCCAAGATCATCCCGCTAACTACATGAGCTATGTTCACATGTGGCTCACTTGGACCAACCATGTGCCACGATGGGATGTGCCACAAACATGCATCTCGTGCAAACCCCTTCACTTAAAATAGTTAAATACCATTATTTAATGGTTTAAAATAATTAAAAAATTAATAGAATCTTAAAAATTCATAAAAATAAATATAAATAAAAAAATACAATGAAAGCTCTATGGATTCATCTTGATGAGAGAATCCATAGAAATTAAAATCCCTAATTTTATTGGGTATTTTCGCTTAATTTTGCTAATTAAAAAAATATTAATTACTCTCTATTAATAATCCAATTAATTTGAAACTTTGAGGAAATGAAATTAAGCATAAAACATAACTTAGATGAATTTTTGGATATTTAATCCTCTGATTTCAAAGGAAATTAAAAATTTGCTTAACCTTTAAATTAATCAAATTAATTAATTGTTAATGAAATGATTAGGAAATTTTAATCTAACAACCTTAAATCACCCAAATGAACTTCAATGAACATTAAAACCTCACTTAAACTTAATTAAACCTAAAAATCCTTAAATTGACCTAATTAGGTAATTCAATGAATTAAATAAGTTAATTAAATAACCTGAATTTAATTAAATCATAAATCGAGTTAACCAAAAATCATGAATAAACACTCATTGGAAAGTTATTTCAGTGAGGAATTTATAAAAAAATAAAACTCTTAACTGAATCTAATTGAATTAGGCCTAATTTAGATTTTAATAAAATAATTAAAATCTTTATTACATCCCTAATTGCAAATCTAATCAGAATGAAACTTTGTAAATTTGAATTTGGCATGTGCTTAGAAAGTTTTCAATCCCAATTGATCTATGGATTAGAATTTGTTAATTTTCTAAATCCTTAGGTCAATGTTAATCAAATATTAGGTTGAGGAAATTAATTAATCTATTAAATTAAAGGGTAATTCAAATCAATTTTAATCAAACATAAAAAAACTATTAAAGAACTTCTTTAAATATTCTAAGTCAGTTGAAGTGATCAAACTCAATCTTAATGAAGTAAAACTTAGGTTAACAAAATTATTAATTAACTTTAAACTTTGAATCAATGAAATTTAATTAAAAAACTCATATTTAATGAATTTAAGAATGAATCTAAAACTTAGGTCAATTAATTCAGATCAAATAACAACCTAAGTACTTTAGGTTAAGCCTAATCCATGAACAAACTTAAGGTACTAATTCATATTAATGAACTTAAACTTTAAGCTTACAAATACATGATTTAATAAACTTAAATTAAATTAAATGAAATGATACTTTAATCTAAACTCTTTAAATTAACATGAACCAAATCAAATGAAACCCATATAGCTTATTTGAAAATGAAATAAATAAAACAAATAAAATCAAACAAAGTAATTCAAACAAATGAAATAACTCAAATCAAATCTAAAATTCAAACGAAAAAGAAACATAAAACCAATCCAAACATAAACAACATCAAAAGGATTAATTAAGGATATTAGTTAGACTTTTGGAAACTTCATTAGAATTAGGATGTTGAATGGAAAGAGCTCCATCCAAAATGGAATCATTCCATTCTTTATTCTTGAAATCATATACAACCTTACAAAAATAAAATGGAATAAAATTGAATTTGGATCATTAAATTATTTCAATTGAAACTACCCAAAGGTAAAAATTAAACAAAATTAAACATTAAATTCAAACATGAACTTAAAGGAGCCTAGCAAAGCCTTACCACATAAACACCTCTTTTACACACACTAGATCATTTAGGTCAAGGACTCTACATGTAGGTTAGATCATTCTATGATTTTCTTTAATCTTATATGTTGTACTTCACATGTCTGTGTGGTGTATTGCTTTAGACTGGATGCCAAGGCTTGTTTATTCATTAGACTAGATGTTAGGGCATTCTTTCTATATTTAACACTAGTTTTTTTTGCAAGGGGATGTGCTAAGGGATCAATGTAATAAATAAATCATAAAATTATTATTTGCTTGAAGGTATTGAAAATCCTTTAACATAGTCCATAAGAGTGGGCAAGCAACTAATGCTAAGCTCATATGTTTGTGAAATATAAAGCTTTGTGTTGTGTGTATTTCTAACATTTATTTTGTTGGTGTAGGATTTCTTTTAAATTTTAAATGTAAATTTGAGCATAGAATTAGGTTAGGATCTATGGGGTCTAGGATTAGTAGGAGCTGACCAAATTTGGAGATGGTGTAGTGGTCCCCTGTGGGGTTGGATGGATGTCCCTAAAGAAGGAGAATTTCTTATAAAGAAGACCCGTAAATCTAAACTTGTAGTTTTAGGATAGGTTGTATAAAGGCAGAACTCGGCTGTCCATTTTTCTTTCTCTTGGTGTGTACAGTGGTATCTGGCCGCATCGACCATTTTCTTAGATAATTTAATTTGGCTTGATTTATTTTGGGTGTGCAATAGAAACAACATGCTTTTTCTAGGTTTCTTTCTATGCTATGTTAATGCCATGATGCATGCTTAGATGTAGGCTCATAGGATAAACTAAATTTTTTTACCCAACTAAATCATTTGAAACATAAAAATAAATGCAATTCATAATCTTCATATAAAATCCTAGGCATTAAAGTAAGATAAAATATGTAGCAACCCCTTAGCTAGATGTTTTAACATCATGCATAAATTATATTATTTCACTCTTGATTAAAGAAGGGCTTCCATCTTGCGAGAACTTGGGCTTGACCTTTGAGAGCTATGATGGAAGAACACCTTCTTCTATTCTAATTTGACCCATAACCTTTTCTAATTTATGCATTAGGCATAAATTGCATTCTATGACCTAAATGAATCTTGAGTCAAAATTCATAAACCTAAAATATGCATTAGTTAGATGCATCCTCATGCCCTACATGATCTTATGGATTAGGGAGTGAGTCTAGTTTCATAGATTTCTTTCCTAAAAATACAACAGCCCAGCCATCTTGCATTCATGTGACCTAACTTCATAAATTTAAAATATGCTTAGGTGGTGTTAGTTCGTAGCCTTCTCCGTGCGTTGTAAGTCCGAAGAGTCGAATAGGCTAGTTCCCCGTGTGAGGAAATGGCCAATGATTTCCAAGAACTAGGTCGAGCATCTGACATGTGTTGGCAAGCAGACTTGGTTCTGAAGCATCCTTTTTAGGAATAAGTCTTCAACCCTAGGCATTTCTACAATCTTTTGCTGCTAGAATCTAAGCCATAGATTTCTAAAAAAAGATAACTAAAAATCGAAAATTAAATCCCAAATTTGAAGCCCATTCATAAGATAGTTGAAATGTCTGGTATCCCAATATCAATAGGCATTTCCTACTCTTTCCCATTTGACTCTTGAAAATGACTCTCCAATTTGGACCTCTCCCAATTGAATTTCCAAAATCATCCTTTGAAAGCTACCTTAGGTCTTTAGAATAACCTTTATTTATTTAATCGAGTATTCTAGGAAGAGAATCTTCCTAAGATGTAATTAACTATCGAGGCTTGCCTTTATAGGAAACCATGATCCCAAGATAAAATAAACCTGTTCTACCTTTCCATGTAGTTTAGGGAAAATACTCTACGAAGGCCCATTAGCCTTAGGAGTCTTTTATTGAAATGATCAATCCAGTGAGAGCATGTTTATCTTTCAAGATAATATGTTTATTCCTTAATGTTGTATTTGGTCATCTAAATAAAATATTTCTAAACTCTATGTGGTGTCATTTCTTTTCTATATTCTAGAGAAAATACCAATAGATAGTTGGCACTATATTAAAGTTAAAAAAATCCTCTTCTCCTATTTTCCCTAAAATTGGGAATAATATTATTACTACTTTTTAATCTAACCTTGTGTGGAGAATTTTAAGGGATTGTATTTCTATTGATTCTTTACTCTTAAACAAAAGTTTTTTATCCACCCTTTAAATGCATGTTTTGCTATCATATTGAGAATGTTAGTCATGTTTTTGTTAATGCTGCCATTACATCTAACGTTTGGAGTTGATATGAGGATTTATTTAAATTAAGTTGCTCTAATGGTAATTTAATGTTAATGCAACTTCTTTACTCTTATTTTCATAATGCTGTTAAAGGGCATATCAAAATTGTGGTGGATTTTACTTTGATTTGGTTTATTTGGCTTAACAGAAATGATGCTAAGCATCATAATGTGCCTATAGATAAGATTTTTTCTTTACATAAGGCTGCTCTTCTTAGTAGTACTAATTTTAGAGGTTGCAAGTTTCTTGCCTCTAAATTGGGTATCACTTTTCTTATTGTGACATGTCTCCAAATTATAAAATTATTCATTGGATTAAGCCTCTTAATTGTTGTATTAAATTTAATATTGATGGCTCTGTTGCATAGAACAAGTTGAGTTGTGGTGGTATTTTTAGAAAAATCCTTGGGAATATTATCTTGGCTCTTTCCACTCCTCTTTCTACAAATTCTGTTATTTTTGCTGAATTGTTGGTTGTTTATCATGCTCTTAAGCTTGTATAGACATTTTCATAATATTGGTTGGAATCTGATGTTGAGATGGTTGTTGCTCTGATCAATTCTAACCATAAGGGTAATGTTGAGCTTTTTTATTAAATTAGAAGTATTAAAGCTATTATCTCAAAACTTTCTTTTAAAATTACTCATATTTTAAGAGAAGGTAAAGCTTGTGCGGATTTCTTAACTAGTTTGGGTTGTAATCTCTCTAATTTTATTTTGTTTACCAATCTGAATATTTCTAAGAAATTAAGAGGGCTATCTAATTTAGATAAATTTAATTTTCCTTATGTTAGATTTTCTTAGATTTATTTTCTTGCTTTTCTATTGGTGGTTTTCTTGGGGCTTCTATTTGGGAGCTTATGGTGGTTTTGGTTTGTTCGGTTACTATTGGCTCCTGTTCTTTCTTGGGAACTTTCTATTCTTATTTTATTCTTGTATTTTATAGGTTGGAATGCTAGCTATAGATATTTTGGTTATCAGGCTATTGTCGATTGCTGATCTTACTTTTATTATGGTATCTCTTGTGGCTTTATTTTTTTGGTTGTTGGCTGGTTGGTTGGCTTTTTCTACGGGCTTTGTGGTTGGTCTCCTTTACCTTCTTGGTTTTGGGTGCCTTCTTTGGATGTGATGTTGGATGTGCTTCTCTTCCTTCTATTTATATTTTAGGTTGGTTTTTTTGGGTGTGGGTTCACTTTCCTTTGTGGTTTGGTGGTTGTGTTGTTACTTATTTTGATTGGTGGTTACTGTGGTCATTTTTGATTTCTTTAGTCTGGTTGGAGTTGGTGAGCTTACTGGTTACTTCTATTCTTCCCCCATTGCTTCCATTTTTGATATTTCCTCCTTGGTTGGTGACTTTGTTTCTTTCTCCTACTACTTTTGGGTGGTTGGATGGTTGTGCTAACTTGGAATTTTTTTCTTTATTGGCTCAATTTTTTCTGCTATTATTCGGTTTGACTGGTGGCTCTGTTGTTGTTATACCTTATTTGGTGGTTGGTTCTAGATCTTTATTGGTTATTAGATTGTGCATGGGTGCCTTTGTGAGGTTTGTTGGCTATGATGGCCAGAATGTTTACTCTTTTTTGTTGGTTGGTGGAATTTTTTATGACTGTAACCCTCCTTTCGGAGTTTGGCTACTTACAAATTTTTGTTGCCCCTTCTATAGTTTGTGATTGATCCTGAGCCTTTTCTTTAGCTTTTCTTTCATTTCTCTTTATGTTTGTTTATTTTATTTTAATTATGCTTATCTCTGCTTTAGTTTTTTCCTACAGGTTTCCTTCGTTTGCTCTTGGGTCTCTTCAGGAGGTATGCGAACTTGCTCAGGGATTTTGTGTTGTAGTTATCCTTTTTTTAGTTTTCCTTTGTCTTTTTATTTTCTTTTGTATTATTTAGAGGATTTTTCTCTTTATGTCTTTCTGTAGCTCTTTGAACAGTAGTCATTGAGATTTATCCCTTTTAAGGACATTGTATCCTTCACTTTTGGTAATAAAATTCCTTACCAAATATAAAAAAACCCTAAACCTAAACAACCCTAAACCCTAAACCCTAAACCCTAAACCCTAAACCTAAAACCCTAAACCCTAAAAAAAACCATAAACCCTAAACCCTAAACCCTAAACCCTAAACCCTAAATCCTAAAACCTAAAACCTAAACCTAAACTAAATAAAACATAAAATAAATAAAATAAATAAATAATAAAATAAAATAAAATAAAACCTAAGCTAAAACATAAACCTAAACCTAAAATAAAATAAAATAAAATAAAAATAAACTAAAATAAAATAAATAAAACCTAAACTAAATGAAAAAAACAAATAAACCTAAGAATAAATAACCTAAATAAAATAAAAACTAAACATGAAATAAAAATAAAATAAACCTAAAATAAAAGAAAATAAAAACCTAAACCAAAAAAAATAAACCTAAAAAAATAAAAACTAAAACCTAACCCCTAAACTAAAAAAAACCAAGATCTAAAATAAATAAAAAATAAATAAAATAAAAAAGTTAAACCTAAACTAAAATAAACTAAACAAAAATAAATAAAACATAAACCAAAACCTAAATAAAATAAAATAAAATAAAATAAAAATAAACCTGAACCTAAACTAAAAAATAAAACCTAAAAAAATAAACCTAAAATAAAACCTAAACCTAAACCTAAAAATAAAATAAACTTAAACCTAAAAATAAAAATAAACCTAAACCTACAAAATAAAATAAAAATAAAACTCAACTAAAATAAACCTAAACCTAAACCTAAACCTAAAAAATAAACTTAAAAAAAAAAACATAAACTAAAATAAATAAACTAAAAAATAAACTAAACTAAATAAAATAAAATAAACTTAAGTAAAAATAAAAAATAAACTAAACTAAAATAAATAAAAAATAAATTAAATATACTAAACAAAACCTAAACTCATATTAATTTTTTTTTTAAAAAACCTTAAACCCTAAATCCTAAACCCTAAACCCAAAACCCAAAACCCTAAACCTACAACCCTAAACCCTAAACCCTAAACCCTAAACCCTAAACCCTAAACGCTAAAAGGAAAACCCTAAAACCTTAAACCCTAAACCCTAAACCGTAAACCATAAACCCTAAACCTTAAACCCCAAACCCTAAACCTAAACCTAATGTAACTAAATAAATTAAAAAAAATAAACCTAAAGCCTAAAATCTAATAAACCTAAACCTAAACCTTAAGCATGGTGTGAACATCACCCAACTCTCCTAGATATGGTGGATATGGAGGTGGTGGTGAGAAGTGGTGGTTGTGGAGGCGAGGAGGAGGTTACAACCATGGTTATGGGGAGAGAGAGATGAGGCTATTATGGTGGATTCGCTACTTGAGAGGCAGGTGGTTATGATGGGAACCAAGGAAATAAGAATCCAATATCCACCGCTTATGGATCTATGTCTTGATTAGTTATGCATTTTTGATTTGCTCTATGCGTGAGCATTTTTTATCTATGTCACCACTTGTGTCTTAGAAAACTTGGTGTGTTACTTGGTTGATGAAATCAAAAATAAAGAAATTTTGAATATGAATTTATTCTCTATTAAAAAAAACCAAAAACCCTAAACCCTAAACTAAAACTTGAACCCTAAACCTAAAAGCTAAATCCTAAACCCTAAACCCTAAAACCCTAAACCCTAAACCCTAAACCTTAAACTCTAAAACCTTAAACCTAAACACTAAAACCTAACCTAAACCTAAACCCTAAACTAAACTAACCTAAACCTTAAACTAACCTAACCTAAACCCTAATCCTAACCAAACTTAAACTAAACCTACCCTAAACTTAAACCCTTCTCTAAACCCTAAAACCTAAACCACCTAAACCTAAAACCTAACCTTACCTTAAACTTAAACCTTAAACCCTAAACTTAAAAAACTAAACCCTAACCTAAACCTAACTTAACTAACCTAAACCCACACTAACTAACTAACCTAACCCAACTAACAACCTCAAACCCAAAACTCTCTCCTCCTTCGGTGATTTTGCATCCTCTTAGTGCATCCTGCTTGGGGATCTCTACAATTTTGGCTTAAGTTTTGAATGAATTCAAAGGCTTGAATGGCATCTATCTGATTATGTGGTGCTTCATCCTTAATCATGACTATGGTGAGTTTGATTCATATGGCTCCACCTCAAATTTTGGATGCTTTGGCTAAGACATCAGACATTTTTGGGATCGATAGCCCAAATGCTACAAACTCTACTAAATAATTTTAAGGAAGTGCTCTCTAGTAATGCTTCTCACCATGTTGAGTTGGTTAATCTTATTTTGATTTCTTTCACGGTTTTCCAATCATTATATTCTCTGATGTGGATGTTGAATTGTTGGTGAAACCATTTGAATTCTCTCTTAGAAAATTTGTTTTAGGTCATCTAATTTGGATATTCACCTTTTTCATCATCTTAAGCATACGGGTGCCTTCTCAATTGGTCTTATTAACCCTCAACATATTCTGATTCAACTTTCTAATGATCTAGATTATTCACTTTTTTTTACACATCACTCTTTATCTTTAATTATCAAATGCGCTTGAAGTCACCCTTTTAACATTAAGGAATCTCTTATTATCCTTGTGGTGTTATCTCTTCCTAATATGCCCATTCATTTTGTTACACATTATATGCTTTTTGCAGTTAGGGCTCTTTTTGGTCAGCCTTTGCAACTTGACCAAGTGACCACTGAGCGATCTCACCTTTTGTGGCTCAAATCCTAGTGGAATTATAAATAACTAAAAAAATACCCTGAGGAAGTTTGGATTGGCTTTGAAAAATACGGGTATTCATAAAAGGTTGAATTAGAGAATCTTCCAATTTTTTGTTCTAACTATAAAATTCATGGCCATGAAAATTTTGATTGCTTTATTCTCCATCCTCATTTAAAAAAGAGAAGTCCTCCCAAATAAAATCTTGTTCTTCGTCATAAGTTGATCACTACATATGTTCAAAAATCAACCTCAGATCCTAAGAATGGTATGAAGGTCGCTATTAGGTTGATTCCTTGAATATCGGTCATTTCTGAACATCCTACTATTGCTATGGCTAAATTTTCGAATGGGAAATATTATTTACCTCATTCTTCTTTAAATTTTATAATTTCTAATGCGAAGAATAAAACTTTTTCAAGGTTATTGGATGATGATTCTATTTCCTTTGATTCTATCCTTGCTTCTATGTTGATTCTCATCGATGAATATTAAGTTTTCAATGAGGATTTAAATGATCTCAAAGTGCTAAAATATTTGATCGATTTAACGCTTGTGCTTTTAATGGTTCTAAATCATCACCGCTCTCATTTCTAATCTTGATATTCATGTTAATCCTACTTTTCAACTTAATTTGGATTTGGAATAGGGTGAACTCCTATAAACACTTGGAGAAGTCTCTTAAATTGGTGACCAATGTTACTAAATCTTACTCGATGATGACTCTAGGGGAAAAGGAAATGGTTTTCAAACTTATCATGCTAAAAAGAAAAAAAGTGTTAAAAATTAGCCTCACAAACTATCTAAAAACACTAGATCTACTATAGCCTATCACTCTTCTCTTAATTGTCCTTTTCTTTCCCCCTTTTTACTTTTATTATTAATTTTCTTATTGGAACCTTAGAGGGATTGGTACCCCTATATATTCGTAATCATATTAGAAATCTTTGCATTCATAATATTTCTTACTCATTATTTTGGAACCTTATTCATGCTAATAAAATTAATCATGTTGCTAGAATGATCGCTACAACAAATTTTACTCCAATGTTAGTAATAAGATCTCATGTTTTTTGGAATAATTTCATTGAGGTTTTATTATTGATGATTTTGAACAAGTTGTTAATGCTCAAATCTCTTATGGACTATTATATTTTGAGCTCTTTTATTTATGCTTCTAGATCTGAAACCTCCTTTGGGATAATTTGAGATATTTGCTTCCCTTGGTCAACAAACCTTAGTTTGTGGATGGTGATTTCAACACTATTTTATTTTCTTTAAATAGAGTAGTGGTTGTTTTCAATATTTATTATATGGAAGAATTTTCCAATATGATCCTTGATTATGATTTAGTTGATATTGGTTTTAACGGTTCTAATTACACTTGAGAAAACTTTAGACTTTGGCAAAGGTTGGACAGAATTCTTTTTAATACTCATTGGATTAATCAATGGCCTATTAATTATGATCATTTAAGAGGAACCTTGTCTAATCATGCCCCTCTTTGGTTTTAAACATAATTCTAATAAATTAAAAAACTCCTCTCCTTTTAGATTTAACATGTGGATTCAAAGATATTCCTTGATGTTGTAGCTAAGAATTTGAAAGCCCCTTTACATCATGATAAATTGATTATGGGGATGAATAGACTTTGGTTTAAACATAAAAGACTTAAATAAAATTTGGGTTGGTGGAACAAGCATTGTTTCGAAAACCTTTTTACTAATATTAAAGACATGGAAAATTTGGTTTATGATCTTGAAGTCTCTATTATGTCTAATCCTTCTAAGCTTACAGAATTGACTGAAGTGAAAGATAAACTTGTCAATTTTTTAAAATATGGAAGAGACTTACTCGCACCAAAAAGCTAGTAGTAAAGATATTACGGATGGTGACAGGAATACTAGGTATTTCCATGCTTTGGTTAAGAAAAGAGAGCTTTGAATAATATTCAAAAATTAAAAATGACTACAAAAGATTGGATTATGGATAAAAATGAGATTAAGGATTTGATTAATTACTTTATAAATATGCTTAACAAGAATTGCTCTTATGAAGCTATTTCCAAATCGCACTAATTCTTTCCATTAATAATGATGATAATGATTTGCTTACCATTGCCTAATGAAGATGAATTTTAAAGTTATAAATAGCATGAACATTGATTCTGCTAGTCAGAATTTCACTCAATTTTTTCAAAATGTTGGTTTATCATTAAAAATGATTTGATTGAGGCTGATTGATTTTTTTAATGGTAATCCTTTTCTATTTTTTTCTATTACTTTATTATTCTCATACCAAAAAGATAACCTGGATTATTGGGTGATTTTAGACTAGTCTTTGCACCTTCTTCAATCTAATTTTAAAATCCTTACCATGTTTAGTCCTTTACTTAATAAAATTATCTCCTCAACCCAACTAGTTTTGTTAGAGGTAAATCTATTTCTGACAATATTTTACTTGCTAAAGAACTAATTCACCATCATGATGCCAACACTAGAGGGGGAAACATTATTTTTAAATTATATATTACCAACGCCTTTGGTAACATCTCTTGGAACTTCCTTTTCTAGATTTTGAATTTATTTGGGTTTTCTAAAAAAATTATTTTTCTTATCAAAATTATATCAATAATGCCCGGTTTTGATTTTGCTTAATGGGAAGCCCGGGTTTCTTTCCTCTTCCCATGGCTTAAGACAAGGGATCCCTTATCTAGCTTTATTTATTATTTTTTGTTGAGTACTTATCTAGAGCATCAATGATTTATTCTTAAATAATCTAGTATGTACTACAAAACTCTTGGTGGTCTCCCATTTTCCATCTAAGTTTTGTTAATCATTTTATTATTTTTTTGCAATGCTTCATCATATCATATCAAGCATCTTAAGAATTTTTAAATAAATTTGGTACAAAAAGTGGTCTTTTGATAAATGATAAAAAAGCTATTTTATCACTTCCTCTAGCATCTCCAATACTAAACTCAATCAAATCCTTCATATCACTAATTTTAAACATCAATAATTACCTCTATGTAGTTGGGTGGTCCAAAATGTTCCCATGTCTTTGATGAGTTAATTCAAAAAATTTCAAATAAAATATAAATTTGGAAATTCCATTTACTATCCTTTGGTGTTAGGCTCACTATCCTTAAAAACACTCTTAACTCTATGTCTCTTAATTTGATTCAAACTATTATTCCCAGTAATGCTACACTTATCAGAATTGATCATTTACTTCAAAAAAATTTTGGGGCTCTAATAATTCTACCAAAAGATTGCATTGTACATCTTGGAATAAATGTTGTGGTCCTTGATTAAGGTGCTCTTGTTGCAAACCTATTTGTGAACTATGCTTTTCTCATAAACTCGGTGGAAATTTAAAGAATGATAGCCTTTGGGCTAATTTTATGATGAAAAATATTAAAAGTAAACACCCTCTTAACTATGCTTATAAAGTTGGTCACTCTCTGGTTTGGAAAAGGCTTTGTTCAATTAAATTGGTAGCTAAATTGTTAATATCGTGGGGTATCCAATCCAATTTTTCCTTTTTCTAGCAAGATAATTAGAAGGGCATCAGTTCTATTGACACCCATTTATCTACCCACTCTACTATTGCTATCAAAGTTAATTATTTTGAGCTTAATAACAATTGGAATGAAAACAAACTTGAGAACTATATCCCTATTTCTTATATTGACAACTTTAGAAATATTCCCATTTCTTCTAACAAACCTAACCAAATTGTTTTTAAACTTTCTCATAATGGTGATTTTGTTCTTAAAGAGATTTGGAACTTTATTAGAGATAAAAATCACCCTTATAATGTTTTTATTAAGATTTGGAACATTATCATTTTGATTTCCAATTTGGTTTTAGCTTAGAAGATTTTGAATAAATATATTCTTTTTGACTCTTTGCTCTGGACTAAAGGGTTTTATTTACCTTCAAAGTGCTATTGTTGCTTTCATATTGAAAATGTTAATCATGTTTTTGTCAATGGAAATGTTGCTTCTAAATTATGGTTTTGGTATGATGACTTATATAATACCAAATATTTTCATGGTTCTTTTTCTTTATATCAACTTCAGGAAGCCTATTTCAAAAACATTGAAAGGTCATATAAAGTTTTAAATGCTATTACTATTATCCGTTCATCCGGATGGATAGAAATGATGCTAAATGTCATGGTATTCCTATGAACCATAAAAGGATCTTGGCTAGAACTACATAAACAATTCATGCTCATTTTAATGCCAATCTTATTAGTAACATTCAATTTAGAGGTTACAAATTTATGGCTAAAAAATTGGGTATCATTTTGCCTGATCTAGACTCTCATAAAGGTGCTAGGACTATCCGTTGGATCAAACCTAAAGACAATATGATTAAAGTTAATACTGATGGTTCTATTGCTTTCAATAAATATGGTTGTGGTGGTATTCATAGGGATTCTAAAGGTATAGTCATTTGTGCTTTTGCTTATCCTCTCAAAGCCTATTTTGTTCTCTTTGTCGAGCTTATTTAATAAAGCAATTGAAATTTGTTTGAATAAAGGTTTCTCAACATCTGGATTGAAGTTGATGCTCTTTGCTTCTTGACATCCTTAATTCCAATAAAATGGGAATGTTGAATTATTTTATCTTCTTAATCATACTAAAATTTCTTTCTCATGTTTGTTTTAAAATTTCCCACATCCTTCATGAAGGTAATGGTTGTGCTGATTATTTAGCTAATTTTGCCAACTTAACTAATTTCACTTTATTTAACAACTAAACATTTCCAAAATTATTAAGATGCTTGGTTAATTTGGATAACACCGGATTGCCTTATCTCAGATTATAATTCCTTGGCTTGGTTTTATTATTTGTTTTTTATGATCCCTTATTTTTTATGCCCCTTTAAACCATCTTTGGGTTGTGGTGATCTAATTTTCCTCTTGGGTCTATGTTTTCAACTTTGCTTTTTATTTTGGCCTTTTTGTTGCTCCGGTGGTTTTGTAACTATAGGGTTTTTTTTGGTTTTTTTCAGGTTGGTGGTTTCACTGGCTAGGCTTTTACCAAAATTTTCCTTATTGTTTCTTATTTTCTCCTTGGTTGTAGCTTTTGATGTTGTAGGTTTTTTCTTTGTATGGGCTTTTCCTTCTTTCGCATACTCCAAACCTATTAAATATGTGGTGGTGTGTGGCTTTGTTGGCTAGCCGGGTTGGTTATTGGTTGGTTTTTTTGGGTTTAACCATGGCTTGATTTAGGCATGGAGGTGGTTGGAAAGTTTTATTGACTAGGGCTTATTGGTAAGATTCATTGTTTCTATTTTTATTCTTTTGGGGTTGGACCTCCTTATACTATTATGGCTTTGGGTTTGGGTATTGTTCTCAAATGGCGATTGACTGGTGGTTCTTATTTGGCTTTGGCCTTGGTGGCTAGGTTGGGTGGCTTGCTGCTATTTTTGTTGGTTGGCTTATTTTATCTTACCAGGCTTTGTATCTTTCTATCTCTAGCTAGCTTTCCTACCCTTATGGATTGGATTTCTTCCTTGATTGTTTGGTGGTTACTATCTATCTTTACCCTTTTCGAGGCTATCTTAAATGGTTTTGGCTTGATGATAATTGTTGGTCTTTATTCTAATGTTTTTGGGTTGGATGACTTGGATCTTTTGCTGTTGAGGTGGTTTGCTAGGAGGATTTGTTGGATGGATAGTTGGGTTGGTTGTTTTGGTTGGCTAGACTGGTTGGAGGAGTGGCTACTTTGGTGGGTTTTTCTTGCTCCTTTGGTGACTATTCAAGGAACCTATTGGTTAGGCTAGGTTTTTTTGTTATTGGCTCCTTTTCTATTTTGTTGTGGGAGGATCTTAGCACTTATGGTTTTCCTTTTTGCTCTTGTTTGTCTCTATTTAGTGTTATTACTCATATCATGATGTTTGCTCCTCTTGATTATGTTATTCCTTTTTGGTGGTGGCTTTGGTGGTGCTCCTTTTGTTTATTATCCTCATGGTTTGTTTATCTATCTTATTAAGCTTGGTTGTTGGTGGTTTTTAGTTGGCTATTATCTTTTTATTTGGAGTTTTGCATTTGGGAGGACCATCTTTGGATGATGTGCGACATGAGGTATGCTAGCAATGATGGCCTTGATGTTTCTCACTCTTTCTTCTTCTGTCTCATAGCGCTATATGTAATTGTAACCCTTCACCTAATGTTTGGATGCTTACATATAGTGTTGCTCCTTGAGATGATTGTAATTGAGCCTGAGCCTTTTCTTTACTTTAGTCCTTTATTCTCTCTTACCTTTATGCTTGATTAATTGTACTCCCTTTCAAAAGTATGTTGAAGATTTGTTTTACAAGTTAAGACACTCTTGCAAGTGGATCCGGCATCTAAGGACCACATGAAGTTGGTTGCTACATACATAGATTTTTAGTTATTGGTTACATAGTCATTTTTGTTCTTTTGTGTTCTTTCCTTAATTATTATAATAGTTAGGGGGTTTATCTCTTTAGGACTTATTGGAGCTCTTTGAGCATTAGCTTAGAGATTTACCCCCTCTATGTAATTTGTAGCTTTTCTTTATGGCAATAAAATTTTTCTAATTTCCCAAAACAAAATACTCTAAACCTTAAACCCTAAATCCATACCCTAGCATTAAACCCTAAACCCTAAACTCTAAACTAACCCTAAACCCAAAACCCTAAACCTTAAGAACCTTAAACCCTAAACCCTAAACTCTAAACCCTAAACCCTAAATTCTAAACCCTAAACCCAAAATAAAATAAACTAAATAACCATAAACCTAAAACCCTAAAGCCAAAATCTAAACACTAAAAATGCTAAATAACCCTAAACCAAAATAAACCCCAAACCTAAACCCTAAAATAAAAAATAAAATCTAAATAAAATAAAAACCTAACTCTAAACCCTAAACCCAAACTCTAAACCCAAACCCTAAACCTAAACCCTAAAACCTAAAACCTAAACCTAAACTAAATAAACCTAAAAGTAAAATAAATAAAAACTAAACCTAAATAAATAAAATAAAACCTAAACTAAACTAAAAAAAAATAAAATAAAAAAATAAAATAATCTATAAAAAAAAAAACTTAAACTAAACTAAAATATAATAAACCTAAGAATAAAAAAACCTAAATAAAATAAAACTAAACATAAAATAAAATGAAATAAACCTAATTTAAAATAAGATAAAACAAAATAAAACCTAAACCTAAAAAAAAATAAACCTAAAAATAAATAAAAATAAAAACTAAACACTAAACTAAAAAATACCTAAACCTAAAATAAAAAAATAAACCTAAACCTAAACTAAAATAAAAAAAACCTAAACCTAAATTGAAAATAAATTAAACTTAAACCTAAACCTAAACTTACTAAAAAATAAATAAACTAAATATAAACCTAAACCTAAAATAAAAAATAAAACCTAAAATAAACCTATAAAAAAAACTAAAACCTAAACCTAAAAAAAATAAACTAAAATAAAAAACCTAAACTAAAATAAATATACCTAAAATAAATAAACTAAACTAAATAAAAATAAAAATTAAAACTAAATAAAAATTATAAATTAAGTAAACTAAAATAAATAAAAAAATAAATTAAATATACTAAATAAACCTAAACCTATCAATTTATTTAATTTTTCTTTTTTAGAAAAAACCATACACCCTAAATTCTAAACCCTAAACCTACAAAATAAATATGAAAGCCTTTATTTTTAAAGTTAAACTATAAAAATAAACCTAAATAAAAAAACCTAAATAAAAAAATAAACCTAAATAAAAAAAAGATAAACTAAACTAAAATAAATAATTAAACTAAATTTACTAAATGAACTTAAATGTACCTTTTATTTAAAAAATAAAATAAAACCATAAACTCTAAACTAACCATAAACCATAAACACTAGCCCTAAAAACCCTAAACCCTTAAGCCTAAACCCTAAACACTAAATCCAAACCGTAAACCCTAAATCCTAAGACTAAAAACTAACCCTAAAGCTACAACCCTTAACCATAAATCTTAAATCCTAAACCCTAAAAAACCCTAAACACTAAACCCTATATAAAAGAATAAAATAAAATAAAAATAACCCTAACTTTAAACCCTAAACCCTAAACCCTAAAACCCTAAACCCTAAAACCCTAAACCCT
Source organism: Cymbidium sinense (assembly GCA_021442155.1). Classification (NCBI taxonomy): domain Eukaryota; kingdom Viridiplantae; phylum Streptophyta; class Magnoliopsida; order Asparagales; family Orchidaceae; genus Cymbidium; species Cymbidium sinense. Next base: position 47,277,659 of record CM038214.1, on the reverse strand, counting down.
AAACCTAAAAACTCTAAACCCTAAACCCTAAACCCTAAACCTTAAATCCTAAACTGTAAAACCTACAACCGTAAAACCTACAACTCTAAATCGTAAACACTAAACACCTAAAAACCTAAGCCTAAACTAAATAAAACTTAAAAATAAAATAAATAAAAAACATAAACATAAATAATATAAATAAAAAAATATAAATAGAAACTTAAACTAAAGCCTAAACATAAAACCTAAACTTAAAAATAAAAAAAAATAAAAGTAAAAACTAAACAAAATAAAAATAAATAAAAACCTAAACTAAACTAAAAATTAAATAAACCTACAAATAAAACCTAAATAAAATAAAACCCAAACGAAAATAAAAAATAAAATAAAAAATCTAAACCTAAAAATAAACCTAAAATAAAACATAAACCTAAACCCTAAACTAAAAATAGCTAAACCTAAAATAAACAAAATAAATTAAACCTAAACTTTAACTAAAATAAACTAAACTAAAATAAATAAAACCTAAACCGAAACCCAAAATAAACTAAACCTAAACCCTAAAATAAATAAAATAAAATAAACTAAAAATAAACCTAAACCTAGAAGAAAAAATAAAACCTGAAAGTAAATTTAAAATAAAAACCTAAAACCTTAACCAAAAAAGATAAAACAAAAATCAAAACCTAAACCTAAAAATAAAAAATAAAACTTAAACCTAAAAAATATAAAAATAAAACTAAAGTAAAAAAATAAACACAAAGCTAAACCTAAACCCAAAAAATAAACTAAAATGAAAATTCTAAACAAAAATAAATAAAGCAAAATTAATAAACTAAACTAAAATAAAACATAAACCTAAATAAAATAAAATAAAAAATAAACCAAAAATAAATAAAAAATAAACTAAATAAACCTAAATAAACATACCATCTTTTTTAAAATAAATAACTAAACCCTAAACCATAAACCCTAAACCCTAAATTCTAAATCCTAAACCCTAAACCCTAAACACTAAAACTAACCCTAAACCAAAAACCCTAAACCTACAACACTAAACCTAAACCAAATTTAAAATAAAACCCTAAAAACCTCAAACACCCCTCTCCTAAACCCTAAATTTACCCCTGGTGGATAATTCTAAGCTTCTGATGCTGCTTCTAGCTAAATACTGCCTATGTGACGTCCTTGGATTAGAGCAATGGTGGAGGTTTAATCTAATCCCTGTTACCTCTACCTGCTCTACTGAGTTTTAGATTGATTGTTAATGCAGTTGTAAATCATTCAAAGATGCTTTATGGTAAGATCTAGCTCTAATCTCATTTCGACATCTTGTCATGGATCCGAAATGATATGTTGAAACTTAAGCCCTAGTTCACTTTGGCCTTAGATGCTACTTTGATAATATTTGCTCTTCTTTCATAATTTAAAATTATCTACTTCTATCGATCCACATTCTTATTCAACTAAATGATTTAGAAACTGGGTTTTCACTAGTTACATTGTATAATTGTCAAATATTGAAATGGTTGCCCCTCTTGATGTCAAAGAAATCTCCATTGTCCCTCTTTGGCTTGCTTTTTAACATAATACATTATGTCACTCCTCAAACCTAGGCCTAAAAAACCACCAGATCTAAAGCCATCTATCAAATTCTCGTGAGATAGACATCAAAAACATATCCCAAAGAGGTTTGGATTGGCTAAAAAATTTGGATATAGTCAAAAGTCAAAAAAAATTTTCCTCTTTGCACTCCTAAGATTCAAATCAAATGCTTTGTGCTTCATCCTAATCTTAGAAAAATTTAAAATATGAATACCATTAAAAACTAAAACCAATACTAGCATATGTGCAAAAAATACCAAAAGAACCTACACCTTACTAAAGTAAAACACTGACCTTGGTACTAAAATAGCCAATGTGACATACCAATAAAACCTAAACGCTATTAATAACTGCTGTAGTTCTTTGCTTCATTTAAATAAATAAAATAATGGTAGCCTTATAAACCCATAAACAATAAAATCATACCAAACAATGATGACCTAAACATATGAGAAAGATATTTGTATTACTAATGGTGCAACTTCCCCATCTATTTCCTTAAATAATCAATTGAACTAATTTCTCAAATATATATAAAATAAATCTCTAAAACATTGATAGATTCTTCTACTATTCCTAAACCCAAAAATCAATCTAAGATAAACTAAGACCTTTCAAATTGTTAAAACAAAACCCTACAAAGCAAAATTTTCTAATAATAACTAAAACTTCCTTTCACCCCACAAGTAATGTCATCACCCTCTCTTTCCTACCCTTTGGTTGTCCTTATGATTAATTTTCTTAAAAACCCTACCCAAACCCTAAAATACTAACCTAAAAGAAAATTTGTCAAAATAATTATGACATGAATCCTAAATCATAAAAAACTAAACCCCATAAAAAAAAAATAAAAAAATGCTAAATACTGTGCATGTTAAATAAGCTTCCACATTAACTAAAAGAAGTTAGTCCATGAAACTAAATTAGGTTAGGATCTAATATAACTCTAAATTAATGGAATTAATAGATATTATGGTTCATAGAAAGATAAATATTTTATGTGTTCAAGAAACTAAATGGGTTAGAACTAGATTGATAGTTTAGGTTTTAAACTTATTCTGTAAAAGTCTAACTAAAATGGTGTAGGTGTGATTATAGATAAAAGTTTGAAGGATAATGTTATAAGTATTAATAGATGTGGAGATAGAATTATAGCTTTAAAGATTATTGTTGATACTAAGATTATCAATGTTATAAGTGTTTATGCCTCAAGTAGGTTTGGAGGTAAGTTCAAAAGAAAAAAATAATTAAATTAATACAAAAGATACCTAAAAGATAAGATTTAAATGGACATGTTGGTAGAGTGGTAAGACTAAAAGTATTCATGGTTATGGTTTTGGAGTGACTAATAAGAAAACTATAAACCTTAGCTTATGAACCTAATACTTTATTTAAGAAAAAAAGATAACATAAACTATAAAAAAATGGATCTAAAACCTATTGATTATTTTTGATAAAAAAAAATAGATCCTAGATTGTAAAGATTGTAAGGTCATTCAAGTAAATTTAAACCCAACATCAAACTATTAAGATTTTAAGATGAAATAAAGAGAAAAAATAAACTAAACCTAGGATTAGAAAAATTTAAAGAACATAAATAAAAATATTTTAAATAAACTACAAGAAATTAAAGTTTGGGATGTTCATAAAAGCTAACTAAAAAATATCAAGTGCTATTAAACAAGTTGCTAAAAATGTGCTTGGCAATCAAAAGGAAAAATAAGAATAAGTCGAGTAAGAAAAGATAAAAATAAAAGCATTGTTATAAAACATGGTTTAGATGTAAAACTAAATAAAGATAAAAATTGCCAAAAAGAAAGCAAATATGATGCAAAATTTAGCTTTAGTGAATACAATAGATTAGATAAAGAATAAAGATGTAAATTAAATAACCAAAGAGATAAAAGTAAAGACATAGTTCAAAGGAGTAAGGATGAAAATAATAAAGTGCTTTCTTAGAAAAGATATAAAATAGGTGGATGAGGTATTTTAATAAACTTTTCAATGAAGGATCAAACCATTGATTTTAGCAACCTTAATACAAAAAAAATAGAATTTCATTTTATCCATTAGTAAACTTAAAAAGCTTTAAAGAAAATGAAATGTAAAAGCAAAACCTATAATATTCCAATAGAAGTGTAAATGTTTAGGAGATCAAGGAATTTCACAAATCTTTTAATGTTATTTTAAAGACTAAAAAGATGCCATGAGTGGAGAAAGAGTTGGTTCCTATATTTAAGAATAAAGGTGATGCACAAGATTGTGCAAATTATGAGAATTAAGTTAATGTGCCATACAAAAATGGGAGAGAGCATGATTCACGATGATCAAGTTTTCACAATCTTTGGTTTCATGCCGTAGATCTACTATGGATGCTATATTGTTAAGAGGTTTGATGGAGAAGTATAGAAAATAAAAAGGATCTATATGATATTTATTGATTTAGAGAAAGCTTATGATAAAGTCTCAAGAGATGTTCTTTGGAGAGTTCTAGAACAAAAGAGTTAATATTGGTTATATTCAAGTCATTAGGATATGTATACTAGAGTCACTTGTGTCCAAACACAAGGAGGATTGACAAACTATTTTCCTATTTCAAATGGATTACATCAAGGATCAACATTAATTTATCTCTTTAGTTGTTCTTAATGGGCATTTACAAGAAGAGATGTACCTCCGTTGCTTTTTTGATGACATTCTTCTTGTTGATAAGACTAGAGAAGTCCAACGAAACTTGAATTATGGAGGTCAACTTTAGAGTCTAAAGGTTCAAGGATCTAAAATTGAATATATGGAGTGTAATTTTAGTTGTAGAAATTTTAAAAGGTTGTGACTTTAGGTGATCAAGTCATTAATAAAATAATATTTAGCTCATTGTTCAAAATGATGGTGAAATAGATGGAGATATTATTAGTAGAATTCAAGTTGGATGGTTGAAGTGGAGGAATGCATCTCGCCTATTATGTGATAGAAAAGTTCCACTTAAACTTAAGGGAAAATTTTATAAGATCGTGGTAAGACTGCAATGACTTAATACGAATGTTGGCAATAAAAGAGAAACATAAGAGTAAGTTAAGTGTTACGAGATGAGGATGCTTGGATATGGCTTTACCCTTAGAGATAGAATGCAAAATATATGTTCTGGGAAAAATTGAGTATGATAGATAAGATTAGGAGAGTGCCTTAGATGGTTTGGCCACACAAAGCCTTCCACGTCTGACATTAGGAGAGTAGATGCATTAGATTTTCTATGTTAAGAAAGGTAGAGGAGCTAAAAGACTTTAAGATGTATAAAAAAATGATCTTAGTATACAATTAAATGAGAATTTGACACATAACAAAAACCCAGCAAGGATTCATGTTCCCCACCTAGTGGGATTAAGGCTTGTTGTTTGTTGTTGTTGTTGAATATTGTATTGTGGGTCTCTTCGTCCACAATCATGTTAGGAGTCTTTGTGTTCATAATATCAAGTTACTTGTTCTTATTGAACCTTTCATTAATCTTCTAAGATTGCTTTTGTCACTAGATCCCTTGGTTTTCATAATTTCTTCTTCAATCTTAATAATAAAATTTGGTGCTTTTGGCAAATCCATCACCATTTCCATCATTGATGATCTTGACCAATTGGTTAATGTCAAAATCTCCTTAGGTGACTTATCGCCTTTTGGCTCTTTTATCTATGCTTCTTGTAATAGTGGTAGGAACATCCTTTGGAATCACTTAGACCTCGCTTCCTCGGCTAACCTTCCACGGTTGGTTGGAGGTGATTTCAATACTATCATAGTTTGGAAAGAAGGGGAGGATGTTCTCTAACCTTCATTCCATGGAGGACTTCTCAAATATGATCCTTGATTGCAATCGATCGACATTGGTTTCATTGGGTCTAACTTCATGGCACAACTCTAGACTTTGGCATCTTGATAGGACCCTCTTTAATTCTCTTTGGATCAATCAATGGCCTACCAGTTGAGCATTTGAGAACTTTGTCGACCATGCTCCTCTTTTGATTTCCTTCAAAATCCCCCTAACCCATCTACTCCCTCTCCTTTCTAAATTTCAAAATATGTGGACCCAACATAGTGACTTCATCAATGTCGCTTCACTAATTGGATGGCCCCTATTTTCCCAATAATTTAAAGGTATGACTTTGGCTTAAGCTCAAAAGACTTAAACAGAATCTTAATTGATGGAACAAACACATTTTTAAAAACCTTTTCACAAATCTTAAAGCTATGGTACAAGAGGTTTGTTCTCTTGAAGAGGTCGTCTCAAGATCCCGAAACTTGAGGAGTTGAACATTGCCAAGAATAACTTGTTAATTATCAAAACATGGAAGAAACCTATTGGCCAAAAGCAAGCAAACATATCGATGGTGACGAAACACCGGTATTTCATGCCATTTGTAATAAATGGAAAGCCTTAAACTTCGATTAAGAAAATTAAGAACTCTAATGGTGAATGGATAACCATAACAATGATATTAAGGATTCTCATACATCATTTCCAAACTTTATTAAATTATAATCCTGTTTGGAACTTTATCAAACACCCATCTTATCCCTTCTATGATTAACGTGAGGATAATCATTTACTCACTATGTGTCCTTCCGAAGAGGAGATTAGTAATACTCTTAAGAACATGAACACAGACTCTATTGCTGGCCCTGACGGCTATACGACTCACTTCTTTCAGCATTATTGACCATTTATTAAAACTGACTTAGTTGATGTTGTTATTGATTTCTTTGATGGTAATCCTGTTCCCAAATACTTTTCAAGCACTTCTATTATCCTAATTTCCAAAACTAACAATCAATCTTGGGGCGATTTTAGACGATTAGTCTTTGCACCTTTTTCAAAACTCATTGCTAAATTAATAAATAATAGACTTAGCCCTTGCTTCCTAAAATCATCTCTCCAAATCAAACTGGTTTTGTTAAACACAGAGCAATATCGGATAATATTCTTCTTGCTCAAGAGCTGGTTCATGACATTGATGTCCCTTCTAGAGGTGGCAACATCTTATTCAAACTGGACATCGCTAAAGCCTTTGACAATCTCTAATGGGATTTTCTCTTTCAAATCTGAATTTGTTTGGTCTCGATACTTTATCCGATTATAAAAGGTGTATCATGAATGTCGGTTTTGGTTATCATGAATGGTGAGTCCATAGGTTTCTTTCCTTCTAGCCATGGTTTGAGGCAAGGTGACCCACTATCACCTTCTCTTTTTATCATCGCTATTGAATACCTGTCAAGGAGCCTTAACAATCTTTTCGCTAATAATCCTAATATGTCTTTTAAAACTCATGGAGGTTTCCCTATTTCTCATCTTAGCTTTGCAGATGATTTCATTATCTTCTGCAATGGCTCCCTTCAACATGTTAAAACCATTAAGAACCTCCTAAATGATTTTGGTAAAGTTAGTGGTCTTTTCTTAATGAAGGAAAATGTGATTTTATTCCTTCAACTAAGATTCCTCCTAATAGACTTAACCAAATATCCAATTACTAATTTTAAGCAAAATCAACTCTCTCTTAATTACCTTGGGGCTCCGCTTTTTAAAGGACAAAAAAGATCACACCTTTTTGATGATCTAATTCAGAAAATTTCTAACAAACTTTCAATTTGGGAATTTCATTTACTCTCTTTTGGTGGTAGGCTTACCTTGATCAAGAGCACTCTAAATTCCATGCCTATATACCTTCTTCAAACCATTGTGCCTACCATCTCTACCATCAATAGAATTGAGCATCTCTTAAACAAATTTTCGGGGAACCAATACCTCCTCTAAAAGAATGCAGGTCATCTTGGTCTAAAAGTTGTGGTACTCTTGAAGAGGGAGGTGGATGTAAATCCATCAAAGAAGTTATCAATGCCTTCTCCTACAAACTTTGGTGGAATTTTAGGAGCAAAAATAGTCTTTGGGCAATTTCATGACTTCTAAATATTGCCGTGGTAAACATCCTCTCATTTGTCCCTTTAAATTGGGTGATTCTCTGTGGAGAAGACTTATTCTGTCAAATGGGATGAATCCTTAATTTTTTGGGGCATAAACTCTGGCAATTCCTTCTTTTGTCAAGACAACTGGAGTGGTTGTGGATCCATTGATGACTTACTCAAATCTCACTCCACTTCCGCTATTAGAGTTAATTCATTCTAGCAAAACCACAAGTGGAACACTAGTAAGATTACTGATTCTATTCCTTCCACTTTCTTAAATATGATTACTAATATTCCTATCCCCTAACAATCATGATCGACATTATCTTTATATCTCATAATGGGATTTCAACCTTAAAATGTGTGGCTTCACACTAAAGACACTCGTGATTCTTCTATTGTGTTCTCCAAAATTTGGAATAATAATATCCCCTCTTCTTACTGCTCTAACTTGAGTATCCTAAAACTTTATTCTGGACTCTTTGTTGTGGGGTAAAGGGTTTTATTTACCCTCTAAATGTCAATGTTGTTCTCATATTGAGAATGTTAACCATGTTTTTGTTAATGGGGCTATTGCCTCTAAAATTTGGATTTGGTATGACGATCTATTCAACACCGTCAATTTTAATTGTTCTTTACTTTATATCAACTTCTTGAAGTTTACTTTGACAATGCAATTAAAGGTCATATTAAAATCATAATCGCCATTACTCTTATTTGGTTCATATGGATGGACCAAATGAAGCTAAACATTGTGGGATTTATGAATCACATGAGGATTATTGCTAGAACTAAAAATAAAAAAATTTGTGAATTTTTTAAAGCCAATTTAATTCATCACAAACATTTTAAAGTAAATCAGAAATAATAAACTGGCCTCAACCTTCCGACTGCCTTACTATCAAATGATAGAATGGTTTTGGAAAACCTCTTGATCATATTATTAAAATTAATATTGATGGCTCTATCTCTCTCATAATGGCTCGTTGTGGAGGCATTTTCAGGATTCTAAGGGTATAGTCCTATGTGCATTTGCTTATCCCCTTATTTCCGATCCCCTTATCTTGAGCTTATGGCACCACAAAGCTCTAGAAATTTGTCTCAAAATGGTCGGCTCAATATTTGGATAGAGGTGGATGCTCTTCACTAATTGACCTCTTGACTTCTACCAATATGAGCATGCTTGTTTGTACTACCTCCTCAAGCAAACTAGGGCTCTTCTCTCTCAACCGAATTTTACCATCACTCATGTTTGCGTGAAGGTAATGCTCTGATTACCTTGCAAATCCGTAGATTAGACAAGATATCATCTTCTTTGATCAATTTACATTACCCAAATACTTGCGGCCGGTTAACTTGGACAAGACTTCCTTACTAATCTAATTCTCCTCTTTCATCCCTTTTTTTTTTGGTTTTTTTCCTTGTGTTCTTTATGGATACCCTCATAGATATCATTGTTGTCTTGTGCTCTTGCCATGACTTGCGCCTTTACCCTTCTCCTTTAGTTGGAAGAATTCTATTTTTGGCATTTACAATATTATGGATGTTGAACTATATGCACATCAATATCTTGAATTGGAACCAGTTGAGCCTTGGTTACCTCTTGGTTTTATAACCGCAATCCCACTTGGGACTTTAATTTCATTGATACATTCATTTCTAAACAGAGAATTAACCATTGCTGAGGAAGTTATCTATTTTGATGGGCTTAGATTTTAGTACTAACTTCTTTAACCGCTTTTTCTGACAATATGGCTTGGAGTATCTACTACCTATTTGCTTAAGCAATGGATTAGTGTGCATTATCGGTTTTATTTTGATGTTTATAGTATTTCTTTGGCTGATGCTTACATTCCTTGGGACTCTTTCCTCCTTAAAGGCCTATTTCATAAAGGTTTCAACACTTATCCGAAAGGATTTTGGTTGGCTATACTTGGACTGATGACGTATCCTTGCTTATATAATGCCTAACCTCATGCTTTCACGCAAGGGAAGAGATTGTAATACGGTCTCTTTTAATGGTTATTTTGGTCCAAATCCTTGTAGGAATGGATTGGGCTTTAATTACTTTTGGGTTTTGGAGGTTTCGCCATGGTTGTTTGTTGATTTGTTTGTTGATTTGGTTTTGGGTTGATGTTTTTACTACAATTGTTTTCACCCTTCATGCTTTGAGGAGATCATGAAAATCCGACCATTCTACTCTTCTGCTTATATGTAACCAATGGTCTATCTTATATGCCTACTGATTATGACTATCAATATCCTTGGCAATACATGCTTAATGTGACAAAGCAACCTGCTACTGAACTATTTTCTCTTAGGACTGCTATTGAGCACCTATTGGTTGCTATTTTCTTTATTGCTGTTATTTTGCGATTGGGATATCCCATCTTACACTAATATCTCTTTGAAAATGAAATTGTGTTATTTTTTTCAATACTAGTCTTGCTATTTCGGTCTTGCTTCCATCAGGTTTGGAGTTTTTCAAGGGATTATCATTGTGCATCAGCTGAGATTGTGGGCACTGCTTACTCTGTAAAATTGTCCATGCTGCTATTTTCTGGATTGCTGATTGCTAACACCTGGGATGTTGTTGCTTTTCCTTGCTGTTGTTCTCCCATCCTCTGCTATGATTGGAACATGTACAACTTGAAGCACATTTCTTTGTTATGCTTGGAATTATTCAATGATTTATCTTATATGCATAATTGGGCTATTGACAAACCCACTGGTTATTATTGTCATAACCCTTGGCAGAATTGGGTTATGGTGAATAAGCATCCTGACATTGATTTGATTTCTCTGAATGTCACTTACTGGATAGGCTTATGGTGGGGAGCTATTCATTATCTATCCTTCCTTTACCGATATATGTTTATGGGTGGAATATTGCTTGTTGGTTTTAACGCCTTGTTGGTTGGTTGATCCGATCAATACCCACCTTACTCGGGCTTTGGATTATTTTGTACAAGAGTCTCTTTAAAGTTCCGATTGCAGATTTTTCTTTGAACCACCTTACTGGTTTATTTTATGCCTATCATTGGAATTCATTGATCTACCTTTTCTGCTACTGTTTACTTCATCCTTTTTCTGTCAAACTTGTATCTATTGTTTTGATTATACTGGATGAGTGGCATCATGGCAAGCTAACTGGTTTTGCTATTTTGGTTGTCTCTTGTCTTGGAGATTTACCTTTTTGTTTTACCTTGTCACACCTTTCTTTTCTTTGTTGGTTGTAGAATTTCGTGGTCTCATGCCCCAAAGCTCGACATTGTTGTCCCGATGGTGAGGGTTTTGGTGATTTCCGATTTGTCGCTTCATGATAACTATTTTTATGCTTTATTTATTTGTTTATCTATTATTGCCATGTCTACTCTCGATTGAGGAGTTTTATGGCCAATTTGTCAGATCTTCCTATCTTGATGTTTCTTGCTTAATGCTATTTTTTGGATTTTAATGTTGAGACTCATTTCAATTCACTTGTTGATTTTTTTTATGGTGGGTTCCAATGTTGTATTAGTTTGGTCATTGTTATTTTCCACTTGCAATTTATCTCCTATTTTTCTCGATGCATCACCGCTACCTCGTTTTACCGGTGTGCCTTATGAGCGCTTTTTAAAGAATGGTATTATGGCCAATTTAGTCCCTTCCTATCTTGGATGTTATTGCCTTTCGCCTTGTTCTCTGGATTGATTGTTGATCTGGATTATCCAATGGAGGCCAATCGCTATTGAGCCGCCGCTCTAACTATTTTTTTCCTTTTATTTTGTGTGGTTGAGCTATGCTATCTTCCTTTACTATTGCTTTCTCCGTGACATTAATAAGGGGATTGTTTCGGTTGTTTTCTACGAAAGATTCATTTACATATCATGTGATTGGGATGGTGTTAATTAAGCTCATTGACTTATTTAACGTGTTTTCGCAGTTGTCTCCTCTGTAATTTTCTTATGGAGGGATTATATCGAACTAATTTCTTTTCTGAATATGGCTATTCATGAGATTCTGGCTAAGATGGCTCACTCACTTATGTTTATGTATTCTCATGTCAAGATTGCTATATTGATGATATTTTTCTTGAATGAGACTCCTTATCCTTCAGCTCTTAGCGATTACCTATATTTTAGATATGATTTTGCTTAGGTTTGCGTGTAATAAAGCTCACAAGAATATCAACAACCTGGGTGCTACCTTCTCACGTTTGTTGGCTATGATGGTGTGATGATCTCACCCCTATTGGTTGGAGTAGCTCATGTGATGTAACCCTTCTCTGAAGTTTGGATGCTCATACTTGATCTGCCCAACTGATGTGATTGAGCTGAGCCTTCTATCACAATTCCTTACTAACATACTATATTATGTTATTTTCCTCTAACTTTTTTGTCTCAGATTACCTTAACTGCTCTAATCTCCTCTTATTATAACTTTGCGTGTGATTCTCTCCTTCTTTATGTGTCTGCTCCATTATCATGCATTCCCACATCCTCGAGCATTGGTTTTAATCTTACTTTAGCTTATTATGTTAATCATCTTGTATCTTTTGATTATTTTATGCTTTCTTTTACTCTTGGATGTACTTAGATAGGGATTTACCCTTAGGCTAATTGTAGCTCTTTGAAAGGTTCGGAGTTTATCCCTTTTAAGGACCTTGTAACCCTCTTTTGTGGCAATAAAATACCTACATGGGGCTTCCTTAAAAAAAAAAAAAAAATAAATTCTAAACCCTAAACCCTAAACCCTAAACCCTAAACCTTAAACATAAAATTCTAAAACTTAACCTAACCTAAACCCTAAACCCTAATGCCAAAATCATAAAATCCTAAACCCTAAACTCTAAACTAACCTAAACCTAAACCTAAAGTAAAGCCTAACCTAAATAAACCCTAAACCCTAAAATAAAATAAAACAAACACTAAACTCTAAACTAACCATAAAACCTAAACCCTAAACTTCAAACCTAAACTAAACCAAAAGTAGCTAAATAAATTAAAAACTAAAACTAAATAAAAAGTTAATAAACCTAAACCTAAACCTAAACCTAAATGGGTAGAACCTAAAATAACATCACCAACTACAATTAGTCTAGAAATGGTAAAAAACTTACCCTAACTATAAGGTATCTAAAAGGAGACTAAGGTTACCCTAGTGGTGGTGGAAATATCGAGGGTATCATGGTACATCCTACTCAAGATGACTAAACCGGAGAAATAAGAACCATCAATCCATCTAGTGCTTATGAAACTGTCCTTATAAATACGTTCAAGTTATCTAGGGATTTTGATTATAATAAATCTATATCATACTGTGTCTAAAAACTTGGTGTGCTACTTGGTTGATGAAATCTAAAAAGAAGAAATGTTGAATCAATTTGTTCTCTGTTAAAAAAAATAAAAACCAAAAACCCAAAACTAAAACTTGAACCTTAAATGTAAAACCTAAACACTAAACACTAAAAATAAAAAATAAAAAAATAAAAAAAACCTAGCCCTAAACCCAAAATCCAAAACCTTAAACCATAAAACCTACAACCCTAAACCCTCAACTCTAAACCCAAAACCATAAACCTTGAAAATCTAAAAACCTAATGTTAAACTAAATAAAACCTAAAAATAAATAAATAAATCAACCTAAACCTAAATAAATAAACAAATAAAATAAAATAAAAAAACTAAACTAAAACATAAACCTAAACCAACAAATAAAATGAAAAGAAAACTAAACTAAAATAAAATAAATAAAAACATAAACTAAACTAAAAAAATAAAATAAACCTAAAAATAAAAACCTAAATAAAATAAAACTAAACCAAAATTATAAATAAAATAAACCTAAACAAAAATAAAATAAAACTTAAACTTAAAATAAACCTAAAAATAACCTAAAATAAATAAAAAATAAATTCAAACCTAAACTAAAAAAAAGCCTAAACTTAAAATTAATAAAATAAAATATACCTAAACTTAAACTAAAATAAACAAAAAAGTAAAAAAAATAAATAAAACCTAAACCTAAACCTAAAATAAACTAAACCTAAACTATAAACTAAATAAAATAAAATATAATAAAAAATAAACATAAACCTAAACTAAAAAATAAAACTTAAAATAAACCTAAAATGAAAAACCTAAAACCAAAACCTAAAAAAGTAAATTAAAATTCGAAACCTAAACCAAAAAATAAAAAATAAAACCTAAACCTAAAAAATAAAATAAAAATAAATATAAACTAAAAAAATAAACATAAACTTAAATGTAAACCTAAAAAATATAATTAAATAATAAAATAAACTAAAATAAATAAACATAAAATAAACTAAAATATATAAAAAATAAACCAAATGAACTAAAAAAACTTAAACCTAAAGTTTAAATTTAAAATAAACCTAAACTTAAGCTAACCCTAAACCTAAAACTAAACCATAAACCCTAAACTCTAAACCCTAATAATAATATTAATAATAATAACCTAACCTAACACTAAACCCTAAAACAAACCTTAAACCCTAAACCTAAACCCTAAACCTTAAACCCTAAAACCTAAAACTCCCAAAACCTAAAACTTAAACTATCTATAAACCTAAATCATAAACCCTAAAAAACCCTAATCCTAAAGCATAAACACTAAACCTAAACTAACCCCAAACCCTAAACCCTAAAACCCTAAATCCTAAAACCTTAAACTCTAAACCCTAAACACTAAAAACCTAAAAAAATCAACATAAAAAATAAAATGAATTAAAACTCATCTAAAAAATAAACCTAAACTTAAACTTAAAAAATAAACTAAAATAAAAAAACTAAAATAAAAGAAATAAACCTAATATAAATAAGCTAAACTAATAAAAAATTAACCTAAATAAAAATAAAAATAAAATAAGAAAAAAATAAACTAAGTAAACTAAATAAACCTAAACCTACAAGTTTACTTAATTTTAAAAAAACACTAAACCCTAAATCTATAACCCTAAACCTAAATTAAAAAAAAAAAATTAAAAAATAAAAACCCTAACCCTAAACTTAAACCCTAAAACTAATCCTAAACCCTAAACCCTAAACTACAACACTATACCTAAAACCCTAAACCCTAAATCTAAACCCTAAAACCCTAAACTAAACTCTAAATTCTAAACTATAAACTCCTAAACTCTAAGCTCTAACCTAAACCCTAAACTCTAAAATCATAAATCCTAAACCCTAAACCCTAAACCCCAACCCCCAAACCCTAAATATTAAACTCCAAACCTTAAATGTAAACCTAAGTAACTAAATAAATTAATAAATTAACCTAAACCATAAAACCTACTAAACATAAACATAACCTAACCTCTACGAATGGGCAGAACCTTGATGGTAGGAACATCACCATCAATCAGGCTTAGTCTAGATTTGGCAGAGGAGGCAAAGGCAGTGATTATCAAAGTTGTGGTGGGAGATCTGGAGGTGTTGGTGGATATGGAGGTGGTGGTCAGAGCATTGGTGGTTATAGAGGTGGGAGGAGGGATAGAGGTTATAGTCGTGGTGGTGGAAGAGGGAGCGATCGGGGCTATGATGGTGGATCCCACTACTCGAGAGGCCGGGGAGGTTTTGATGGGAACTAAAAGAAATCAAAGAACAATCAATACGATATGCTGCTTATGGAACTATGTCTTATCTAGGGTTTTTGATTTGCTCTATGCATGCTCATCTTTTATCTATGTCATCATTTGGGCCTTAGAATTCTTGATGTGTTACTTGGTTAATGAAATTTAAAAGAAGAAATGTTGAATCAAAATTTATTCTCTGTCATAAAAAACCAAAAACCTTTAACCCTAAACTAAAACCTGAACCCTAAACCTTAAACCTTAAAAATTTTAAAAAATAAAAAAATAAAAAAATCCTAACCCTAAACCCTAAACCTACCACACACTAAACCTACAACCCTAAACCCTACTAAATCTAAACCTAAACTTAAACCCTTAACCTTAAAAGTATAAACCCTAAAACCTAAATCCCAAACTCTAAACCCTAAACCCTAACCCTAAACACTAAACATAAAACCCCAAACCCTAAACCTAAACATAAAGTAACTAAATAAATTAAAAAATAAACCTAAACATTAATACTTAATAAACCTAAACATAAACCTAAACCCTAAAAATGGGCAAAACCTTGACAACAGGAATATCATCATCAACCAGGCTCAGTATAGATCTGGCGATCAAGGAAAAGGAGGATGTTGTGGTTATCGCAATGGTGGTGGGGGATCTGGAGGTGCGAGTTGATATCGAGGTGGTGGTCAGAGAAATGGTGGTTATGTAGGCAGGAGGAGCGGTGGAGGTTAGAGTTGTGGTGCTAGGGGAGGGAGAGATCATGGATATAATGGTGGATCCCTCTACTCGAGAGGCCGGGGTGGTACTGATGGGAACTGAAGAAACTGAAGAACGGCCGATCCGATCTCTTCTTATTGAATTATGTCTTTATAATAGAGGCAGTTCTAGTTATCTAGGCTTTTTGATTTGCGCTATGCATGCTAATTTTTTATCTTTGTCGTCGCTTGTGTCTTAGAAAACTTGGTGTGTTACTTGGTTGATGAAATTGAAAAGAAGAAATTTTGCATCTAGTTTCTATTAAGAAAACCTAAAACCTTAGACCTCACCTAAAACTCAACCTTAAACCTAAAACCTAAACTAAACCTAAACCCTAAACCTAAAACCTAAATCCTAAAATAAAAAATAAAACATAAAACCTAACCTAAACCATAAACCTAAACTCTCCCTAAACCCCACTAAACCTAAACTATAAACCCTAAACCTAAACCCTAAACCCTAACCCTAAACCCTAAATCTCTAAACCCTAAACCTTAAACCTAAACCTAACCATAAACCTAAAACCTAAAACTAACCTAAAACCTAAAACCTAAACCCTAAACATTAAAAAACCCTAAATCCTAAACCCAAAACTAACCTTAAACCCTAAACCCTAAACCCAACCTTAAACTTAAACTTAAACCTAAACTAAACCTTAAAACCTTAAACTTAAACTGGGCCACTACCTTAAACCTAAACCCTCCTACTTAAACTAACCTAAACCTAAACTTAACCTAACTCTAAACTAAACTAACCCTAAACCCTAAACCAACCCTAAATATTTAAAACCTTAAACCCTAAACCTGGGCCTAAACTAAACCTTAAACCTATTAAAATAAAAATAAAACAAACCAAAATAAACCTAAACCTAAACTCCACCTTAACAACCTAAACCTAAACCTAACCTAAACCTAAATACTAAACTCTAAACTCTAAACCTAAACTAACTAATCAACCCTACCTAAACTTAATAACCTAACTAACTAACCTAAACTAAAACCCCACTAAACTAAACCCAACCTAAAAACCCAACCTAAACTAACCAACCTAAAACTAAACCTAAACTTAACTAAACTAATCAAAACCTAAACTAAAACCTAAACCCTAAACCCTAAACCCTAGACCCTAAACCTTAAACCCTAAGCACTAAAACCTAAACCCTAAAAATAAAAAATAAAAACATAAAAAATCTAACCCTAAACCATAAACCTAAAACCCTAAACCCTACCCTACCCTATGCTACCAACCCCAACCCAATGCTAATATAATTAAAATTAACACTAATGGCTTTGTCTCTCATAAAAGTTCAGGCTATGGTGGCATTTTCAAAAATCTTAACGGTAAAGTCCTATCTGCTTTGCTTACCCCTTAATTCTTGCTCGTTCCTTTTGTTGAGCTCATGGGGTGTACAAAGCTCTTGAGATTTGCCTAAAAGGTTGGCTCAATATTTGGATTGAGGTGGATGCCCTTCTGCTGATTGATCTTTTGACTTCCACCAAAAGGTGTAATACAGAATTGTACTACCTTCTCAAGAAAACTAGAAATCTCGTTACCCAACTCTATTTTAAAATCACTCATGTATGGCATGAGGGTAATGCATGTTACACGCCAATCTAGATTGAATGGAATAATTTTCTTTGATCAACTAAAACTACCTAAACATTTGAGTGGCTTGGTTAATCTGGACAATAATGGGCTCCCTTATCTTAGAAATTAATCTAACCTATTGGATTGACCTATTTCAATACCTGTTTAACTGCATGATCACTTTCTACTTAGTGTTGTTGTTTCTTTGGTATTTGTTGATGCATCATCCTAATATCCCTTGCTACTTATTTGTTGATCTCTGTGCATGTGCTATTGGTTTAATTACCTTAACTTTAATTGGGAGCTTACTGCTTCTGCTGCTTTTACTATTAATGTGTTGTTGTTCCTTTAGAATCTGATGATGCATCATCCTATTACTCCTTATTGGTCCTTTGCTCAGCTATGTGGCATCTGCTATTAGTTTAATTATCCCAACCTTATTTGGGGTCTTACTATTATGGTAAGATGTTTCCTATTTCCGGAGGAGATGTATTATTAATGCTTTATTTTCCGCTATATTTTTTGATCAGGGGACAAATTTCTTTCAATTTTCTAGAATTATATTCTAGGACCATTGCCTCAATGTCTAACCGCTATACATCTGTATAACTTTATGGATGACCCTAATTTATCTAATATTATTCCCCTTATTATGGTTATAACCTCTCCTATGATCCATAACCTTACTACCATAACCTGTAAGGAGAGATCTTGCAATATCCTTGCTATTATAACTTCTTCTCTGCAGAATTAGAATTATTTCTTGAATTCCAATATTACTGATGCTATGGGATTAGCTACTGGCCTAATATTATCTATCTTAAAGAATATCAAAGATGAGTTTTCTTTGAAACACTTAATAAACTATGTTGTACCAATTCTCTTTACTGGTTTATCTTATGTAGGGTGTAATATCTGTGTTGATGTTTTATTTGTTGGTTGTTGGATTTTTGGACCTTTTGTCCTGCAGGCTGCACTTAGGGTTGATTTGTTGAATGTATTTGCTAACCTCATCTTTCCAACTGTAAGGAAAGAAACAATACTTGTATTATTTATGTCTCTTAGCGGTTTGGACTTGTTTAATGATTTCACCGCTTTTTTTTGAGGATGGTATTCTGCTTTTATTCTCCTTTGTCCTAAAGGTTTTCATTAATGGTTTCCTTTTGAACCCCTATTGTCACTCTATTGCCCCACTATTTTTTATTGGCCTATCCTACAGTTGCAATATTTGTATTATTATTTTAACATATGGATGTTGGATTTCTGGATTCACTATCCTGCAAGCTAACTTTGTGGTTGTTGGCTATTTGTTGCTTGGTGTTCTTCTGACTAACTTTTCTATTTTCATCCGGGCTGCAACTGATCACCTAATCTACTATCTTTTCCCATTTGGCTCTATTAAAATTGTGCAGATCACTATGATTATCCAACTGCCTATTTGGATATTAACATATGCTCTGTTTACTCTGAATGGGTGAATTTTTGGCCAACTTGTTGGTAATTACTATCTTAGATGTTGGCTAAACTAGATTAATGTTCTACAAGCTGCTTCTGGGGTTTTGGTTTCTTTTGTTCAGCAGGCTTCTATTGAGGTTATTGTCTTCTTGGTGGCATTTGCTTTTCTTGCTACTATTTTTTCCATCTTGGTTCAGCTAGCCTTGGCCAGACCACTTCCCTATCTATTTGGGATTTATCTTATGCATTGTCTATTTTGAATGGGTGGTTTTATGGCCAACTTGCTATTATTTTCTATCTTAGTTGTTAGCTGATCTGGATCATTGAATCTTATGTCCACCATGTGCTACTAGGGTTGTCCATCATGTTCAGCAGTGGTGCTTTTGGAGTTGTTTTTGTTTTTAACCTCATATACCCAATCTACCAGGAGAGAAACTGTAATTTCCAATTTATTATTTTTTATCTCATTGTAGGATTGGACTTACTTATTGGCTTTTCAGTTTGCCTTTACTGAGGATGTGGGCTTAGCTGCAAACCTGATCATCCTTATCTGGGAGGATATTTATGTTCATTTTCCTTTGAACCCATTTTGTTTTTATTTTTAATGGAGTTTTATATGGTGGGTGTAATAATTGTATTATTGTTTTCACTATTGGCCTTTGGATTTTGGGTCCTTTGTCCAGGGTTGTCTTTGTGGTTATGGTCGCTTGCCTTTCAATTTTATTGTTGTTTGTTAACATCTTGTTCTGACTTCACCTACTGATATTTTATCCTTCCTGGTTCAGCTAGTCTTGGCCAGCACACTTCCCTATCTATATGGGAATTAACTTATGCATTGTCTATTTTGAATGGGTGGTTTTCTGGCCAACTTGTTGTTACTTTCTTTATTGTTTGTTGGCTGATCTAGATCATTGAGTCTTATGTCTAGTAGTCGCATGGGTTGTTTATCATGTTGAGTAGGGTGCTTTTGGAGTTATTTCCGATTGTTTTGGCTAACCTCATATACCCAACCTGCCAGGAGAGAAACTATAATTTCCTGTTCAATTTTATTATTTCATCGGTTTGGACTTACTTAATGGTTTATCGGCCTTTACTAAGGATGTGCATTTATGCTAGATCATCTTTATCTAGAAGAATTTTTCTGCTGATTATCTTTTGAACCCATTTTATTTCTATTTTACATCTTTGCTTTTTAATGGAGTTTTATATGGTGGGTGTAATAATTGTATTATTATTTCACTATTGGCTTTAGATTTTGGTCCTTTGTCCAGGTTGTCTTTGTGGTTGTTGGTTATTTCTTGCCTTTTGATTTTGACTATTTTTTTAACATCGGGTTGATAATCTCTCTGGCTATTTTATCCCTCTTAGTTCTATTAGAATTGTGCAGATCATTGTGATTATGCTTTTGCTTTACTTGATTTTAACCTATGTACTGTTTACTCTAAATGGATGGACTTACGACCACCTTGCTGGCTATTACTTTCATGACTGTTGGCAGAACTTGACTATTGAGTTCCGCTAAGGAAGCTGCTTTGGGTGTTATCTCGATTGTCTTTTATTGGAATTATTTGTGGTGGGGAGCAGCCCTTTACCTATTTCTTCTAAGCTGTTGTTGTATTCCCATCTATTCTCTAATAGACTTCTACACCTGGGTAATTTTGGGGTATGTCCCTTTACACTTGCTAGTTAACTTCGAAACAAGGAGGTTGTTAAAATCTACATTACTTACATTCATTTGACTTCCTTTTTCGGGAAATATCCTAGGATGTTCTCTGTTTATCAAGACTATATATTTATTTTGTCATATACTTTGGGATGGAGTTAATACCATGCTTTTGTATTTGCTGGATTTCAGGGTATTACATCTGATCTTTTATTGCTTCTTACCTTTGCCTGACCTTTTCTGTTGTTTCCCTGTGGTGGGTCATATTGCTAGTCTAGTTAAACCCTTAGATCTGGTTATAAATATGGTTGACCTGATAATGATGGCTTTCTTTCATTTGTGTTGGGATTATCATGCCATGGGGCCTAATATAATGACATATATTTTGCATGGGATCCTCTTATCCATTCCGCTCTTTGCTGCTCTTTCTTCTACTCTATATGACTTTGCTTATGTTAACATGTATTAAGGCTCAAAAGATCTTCATCAAATGGCTATACGTTTGTTTGCTATGATGGCTATGATGATTTCATTTCCTTTGGTTTAGTAGTAGCTCTTGTGATGTAACCCTTTTGTTGTAGTTTGGATGCTCATATTTGCATTTACCCAACTTGGTGTGGTGATTTGAGCCACTCTATCACACTTCTTTACTATCATTCGATTATGCTATTTTCAGGTTATCATTTTGTCTATATTACCTTAACTTCTCTAACTTCTTTCTGTCTATAATTTTGCAAGTGCTTCTCTCTTGTCCTCTTGCAGGTTTGCTCCATATTATCATGCATTCTCACATCCTGCAGAGCATTGGCCCTAATCTTCCATTGAAATTTTATGTTAATTAATTTGTATCTTTTGCTTGCTTTATTTTTCTCTTTTGGTTTTGGTTGTACTTAGATAAGAGATTTACTCACTAGGCTGATTGTAGCTCTTTAAGCAGTACTTCTGGAGTTTATCCCATTTAAGGACCTTGTAACCATCTTTCTGTGGAAATAAAATTCACCCTATAAGGGATTTCCATAAAAAAAATAAAAAATAGAAAAACCCTAAACCCAAAACCCTAAACACTAAACACTAAACCCTAACACTAAACCCTAAACCCTAAACCTTAATCCCTAAACCCTAAACCCTAAACCCTAAACCCTATACCCTAAACTAACCCTAAACCCTAAACCCTAAACCCTAAACCTAAACCCTAAAAATAAAAAAAAAATAAAAAAAACCTAACCCTAAACCATAAACCTAAAATGCTAAACCCTAAACCCTACCCTACCATACCTACCCTACCCAATGCTAATACTATTAAAATTAAGAGATGGCTCTATCTCTCACATAAATTTAGGCTATGGCGGCATTTTCAAAAACCTTAACGATAAAGTCCTATGTGCTTTTGCTTACCCCCTTAATTCTTGCTCTGTTCCTTTTGTTGAGCTCATGGCAGTGTACAAAGCTCTTGAGATTTGCCTTCAAAAAGGTTGGCTCAATATTTGGATTGAGGTGGATGCCCTTCTGCTGATTGATCTTTTGACTTTCACCAAAAAAGGCAATACAGAATTATACTACCTTCTCAAGAAAACTAGAGCTCTCCATACCCAACTCTATTTTAAAATCACTCATGTATGGCATGAGGGTAATGTATATCGATTACCTGCCAATCGGTGCTAGATTGGATGGAATAATTTTCTTTGATCAACTAAAACTACCTAAACATTTGAGTGGCTTGGTTAATCTGGACAATACTAGGCTCTCTTATCTCAAAAATTAATCTAACTTATTAGATTGACCTGTTTCAAAACCTGTTTAACTGCATGATTACTTTCTACTTAGTGTTGTTATTTCTTTGGTATTTACTGATGCATCATCCTGATATCCCTTGCTGCTTATTTGTTGATCTCTGTGGCATGTGCTATTGGTTTAATTACCATAACTTTAATTGGGAGCTTACTACTTCTGCTACTTTTACTATTAATGTGTTGTTGTTCCTCTGGAATCTGCTGATGCATCATCCTATTACTCCTTGCTAGTCCTTTCCTGAGCTATGTGGCATCTGCTATTGGTTTAATTATCCCAACCATGTTTGGGGTCTTACTATTACTGGTAAGATGTTTCCTATTTGCTGGAGGGAGATGTATTACTTAATGCTCTATTTTCTGCTATATTTTTTGATTAACAGGGACAAATTTCTTTCCTTTTCTGGAATTATATTATGGGACCCTTGCCTCAATTTCTAACTACTATACTTATATAACTATGGTGACTAATTTATCGATATTCTTCCCCTTATTATGGTTGTAGCTTCTCCTCTCCCATAACTTACCACCACAACCTGTAAGGAGAGATCTTGCAATATCCTTGCTATTATAACTTCTTCTCTGCAGAATTGGAATTATTTCTTGAATTCCAATATTATTGATGCTGTGGGATTATCTATTGGCCTGATATTATGTGTCTTAATGAATATCAATGATGAATTTTCTTTGAACCACTTAATAAACTATGTTATACCATTGCTTTTTACTGGTTTATCTTATGTAGGGTGTAATATCTATGTTGATATTTTATTTATTGTTTGTTGGATTTTTGGACCTTTTGTCCTGCAGGCTGCTCTTAGGGTTGGTTTGTTGAATGTATTTGCTAACCTCATCTTTCCAACCTGTAAGGAAAAAAACTACAATACCCTTGTTATTATTAATGTCTCTTAGTAGGCTTGGACTTGTTTAATGATTTCCTTTCAGTCTGCTTTTTTTGAGGATGGTATTTCTACTGCTAGCCTATTCTCCTTTTCCTAAAGGTTTTCATTGATGGTTTCCTTTTTGAACCCCTATTGTGGCACTTTTGCCCCACTATTTTTTATTGGCTTATTCTATGGTTGCAAAAATTGTATTGTTGTTTTAACATATGGATGTTGGATTTCTGGATTCACTGTCCTGTAAGCAAACCTTGTGGTTGTTGGCTATTTGTTGCCTGGTGTTCTTCTGACTATCTTTGCTATTTTCATCCGGGCTGCAATTGATCACCTAATCTGTTGTCTTTTCCCCTTTGGCTCTATTAAAATTATGCAGATCACTGTGATTATCCAACTGCCTATTTGGATATTAATAGATGCTCTGTCTACTCTGAATGGGTGGATTTTTGGCCGCCTTGTCGTAATTACTGCCTTGGATGTTAACTGGATTAATGTTCTCCGCTTCGGGCTTTGGTTTCTTTTGTTCAGCAGGCCTCTATTGAGGTTGTTGTCTGCTTGGTGGCTTTTGCTTTTCTTCTTGATTTTCTTATTAGTAATAGGGTTGCTGCTGATCTTTACATGTTTATGGTCTTTCTAAACTGCTACTATTTTTCCATCTTGGTTCAGCCAGCCTTGGCTAGACCACTTCCCTATCTATTTGGGATTTATCTTATGCATTGTCTATTTTGAATGGGTGGTTTTATGGCCAACTTGCTATTATTTTCTATCTTGGTTGTTGGCTAATCTGGATCATTGAATCTTATGTCTAGCATGCTGCTACTGGGTTGTCCATCATGTTCAGCAGGTTGCTTTTGGAGTTGTTTTGCTGATTGCTTTGGCTAACCTCATATACCCAACCTGCCAAGAGAGAAACTGTGATTTCCTATTTATTTTTTTATCTCATTGTAGGATTGGACTTACTTATTGGCTTTTCAGTTTGCCTTTACTGAGGATGTGGGCTTAGCTGCAAGCCTGGTCATCCTTATCTGGAAGGATATTTATGTTCATTTTCATTTGAACCCATTTTGTTTTTATTTTACATCTCTGATTTTAAAGGAGTTTTATATGGTGGGTGTAATAATTGTATTATTGTTTCCACTATTGGCCTTTAGATTTTTGGGTCCTTTGTCCAACAGGTTGTCTTTGTGGTTATTGGCTGTTTCTTGCCTTTCAATTTTCTGACTATTTATACTGTTAACATTTGGGCTATTGCTGACTTCACCTGCTGCTACTTTCTCCATCCTGGTTCAGCTAGTCTTGGCCAGCCCACTTCCCTATTTATCTGGGAATTAACTTATGCATTGTCTATTTTGAATGGGTGGTTTTATGGCCAACTTACTGTTATTTTGTTTATTATTTGTTGGCTGATCTGGATCACTGAGTCTTATGTCAAGCAAGTTACTACTGGGGTTGTTTATCATGTTCAGCAGGGTGCTTTTGGAGTTGTTTTGCTGATTGTTTTGGCTAACCTCATTTACACAACCTGCCAGGAGAGAAACTGCAATTTCCTATTCAATTTTATTATTTCATTGCAGGTTTGGACTTACTTAATGGTTTATCAGTTTGCCTTTACTGAGGATGTGGGTTTAGCTGCTAGCCTAATCATCTTTATCTGGAAGGATTTTTCTGCTGATCATCTTTTGAATCCATTTTGTTTCTATTTTACATCTTTGCTTTTTAATGGAGTTTTATATGGTGGGTGTAATAATTGTATTATTATTTCCACTTTTGGCTTTTGGATTTCGGGTCCTTTGTCCAGCAGGTTGTCTTTATGGTTGTTGGTTGTTTCTTGCCTTTTAATTTTCTGACTATTTTTACTATTAACATCTGGGTTGCAACTGATCTCTCTTGCTGTTATTTTATCCCTCTTGGTTCTATTAGAATTGTGCAGATCATTGTGATTATGCTTTTTCTTTACTTGATTTTAACTTATGTACTGTTTACTCTAAATGGATGGACTTGCCAACTTGGCTATTACTTTCATGACTGTTGGCAGAACTGGACTATTGAGTTTGCTATTAAGGAAGCTGCTTCTAGGGTGTTATCTCTGATTATCTTTTATTGGAATTATTTGTGGTGGGGAGCAGCCTTTCACCCATTTTTTCTAATCTGCTGTTGTATTTCATCTCTTCTATGATAGACTTCTGCAATTCCTATGGTAATTTGGGCTGAGGGTATGCTTTCTTCCTTTACACTTGCTAGTTTCTAACTTCTACAACAAGGAGGTTGTTAACATCTACATTACCTACATTCATTCAACTTCCTTTTTTGGGAAATATCCCCGGGTTGTTCTTGTTTATCAAGACGTATATTTATTATTGTCATATACATTTGGGATGGAGTTAATACCATGCTTTTGTATTTGCTTAGGATTTTGGTATTACATCTAATCTTTTATTGCTTCTTACCTTTGCCTGACCTTTTCTGTTGTTTCCCTGTGGTGGGCCATATTGCTAGTCTAGTTAAACCTTTAGATCTGGTTATAAATATGGTTGACCTGACAATGATGGCTTTCTTTCATTTGTGTTGGGATTATCATGCCATGGGGCCTAATATAATGACATATATTTTGCATGGGATCCTCTTATCCATTCTCGCTCTTTTCAGTCTTTTTCTACTCAGATACTTTTGCTTATGTTAGCATGTATTAAGGCTCAAAAGATCTTCATCAAATGGCTTCTATACAGGTTTGTTTGCTATGATGGCTATGATGATTTCACTCCCTTTTGGTTTGGTAGTAGCTCTTGTGATGTAACCCTTTTGCTGAAGTTTGGATGCTCATATTTGCATTTTCCCCAACTTAGTGTGACTAAGCCTGAGCCTTCTCTATCACACTTCTATCATTCTCGATTATCGTTATCATTTTGTCTTTATTACCTTAACTTCTCTAACTTCTTTCTGTCTACAATTTTGTAGGTGCTTCTCTCTTGTCCTCTTGCAGGTTTGCTCCATAGTGTCATGCATTCTCACATCCTGCAGAGCATTGGCCCTAATCTTCCATTGGCTTTTATGTTAATCAATTTCTATCTTTTGCTTGCTTTATTTTTTTCTTTTGCTTTTGGTTGTAGTTTGATAGGGGATTTACTCCCTAGGCTGTTTGTAGCTCTTTGAGCAGTACTTCTAGAGTTCATCCCATTTAAGGACCTTGTAACCATCTTTCTGTGGCAATAAAATTCCCCCAATAAGGGGATTCCATAAAAAAATAAAAAAATAAAAAAAACCCAAACCCTAAACCCTAAACCCTAAACCCTAAACTAAACCCTAAACCCTAAACCCTAAACCCTAAACCTAAACCTTAAACCCTAAATCCTAAACCCTAAACCCTGAACCTTAAACCCTAAACTAAACCCTAAACCCTAAACCCTAAACCCTAAACCCTAAAGCATGAACCCTAAACTTTAAGCCCTAAACCCTAAACCCTGAACCCTAAACCCAAAACCCAAACCCATAAACCCTAAACCTTAAATCGTAAACCCTAAACTAACTCTAAACCCTAAATCCTAAACCCAAAACCTAAGCCCTAAACCTAAATACATAAATTTAAATGAAATATACATTTAAATTATCAAAATAAATCAAGCCAATCAAAATCCAAACCAAGCCACATGACCCAACTCTATAGACTTGCCAAATTCCTTCATTCCAAAACCCAAATTCAATTGATTTTATCATGAATTAATCATACCTTCAATTATATTCATAAATATAAATGAAGTCTACATCATCAAGCCAAACCAAAATCAACCCAAGTCAAACCCAACTTAACCCGTTTTACTTGAAATGCTCAAATAAACCAAAACCCATTTGAAACCTAGCCAATTGCAATTGAATTTATATATCAATCCTAAATCTATATATAAACACAACCAAATCAAACTCAACCCAAAATTAAGCCAATGCAATTGGTCCACTTGACCCAAAGTTGCCAATTTGACCTATTTGAGCTAAGTTCTAATCCTACCCAAATTTGATTGAACCAAGCCCATCAAAATCTCACATCATTATTATTGATCACCCTAGGTGATCAATTTTCACCAAATGGGTCAAACTAAGTCAACTTGGTCGTTTGACCAAATCAAACCTTAATATGAACCCAAACTAGCCAAATTCCTAAGCCAAATCCTTTGAAACCAATGATTCATACCAAATCAAAATCAATATTTGAATATGACTTGACCTTCAATTGAGTCAAACCAAACCCAATTGGCTATCTTGACTCAAGTTGATCCAAATTGACTTAAAAGATTAAATTGGGTCAAATCAAAATATAAACCAAATTGTTTGCAATCAATGGCTCAAGTTCATTCCAAATTTATTATTGAATTTGAGAAAAGCCATGATTGGACCCAATTGAACCCAATTGAGCTACTTAGCTCAAATTGTCCAATGGTTCAAGTTGGCTAAATCAAAACCAAATCCAAATTAATAGAAACCAAAGCCTACAATCATCTTCAATTGGTTAACTAAACCAACATCAACACAAACCAAAGCTAATTTGGCAAATTTGGTAAATTGGTTAACTTAACCCATTCGACCCAAATGAATTCAAATGAGCCAAAATAAAATCTAAGCCAAACTAAACCAAACCAATTGAACCAAAACATCCCAAATGATATTATGAGCTTGAATCAACCCTTAGTTTGACCCAATTTAACCAATTATTCAACTTGATCCAACCTAACCTGATTTGACCTAAATGAGTCAAATTGAGCCAAGACTAACCAAATTGACTCCAATTGACTTGAAATTTAGGCTAAGCCACTTTTGGTTCATTTCAAATCTATCCAAATCAAATCCAATGCCAAATGATCATTTTACCCTTAGGTTAAAGGCATCACATGAGAGAAATCACCCATGTAAGTGGTCATTTCCATTCTTTGGCCACTTGGTACTCTCCCAATGGTCCACCTAGGCACCTTGGACACTACCCAACCTAACCCAATCAGTGGTTGGGTCAGTCATGACCCATGAGAGGTGAAATCACCTCACCCTACCCATTGGAGCATTTGAAACCCATAAGACACCCATGATTCCTCCTTAGCAACCACCTCCACACCTTCAACCAACCAAGCTGAGCCAACTCACCTCCTCCCAACCACCCACGACTCGCTGAGTTAGCCAGATAGCCACTAGAAGCCAAACTTGATCCCACCATTCAATCAAGATGAAGGGGGTATACACCCCTTATTTCCACTCAAACACACACAAAAATCATTCCTCAGACCCATAACTACCTAAGATGAGTTGTTATAGCCATTCCCTATGCTCTTAAGCTCATTCCTCGATCATAAAATGCCATTATCATCCATCCATAAATAGGACACTCCCATTTCCAACCTAACTTCACCATTTCTGCATCAAACTCAAATTAACTTTGTACGCACCTTCCTTAGGCCTCATCGAGCAAGAATGAGTCATCTCCCAAGCTTCCTAAGCAGCAATGTGGGACTTGATCAAAGTAGCTCCAAATCATTGCATTATGGCCTTCTGAGTGAACATCAAGGAATTGATCTAATTCTTTCTCAACAGGGCTTTGTCTCCACTAGATGAAGCTTCCACAATCATTCGAGCCACCGATCTTGAGCTCTGATGAGGTATGCTTCCAAAATAGATCCTTAGGAAAAAATGGGTTGGAGATTTTCAAAAAAAGCTTGCATCTTATGTGATCTTGACCATTGGATCCCCTTTGATTGATGGCGTGAAGGTGTGGGATCCTTTTGGAGTTAATCTGAGCTCGAGTAAGCTCAGATCAAGTGAGCAATGGCGATGAACTCCATTCTCCTTCATGCATGAAGTTAGATTATGCATTGTCCATTCCACATGATCGAAATGGATAGTCATGTTTAGATTCACTAGATCGATCTAATTTAATATTATTAAGTTGTGGGATTAATCGTAGCCATTCAACCTTAGATCGAATGATGGACGAGAAAGCACGTATGCCTCCACCACGTAGGTGCTATGTCAGATAAGTTTTAAGTAGCAAATCACGTAGTGCCACATGGAAAGCAGGTCACTTCAATGTGCCACATGGTGCCAACAGGATTAGGCTTTAATTATGCTTAATTAACCATTTTTAATGGCTAAAACTTCTAAAAATCATAAAAGGTCATAGAGAAATAGAAAAATGCAAATAAATACTAATTTTAAAGGTATTTCAAAAGAGAATTAATTAAAAATAAACTTAACTAATTTTGAATAGTAATTAAGGTTTAATTAAAGTTTAATTATAAGATTAATTAGCTTACTCCTTAATTACTTGAGCAATTAATCTCAAATTTTGGTTAATTTAATGGGATGATCCGCCTCCATGATTTTCTTGGGATTTATTGCTCACTTAAATAGGAAAATTGACTAATTAAACCTTTATTACTCTTTTAAGTTAATTAATGATTAATTAATCCCATGAACAGTAATATATTGGTTAAGTAAGTTTATTAATCATTGTTCAATAGTAAGTCAACTAAGGAATACGGTTGAGACCCCTTTCCCTAAGATCATTTCTCCCTTTTTTAAAATAGAATTAATAAATTTTTAACTAATTAATTAAATCACTTAATCAAATTGAAATCATAATCACATCAGACCTCAATTAATTAAAGCATGGAGTAGTTCTTTAGGTGTTTAATAACCTGAAAGAGTTTAATGAAATTATGGTTAGTCCACATGTGTGGGAAAACCATAAGAGTAATTAATTAAGTCCCTTAATCTAATTAATTATTAATCATGAGCCAATTGCATTAGGCCCCTTTTATTTCCTAAGATCATTACAAGTTTATTTTCCATGCATATCATGTTGGCTCATAATAATTTTGTTAATTACTTTAAGGTGACATAGGTAAGCATAATTAATTCATCTAATTAAAGTTTCAACTTAAGTAACCCATAAAATCAACTTAATTACATTTCTTTAAATTAAACAATATCACTAATGTGGGAATGGGTTTAAAACAACAAGTGATGATTTCTATTCTCCTCTTTAAATCAAATCAAATCCAAAACTTAATTAATGAAGAAGCTTTAGTTTTCTTTAAATAATCTTATTTGATTTGATTGTCCTTAGGAACTAGTTTGGTTGAATGAATCATATGCTTATATTTGAATGAATCACATGCTTAATAACTAGTTTGGCTGAATTAATCACACAATTTTTATGAATGTTGAGTTCTCTTTCCTCTATTTATGTGTTGATTTAGATAATATTGAATGGTAATGGGTATATAGTCTGGACATCCGGAACACGAGGCTTTAGCTAGCACCAAGGATGTCATTTGATTACCTCACTCTAGATAAACAACAACACGCATATTCAATTTCATTCTTATGTATTTTAACATTAGAATTTGTGTAGAAATTTAATTAATATATAAATGATTCAATCAAATAAAAATATACAATCTTTTCATGGTTTTCTTTCCCTCATTTATGTATACATCCATGTGTGTCCAAGAGAAGCAAGTATATAGTGTGGACATACCGAGAACATGAGGCTTTAGTTAGCCATAAGGAGGTCATTTTATTTCCTCACTTCTCTGGTTTAGCAATGATGCATACTTGCCTATATCTTTCTTCATGTATATGTATATGTGATTAGTGAATGAAAATACCATTTTAA
Source organism: Cymbidium sinense (assembly GCA_021442155.1). Classification (NCBI taxonomy): domain Eukaryota; kingdom Viridiplantae; phylum Streptophyta; class Magnoliopsida; order Asparagales; family Orchidaceae; genus Cymbidium; species Cymbidium sinense. The sequence continues at coordinate 47,246,746 of CM038214.1, read as the reverse complement.
ATTAATATTGCATGCATTCATAATTGACTAAGTGGTTGAATTAATTACTATGAATCAAAGCTTACTTCCTATGTTCATGTATATGAATTTACATATGTTTGAATGCAAAAGAGTATATACCGGACATCCAGAATAGGCTTTAGCTAGATCCAAGGAGGTCATTTGATTACCTCACTTCCCTAGTTTAACAATGGCACATGCCTATCTAATTTCATTTTTATGTCATTTTTGTATAAGAATTTAGATAAAGTATTAAATTAATATGTTTAAATAATTCAGTCAAATAAAATATAAATTCTTAATATTCACATACATTCATCTTTTAAGTGTGCTAAAATATGTTGCATGTATAGATACACTTAGGATTAAATCATATGCATGTTACATGTGATGGAAAGGAATTATTTAATATATGTCATGTGGTAATAATTCAATTAAATTAATCTTAAGATGTCTTTCATTTTGAATAGGATTATTTAAAGTGAACCTTAACTTTGGATTAATTAAATCATTTAATAGGCCATTCACTAAAGAGAACTAAATAAAATTAATATACTTCAGAGAGTGACTTAAGGTAGGGATGAAATAGGGCAATCCTCTTTTCCTCTCCTTATAGTTCTTAGTTGCTAAGTCTAATAAAATGAAACAAAAGAAAACATAAATTAAAATTCTCATATCAATTAAACTACTTTATGTGAAATCAACCTTTCATGTTAAATTGAATCCTTCTTCACATAGAAAATACAACACTATTGCCTTACAAGACTTATCACACAAGCCTTAATACACACATTAGAATTAAGTCACCACTTCTAACTCTAAGTTAGGACGGTGTACTATGTGATATATGATTTGTTTTATGATGCATTATTTTAGATTGGATGTTAGGGTGTATGCTTTGTAAATTGGATGATAGGCCAATATTAGCATAATCATGTTTTCTACAGTGGATTATGCTTAAGGGATGCTTAAAAATAAAAATAAATGCTCTTTTTGCTAGTTTCTTAAATCCTTATGCATAATCCAAGTTAGGATAGGTGGGCTTAGTAACCCATGTGTAAGGTGATAAGTCCAAATTATAAATATAATTGCCTGGGATTATATCTATATTTAGCTAACCTCCACTTTTCAGGTGCAGTTAGATTTACTTTTCCTACATAAATGTAGGGAGTGTGTTTAGGACTTTAGTCTCTTTCTAATTAAATAACTACCCTAACTATCTTGCTATTCATAAGACCAGACTACATGGTTTTAAAATCATAGGAGGAGTTAGCGGGCGCCCACTCCAGGAAGTTATAAGTCAAGAAGTCAGATAATTTATTCTCTCATATGGAGGTAAACCCATATGTCCACTCTTAGATTTAGGTTGTGCTTTAGCTTGTACTAAATCTCTCTAGATTTAGGATTTAGGATCCGAGGTAGCTATTTCTTTCGAGCTATGAGCATAAATCCTCACCTCTTAGGCATTCCCACAACCTTGTGTTGGTGGATTATAAGCCCTAGTAATTTAAATAAATTTCAACTCAAAACATATAAATCTCTTCAACTTCAAAATTATAAAAAACCATAGGATAGATTGGAATGCTCACTAGGCTTCCTAGTATCATGAACATATCTTACTTATTTTATTTAGACTCCAAAAATAAGTCTTCTCCTTGAACATTCCCAATTGATTTTCAAAATACAACCAATCCTTTAATAGTCTAACCTTGAAATCTTTGGAGATGATAATTGTCAACTTTAAGCGAGAGTATTCTTCGGAAATTTCATTTCTTAAGATGCAAGTAACTATGGAGGCTTGCCTCCACAGTGAACTTAAGAACCTGATTTAATATAAACTCTACTTTATTCATCCATGTAAAGTAGGGAAAAATCTTTGGTACATTCAAAGATCCATCATGCCTTAGGAGTCCTTATTTTGTGATTAGGTCCATTGTAGGGAGATGCCTCTATCTTTTGAGATAGTACATCATTCCTAAATATTGTACCCAATCATCTCAAAAAGTATCCCCCTACGATCTATGTGGTGTCCCTCTCCCCCCCCCTACATCCAAAAAAATAAATGCCACAAGGCCCTCTCCCATTCATTGAATCCTCATAATCATCATCCTTTAGAGTTTGCAAATGTCGATTCTTAAGTAGGCAAGGATTTTAGACTCATAATGTTGGTACACGGTCAACCAGAACTATGGATAGCCTATATCTGTCAAAATCCACTGTAATGTAAAGAGGTGGTTGTGTACAATCATCCCTAAGAGTAAGTCTTCTTCATTGAATGTAACTTTTAAGATGTCCTTCGAGTGGCAAGCCTCCTCCTTAGTAGCGGTCAGCTGAGCTAAGCATATCTCTAGATCAAGTAAGGCCTTGATTAAAGATTCCATCATCTCTTTGGATAAGACTAGGGAATCAAATATGCTTAACTTAGCTGGAAACTTTTAGGGTGAGCTAGGACATTGTAATCGACTTTGGCTTGGTCCTCCATAAGCATATCCTTTGGTGGAGTAGCCTATGGAGAGGCTATCTGCTCACTTGAACCAATGACCTGTTTACCCTTATCCTAAAGTGCTACCCTAAGAGGTAGAACTTTGCCACTGCATAGGTTGACTTCAGTGACTTCTTGGAATGATGAGCTTGTGGAAAGTTCTACCTTCTCATCGAGACATACCTCTGACTTCTCCTATGGGATCACGAGAGTCAATTGACTCCAAGTAAATCTCAAGAGGTGAACGATTGACTCGAGAAGGATAGTCCAACTTTTACGAAGGAAAGGAATTGGAGCTACTAGAGGTTATTATTTTATTTATACTCGAGACCTTTCAATAGGAATAAAATTTGAAGCATCAGTAGACAATATATAAGTAGAATCAGCTTTTGTCCTTAATTTTTTTTTGGGTGGAGGTACATGATAGATCAAGTAAAATAAGCAAAGGAATTTAGTGCCCTCATTTGCATATATAATGCTCTTGCTGGTAGAAGAGGAGCTAGTAGAAGATGTGGTAGCTACAGGTGGAAGTATTGGACTGACTGGGTGACTATTAGAATCTGCAAGTATGGTTATTTTGTGGCACACCCTCCCAGGTTATCTTTTGGAAACTTTCCTTGGTGTTGTGGGGTTTGAGCTATTTCATGCACCCTAAACCCAAAACCCTAAATATTAAACCCTAAACCATAAACCATAAAACCCACAACATGATAAATCCTAAAAGACCATAAACCCTAAACCCTAAACCCCAAACCTTAAACCCTAAACTAATCCCTAAACTAAACCCTAAACCTAAAACCTAAAATAAAGGTTCACCTAAACTAAATAAAACCTAAAATAAAATAAAATAATAACTAAACTGAAATAAAATAAAATAAACATAAACTAAAATAAATAAACTAAACTAAATAAAATTATAAAATAAACTTACAAAATATAAAACTAAAATAAGCTAAAATAAAATAAAAAATAAAGTAAATAAACCTAAACCTACTGGTTTGTAATTTAAAAAAATCTTAATTCTACCCTAAACCCCGCACCCTAAATCTTAAACCCTAAGCCCTCTAAACCCTAAACTCTAAAATAAAACCCTCAATACCCTACCACACCCTAAATCTTAAACCAAAAAGGCATAAACCCAAAACCCTAAATCTAAACCTTGGGCCCTAAACCCATTCTGACCTTAACCAAACCCTAAACTCTCAGAATCTAAACCCTAAAACACTAAACCATATACCCTAAAAACTTAAATATCTAAAATTAAACCTAAAATAAAATATATAAAACCTAAATCTAAATAAAATAAAACCTAAACTAAATCCTAAACTTAAACTTAAAATATTAAAATAAACTAATAAAATAAAGTAAAATAAAATAAATAAAAACCTAAACTAAACTTACAAAACTAAAGAATAAAATCATAACTAAAATAAAAATAAACATAAAATAAAAATAAAATAAAATAAAAAACTAAATAAAACAAAACAACAAATAAACCTAAAATAAATAAAATAAAACTTGAAAGCTTAAACTAAAAAAAACCTAAACCTTAAATAAAATAAAAATAAACAAAATAAAATAAACTTAAACCTAAACTAAAATAAACTAAACTAAAATAAAGAATCCTAAACTTAAACCTAAAATAAATTAAACCTAAACCAAAACCTTAACAAAATAAAATAAAATAAACTAAAAATAAAGGAGAACCTAAACAAAAAATAAAATTTATAAATAAACCTAAAATAATAACCTAAAACTTAAAAAATAAAATAAAACCTAAACCTAAACATAAACATAAAACCTGACTTAAAAAAAAAGTCAACAAAAAATAAACAAAATAAATAACCTAAACTAAGATAACTAAACCTAAAATAAATAAACTAAAAAAAATAAATATAAAAAATAAACCTTAATAGAAATAAAAAATAAAATAAAGTAAAATAAATAAAAAATAAATTAAAAAAACCGAAACCTACCAGTTTACTTATTTAAAAAAAAAATATAAACCCTAATCCTAAACCTTAAACCCCAAACCCTAAGCCTATAACCCTAAATTCTAATCCCAAAACCCTAAACCCTAAACCTTAAGACTAACCCTAAACCCTAAACCCTAAAAACATAAACCATAAAACCCTAAACCCTAAACCTTAAACACTAAACCTTAAACCCTAAAAAATCCTAAACCCTAAACCCTAAACTAACTCAAAACCCTAAACCCTAAACCTCAACCTTAAACCTAAACCTAAAGTAATTAAATAAATTACAAAATAAACATAAACCCTAATAAACTTAAACCTAAACCTGAACCCTAAGAATGGGAAGAACCTTGACGGTAAGAACATCACTGTTAAGTATGCTCAATCTAGATCTAGGAGTGGAGGTGAAGGTGGATACAATGATTATAGCAGTGGTGGTGGGGATCTAAAGATGCTAGTGGATATGGAGGTGGTGGTTAGAGTAGTGGTGGTTATGGAGGCGGGAGGAGCGATAGAAGCTACAATTGTGGTGGTGGCAGAGAGAGAGATTGAGGATATGATGGTAGATCCCACTACTTGAGAGGCCAGGGTGGTTCTGATATGTAGCTTATGGAATTGTGTCTTTACTATAGAGATGGTTCTAGTTTTCTAAGGTTTTTGATTTGCTTTATGCATGCTCATTTTTTATATATGTCATCGCTTGTGTCTCAGAAAACTTGGGATGTAACTTGGTTGATGAAATTGAAAATATGAGATGTTGAATTTGAATTTGTTCTCTATTAAAAAAAATAGCAAAAAAACCTAAACTCTAAACTAAACAGAACCTTAAACCTAAAACCAAAACCCTAAACCCCTAAACCATAAACCCAAAAAATACTAAATCCTAAACCCTAAATGTTAAACCCAAAAACCATATACCCTAAACCCTAAACCATAAAAACTAAATCCTAAACCTTAAACCCAAAAGAAAAACCCTAAACCCTAAAAAGATAAAAACCTAAACCCAAACTTATAGAACCTAAAAATAAAATAAATAAAAAAACCTAAAAAATAATAATAAAATAAAATAAAATAAAATATAAACTAAAACCTAAACCTAAACCTAAACCTAAAAGAAAATCAAATAAAAAAAACTAAATAAAATAATATAAATAAAATATAAACTAAAAAAAATGAAACCCTAAATATAATAAAACTAAACCTAAAAATAAAATAAAATAAAATAAAATAAAACTATATAAAACCTAAACCTAAAAATAATCCTAAAATAAAACCTAAAATAAAAAATAAAATAAAATTTAAACCCTAAACTAACAAAAGAAACCTAAACCTAAAATAAAATAAAATATACTAATCTAATTTAAAATAGATTAAACAAAATAAATAAAACCTAAACCAAAAAATAAACTAAACCTAAACTAAATAAAATAAAATAAACTAAAATTTAACCTAAACCTAAACTAAAAAATAAAACTGATAAATAAACCTAAAATAAAAACCTAAAACCTAAAACTAATAAAATAAAATAAAAACTTAAACCTAAACTAGAAAAATAAAAAATAAAACCTAAACCTAAAAATTAAAATAAAATAAAATTGAACTCTTTAATAAATTAAAATAACAAACCTAACCTAAAATAAATAAACCTAAAATAAATAAGCTAAACTAAATAAAAATAAAAAATAAACATAAATAAAACTAAATTTAAAATAAACTAAAATAAATAAAAAATGTAAACTAAATAAACCTAAACTATTCGATTTACATAATTTAAAAAAAAAAGAAAAATCATAAACCCTAAACCCTAAACCCTAACCCTAAAAGCATAAACTCTTAAACCCTAAATCTTATGGTTGTGGGGGATTTGAAGGTGCTGGTGGATATGGAGGTGGTCGTCAGAGCAGTGGTGGTTATAGTTGTGGGAGGAGTGACAGAGGTTACAACTGTGGTTGTAGCTGAGGGAGAGATCAGTGATATGATGGTGGATCCTACTCTAGAGGTCAGTTATGGAACTAGAGAAATTGAAGAAGACGGCCGTCCGATCTACTTATGGAATTTTTCTTTGTCTGGTTCTAGTTATTTAGGGTTTTGATTTGTTCTATGTGTGCTCAATTTTAATCTATGTTATCACTTGTGCCTTAAAAAACTTGTGTGATACTTGGTTAATGAAATCAAAAATAAGAAATGTTGAATCAGAATTTATTCTCTGCTAAAAAAACCTAAAATCCTAAACCCTAAACTAAAACCTATGCCCTAAACCTAAAACCTAAACCTAAACCCTAAATCCAAACCACAACCCTAAGCTCTTAAACCTTAAAACCTAACCCTAAACCTTAAACCTAAAACCTAAACCCTACTGAGCCCTAAACCCTAAACCAAACCCTAAACCCAAAAAAACCTAAAGTAAACCTAAAAGCCCAAAACCTAAACTAAATAAAACCTAAAAATAAAATAAATAAAAACCTAAACCAAAATAAAATAAAATATAAACCTAAACTAAACCTAAACCTAAACCTAAAGAGAAAATTAAATCAAATAACTAAAATAAAATAATATAAATAAAAAACTAAACTAAACTAAAAATAAAAAAAATAAATAAAATAAAATAAACTTAAAAAAAATAAAAACAAAAATAAAATAAAATACAAACTATATAAAACCTAAACCTAAAATGTAATCCTAAAATAAAACCTAAAATAAATAATTAAACCTAAACCCTAAACTAAAAACATAATCCTAAAATAAAAAAATAAAATAAACCTAAACCTAAACTAAAATAAATAAAACCTAAACTTAAACCTAAAATAAAATAAATCTAAATCTAAACCTAAACTAAATAAAACAAAATAAACTAAAAATAAAACTAAACCAATACTAAAAAAATAAAACCTAAAAGGAAACCTAAAATAAAAATCTAAAACTAAAAACTTAAACCTAAAAAAATATAATAAATACCTAAACCTAAACCTAAAAATAAAAAATATAACTGAAACATAAACAATAAAATTAAATTATAAATAAAATAAAAATTTAACATAAACCTAAACCTAAACTTAAAAAAATAAATTAAAATACAAAACCTAAACTAAAATAAATTAAACTAAAATAAATAAATTAAACTAAATAAAATATACCTAAATAAAAAATAAAATCAACTAAAATAAATAATTAAATGAAATAAATGAAATAAAGTAAACTAAACCTGTCATTAACCTGCCCACTAAAGTTGCTACTGACCCTAAACCCCAGACCATAGCCTCTAAACTCACCCTACCTGCCCTAAATCTTCTATGATCCCAGGCTTTCCACACCCTGCCCCAAACCTAAACCATGGGCACCACCTCTCCTAAACCCTAACCTGACCCTAAACCCTGACCCTAAACTAACTACACCCAAACTCTAAACTTTCTCCTAAACCCTAAACCCTCAAACCCTATAAAGCTAAACACTAAAACACTAAACCCTAAAACATAAACCCAAACCCTAAACCTAAACCCTAAACACTCTCTAAACAACAAACCTAAACCCCAAACCTAAAATCAAGTAACTAAATAAATTAAAAAAGCTTTAAATCATATAACCTAATGAACCTAAACCCTAAGAATGGATAGAACCTTGATGGCAAGACATCACTATCAACGGGCTCGTCTATATATTTGTGGAGGTGAAGGCGGATGGCTTATCATAGTGGTGGTGGGGAATCTGAAGGTGTTGCTAGATATGGAGGCGGTTGTAGGAGCAGTGGTGGTTATGGATGCGAGAGGAATGACAGAGGTTACAACTGTAGTGGTGGTGGAGGGAGAGATCAAGGATATGATGGTGGATCCCACTACTCGAGAGGTCGGGGTGGTTCAGATGGAACGAGAGAAACTGAAGAACGACGGATTCGATCTACTACTTATCAAATTATGTCTTTACTGTACATATGGTTCTTATTATCTAGGGTTTTTAATTTATTCTATAAATGTTCATTTTTTATTTATATCATCACTTGTGTCTTAAAAAACTTGGGGTGTTACTTGGTTTATGAAATATCAAGAAATGTTGAATCTAAATTTATTATTTATTAAAAAAATAAAAACCCTAAACCCTAAAATAAACTTGAACCTAGACCTAAAACCTAAACCTATACCCTAAACCCTAAGTCCTAAAAAGCATAAACCCTAAACCCTAAACCCTAAAATCCTATATCCTAAACCCTAAACCCTAAATCCCAAACCCTAAAACTTAAATCCTTAACCCTGAACTAACCCTAAACCATAAACTCTAAACCCTAAACCCTAACAAGCTAAAAACTTAAACCTAAGATAAATAAAATAAAAAAAACTTAAATCAAAATAAAATAAAAATAAAATAAAATAACAACCTAAATTAAAACCTAAAACAAAATAAAATAAAAAATAAAAACTAAACTTAAATAAAATAAATAGAAACCTAAACTAACTAAAAAATAAGAAACCTACAACAACAATAACAATAATAACAACAAGCCTTTATCCCACTATGTGGGGTTGGCTACATCAATCCTTCATCTCCATTGTGTCATATTATGTGTCAAATTATCATTTAACTCAAGTATACTGTCATTATTTATACATCTTAAACATGTATTTTTAGTTCTACCTCTACCTTTCTTAACATAAGCAAATATAATGCATTTACTCTCCTAACCGGGTCATTGGATGGCTGACACTTTATGTGGCCAAACCATCTAAGGCGATTCTCTCTAATCTTATCTACCACTAGAGCTACTCCAACTTTTTCTCGATCATACTCATTTCACATTTTATCTTTAAGAGTAAAGCCACTCATCCACCTAAGCATCCTCATCTCTGCAACACTTAACTTAGTCTCATGCTTCTCTTTTACTGGCTAACAGTTTGCACCATAAATCATTACAGGTCTTACCACCATCTTATAAAATTTTCACTTAAGTTTAGGCGGTACTTTTCTATCACACAACAAGCCAAATGCATTCCTCCACTTCAACCATCGAACTTGAATTCTACTAATAAAATCTCCATCTATTTCACCATCATTTTGAATAATATAGCCTAAATATCTGAATCTCTCACTCTTTTTAATGACCTATTCACCTAATGTCATAACACTTCCACTATAAATTCTACAACTAAAATTACACTCCATATATTCAGTTTTAGATCTACTTAAATGAAAATCATTAGACTCTAAGGTTGACCTCCATAATTCAAGTTTCTATTGGACTCCCTTTCTAGTCTTATCAATAAGAAGACTGTCATCAGCAAAAAGCATACACCAAGATACATCTTCCTATAAATTCCTAGTAAGAACATCCATAACTAAAGTGAAAAGATAATGGCTTAAAGTTGTTCTTAAATGTAATCCAACTGAAATAAAAAAATATTTCGTCAATCCTCTCTTATGTTTGGACACAAGTAATAGCTCTAGTATACATATTCTTAATGACTTGAATATAACCAATATTAACTCCTTTATTTTCTAGAACTCTCTAAATAACAACTCTTCAAACTTTATCATAAGCTTTCTCTAAATCAATAAATATTATAGGTAGATCCTCTTGGCTTTCTCTATACTTCTCCATCAAACCCCTTAACAAATGTATAGCATCCAATAGATCTACCTGGCATAAAACCAAATTAGTGGTGAGAAACTTTTGTATAACATCATAACCTATGCTCAATTACTCTCTCCTATCATTTTAATGTGTGACACATTAACTTAATTCCTCTATAATTTGCACACTCTTGTGCATCACTTTTATTCTTAAATATAAGAATCAACAAACTCTTTCTCCACTAATCTGACAACTTTTTAGTCTTTAAAATAAGATTAAAAAGATTTGTAAGCCAAGAAATTTCTTGATCTCCTAAACATTTTCACACTTATATTGGAATATCATCAGGTCCTACTATTTTTCCACATTTCATTTTCTTTAAAGCTTCTTTAACTTCAGATTTACTAATATGATGATAAAAATAAAATTCTCTATTTTTGTTTAAGGTATTAAGGTTACTAAAATCAATCATTTTTTTAGATCCTTCATTGAAACGTTTATCAAAATACCTCATCCACCTACTTTCAATATCCTTTCCTAAGAAAAGCACTTTATGATTTTCATCCTTAATACACTTTAGTTGAGCTAGATATTTACTTCTCCTATCTCTTTGGTTAGCTAACTTATACATACATCTTTCACCTTCTTTGGTATTTAATCTATTGTATAAATCACTAAAAGCTAAATTTTTTAATCATATATTGCTTTCTTTGAACCTCTACATGCCACTTTATATTTCTCTTAATTCTCTGAGTTTTTACATCTAAACCAAGTTTTATAACAACACTTCTTATTTTTTATCTTTTCTTGCACATTCTGACTCCACCACCAACTATTTTTATTATAAGATGCTTTTCATTTTGATTCTCCAACACATTTTTAGCAACTTGCTTAATTTCACTTGCTACATTTTCCAACATAACATTAGCTTCCTTATGAACATCCTAAATTCTAAGCTCTTGTAGCTTGCTCTTAAAAATATTTTTATTAGTATTTTTCAAGTGCCCCCATCTAATCTTAGAATAATAATTTGATTTATTTTTCATCTTCCAAACTTTCATCTTAAAATCTAACATTAATAATTTATATTGGGTATTTAAACTTTCACTTGGAATGACCTTACAATCTTTACAATCTAAATGATCTATTTCTTTTATCAGAAAATAATCAATCTATGTTTTGCATGATCTAAACTTAATTCTAGTTTCATGGACTAACTTCTTTGCCCGCATCCATCCATAATGTGGTAACCCTTGCTTATTTAAGCACTAGTCAATGGTAGTTGCACTTTTCACTATATTCGTCATACAACGCATCACATCCCTAACATTAACATAATATTTTAAAAGATTCTTGTCATGATTAATTTGATAAGTTTTACATAAATAAAATTAAAACTAAACCTAAAATAAAAATAAAATGAACCTAAAATAAAATAAAATAAAAATAAAATAAAACCTAAACTAAAAATAAACTTAAAATAAATAAAATATAACCTAAACTAAATTAAAAAAACCTAAACCTAAAATAAAAATAAAATCTAAACCTAAACTAAAATAAACTAAACTAAAATTAAAACCTAAAATAAACCTAAACCAAAAACTAAACATAAACTAAAATAAAACCTACCAAAATAAAACACCAACTAAACCTAAAAATAAAATTAAAACCTAAACATAAACCTAAAACTAAGAAATAAAACCTAAACTTAAATTAAATTAAAAAAAAAACTAAATTAAAATAAACCTAAACCTACCTAAAAAGCCTAAAATAAAAAACCTAAACTAAAATAAATAATTCTAAAATAAATAAACTAAACTAAATAGAAATAAAAATGGACCTAAATAAAAATATAAAATAAACTAAAAAAAACTAAATAAACCTAAACCTATAAGTTTACTTAATTTGAAAATAAATAAAATAAAAATAAAATAAAATTCTTCAAAATCACGGACAACCTTAAACTTACAACCTACCCTAAACCTCCTATCTTAAACCATAAACCCTAAACCAAACCTTAAACCTTGCCTACAAAACCCTAAAACCTCACATAAACCCTAAACCCTAAAATCTAAAACCTAACTAAAATAAATAAACTTAAAATAAAATAAATATAAAAGTTAAACCTCAATAAATATAAAATAAAATAAAAATATAAACTAAAATGTAAACCTAAACCTAAACCTAAACCTAAGACTAAATCTAAATGTATAAATAAAATAAAATATAAATATAAACTAAACTAAAATATAATAAATAAAACTTAGACTAAACTAAAAAATAAAATAAACCAAAAATTAAAAAACCTAAATAAAGTAAAAACAAAATGTAAAATAAAAATAAAATAAACCAAAAATAAAATAAAATAAAAACTAAATAAAAACCTAAACTTAAAATGTAAACTTAAATGTATAACTTAAAAATAAATAAAAAATAAAATCGATATCCTAAACTAAAAAAAACATAAACCTAAATTAAAAAAATAAAATAAACCTAAACCGAAAATAAAATAAATAAAATCTAAACCTAAACCTAAAATAAACTAAACCTCAACCCTAAACTAAATAAACTAAAATAAATTAAAAATAATGCTAAACCTAAACTAAAAAAAAAATATAACCTAAAAACCTAAAACATAAACATAAAATAATAAAATAAAAACTCTAATAAAATAAAATAAAACCTACCTAAAAATAAAATAAAACTAAACCTAAACTAAAAAACAATTAAAATAAAACTTAATCTAAAATAAATAAATAAAATAAACTAAATTAAATAAAATAAACTAAATAAACAATCTTTCAGTTTAAAGACCCTAAACCCAAAACCCTAAACTAACTCCATATCCCTACCAACCCACCCTAAACCTTACTAATCCCTAATCCTGACCTTACCCAGCCCAAATATCTCCACACTATAACCAAACCCCAAACCCTACCTGCATCCTCACTAAACCCTGCCTTGGCCCTACCCTACCCTGCACTCCCTAAACCCTAAATCTTAAACCTTGCCCCTCCCAACCATAACCCAAAACCTAAACCCTAAGCATAAACCCTTCCACTCTCATTAAACCACTTAAACCCAAACCCTAAACCTAAACCTAATGTAACTAAATAAATTAAAAAATAAATTTATGCCATGAATCCTAATAAACATAAACCCTAAGAATGGGTAGAACCTTGAGAGCAGGAACATCACTGTCAACCAGGCTCAGTCTAGATCTGACAGTGGAGGCTAAGGCAGAGGTGACAGTTATCACAGTGGTGGTTGGGGATCGATAGGTGCTGGTGGATATGGAGGTGGTGGTCAGAGCTGTGGTAGTTATGGAGGTGGGAGGAGTGACAGAGGTTATAACTGGTAGTGGTGGAGGGATAGATTAAGAATATGCTGGTGGATCTTGCTACTCTAGAGGCCAGGGTGGTTCTGATGGAAACTATAGAAATTGAAGAACGATCGATCTGATATGATGCTTATGGAAATGTGTCTTTATAGTAGAGACAGTTCAAGTTATCTAGGGTTTTTGATTTGCTCTATGTGTGGTAATTTTTTAACTATGTTGTCACATATGTCTTTGAAAACATGGTGTGTTACTTGGTTGATTAAATTGAAAAGAAGAAATATTCAATCTAAATTTGTTCTCTATTAAAAAAAATAAAAAACCCTTAACCCTAAACTAAAACATGAACCCTAGACCTACAAGCTAAACCCTAAACCCTAAACCCTAAACCCTAAACCCTAAACCAAACCATAAACCACAAACCCTAAACTAAAATAAAAATAAAAAAATAAATAAATAAAATATGCCTAATCTAACCTAAAATAAATAAAACCTAAAAATAAACCTAAATAATCCTAAACCTAAACTACATAAAATAAAATAAACTAAAAATAATCCTAAACTTAAACTAAAAAAGAAAACTTGAAATAAACCTAAAACCTAAACATAAAAAATAAAATAAAAATCTAAACATAAACCTAAAAATAAAAAATATAACCTAAAGTTAAAAAATAAAATAAAAGTAAAACCAAACTAAATAATAAGCTTAAACCAAAGCCTAAACCTAAAAAGTAAACTAAAAAAATAAAACTAAAATAATAAACTAAACTAAATAAACCTAAACCTACTAGTTTACAAAACTTACTTTTTAGAAAAAACCCTAAACACTAAAACAAAACCAAAACACTGAATCTTAAATTATAAACCCTAAACCTCTAAACTAACTCTAAACCCTAAACCCTAAACCCTAAACCTTAAAACCTGACCCACTTTACCCTAAACCTAAACCAACCTCAACCCTTAACCTTAAACCCTAAAACCCTAAAAACCCTAAAGCCTAAACCCTAAACACTAAACCCTAAACTAACCTTAAACCTTAAACCATAAAGCCTAAACATTAAACCTTAAACCCTAAACAACAACCCTAAATTATAAAACCCTAAACCCTAAAACCCAAACCAAACCCTAAATCCCCTAAAACCCTAAATCTAAATGCTAAACCTTAAACCTAAACTTAAAGTAATGTAATTAAATAAATGAAAATATTAACTAAAACCCTAAAACCTAACAAACCTAAACCTTAAGAATGGGCAGAACCTTGATAGTAGGAACATCAACCACGCTCAATTTAGATTTAGCAGTGGAGGCGAAGGCGGAGGTGGCGGTTATCGCAATGGTGATTGGGGATCGGTAGGTGCTGGTAGATATGGAGGTTGTGGTCAAAGTTGTAGTTATGGAGGTGGGAGGAGTGACAGAGGTTATAACTATGGTAGTGGCAGAGGGAGAGATCAGGGATATGATGGTGGATCTTGCTACTCGAGAGGAGGTGGTTCTAATGGGGAAATTGAAGAAGCGATCGATTTGATATGCTACTTATGGAAATGTGTCTTTATAGTAAAGACCGTTCAAGTTATCTAGGGTTTTTGATTTGCTCTATGCATGGTCATTTTTTAACTATGTTGTTGCTTGTGTCTTTAAAAACTTGGTATGTTACTTGGTTGATTAAATCAAAAAGAAGAAAAATTCAATCTGAATTTCTTCTCTATTAAAAAAAAACAAAAACCCTTAACCCTAAATGAAAACATGAACCCTAGACCAATAAGCTAAACTATAAACCTAAACCCTGAACCCTAAACACCCTAAACCCTAAAACCCTAAACCCTAAACCATAAACTATGAACTATAAAAAACTTAAACTTCAAATAAATAAAATAAAATATGCCTAAACCTAAACTAAAATAAATAAAACCTAAACCTAAACCTAAAATAAACTAACCCTAAACTACATAAAATAAAATAAAAATAATCCTAAACTTAAATTAAAAAAATAAAACTTGAAAATAAACCTAAAACCTAAACATAAAAAAATAAAATAAAAATCTAAACCTAAACCTAAAATAAAAGAAAACTTAAACTTATAAAAGATAAAAATAAAATACTAAAAATAAGACTAAACTGAGCCTAAACATAAACTAAAACATAAAACTAAAATAACTAAACTAAATAAAGTACTAAAATAAATAAATAAAGGCCTAAACTGGTTTGCATTTGCTTGCTTTTGGAAAGACCCTACACTAAAACAACCCAAACATGAATCTATTATAAACCCTACCCACAGGCCACAGGCCTCTACTGACCCTAGGCCCTAGACCCAAGGCTTAGGCCTGCCTAAACCCTAACCCTGACTTTAAACCCTAAACCATAGCTAAACTAAGCCACCCTCAGTCGTTGACCCTAAACCTAAAACCCTAAAAAACCTAAACCACAAGCCTAAAGCTAAACCACAGCCTAAACCCTAAACCTAAAATTAAACCTTACACCATAAATAATAACCCTAAATTGTAAATCATAAAACCCTAAAACCTAAAACCCTAAAACCCTAACCACTAACCCTAAACATAAACCCTAAACCCTAAAACCCTAAACTCTAAACCATAAATCCTAGACCCTAAACTACAAACCCTAAACCTAATCCTAAACACCAACCCTTAAACCTAAACCTAAAGTAAAGTAATTAAATAAATGAAAAAGTTAACTTAAACTCTAAAACCTAATAAACCTAAACCCCAAGAATGGGCAGAACCTTGACAACAGGAAGATCACCGTTAACCATGCTCATTCTAGATTTAGCAGTGGAGGTGAAGGCGAAAGTAGCGATTATCATAGTGCTGGTTGGGGATCTGTAGGTGCTGGTGGATTTGGAGGTGGTGGTTAGAGCAGTGGTGGTTATGGATACGGGATGAGTGATGGAGGTTACACCTGTGGTGGTGGCAAAGGGAGAGATCAGGAATATGATGGTGGATTTCACTACTCGAGAGGCTGGGTGGTTCTAATAGGAATTAGAGAAATTGAAGAATGGTCGATCCGATTGGCTGCTTATTGAACTATGACTTTACAGTATAGACAGATCAAGTTATCTAGGGTTTCTTTATTTTCTCTATGAGTGCTCATTTTTTATCTATATTGTCGCTCATGTCTTAGAAAACTTAGTGCATTACTTAGTTGATGAAATTAAAAAAAAGAAATGTTGAATCTGAATTTGTTCTCTATTAAAAAAAAGGCAAAAACCCATAACCCTAAACTAAAACATGAACCCTAGACGTACAACCTAAACCCTAAACCCTAAACCCTAAACCCTAAACCCTAAAACCCTAAACTCTAAACCAAACTAAAAACCTAAACATAAATTAATAAATAAAACCAAAAATAAACCTAAAATAAAAAACAAAACCTAAACTAAAATAAAACCTAAACTTAAACCTAAAATAAAATAAAACTTAAACCTTAAAATAAAAAATAAAACCAAAATTTAAAAATAAGCATAACGTAAACTAAACCTAAAATACTAAAATAAAACTAAACTAAAATAAATAAACCTAAATAAAATATAAATAAAAATATAAATAAAAATTAAACCTAAATAAAAATAAAAAAATAAACAAAAAATAAAATAAAACATAAACTAAATAAAGCAAACTTACTTGGTATGGTTTATTAAAATACCCTAGGCCCAAGCCTGGGTTCTAAACCCTAAACCATACACAACCCTGACCTGACCCCCAGGCCTAATGCTGGAGCCCTAGGCCCTAAACCCTAAAGATCTTAAACCACTAAAACCTAAACCATAAACTACCTGAGCCTTGACCCTAAACCATAAACCACATTAATCCTCAAACCCTGACCCTAAAGGCCTAAAATGTTAACCATAAAGCATAAAACCTAAACCCTAAACTTTAAACCCTAAAAACCTAAAAACCTAAACCTAAACTAAATAAAACTAATAATAAAATAAATAAAAAAACCTAAACCTTAAAAAAATAAAATAAATAAGATAAAATAAAATAAAAACTTACACTAAAACCTAAACTTAACTAAACTAAAAAATAAGCTAAACCTAAGAAAATTAAATAAAATAAAATAAAACTGACATAAAATAAAATGAAATAAACCTAATCCTAAAGTAAACATAAAATGGATAAAAAAAAAAAACCTAATCCCTAAATAAAAAAAAATCCAAACCTAAATGAAAAATAAAATAAACAAAATAAAATAAACCTAAACCCCAAGTTATTAGGTTTATTTTTTAACTATGTTTTATTTAGTTTTTTATTTTAGTTTATTTTAGTTTATTTTATTTCTATGTTATATTTAGTTTTTATTATATTTAGGTTATTTATTCTTATGTTTATTTTATTTTATTTTATTTAGTTTTTTATGCTTTTATTATTTTATTTTAGTTTATTTTTACTTTTTTATTTTATTTTATTTTTAGGTTTAGGTTTTGGTTTTATGTTAAGTTTTTATTTTATTTTATTTATTTATTTCATATAGGTTTAGGTATTTTTATTTATTTTATTTTTAGGTTATATTTAGTTTAGGTTTATGTTTTTTAGGTTCTTAGGGTTTAGGGTTTAGGGTTAAGGGTTTAGGGTTTGGGTTTGGTTTAGGGTTTAGGTTTTGGTTTTAGGGTTTAGGGTTTTAAGGTTTAATATTTATGGTTTAGGGTTTGGGTTTAGTTAGCAGGGTTTAGGGTTGGTTAGGTTTAGTGTTTAGGGTTTAGGTTTTGGGATTTAGGGTTTATTTTGGGTTTTATGGTTAAGGGTTATTATTTTATAGTTTGGGGTTTCAAGTTTAAGATTACAATTAAGGTTTTTTGTTTAGGGTTTAAGATTTTCTAGGGCTTCGGGTTTAGGGTTGAAGGCTTAGCATTAGTTTTAGGGTTTGGGTTTTAACCAGTTTAAATTTAGGTTTAAGGTTTAGGGTTTAGGGTTTTTTTATTTTAAAATTAAGTAAACTTGTAGGATTAGGTTTATTTTGTTTACTTAATTTATTTTTTATTTATTTTAGTTTTTTTATTTTATTTAGTTTATTTACGTTAGGTTTATTCATTTTAGTTTAGGTTTTTTATTTTAGTTTATGTTTTAGGTTTATGTTTAGGTTTATTTTTTTTTAGTTTAGTTTTATTTTTCATTTATTATTTTTTTAGGTTTATTTTTTATTTTAGGTTTCTATTATTTTTATTTTTATTTTTTAGTTTAGGTTTAGGTTTATTTTAGTTTATTTTATTTTATTTATTTTAGGGTTTAAGTTTAGTTTATTTTGGTTTATTTAGGTTTTATTTATTTTAGTTTATTTTACTTTGGTTTAGGTTTATTTTATTTTGTTTATTTGAGGTTTAGGTTTTTTTTAACTTAGGGTTTAGGTTTTTTTTTTAGGTTTTCTTTTTGGTATATTTTTTTTGGGATTAGCTTTTATTTATTTTTAATTATATTTTATTTTAAGTTTATTTCATTTTTACATTTAGTTTTAAATATTTTTAGGTTTTTTTAGTTTTTTTTTTTTTTATTATTTTAGTTTAGTTATTAGTTATTTTGTTTAGTTTAGTTATTATTTGTTTTATTATTATTAGTTTTATTAGTTTATGTTTAAGGGTTTAGTGTTTAGAATATTTAGTTTTACTATTATTATTATTATTTTTAGTTATTATTATTATTATTAGTTTATTAGTTTTAGTTAGTTTAGTTATTAGTTTATTTAGTTAGTTTAGTTCTTATTAGTTTATTATTATTAGTTAATTATTATTAGTTTATTATATAGCTTTTATTTAGTTTATAATTATTTATTAGTTTAGTTAGTTTAGTGTTTAGTTTAGTTAAGTTAGTTTTTATTTTATTAGGTTTTATTATTATTTAGTGTTTTTTAGTTATTATTAGTTTTTAATTTAGTTTATTTTTTTATTATTAATAGTTATTAATATATTAGTTTATTATTATTATTTAGTTTATTAGGTTTGTTTATTATTTTTAGATTTAGTTTATTTCTTATTTAGTTTATTATTAGTTTATTTTATTATTATTATTATTATTAGTTTAGTTATTAGTTTTATTTAGTTTAGTTTATTATTAATTTATTAGTTTAGTGTTAGTTATTATTAGTGATTTAGTTTTAATATATTAGTTTTTTTAATTTATTATTAGTTTTAGTTATTATTATTTAGTTTGTTTATTATTTTATTAATTCAGTTTAGTTATTAGTTTTAGTTATTATTTTGTTACTTTTATTAGTTATTTAGTTAGTTTATTAGTTATTGATTTTAGTTTTGGTTTAGTTTTTATTATTAGTTTAGTTATTATGTTTGGTTTTATTATAGGTTAGTTATTTATTGGTTAATTATGTTTTGGTTTAGATTTTTTTAGTTTTGTTATTATTAGTTAGTTATTTATTAAGGTCTAGTTTAGTTATTTTATTAGTTTAGTTTTACTTATTAGTTTAGGTTTAGTTTAGTTTTCATTATTTTTATTAGTTTAGTTTATTTTTGGTTAGTTTACTAGTGGGGTTTTTTTTGTTTATGTTTAATAATTAATTTGTTTATTAGTTTAAATAGTTTTTCTTATTATTTGTTTATTAGTTTTTTATTATTATTTAGTTAGTCTAGTTTAGTTAGTTTTATAGTTTTGTTTTGTTTATTATTAGTTTATTAGTTTTAGTTTATTATTTATTAATTTTCATTTATTACTTATTAGTTTTAGTTTTAGTTAGTATAATTTAGTGTTTTATTAGTTTCTTATTAGGTTTTTTGGTTTTACGATTTAGGTTTAGGGTTTGGGATTTAGGGTTTAGGTTGTAGGTTTAGGGTTTAGTATTTTGTTTAGGGTTTAGCATTTAGGGTTAGGTTTATATTTTATGTTATTTTTGTTTTTGGGTTTAAGGTTTAGGGTTTAGGGTTTAGGTTTTAGGTTTAGGGTTCATGTTTTAGTTTAGGGTTTAAGGATTTTGGTTTTTTTTAATAGAGAATAAAATTAGATTCAACATTTCTTTTCTTTATTTGATTAGCCAAGTAGCACACCAAGTTCTCTAAGACACAAGCGATGACATAGATAAAAAATGAGCACGCATAGAGCAAATCAAAAGCCTTAGATAACTATAACCATCTCTGCTATAAATTCATAGTTTCATAAGCAGCATATAAAATCGACCATTCTTTAGTTTCTCCAGTTCCCATGAGAACCACCATTATATCCATCCCTCCCTCAGCCACCACCACGAGTGTAACCTCCATCGCTCCTCCTGCCTCCACAACCACCACTACTTTGGCCACCACTTCCATATCCACCAACACCTCTAGATCCCACACCACCACTGCAATAACCACTGCCTCAGTTTTCTCCTCCTTGTCATATAGAGCTTGGTTGATGTGGCGTTCTGGTCAAGGTTACTGCAGTCTTAAGGTTTAAGTTTAGGTTTAAGTTATTAGGTTTTAGAGTTTAGGTTTATGTTTTAATTTATTTAGTTACTTTAGGTTTAGATTTACAATTTGGGGTTTAGGGATTAGGGTTTAAAGTTTAGGGTTTAGGGCTTAGGGTTATGGTTTAGGGTTTAGGGTTTAGGGTTTAGGGCTTAAAGTTTAGGGTTTAGGGGTTTTGCTTTTAAAATAGGTAAGTTAGGTTTATGGTTTAGGGTTTTTTAGGGTTTAGCTTAGGGGAGTTTAGGGTTTTAGTGATTATGCTTTTAGGGTTTAGGTTTTAGGGCTAAGGTTAGGGTTAAGGTTTAAGGTTTAGGGATTAGGGTTTAGGGTTTAGAGCTTATGGTTTAAGGTTTAGGATTTTTTAGGGTTTATGGTTTATGCTTTAGGGTTGTAGATTTAGTGTTACAGGTTTAAAGTTTTCAATTTAAGGTAAGTTTTTTTGTTTAGGGTTTAGGGTTTAGGATATAAGGTTTAGGATTTTTTAAAAATTACATAAACTAATATGTTAAGGTTTATTTAGTTATTTATTATTTATTTTATTTTATTTTAATTTTATTTAGGTTTATTTTTTATTTTTATTTAGTTTAGTTTATTTATTTTAGGTTTTTTATTTTAGCTTAGGTTTTTTACTTTAGTTTAGTTTTTAGGTTTAGGATTATGTTTATTTTTTAGTTTAGTTGTATTTTTATTTTATTTTTTTTTTGTTTAAGTTTAGGTTTTTATTTATTTATTTAGGTTTAAATTTTAAGTTTTAATTTTAGGTTTATTTTTAGGTTTTATTTTTTAGTTTAAGTTTAGGTTTATTTTAGTTGAGTTTTATTTATATTTTATTTTTTATGTTTAAGTTTTATTATTTATTTTTAGGTTTAGGATTAGGGTTTTATTTTATTTTTTTAGGTTTAGGTTTTAAATTTTCATTTTAGGTTTATTTTTAGGTTTTATTTTTTAGTTTAGGTTTTGGTTTATTTTTAGTTTATTTTATTTTATTTTTTTAGGTTTAAGTTTAGTTTATTTTAGGTTTATGTTTAGGTTTTATTTATTTTAGTTTAGGTTTAGGTTTCTTTTATTTTTATTTAGGGTTTAATTTTTTTTTAGTTTAGGGTTTGGGTTTTATTTTTATTTATCTTTAGGTTTATTTTTTAGGTTTAGGTTTATATTTTGTTTTTATTTTAGTTTATTTATGGTTTACTTTATTTTCTTTTATATTTAGTTCTTATTTTATTTAAGTTATTTATTCTTAGGTTTATTTTATTTATTTAGTTTTTTTTGCTTTTATTTATTTTATTTTAGTTTATTTTTATTTTTATTTTTTACTTTATTTTTAGGTTTAATTTTAGGTTTTAGTTTTATTTTATTTATTTATTTCATTTAGGTTTAGATATTTTTATTTATTTTATTTTTAAGTTATATTTAGTTTAGGTTTAGGTTTTAGGTTCTTAGGATTTAAGGTTGAAGGTTTAGGATTTAAGTTTTAGGGTTTAGGGATTTAGGGTTTAGGGTTTAGGGTTTAGGTTTTACTATTTAGGGTTTAGGGTTAAGGGTTTTTAAGGTTTAGTTTTTAAGGTTTAGGGTTTAGGTTTTAGGGTTTGCTTATAGTTTAGGGTTAGTTTAGGGTTTATGGTTTTGGGTATTTAGGGTTTAAGGTTAAGGGTTTTATTATTTTATAATTTAGGGTTTCAAGTTTAGGGTTATGGTTAAGGTTTATGGTTTAGAGTTTAGGATTTAGGGTTTAGTTAGGGTTTTCTATGGTTTAGGGATTAGGGTTTTCTAGGGTTTAGGGTTTAGGCTTTAGGATTTAAGGATTGGGGTTTTCTAGGGTTTAGGGTTTATGGTTTAGGGTTTAGGGTTGTAGGTTTAGGGTTAGTTTTAGGGTTTGTGTTTTGGGTTTTGGTTTAGGATTTAGGGATTTGGGTTTTAGGTTTTGGGTTTAGGGTTTTTTTATTTTAAAATTAAGTAAACCAGTGGGATTAGGTTTATTTAGTTTATTTAGTTTATTTTTTATTTATTTTAGTTTATTATATTTTTTTAGTTTTATTTAGTTTAGTTTATTTACTTTAGGTTTATTCATTTTAGTTTAGGTTTTTTTTTTAATTTATGATTTAGGTTTAGGTTTAAGTTTAGGTTTATTTATTTTTTTTTTTTATTTTATTTTTTTTTAGGTTTTATTTATTTTTTAGGTTTAGGTTTATATTTTTAGGTTCTTATTTTAGGCTTATTTTTAGTTTTTAATTTTTAGTTTAGGTTTAGGTTTATTTTTAGTTTATTTTATTTTATTTAGTTAAGGGTTTAAGTTTAGTTTATTTTACATTTAGGTTTAGGTTTTATTTATTTTAGTTTAGTTTATTTTACTTTAGGTTTAGGTTTATTTTATTTTATTTATTTCAGGTTTAGGCTTTTTTAACTTAGGGTTTATGTTTTATTTTTTATTTATTTTTAAGTTTTCCTTTTATGTTTACTTTTTAGGCTTAGCTTTTTATTTAGTTTTTATTATATTTTATTTTAGGTTTATTTTATTTTTGTTTTACGTTTAGTTTTAAATATTTTTAGGTTTTTTAGTTTTAGATTTATCTCATTTTATAATTTAGTTTAGGTTTTTATTTATTTTATTTTAGTTTAGTTTTATTTTTTATTTTATTTTATTTTTAGGTTTCAGTTTAGGTTCAAGTTTAGGATTTTATTTTAGTTTAGGTTTTTATTTTATTTTATTTATTTAGTTTATTTAGATTTAGGTTTTTTTATTTATTTTATTTTTAGGTTTTATTTAGTTTGGGTTTAGGCTTTTAGGTTTTTAAGGTTTAGGATTTAGGGTTTAGGGTTTGGGGTTGTAAGTTTAGGTTTTAGGGTTTAGGGTTAGTTTAAGGTATAGAGTTTAGGCTTAGGGTTTAAGGTTTAGGGTTTTAAGGTTTATGCTTTTATTGTTTAGGTTTAGGGTTAGTGTTTAGGATTTCAAGTTTTTTAGGATTTAGAGTTTGAGGTTTAGGGTTTAAGGTTTATGGTTTAGGGTTTAATGTTTAGCCTTTAAGGTTTAGGGTTTTTAGGGTTTAGGGTTTAAGTTTTAGGGTTTAGGGTTCAGGGTTTAGTTAACTTAAGTTTAAGTTTAGTTTAGTGTTTATTTAAGGGTTTAGTTTAGGGTTTAGGAGTTTTAGGGGTGGTTTAGTTTTTTTAGGGTTTAGGTTTAGAGGTTTTAGTTAATTAGGTTTTAAGGTTTATTTAAATTTTTAGGTTTAGGGTTTTTTTTAGGATTTATTTTTTATTTTAGTTTTTTTATTAGGTTTATTTATTTTTTATTTTATTTTATTTTATTTTATTTTTAGTTTAGGTTTATTTTTTATTTTAGTTTGTTTTAGGTTTTATTTTTATTTTTTTAGGTTTAGGTTTTATATTTTTTTTATTTTTATTATTTTATTTTTTTTAGTTTAAGTTTGGATTATTTTACTTTATTTTATTTTATTTAGATTGGTTTAGTTTATTTATTTTAGGTTTAGTTTAGTTTATTTTTTTAGGTTTTTTTATTTTATTTATTTTAGTTTAGTTTATTTTAGTTTAGGTTTAAGTTTATTTTAGTTTTAGGGTTTAGGTTTCTTTGTTTATTTTTGATTTTGTTTTTTTTTTTAGTTTAGGGTTTAGGTTTTTTTTTTAGGTTTTATTTTTTGGTTTATTTTTTTATGTTTAGGTTTTTATTTAGTTTTTATTTTATTTTATTTTAGGTTTATTTTTTATTGTATATTTTAATTTTATTTTATAAAGGATTTTTATTTTTTGGTATTTTTAGTTTAGTTTAGGTTTTTATTTATTTTAGTTTAGTTTAGGTTTTTATTTATTTTATTTTAGCTTAGTTTTAATTTTTTATTTTATTTTTTAAGTTTATATTTAGGTTTAGGTTTAGGTTTAGGTTTAGGTTTTAGTTTAGGTTTTTACTTTATTTTTTATTTTATTTTATTTTAGTTTAAGTTTCTTTATTTATTATTTTTTTAGGTTTTATTTAGTTTAGGTTTAGGTTTTTAGGTTTTTAGGGTTTAGGGTTTGGGATTTAGGGTTTAAGGTTTTAGGTTTTAGGGTTTAGTGTCTATGATTTAGCGATAGGATTTAGGGTTTGTCAGTTTAGGGTTTAGGGTTTAGGCTTTTCTTAATTAGGTTTAAGTTTATTTATTTTTTTATTTAGTTTAGGTTTAGGTTTATTTAATTTTAGTTTAGTTTATTTTTAATTTTATTTTAGTTTAGGTTTTCTTTAATTTTTATGTTTTTATTTTTAGTTTAGTTTTGGTTTAGGTTTATTTAGATTTATTTCATTATTTATTTATTTATAGTTTAGATTTAAGTTTGGGTTTAGGTTTTATTTTTAATTTAAGATTTTTTTTTAGTTTTTTTAATATAGTTTAGTTTTGGTTTTATTTTAGTTTAGTTTAGGTTTATTTAGGTTTAGGATTTAGGTTTATTTGTAGGTTTTATTACTTTTTATTTAGTTTATTTTTTTTTTGTTTTATAGTTTAGTTTATTTTATTTAGTTTTTTGTTTATTTAGTTTAGGTTTAAGTTTATTTTTTTGGTTTATTTTATTTAGTTTAGGTTTATGGCTTAGGTTTTTTAAAGTTTAGGTTTAGGGTTTATTTAAGTTTAGGGTTTATTTACTTTATTTATTTTTATTTTGGTTAATTTAGTTTATGTTTTATTTTTATTTAGGTTTAAGTTTAGGTTTAGGTTATATTTAGTTTGTTTTATTTAGTTTTTATTTTAGGTTTAGGTTTAGTTTAGGTTTATTATATTTTTATTTAGGTTAAGGTTTATTTTTATTTATAGTTTAGTTTATTTAGGTTTAAGTTTAGGTTTAGGTTTAGGCTTTTAGTTTATTTTAGTTTATGTTTATGTTTAGGTTTATTTAGATTTATTTAGTTTAGGTTTTTTATTTTTAGGTTTAAGTTTATTTATTTTTATTTATTTTAATTTTATTTTATTAGTTTAGTTTATTTAGTTTATTTAATAAGGTTTATTTTTTAGGTTTATTTTTAGTTTAGGTTTAGGTTTATTTATTTTAGTTTATTTTAGTTTATTTTTATTTATAGGTTTACTTAGTTTTAAGTTTTATTTAGTTTAGGCTTAGGTTTAGGTTTATTTTTATTTATTTATTTAACTTTTAGCTTATTTAGTTTAGTTTAGGTCTCTGTTTAGGTTTAGGTTTATTTATTTTGTTAATTTATTTATTTAGGTTTAGGTTTAAGTTTATTTATTTAGTTTATTTATTTATTTAGGTTTAGGATTAGGGTTTATTTAATTTAGTTTATTTTATTTTATTTTATTTAGGGTTTAAGGTTTAGGTTTAGGTTTCGATTTAGGTTTATTTAGTTTAGATTTAGTTTTGGTTAATACTTATTTATTTATTTATTTTAATTTTTACTTACTTTATTTATTTATGTTCATTTTTATATTTAGTTTATTTTTTATTTATTTTATTTAATTTATTTTATTCTAGTTTATTAATTTGTTTACTTTAGTTTATTTTTATTTTTCTTTTTAGCATAGGTTTATGTTTAGGTTTTATTTTAGTTTTATGGTTTAGTTTAGGTTTCGAATTTTAATTTATTATTATTTTATTTATTTAGTTTAGTTTATTTTATTTTATTCATTTCAGATTATTTAATATATTTATTCAGTTTATTTATTTAATTTAGGGTTTATTTAATTTTTTGTTTAGGTTTTATTCAGTTTTATTTAGGTTTTGATTTTGTTTGTTTTTAGGTTTAGGTTTAGGGTTAAGGTTTATTTAGTTTTGGTTTAAGTTTATGTTTAAGTTTTTTAGGTTTAGTTTATTTTATTTTGTTTAGGCTTATTTATTTAGTTTAGTTTATTTTAAATATTTAGGTTTAGGTTTCATTTAGTTTATTTTAATTTAGGTTTTTAGTTTAGTTTATTTAGTTTAGTTTATGTTTATTTAATTTATTTGTATTTTTATTTATTTAGTTTAGTTTAGGTTTATTTAGGTATAAGTTTATTTAGTTTATTTTTTATTTAATTAAGGTTTAGATTTAGGATTATATTTTTTCTAGGTTTAGGATTTGGTTTAGGTTTAGTTTAGTTTATTTAGTTTATTTTATTTAGTTCTTTTAGGTTTAGTTTAGTTTAGGTTTAGGTGTAGGTTTATTTAGTTTAGGTTTAGGTTTACATTTAGGTTTAGGTTTATTTTTTAGGTTTAGGTTTATCTTATGTTTAGGTTTATTTAGTTTAGGTTTAGGTTTAGGTTTATTTTAGGTTTAGGCTTAGGTTTAGGTTTAGGTTTATTTATTTATTATTTTAGGTTTTGGTTTAGGATTTTAGTTTTTAGTTTAGTTTAGTTTAGTTTAGTTTAGTTTATTTTTGTTTAGGCTTAGGTTTAAGTTCAATTTAAGTTTAGGTTTAGCTTTTAGTTTTTTTAGGTTTATCTTTAGGTTTAGGTTTATTTTAGTTTATGTTTTAGGTTTAGGTTTAGGTTTAGGTTTTTTTTAGGTTTTATTTTGTTTAGTTTACTTTAGTTTAGGTTTATTTTATTTATTTTAGTTTTCGTTAGTTTAGTTTAGGTTTAGGTTTTAGGTTTATTTAGTTTAGGTTTATTTTAGTTTAATTTTATTTAGTTTATTTAAATTATTTACTTAGTTTATGTTTAGGTTTATTTAGTATATTTTATTTTATTTTACTTTGTTTATTTATTTAGTTTAGGTTTAGGTTTAGGTTTTGGTATATTTTATTTTTTTATTAATTTATTTTATTTAGTTTAGGTTTAGATTTAAGTTTAGGTTTGTTTAGTTTAGATTAGTTTATGTTTAATTTTTTATTTATTTATTTAGTTTAATTTTATTTGAGTTTATTTTTAGTTTAGTTTAGGTTTAGGTTTATTTAGTTTATTTTTAGTTTACTTTATTTTAGTTAATTTTAGTTTAGTTTAGGTTTAAGTTTAGGTTTAGGTTTAGTTTAGGTTTAGGTTTAGGTTTAAGTTTTATTTTATTCTTATTTAGGTGTATTTACTTATGTTTAGGTTTATTTATTTAATTTAGTTTAGTTAGTTTATTTTATTTAGTTTATTATTTAGTTTATTTATTTAGTTTAGGTTTATGTTTTATTTAGTTTAATGTAGTTTAGTTTAGTTTATTTTTAGGTTTAGGTTTAGGTTTAGGTTAGTTTAATTTATTTTAGTTTTGGTTTGGTTTTATTTAGTTTATTTATTTAGTTTAGTTTTTTTCTTCTTTAGTTTAGTTTAGTTTATTTAGGTTTAGGTTTATTTTATTTATTTATTTAGTTTAGGTTTAGGTTTAGGTTTTATTTAGTTTAGTTTTATTTAGTTTAGGTTTATTTTTAGTTTAGGTTTTTGGTTTATTTAGTTTAGGTTTAGGTTTAGGTTTTATTTAAGTTTAGATTTAATTATTTAGGTTTAATTTTAAGCTTATGTTTAGATTTAGTTTAGGTTTAGGTTTTATTTAGGTTTAGGTTTATTTATTTTAGGTTTATTTTATTTAGGTTTAAGTTTATTTATTTTAGTTTATTTTATTTTATTTTATTTTATTTAGTTTTAGTTTATGTTTATTTTTGTTTAGGTTTACTAGGTTTGCTTAGGTTTTGGTTAGGTTTATTTTATTTAGGTTTTTATGTTTAGTTTTAGCTTTAGGTTTTTATTTAGGTTTAGGATTAGGTTTATTTTTTATTTTAGTTTAGGTTTATTTATTTTGTTTAGTTTAGGTTTAGGTTTAGATTTATTTATTTAGTTTATTAAGTTAAGGTTTATTTATTTACTTTATTTTATTTTAGTTAATTTTATTTATTTAGGTTTAGGTTTATTTATTTTATGTTTTAAGTTTAGGTTTAGGTTTATTTTAGTTTAGTTTAGTTTAGCTTAGTTTATTTATTTATTTTTTAGTTTAGGTTTATTTATTTAATTTAATTAGTTTAGGTTTAGGTTTAGGTTTACGTCTAGGTTTAGATTTAGGTTTAGTTTAGTTTGGTTTAGTTTATTTTAGTTTAGTTGAGGTTTAAGTTTATTTAGTTTAGTTTATTTTATTTAGTTTATTTATTTATTTATTTTTATTTAATTTAATTTTATATAGTTTTGGTTCATTTATTTATTTTTTAGTTTAAGCTTAGTTTTAGGTTTTATTTTATTTTGTTTAGATTAGATTTAGGTTTAGGGTTTAAGTTTAGGTTTTAGGTTTTGGTTTAGGTTTAAGGTTTAGGGTTTAGGGTTTAGGGTTGTAGGTTTAGGGTTTAGGGTTTAGGGTTGTAGGTTTAGCATTTAGGGTTTTTTTAGGTTTATTTTAGTTTTTTCATTATTTAGGGTTTAGGGTTTAAGGTTTTTTAGGGTTTAGGGTTTAGGGTTAGTTTTAGGGTTTAGCATTTAGGGTTTAGGTTTAGTTTTATGGTTTAAGGTTTTGGGTTTAGGGTTTAGAATTTAGTGTTTAAGTTTTTTTTTAAATTAAGTAAATTGGTGGGTTTATGTTTATTTATTATTTTATTCTTTAGTTTTATTTAAATTAATTTTTTATTTTTACTTAGTTTAGTTTATTTATTTTTAGTTTATTTATTTTAGTTTGGGTTTTTCATTTTAGTTTATTTTTTAGGTTTATGTTTTTTTAGGTTTATGTTTAGATTTTTATTTTATTTGTTTATGTTTAGGTATTAAGTTTTATTTTAGGTTAATTTTAGGTTTTATTTTTTTTTTTAGGTTTAGGTTTAGTGTAATAATTTAGGTTTTATTTATTTTAGTTTAGCTTATTTTAGTTTAGGTTTAGGTTTATTTTAGTTGTAGGTTTTGGGGTTTAGGGTTTAGGTTTTAGGGTTTAAGGTTTAGGGTTTAGGGATTTAGGGTTTAGGGTTTAGGGTTTAGGGTTTAGGTTCTAGGGTTTAGAGTTTTTAGGGTTTAGGTTTTATGGTTTAGAGTTTTTAGGGTTTAGGGTTTAGGGTTTAAGTTTTAGGTTTAGGGTTCAAGTTTTAGTCCAGGGTTTTTTATTATTAGTTTTTTATTTTAGCAGAGAACAAATTAAGATTCAAAATTTCTTCTTTTCGATTTCATCAATGAAGTAACACATAAAGTTTTCTAAGACACAAGAGACAAAAAAAATGTAAAATTAGCACACATAGAGCAAATTAAAAATTGTATATAACTAGAACTGCCTTTACTGTGAAGACACAATTCAATAAATAGCAGATCAGATCGGCCATTCTTCAATTTCTTTAGTTCCCATCAGAACCATGCTGGCCTCTCGAATAGCAGGATCCACCATCATATCCATGATCTCTCCCTCCACCACTGCCATGGCTATAACCTCCATCGCTCCTCTGGCCTCCATGACCACCACTGCTCTAACCACCAAGTCCATATCCACCAACACCTCTAGATCCCCCACCACCACTATGATAACCGTAGCCTTCATCTTCACCTCCACCACGAGATCTAGACTGAGCCTGGTTGACGGTGATGTTCCTACCATCATGGTTCTGCCCATTCTTAGTATTTATGTTTATGTTTAGGTTTATTAAGTTTTAGGGTTTACATTTTTAAATTTATTTAGTAACATTAGGATTTGGTTTAGGGTTTGGAGTTTAGGGTTTAGGGTTTAGGGAAAGGGTTTAGGGTTTAATGTTTAGGATTTAAGGTTTTAAGGTTTATGCTTTTAGGGTATAGGGTTTACGGTTAAGGATTAAGGTTTAGGGTTCATGGCCTTTTAGGGTTTAGGGTTTAGGGTTTAGGGTTTAGTGTTTAGGTTTTAGGGTTTAGGGTTTTTAGGGTTTAGGTTTTAGGGTTTAGGGTTAGTTTAGAGTTTAGGCTTTAGGCTTTAGGGTTTAAGGTTTTTAGGGTTTAGGGTTTAGGGTATAGCGCTAGTTTAAAGTTTAGGGTTTAGGGTTTAAGGGCTTAGGGTTTACGATTTATCATTAGGGTTAGGGTTTAGGTTTAAGGTTTAGGGTTTAGAGTTTAGGGTTTATAGTTTAAGGTTTAGGGTTAGTTTAGGGTTTAGGGTTTTAAAAAAATTAAGTAAATCGGTGAGTTTAGGTTTATTTAGGTTATTTAGCATATTTTTTATTTATTTTAGTTTATTTTATTTTTATTTTATTTAGTTTAGTTTATCTACTTTAGCTTTATTTATTATAGTTTATATTTTTTAGTTTATTTTTTATGTTTAGGTTCAGGTTTATGTTTATTTTTTAGTTTAGTTTAATATTTTTTAGGTTTAAGTTTTTTTTTAGGTGTTAGGTTTTTATTTTAGGATTATTTTTAGGTTTTATTTTTTTTAGCCTAGGTTTAAGTTTATTTTTAATTTATTTTATTTTATTTTATTTAGTTTAGGGTTTAGGTTTAGTTTATTTTAGGTTTAAGTTTAGGTTTTATTCATTTTAGTTTAGTATATTTTAGTGTAGGTTTAGGTTAATTTTATTTTTATTTTATGTTTAGTTTTTTAGTTTAGAGTTTAGGTTTTATATTTTATTTATTTTTAGGTTTTATTTATTGGTTTATTGTTTAGGGTTTAGGTTAGGTTTTAGGGTTAGGGTTTAGGGTTAGTTGAGTTTAGGGTTAAGGTTTAGCGTATATAGTTTTGATTTAACTTTTAGAATTTAAGGTTTAGGGTTTAGGGTTAAGGATTAGGGTTTAGGGTTTAGGTTTAGGTTTAGGGTTTAGTGTTTATTCTTTAGGGTTTAGGCTTTCTAGGGTTTAGGATTTAGAGTTTTAGGTTAACAGGGTTTAAATTAGGATTAGGGTTTAGGGTTTAGGGTTTATGGTTTTTCGCATTTAGGGGTTAGGGTTAGTTAAGAGTTTAGGGTTTAGGGTTTTAGGGTTCAGGGTTTAGGGTTTAAAGCTTAGGGTTAGAATTATGGTTTTGGGTTTAGGGTATAGGGTTGTAGGTTTAGGGTTTAGTTGTAGTGTTTATGGTTTAGGGTTTAGGATTTAGGGTTTAGGGTTTAAGGTTTAAGGTTTAGGTTTTTTTATCTTTTTTAAAAATTAAGTAAATTGGTAGGTTTAGGTTTATTTAGTTTATTTTAGTTTCTTTTTTTATTTATTTTAATTAATTTTAATTTATTTTATTTTTTATTTTTGTTTAGTTTAGTTTATTTATTCTAGGTTTATTTGTTTTAGTTTAAGTTTTTTATTTTAGTTTGCTTTTCTAGGTTTACGTTTAAGTTTATGTTCATTATTTAGTTTAATTTTATTTTTCTTTTATTTTTTAGGTTTAGGTTTTATTTTTTACTTTTGGGTTTAGGTTTAGGTTTTTTATTTTATTTTTTTAGGATTAGGTTTTAGGTTTTTATTTTAGCTTTTTTTTTTGTTTAATTTTTATCTTAGGTTTTATTTTAGATTATTTTAGGTTTTATTTTTTTTTTTTTTAGTAGGTTTAAGTTTATTTTAGTTTATTTTATTTTATTTTATTTAGTTTAGGGTTTAGGTTTATTTATTTTAGGTTTAAGTTTAGGTTTTATTCATTTTAGTTTAGTTATTTTAGTGTAGGTTTAGGTTAATTTTATTTTTATTTTATTTTATTTTTTTTTTTAGTTTAGGTTTAGGTTTTATTTTTATTTATTTTTAGGTTTTATTTTTGGTTTATTATTTAGGGTTTATTAGATTTTAGGTTAGGGTTTAGGGTTATTAGTTTAGGTTTATTTAGGTTTATTTTTTTAGATTTAGGTTTAGGTTTAGGTTTAGGGTTAGAGTTTAGGTTTAGGGTTTAGTTTAAGTTTAGTGTTTAGGCTTTAGGTTTAGGGGTTTAGGATTTAGGGTTTTAGGTTAGATTTAGGTATTAGGATTAGGGTTTAGGTTTAGGGTTTAGGTTTTACATTTAGGTGGTTAGGGTTTTAAAGTTTAGGGTTTAGGGTTTTAGGTTAGGTTTAGGGTTTAGCAGGGTTAGGGTTGGTTTTAGGTTTAGGTTAGGTTGTAGGTTTAGTTTTTAGGGTTTAGGGTTTAGGGTTTAGGATTTAGGGTTTAGGGTTTAGGGTTTAAGGTTTAGGTTTTTTTTTATTTTTTAAAATTAAGTAAATTGGTGGTTTAGGTTTATTTAGTTTATTTTAGTTTATTTTTTATTTATTTTAATTTATTTTATTTATTTTATTTTTTTATTTTTGTTTAGTTTAGTTTATTTATTCTAGATTTATTTTTAGTTTAGGTTTTTTTATTTTAGTTTGCTTTTTCTGGTTTAGGTTTAAGTTTATGTTCATTTTTAGTTTAATTTTATTTTTTTTTTATTTTTTTAGGTTTAGGTTTATTTTTTACTTTTGGGTTTAGGTTTAGGTTTTTTATTTTATTTTTTTAGGATTAGGTTTTAGGTTTTTATTTTAGCTTTTTTTTTCGGTTTAATTTTTTTATCTTAGGTTTAGGTTTATTTTTAGTTTATTTTATTTATTTAATTTAGGGTTTAGGTTTACTATATTTTAGGTTTAGGTTTAGGTTTTATTTATTTTACTTTATTTTATTTTATTTTTGGTTTAGGTTTAATTTATTTTGTTTATTTTTAGTTTAGGTTTTAGGTTTTAACTTTTATTTATTTTTTCATTCTTTTTAGAATTATTTTTTAGGTTTAAGTTTTTATTTTGTTTATATTTTATTTTATTTTTAATTTCAATTTAGTTTTTATTTTATTTAAGTTTATTATTTTTAGGTTTATTTATTTTTTGGTTTAGTTTTTATTTTTTTATTATATTTTATTTTTAGGTTTAGGTTTAGGTTTTTTTATTTTACTTTTAGGTTTGATGTAGTTTAGGTTTATGTTTTTAAGTTTTTAGATTTTTAGGATTTAGGGTTTAAGGTTTTGGGTTTAGGGTTTAGGGTTTAGGGTTTGGGGTTTAGTGTTTAAGGTTTAAGGTTGTAGATTTTAGAGTTTTTATGTTTAGGGTTTTAGGGTTTAGGGTTTACGTTTAGGGTTTAAGGTTTAGGGTTTAGGGTTTACAGTTTAGGGTTTCGGGTTATAGATTTAGGGGTTTAGGGTTTAGGCTTAGGGGTTATTTATTTATTTATTTTTAAATTAAGTATACTAGGTTTATGTTTATTTAGTATATTTAGTTTATTTTTTATTTATTTTAGTTTATTTTTTTGTTTATTTTAGTTTATTTTATTTTTTTTATTTAGGATTATTTTTATTTTTATTTTTTTTTGTTTTATGATAATTTATTTTAATTAATTTATTTTAGGTTTATTTATTTCAGTTTAGGTTTTTTATTTTAGTTTATTTTTTTGGTTTAGGTTTAGGTTTAGGCCTTTTTTAAGTTTAGTCTTATTTTTATTTTATTTTTTAGGTCTAGGTTTTATTTTTTATTTTTTTACAATTAGGTTTTAGTTTTTTATTTTTGGTTTATTTCTAGGTTTTATTTTTTAGTTTATGTTTAAGCTTATTTTTAATTTATTTTAATTTTTTTAGTTTAATATTATGTTTAGGTTTAATTTATTTTATGTTTAGGGTTAGGTTTTATTTATTTTTGTTTAGTTTATTTTAGTTTAGGCCTATGTTTATTTTATTTTTATTTATGTTATTTTTTTTTTAGTTTAGGGTGTAGGTTTTTTTTATGTTTTATTTATTGGTTTATTTTTTAGGTTTAGTTTTTTTTAGTTTTTATTTTATTTTATTTTATTTTTGGTTTATTTTATTTTTATTTTAGGTTTAGTTTTATTTTATTTAAGTTTTTTTTTTTATTTTAGTTTAGTTTAGGCTTTTATTTATTTTATTTTTATTTAGTTTTTTTATTAATTCTATTTGGGTTTAGGTTTAGGTTTAGTTTAGGTTTAGTTATGTTTTTATTTTATTTTATTTTGGTTTAAGTTTTTTTATTTACTTTATTTTAGGTTTTATTTAGTTTGGTTTAGGTTTTAGCTTTTAGAGTTTAAGGTTAGTTTAGCATTTAGGGTGTAGGGTTTAGGGTTTAGGGTTGGGTTTAGGTTTTAGGGTTTAGGGTTTTTTTAAGATTTAGGGTTTGGGGTTTAGGGTTTAGGTTTATTTAGGTCTCAGGTTTTAGTTTGAGGTTTAGGGTTTTTCAATTTTTCTTTAATATATAATAAATTTAGATTCAACATTTTATTTTTTTGATTTCATCAACTAAGTAACACACCAAGTTTTCTAAGACACAACTGATGGCATAGATAAAAATGATCATGCATCTCAAATCAAAATAGAACTAGAACCATCTCTATTGTAAAAACATAGTTCCATAAGCAGCAGATTGGATCGGTAGTTCTTCAGTTTCTCCAGTTCCCATCAGAACCACCTCGATCTCTTGAGTTGCAGGATCCACCATCATATCCCCGATCTCTCCCTTCACCATCACCATGGCTATAACCTCCATTCTCCTCCACCATAATAACTACTACTCCATAGCATCTCCGGATCCCCACCACCATTGTGATACTTTGCCTTTGCCTCCAGATCTAGGCGCACGGTTGGCTGATGTTCTACCATTAAGGTTCTTCCATCCATAGAGTTTAGGTTTAGGTTTAGGGTTATTAGGTTTTAAAAATTAGGTTAATTTTTATTTATTTATTTAGTTACTTTAGGTTAAGGTTTAGGGTTTGGCATTTAGGGTTTATGGTTTAGGGTTACGTTTAGGGTTTAGGTTTAGGGTTTAGGTTTTAGGGTTTAGGATTTTAGGGTTTATGCTTTTAGGGTTTAAGGTTTAGGGTTAGGGTTTAGGGTTTAGGGTTTAAGGTTTTTTAGGGTGTACGATTTAGGTTTTAGGGTTGTAGCTTTAGGGTTTAGGGTTTAGGGTTTATGATTTAGTTTTTAAGGTTTTTTTATTAAGTAAAGGATAGGTTTAGGTTTATTTATTATTTTAGTTTATTTTTATTTATTTAGAGCTTAGGTTTAGGGTTTATTTATGGTTTAGGGTTTATGGTTTAGGGTTTAGGTTTTAAGTTTTAGGTTTAGGGTTTAGGTTTTTTTAGGTTTAGGTTTTTTATATTTTAGGGTTTTAGTTTTGGTTTCTAAGAAAACAAATTTAGATTCAACATTTCTTCTTTTTAATTTCATCAACCAAGTAACACACCAAGTTTTCTAAGACACAAGTGACAACATTGTTAAAAAATGAGCATGCATAGAGCAAATCCAAAACCCTAAATAACTAGAACCAACTCTACTGTAAAGACACAGTTCTATAAGCAACAGATCCGATCGGACGTTCTTCAATTTCTCTAGTTCCCATCAGCACCACCTCGGCCTCTCGAGTAGTGGTCCCCCATCATATCCCCGATCTCTCCCTCCGCCACCACCACAGTTGTAACCTCCATCACTCCTCCCTCCACCATAACACCACTGCTCCGAGCACCACCTCCATATCCACCAACACCTCTAAATCCCCCACCACAACGATGATAACCGCTGCCTTTGACTTTGCCTCCACCTTGATCTAGGCGAGCACGGTTGATTGTGATGTTCTTGCTGTCAAGGTTCTATCCATTCTTAGGATTTTTGTTTTGGTTTAGGTTTATTAGGTTTTAGGGTTTAGGTTTAATTTATAATTTATTTAGTTACTTTAGGTTTAGGTTTAGGGCTTGGGGTTTAGGGTTTATGGTTAAGGTTTTGGGTTTAGGCATTAAGGTTTTATCTATTTTAGTTTAGTTTATTTTAGTTTAGGTTAAAGATTATTTTATTTTTTATATTCTAGGTTTAGTTTTTTTTATTTTAGGGTTTAGGTTTTATTTTTTATTTTATTTTAGGTTTTTTTTTTTTTTAAGTTTTTTATTATAGTTTATTTTTTAGGTTTAAGTTTATTTTTTAGTTTAGTTTTATTTTTATTTTATTTTTTAGGTTTAGGTTTTATTTTTTATTTTTTAGGTTTAGGTTTAGGTTTTTATTTTATTTTTTTGGGTTTATGTTTTAGGTTTTTATTTTATGTTTATTTTTAGGTTTTATTTTTTAAGTTTTGGTTTAGGTCTATTTTTAGTTCATTTTATTTTATTTAATTTAGGTTTAGGTTTAGGTATAGGTTTTATTTATTTTAGTTTAGTATATTTTAGTTTATCTTTAAGTTCATTTTATTTTGCTTATTTTATTTTTATTTTAGATTTAGGTTTTTTTAGTTTAGGGTTTAAGTTTTTTATTTTTATTTATTTTTAGGTTTATTTTTTAGGTTTAGGTTTTAATTTATTTTATTTTATTTTATTTTTATTTTATGTCTAATTTTTATTTCTTTTAGGTTTTTTATTCTTAGGTCTATTTTATTATTTAGTTTAATTTAGGTTTTATTTATTTTATTTTATTTTATTTTAACTTTTTTATTTATTTTCTTTTTTGGTTTATGTTTTGGTTTTAGTTTAGGTTTTAATTTTATTTTATTTTATTATTTTATTTAGGTTTATGTTTATTTATTTATTTTATGTTTAGGTTTCATTTAGTTTAGGTTTAGGTTTTTAGATTTTTAGGTTTTTAGGGTTTAGGGTTCAGGGTTTTAGTATTTTTAAGGGTTTAAGGTTAGGGTTTTGGGTTTAGGGTTTATGGTTTAGTGTTTAGTGTTTTAGCTTTAAAATTTAGTTTTAGGGCTTGTGGTTTAGGTTTTAGGGTTTAGGGTTTAGGGTTAGCTTAGGGTTTAGAGTTAGCTTATGGTTTAGGGTTTAATGTTTAGAGTTTAGGCTTAAGGGGTTAGGGTTATTTTATAGTTTAGGGTTTAGGGCTTTAGGGTTCAAGGTTTAGGGTTTAGGGTTTAGGGTTTAAGGGCATTTAGGGTTTAGGGTTTAGGATTGTAGGTTTATGATTTAGGGTTTAGGGTTAGTTTTAGGGCTTAGGGTTTAATGTTTAGGGTATAGGATTTAGAGTTTAGGGTTTAGGGTTTAGGGTTTTTTTTAAATTATGTAAAATTAGATTTTGGTTTATTTAGTTTATTTAGTTTATTTAGTTTAGTTTATTTCAATTTTAATTTTTATTTAGGTTTATTTTTTTATTTAGTTTAGTTTATTTATTTTAGGTGTATTTATTTTAGTTTAGGTTTTTTATTTTTGCTTATTTTTTAGGTTTATGTGAACTAGGTTTATGCTTATTTTTTTAGTTTAGATATATTTTCATTATATTTTTTAGGTCTAGGTTTAATTTTAATTTTTTGGTTTAAGATTAGGTTTTTATTTTAGTTTTATTTTAAGGTTTTATTTTTTAGTTTAGGTTTAGGTTTATTTTTAGTTTATTTTATTTTATTTAGTTAATTTTTATTTAGTTTATTTTAGTTTAGGCATAGGTTTGTTTTATTTTGTTTATTATAGGTTATTTTTTTTTAGTTTAGTGTTTAAGTTTTATTTTTTTATTTATTTTTTAGGTTTTATTTTTAGGTTTATTTTTTGGGTTTAGGTTTTCATTTAGTTATTATTATCATTTTTATTTTAAGTTTATTTTATTTTTATTTTATGTTTAGCTTTTATTTTATTTAGGTTTTCTATTTTTTATTTATTTTATTTTTTAGTTTGTTTAGGGTTTTATTTATTTTATTTTATTTTAGTTTTTGTTTTTTATTTTATTTTCTTTTTAAATTTAGGTTTAGGTTTAGGTTTCGGCTTAAGTTTTCTTTACATTTTATTTCTTTTAGGTTTAATTTAGTTTAGGTTTAGACTTTTAGCATTTTGAGGGTTTTGGGTTTACGGTTTTAGGGTTTGTTTAGGTTTCGGGTTGTCAGTTTAGGGTTTAGAATTTAGGGTTTAGGGTTTTATTTAAATTAAGTAAACTCATAGGTTTAGGTTTATTTAATTTTTTTAAATTTATTTTATTTTATTTTATTTAGTTTAGGTTTATGTTTAGGTTTAGGGTTAAGTTTAGGTTTAGATTTTATTTATTTTGGTTTAGTTTATTTTAGTTTGGTTTTGGTTTATTATATTTTTATTTTAGGTTTAGGTTTTTTTTAGTTCAGGGTTTAGGTTCTATTTTTTATTTATTTTTTGGTTTTATTTTAAGGTTTATTTTTTAGGTTTAGGTTTTTATTTAGTTTATAATTTATTTTATTTTAAGTTTATTTTATTTTTACTTTATGTTAAGTTTTAATTTTATTTAGCTTTTTTATTCTTAGGTTTATTTTACTTTTAGGTTAGTTTAGGTTTTTATGTTTTATTTTAGTTTATTTTTATTAATTTATTATATTTTATTTTAAGGTTTAAGATTAGGTTTTCGTTTAGGTTTTAATTTATTTTAATATTTTATATTATTTTGGTTTATGTTTTTTTATTTATTTTATTTTTAGATTTCATTTAGTTTTGGTTTAGGTTTTTAGTTTTGAGGGTTTAGGGTTTAGGGTTAGGGCTTAGGGTTTATGGTTTAGGGTTTAGGGTTTAGGATTTTTGGGTTTAGGATTTATGGTTAGGGTTTAGGGTTTAGGCTTTAAGCTTTAGGCTTTGGGCTTTATATTTTAAGCTTTAGAGTTTAGTTTTTATGGTTAGTTTAGGGTTTAGGGTTTAGGGTTTTAGGTTTAGGTTTATAGTTTTGGTTTAGGGTTTAGTTTAATTTAGTTTAGGTTTAAGTTTTTAAGTTTATAGTTTATAGTTTAGGTTTAATTAGGGTTTAGGGTTTAAGTTTTAGGTTTAGTTTAAAAGTTTAGGTTTAGAGTTTAGTTTTAGGTTTAAGTTTAGTTTGTTTAGTTTTAGAGATTAAGTTTTAGGTTTAAGTTTATTAGGGTTTTAGGTTTAGGAGTTTAGATTTATTAGTTTAAGTTTAGGTTTATTTAGGTTTAGTTAGTTTAGGGTTTAGGTTTAGGTTAGGTTTTATTTTAGTTTATAGTTAGGTTTTTTAGGATTATTAAGGTTTAGGATTAGTTAGGTTTAGTTTAGTTAGTTTAGGGTTTAGGGTTTTTTAGTGTTTAGGGTTTAGGTTTGTATGTTTATTGTTGTAGGTTTAGGTTTAGGGTATAGGGTTTAGGGTTTAGGATTTAAGGGGTTTCTTTTTAGGGTTTAGGGTTTTTTTAGGTTTATTTTATTTATTTATTTTATTTTATTTATTTTATGTTAATTTATTTTAGTTTAGGTTTTCTATTTTAGTTTA
Source organism: Cymbidium sinense (assembly GCA_021442155.1). Lineage (NCBI taxonomy): Eukaryota > Viridiplantae > Streptophyta > Magnoliopsida > Asparagales > Orchidaceae > Cymbidium > Cymbidium sinense. The sequence continues at coordinate 47,207,058 of CM038214.1, read as the reverse complement.
TTTTTTAGATTTAGGTTTAGGATTGTGTTTATTTTTTTGTTAGTTTTATTTTTATTTTATTTTTTAAGTTTAGGTTTTATTTTATATTTTTAGGTTTTGGTTTAGTTTTTTAATTTATTTTTCTAGGTTTAGGTTTTAAGTTTTTATTTTAGGTTTATTTTAAGGTTTTTTTTTTAGTTTAGGCTTAGGTTTATTTTTAGTTTGTTTTATTTTATTTAGTTTAGGGTTTAGGTTTGTTTATTTTGGTTTTCTTTGGGTTTATTTATTTTAGTTTAGTTTATTTTAGTTTAGGTTTATGTTTATTTTATTTTATTTTATTTTAGGTTTATGTTTTTTTAGTTTAGGGTTTAGGTTGTATTTTTTATTAATTTTTTTAGGTTTTTTTTGGTTTAGGTTTTTTATTTAGTTATTTTATTTTATTTTATTTTAGGTTTATTTTATTTTATTTTACATTTAGTTTTATTTTATTTAGGTTTTTTATTTTTTATTTATTTTATTTTTTAGTTTATTTTAGGGTTTTATTTATTTTATTTTAGTTTAGTTTTCTTTTTTTTTATTTTCTTTTTAGGTTTAGGTTTTAGTTTTGGTTTTCATTTTATTTGTTTTTATTATTTTATTTTGGTTTATGTTTTATTTAATTATTTTATTTTTAGGCTTTATTTAGTTTAAGATTATGTTTTTAGCATTTTAGGGTATTGGGTTTAGGGTTTTAGGGTTTAAGGTTTGGGGTTCGTTTTAGGGTTTAAGGTTTGGGGTTTTTTATTTATTATTTATTATTATTTTTTAAATTAAGTAAACTCGTAGGGTTTAGGGTTTAGGATTTTTAGTTTAGGATTTAAGGTTTATGGTTTAGGGTTTAGTGTTTAAGGGTTTTCTTTTTAAATTAAGTAAACCAATAGGTTTAGGTTTATTTAAATTATTTTTTATGTTGATTTTTTATATTTTTATTTAATTTAGTTTATTTATTTTAGGTTTATTTATTTTTGTTTATGTTTTTTTATTTTAGTTTATTTTTTGGGTTTAGGTTTTGGTTTATGTTTAGTTTTTAGTTTAGTTTTATTTTTATTTTATTCTTTAGGTTAAGGTTCTATTTTTTATTTTAAGGTATATGTTTAGGTTTTTATTTTAATTTTTTAGTTTTAGGTTTTTATTTTAGTTTTTTTTTAGGTTTTTTCTTAGTTTAAGTTTAGGTTTATTTTTAGTTTATTTTATTTTATTTATTTTAGGGTTTAGGTTTAGGTTTTATTTATTTTTATTTTGTTTATTTTAATTTATGTTTATGTTTATTTTATTTTGTTTATTTTAGGTTTAGATTTTTTTAGTTTAGGGTTTAGGTTTTTTTATTTTTTATTTATTTTAGGTTTAGGTTTTATTTTATTTAGGTTTAGTTTTTTTTTCTAATAGAGAACAAATTAATATTCAATATTTCTTCTTTTCGCTTTCATCAACCAACTAGCACCTTAAGTTTTCTAATGTGATGACATAGATAAAATGAAGAGCAAATCAAAAACCCTAGATAACTAGAATCGTCTCTATAAAGATACAATTCCATAAGTAGCTTGGTGGATTTGTTCTTCAATTTCTCCAATTCCAATCAGAACTACCCCGGCCTCTCGAGTAGTGTGATCTACCACCATATCCCTTGTCTCTCCCTCCGCCACAGCAATGGCTATAACCTCTGTGGCTTCTCCCGCCTCCATAACCACCACTCCTCTGACCACCACCTCCATATCCACTAGCACCTTTAGATCCCCACGCCACTCGATGCCCACCTCTGTTGGCTTAATGAGCCTCATGTTCAATCCGAATAATTTTTATGATAAAAAACAAAATGCTTGGATGTTCTAATGTATATCCAATACATCTCATTATATGTTTGCAAAAATTGCAAGAATAGGAGATTGAAATATTGATCAAAATGGATAATGTGAAGCACAAGATAACAATATTTTAGGTTATATGCATTTATAGCTATCTTAAAATTCATAAGAGTTCATTGACATGAATCAATTTTCTCATAACTTAACAAATTATTATTTTTTATATTAAATAATGATAATGAGGTTAATTTATATAAATCTCTATCTAATTAACATTCAATTATATGTTTCATACATAGCATTTTAATTGTCAAAATAATAAACGATAATAAATTATGATTATTAACTATAATTAGTTTATATATTTAATATAATTAAAATTTTAAATTTAAATTTAAGGTTATATGATAACTAACATATGCATGATTATATATAAATTATATCATAATATTTAAATGTCATATTTCAAAAATAACAAAAATATGTGAAATTTGGTATTTTAGCCAAAGTCATTTTATAATCAAGGAATTTATATCTTCATCTCCAAGATTCCTTGGATTTTTTTCTTTAATTTGATAGGTTACATGACCCATGTTTGATTAAAATTGAATTTAATATGACTTTTCAAACATTAGATGATTTTAATAATGATTGCATTATATATGCTTTGAATATACTAAGAGCCATATTTGATTATTTTTGACTTGCCCATGTGAACAACCAAATTTTGGTTGTTTAAATTTAATAGTTATTTAAAATAAATTATATTTTTATTGAATATTAAATTATTATATGATAAATTGATGTTAGAACAATATATTTTTTGAAATAATTCAAAATGATCTTCTTGCTTATAAATAGCCCTCATTCTCTTCAAGAAAGCATTCCTCATTCAAATTAAAAATCCCTCCAGCAAATCTAAGAGAGAAAATTTCCTAGATTTTCCTTCCAAGTGTTCTCCAAATATTGCAAGATCAAATCATTAGTTTGGAAGATTCAACATCTTCAACTAAGCAAGCTTTCTCAAATTACTTGAGTTTATTTTGTTGATCTTAATCCCTTTTTAGTTGTTCATACTATTTTTACCATCTATTTATTCTTTCCAATTTATACCTTTTGGTGGATTAGTCTTTGGACATCAAAGTCAAAGTTTTTCACATCAAAGTTTCTTCAATCATTTTTTTTGTAAAAAATCTTGTGATAGTTTGTAGGATTTATTTCAACTTATTGAAATTTTTATCTTCCTACAAATTTCTTTTGATAAGAATATTTTTCATTAGAAAGATAAGAAATCATTTTATAAAACTTGGTTTAGATTTTAAAAAAAATTAGATTAAAATATAAAATCATACTAGATTCTAAGAAAGCTATATGATCAAAAAAATTTATTTAGTATTTATCATAGATTAGATACCAAGAAGGTGAAAGATGTATGTTAAGTTTAAAATAAAATAAAGACATAGTTCAAGTGAATATTAAGGATGAAATAATAAAGTGCTTTTCTTAGAAAAGATATTGAAAATATTTATTTTAATAAACTTTTAATGAAGGATCAAGAATATTGATTTTATTATTAATATAAACAAAAATAGAGAATTTATTTTTTATCGTCATTATTAAGTAAATCAAATTAGTGAAGCTTTAAAGAAATGAAATGTGGAAAATTTGAGATAATATTTAGAAGTGTGGAAATGTTTAGGAGATCAAAATTTCTTCAAAATTTTTTAATGTTATTTTGATAAAGATATATAGAAAGAGTTTGTTGGTTACTATTTAAGAATAAAGGTGATGCACAAGATTATGCAAATTATAGAGGAATTAAGTTAATGTGCATACATTAAAATTATGGGAGAAGTAGTGAGCATAGATTACGATGTAATCTATTTTACAATTTTTGGTTTCATGTAGATCTACTATGGATTATACATTTGTTAAGAGGTTTGATAGAAGCATAAGAAAATAAAAGGATCTACATATGATATTTATTGATCTGAAAGCATGATAAAGTCTCAAAGATGTTCTTTAATTCTACAAAAGAAGTTAATTTTATATTCAAGTCATTAGGATATGTATACTAGAGCTATCACTTGTGTAAACACAAGGAGGATTGACAAACTATCTTTCTATTTCGGTTGGATTACATAGGATCAACATTAAGCCCTTATCTTTTTTCTTTATTTATGGATGTTCTTAGAGGCATTTACAAGAAGATGTACCTAGTGTATGCTTTTCTTTGATGACATTCTTCTTGTTGATAAGACTAGATTAAACTTGAATTATGGAGGTCAACTTTAGAGTCTAAAGGTTTTCGTTTACAGATCTAATGAATATATGGTGTAATTTTAGTTGTAGAAATTTTAGTGGTAGTGTTGTGACTTTGTGATCAAGTCATTAATAAGAGTCTTGATATTTAGCTCTATTGTTCAAAATGATGGTGAAATAGATGGAATATTATTAGTAAATTCAAGTTGGATGGTTGAAGTGGAGAATATTATTATGTGATAGAAAAAGTTCCACTTAAACTTAAGGGAAAATTTTATAGATGGTGGTAAGGTCATGACTTATGGTCTTAGAATGTTCAATAAAAGAGAAACATAAAATTAAGTTAAGTGTTCTGAAATGAGGATGCTTGTGGATGGTGCTTTACCCTTAGAGATAGAATGCAAAATTATGTTAAAAGTTGGAGTAGCTTGATGGTAGATAAGATTAGGGAGAAAAGGAGATGGTTTGGCCACATAAAGCATCTAAAATCAGATGACTTTATAGAGTAGATGCATTAGATTTTCCTTATGTTAAGAAGGTAGAGGTGACCTAAAGACTTGGTTAAGATGTATAAAAATGATCTTAGTATATTTAATTAAATAATTTACACATAATAATGATAAAATTCATGTATAATAGTGGGATTAATTGTTATTTTTGTTGTTGTAAAATTTCTTTTGATTTCTTGAAATATTTCTTCATTAATCTTATTAGAAAGATCATTTATTCTTAAATCTATTTTAGAAGTTTATTTTAAGCATTTTAAAATTAATTTATTATACTGAAATTATTTTTCATACTTGTTGATCTCTCCATTTAATTAAGCTTACTAGTACTTAGATATATCATATACAAATTTTATTTAAGTATTTTGTGATCATTTGCATTAATTGAAAGCATCTTTTGTTAAAATAAAATAATTTATTCTTTATGAAATTTATTTTATTTGCAAAATAATATTTAATTTGTTTTGAAACCATTTTTTTATATTAGTCTACAAATTCTAAAAATATAAACATCTTAGTAAGATCAATTTAAGATATTTATTTTATTATTTCTTATCAATATTAAGTTAGCATTTTATCTTGCCAAATTTTAAGTTGTAAAGTGATCATTTATAAGTTGTGAGATCACTTTTGAATTGGATAGCTTAGTATATTTGTGAGGGATATATTTTATTAAAATTTATTATTTTGTATTTTTTCTTTTTATCTTATAAAATTTATATTGGTTGTACTATTTGTAAAAGTACATATTGATGTAGTTATATTTTCATTAGAGTACTATTTGTAAGATATTTTTTGCATATAATTGTAGAAAAGTGGCTAATTGGATGTAAATGGTTTTGTTTTAACCATAAAATTATGTGACTATTGTCCCTTTACTTTCTTGTACTTTTATTTTCTTTTATTAAGAATTGTATCTTATCGTTATAAAATCAAAATTAATTTTTTACTAAAACTTAAAATTTAAGATTAACTTTAAAATTTTTTTAATATATTATATTTGGTGCTATAGTGACTCATTGTATCATCTAGGCTTTTTTATTGGCAACATGAGTAGATCTTTTCACTATGGCATAAGGTTTCCAAAGGGTTCACTTCCATAGAAAATCCACTCATAGACCTCCACTTTTGATAGTGTACCATTTGATTATTGGAAAAATAGAATTAGTACATTTTAAGAGGTCAAGATGCATGTGGTATATGTTGACACATATATCATACACCCACAGTAGAAGTAAATGGCATTAAAGTAAAAAAACTTTTGAGGAATGGATTGTAGCTGAAAGAGAACTTGATGAATTAAATGCTATGGCTAGTAATACATTTGGGTTCTTTGATAGCACATGAATAGGTATTCCTCAAAGGGATAAGATGGATAACTTAGGCAAAAGGGAGAAGGATAAAGGAAAAGCCATTACATTACAAGTTGATGATAGTGATGAACATAACACCTTAAGCTCAGATGGTGAAAGTGATGAGGTGGTCATTCTATCCAAAAGGCTTGTGAACTTGCTAAGGAAGAAGAATCAAAGGTGTAAAAAATCTAAAAACTATAAATTTTAAACTAAGAAATTTCTTGCAGGTAAAGGGATCATTTGCTACTATTGTAAAAAGCTTAGACACAAAATAGGTGATTGTCCAAAACTTGCTGAATCAAAGAAGAAAGAGATTGATGTGGATAGAATAAAAAATATGAAGGAGAAAAGGTACCTCAAGAAGAAGAAGAAGGCTTTATGGGCCAATCTAGTTTCAAATAAATCAAGTACTTGCTCATCTGATGAAGAGGTCAACAAATGTCTTATGGAAAATGGAGAATCTAACTTAGATTCTCAAGAGGTATGATATCATATGATGAATTAGATAATGCTTTTAATAATTTAGTTATTTAATATAAAAAAATTCAAAAAAATTCAAAACCTTAGAAAAAGAAAATAAAAATTTAGATATGCATTTTAGTGATTTAAAAAATGTATGTGATAATTTAAAAAGTAAAAATATTTATTCCTTGTATGTAAACTTGAAAAAGAGAATATCTTATTAAAATTAAGATTAGAATTATTTTGAAATCACAAGTTCATTATAATGCTTCATCAAGTAAAATATTTAATAAAAATTATTTGAATCATACACATCCTACTCATATATCTTATAATTATTGTGCTAAGACATATGCAAACACTAATGTTTGGTGCAACTATTATGATAGAAAAGGGCATATTTTTTTGGATTTCTACGTAAATTTGAAAACACTAAGCAATCATCTTATGTATCAGTACCAAAAGGTACAAGCACTACACAAACCACGCATGCAAGATATCTTGCTTCAAATTTAGAATGTGGACCCAAACATGTTTGGGTTCCAAATGTTAACATGTGATTTTCTTTTATAGGAATGCCTTCAAAGCAAAATCAAACAAGGCATGTGGTACTTGGACAGTGGATGTTCAAGACATATGATGGGAGATAAAGATAAATTCACAACTTTAGAATTAAGTGATGGAGGATTTGTTACATATGGAGATAATGTAAAAGGAAAGATCATTGGCATTGGTTATATTTGTAAGAATTCTCTCACTTTTGATAAAGTTTTTCTAGTAGAAGGATTAAAACATAATTTAATTTCTATTAGTCAATTATGTGATAATGGTTTGAATGTAGTATTTCATGCATCATATTATATTATTAAAAATATTGAAAATGTTCTGTTAGTAGGACAAAGACATAAAAATATTTATGTCATTAATTTAGATAGCTTTCATTATGTGAATTTGAATTTTCTTTATTTTAAAAGCACTCATGATGATATATGGTTATGGCATAGGAGACTATGTCATATTAACATGCACACACTTAATAAAATTACTAAACTTGATTTAATAGTTGGATTGCCTAATTAAATTTTCATTCAAACTATGTTTGTTATGCATGTATTCATGGTAAGCATTCTAGAAGCTCATTTACAAGTAAAAATATTATTTCTACTTCTAGACCTCTAGAATTATTGCACATGGATTTATTTGGTCCAATTAGCACCACTAGCTTAGGTGGAAAAAATTATGGTTTTATGATTATTGATGATTTCTCTAGATATACTTGGATTTTGTTTGTAACTTGCAAGGATGATGCTTTTATTAAGTTTAAAAAGTCTAAATATATTCAAAGAGAATAAGGCCTTTTGATTAATAGGGTTCAAACTGATCATGGTGGTAAAGTTGAAAATAAATTAATTGAAGATTATTGTGATGAACATGGGATTAGCCATAATTATTTTACACTTAGAACTCTCCAACAAAATGGAGTAGTAGAGAGAAAAAGTAGAATATTAATTGAATTAAGTAATCTATGCTTGATGAGTATAAATTACAAAAATATTTTTTGGGCAGAAGCAATAAATATTGCATGTTATCTGATTAATAGGATCTATTTTAGACCAATTTTGAAGAAGACACCCTATGAATTAATTTTTATAAAGAACCCTAAGATTAAACACTTTCATGTATTTGGATGTAAATGTTTTATTTTGAATAATGGAAAAGAGCATTTAGGTAAGTTTGATTACAAATCAGATGATGGTATTTTCTTAGGATACTCTTTCTAGTAGAGCTTATAGAGTTTTCAATAAAAAAATTAGTTTTTTATTTATTTTATTTTTATGTTTTATTTAGTTTAGGTTTAAATTTTTATTATTATAGGGTTTAGGGTTTAGGGTTACTTTAGGGTTTAGGGTTTAAGGTTTAGGGTATGGGGTTTAGGTTTTAGGGTTTAGCATTTAGTGTTTAGGGTTTGGGATTTAGGGTTTAGGATTTTGGGATTAGGTTTAAGGGTTAAGGTTTAGGGTTTAGGGTTTTGAATTTATAGGTTTAGGGCCTAGTGTTTTTTTTAACAGAGAATAAATTCATATTCAACATTTAGTTTTTTCTATTTCATCAACCAAGTAACCCACCAAGTTTTCTAAGACAAAAGTGATGGCATGGATCAAAAATGAGCATGCATATAGCAAAAAAAAACCCTAAATAATTAGAATTTTCTCTAATGTAAAACATAGTTCCATAAGTAGTAGATCAGATCAGCCATTCTTCTATTTCTCCAGTTCCCATCAAAACCACCCCAACCTCTCAATAGAGAGATCCACCTCATATCCCTGATCTCTCCCTCCAGCACCACCACAGTTGCAACCTCCATCGCTCCTCCCACCTTGATAACCACCACTGCTCTGACCACCACCTCCATATCAACTAGCACCTCCAGATCCCCCACCACCACTGCGGTAACCACCACCTCCACCACCACTTTAGATCTAGGCGGTGGTTGATGGTGATGTTCATGCCATCAAGGTTTTTCCCATTCTTAGGGTTTTGGTTTAGATTTAGGTTTATTAGGTTTTAAGTTTTAGGTTTATTTTTTAATATATCTTGTTACTTTAGGTTTAGGTTTTGGATTTGGGGTTTAGGGTTTAAAGTTAAGGTTTACAATTTAGGCAATAGGTTGTAGGTTTAGGGTTTATGGTTTAAGGTTTATGGTTTAGGGTTTAGGGATTAGGGTTTAGGATTTGGGGTTTAAGGTCTTTTTTTAACTTAAGTAAATGCAGGTTTAGGTTTATTTATTATATTAAGTTTTTTTATGTTAGTTTAGTTTATTTTTTTATATATATTTAGGTTTACTTTTTATTTTTATTTAGTTTAGTTTATTTTAGGTTTTTTATTATAATATATTTTTTAGGTTTAGGTTTATGCTTTATTTGAGTTTTATTTTTATTTTATTTTTTAGGCTTATGTTTTATTTTTTTATTTTAGGTTTATGTTTTGATTTTTATTTAATTTTTTTAAGGTTTAGGTTTTAAGTTTTTATTATAGGTTTATTTTTAAGTTTTAATATTTAGTTTAGGTTTAGGTTTATTTTAAGTTTATTATATTTTATTTAGTTTAGGTTTAGGTTTAGTATTTATTTATTTTAGTTTAGGTTTAGGTTTATTTTATTTTGTTTATTTTATATTTATTTTAGTTTTAAGGTTTTTTTTTAGTTTATGGTTTTTTCAATTTAGGGATTAAATTTAATTTTTTATTATTTTTAGGTTTATTATACAGGTTTAGATTTTTATTTAGTTCTTTTTTATTTTATTTTAAGTTTATTTTATTTTTACTTTACGTTTAGTTTTTATTTTAGTTAGGTATTTTATTTTAAAGTTTATTTTATTTTTTAGTTTAGTTCAAGTTTTTATTTATTTATTTTATTTTTACATTTTTATTTTCTTTAATTTTAAGGTTTAGGTTTAAGTTTTTATATTATTTCATTTTATTATTTTATTTAGGTTTAAGTTTTTTTAATTATCATATTTTTGTTTTTTTATTTAGTCTAGGTTTAGATTTTTATGATTTTAAGGTTTAAGGTTGAGGGTTTAGAGTTTTAGGGTTTAGGGTTTAACTATTATTAGGTTTAGGGTTTAGCATTTAGGATTTAGTGGTTGCTTTATAGTTTAGGGTTTAGATTTTAGTTAGGTTAAGGGTAGGTCAGTTTAGGATTTGTGGTTTAGGGTTTAGGGAGGTTTAGGAGGGAGTGTTTAAGTTTTATAGTGGTTATGCTTTAGATGATTTAGGTAGTGGGGTTAGGTTATGGTTTAGAGTGGATTTTAGAGAAAGTTTAGGGTTTAGGGTAGTAGTTTAGGAGTTTGGGTTAGATTTATGGAAAGGTTTAGGGTTTATGGTTATTTTAGAGATTTTAGTTTAGGGTTTGGTAGGATTTAGTGGGTAGTGTTTGAAGTTTTTTTAATTACAAAAAATATGGGTTTATTTAGTTTATTTATTTTATTTTATTTATTTATTTTATTCTATTTTAATTTACATTTATTTTTATTTTATTTGTTTAGTTTATTTATTTTATTATTTATTTTAGTTTAGGCTTTTATTTTAGTCTTTAGGTTTATGTTTATTTATTTTTTAGTTTTATATTTTATTTTACTTTAGGTTTAGGTTTTATTTATTTTAGGTTTGGTGTAGTTTTATTTTATTTTTAAGTTTGGTTTTAGCTTTATTTTTTTAAGTTCATTTTTAGGTATTATTTTTTAGTTTAGGTTTAGGTTTATTTTTAGTTTATTTTCTTTATTTAGTTTAGGGTTTAGGTTTCGGTTTTTGGTTTTATTTATTTTAGTTTAGGTTTAAGTTTTTTATTTATTTATTTTAGGCTTAGGTTTTTTTTTAGATAGGGTTTTTATTTATTTTTATTTATTTTAGGTGTTTTATTTATTTTTAAGTTTTAGTATTTTATTTAATTTTTATTTTATTTTATTTTAGGTTTTTCTTTTTACATTTAGTTTTTATTTTATTTAGGTTTTTTATTTTTAAGTTTATTTTTTTTGTTAGTTTAGTTTAGGTTTTATTTAATTTATTTTGTTTAATTTTATTTTAATTTTATTTTATTTCTAAGTTTAGTTTAGTAGTTTAGGTTTATTTTTTTTAAGTTTTATTCTATTTTATTTATTTATTTAATTAAGGTTTAGGTTTTTTTTTTTATTTATTTTATTTTTACATTTTATTTAATTTTTTTTTAGGTTTTTTTTAGGGTTTAAGGATTAGGTTTAGGGTTTAGGGTTGTATGTTTTAGGTTTAGGTTTGTTTTAGGTTTATTTTAGGGTTAAGGATGATCAAATCAAATAAGATTATTTAAAGCAAACCAAAGATTCTTTATTAATTAAGTTTTGGATTTGAGTTGATTTAAAGAGGAGAAGATAAATCATTACTTACTATTTTAAACCCATTCCCACATTTATTTGATTTAATTTAAGGAAATGTAATTAAGTTGATTTTACGTTAATTAAGTTGAACCCTTAATTAGATGAATTAATTACACTTACCTATGTCACCTTAAAGTAATTAACTAAGTAAGCATGAGCCAACATGCTATGCATGGAAAATAAACTTGTAATGATCCTAGGAAATAAAAGGGGCCTAAATGAATTTCATGATTAATAATTAGATTAAGGGACTTAATTAATTACTCTTGTTTTCCCACATGTGTACTAACCATAATTTCATTAAACTCTTTTAGGTTATAAAACACAAAGATCTACCCCATGATTTAATTAATTAAGGTCGATGTGATTATGATTTCAATTTAATTAAGTGATTTAATTAATTAATTAAATTTGAATTAATTTCATTTTAAAAAGCATGAAATGAACTTAGGAAAGGGGCCCAACCCTATTCCTTAGTTCACTTACTCTGAACAATGATTAATAAACTTAATTAACCAATTTGTTATTCATGGGATTAATTGATCATTAATTAACTTAAAAGACTAGTTAAGGTTTAATTAGTCAATTTTCTTCATTAAGTGAGCAATAAACCCAAGAAAATCATGGGAGGCATAGGTCATCCCATTAAATTAGCCCACAAATCTTTGATTAATTAGTAATTAAAGAGTAATTATTAATTAATTTTGTAATTAAACCTTAATTACTATTCAAAATTAGTTAAGATAAATTTTAATTTATTCTCTTATGAAATACCATTAAAATTAGTATTTATTTGCATTTTTTGATTTTGATATGATTTTTTATGATTTTAAAGTTTTAGCCATTATAAATGATTAATTAAGCCTAATTAAATCCTAATTATGGCCATGTCGCGATGTGACACACTTTCCAATGGCGTGGGATTGGCTACTTAAAACTTAGTACATGGCTTATGAACATACTTTCTCATCTCATTGTCCGATCAGAGATCAGATGGCTACGATTAATCCCAGGCTTAATAGGTTTAAATCAGATTGATCTAGCAAATCTAATCATGGTCTACCATTCTGATCACACAGAATGGAGGGTGCGTGTTCTAACATCACACAAGTAAAGGAGAATGGAGTCCGTCTAGCATTGTTCACTTGATCTGAGCTTACCCGAGCTAGGATCAACTCCAAAAGGATCCCACACCTTCACGACATCAATCAAAGGGGATCAAACAATCAAGATCACATGAGATGCAAGTTTTCTTCAAAAAGCTCCAACCAAATTTTGTCTAAGGATCAGTTTTGGAAGAATACCATCGAGCTCAAGATCTATTTAAGGAGGATGATTCATCTAGTGGAGACCTATTGAGCAAGAATTTGGATCAAACCTTGACATTCACTCTAAGTACATGAATCGATGATTTAGAGCAAGACTTTGACTTAAGTCCCATCTTTCGGAAGCTTGGGAGATTTTTTTTTTATTCAACGAGGCCTGGGAAGAGTGCAAAGTTAATTTGAGTTTTATGGAGAAATGGGAAAGTTAGGTAAAAAATGAAGTGTCTTATTTTGGGATGAGAATGGCATTTTGATGGAATGAGCTTGGGGGAATGGCTCTAGTAGCTTATCTTAGGTAGCTAGAGCTCAAAAGAATAATTTTAATGTGTGTTTGAGTGGAAATGAGGGGTGTATACCCTTCATCTGATCAAATAGTGGGATCAGTTTGGCTTCTAGTGGTTGTTTGGCCATCTCTGAGAGTCGTGGGTGGCAGGTAGGAGGTGAGTTTGCTCTGCTTGGTTGGTGGAAGGTGTGGAGGTGACTACCAAGAAAGAATCATGGGTGTCTTATGAGGTTTCAAATTTTCTAATGGGGAGGGTGAGGTGATTTCACCTCCAATGGGTCATGGCTGACCAAACAACCCTTCAAGTCAACAGGTCTAGTGCCTAGGTGGACCATTGGGAGAGTAAGTGGCCAAAGAATAGAAATGACCACTTACATGGGTGATTTATCTCATGTGATGCCCATCCAAGGGATTTTCATTTGGCATTGGATTTGATTTGATAGATTTGAAATGAAAAAAGTTGGTTAGCCCAAATTTCAAGTCAATTGAGTTGATTTCGTTAGGTTTGGCTCAATTTGACTCATTTAGGTCAAATTATTAGGTTCATTCAAGTTGACCAAGCCAAATTGGGTCAAACCAAGGGTCCAAGTTCATATGATTATTCAATATGTTTTGGTTCAATTGGTTTGGTTTGACTTAGATTTAATTTTGGCTCATTTGATTTGGGTCAAATTAGTTGACCAATTTGACAAATTGGCCAAATTGGCTTGGTGTGTTGGTTTAATTGACCAAAAAGATGATTGTAGCTTTGGTTTCAATTTGGATTTGAATTTGAGTTAGGCTAACTTGAACCTTTAGGTCAATTTAAGCTAGTTAATTAGGTTCAATTAGGTCCAATCATGGTTTTGGTGAAGTTCAATAATCAATTTGGAATGAACTTGAGCCATTGTTGCAATCAATTTGGTTTATATTTTGATTTGACATAATTTGTTCTTTTTAGGTCAATTTGGGTCAACATGGGTCAAGAGGGCCAATTGGGTTTTATTTGACTCAATTGAAGGTCAAGTCATATTCAAATATTAATTTTGATTTGGTATGAATCTTTTATTTCAAGGTATTTGTCTTAGGTTACAATTTGGCTGGGGTTCATATGGAAGGGTTAACTTGGTCAAATGAACAAGTTGACTTGGTTTGAAATTTATATAATTGATCAACCTAGGGTGAACAACAATCATAATGGGAGGTTTTGATCGGCTTGATTCAATCTAATTTAGGTAGGATTAGAACTTGGCTCAAATAGGTTAAATTTGCCACTTTGGGTCAAGGGGACCAATTTGGTTTAGTTTGCTTAATTTTTGGTTGAGTTTGATTTGGTTGAGTTTATATATGGATTTGGGATTGATATATAAATTCAATTGCAATTGGCTTGGGTTCAAATGGGTTTTGGTTTATTTGAGCATTTCAAGTCAAAAGGGATAAGTTGGGTTTCACTTGGATTGATTTTTGTTCGGCTTGATGATCATAAATTTTATTTATATTTGTGAATATGATTGAAGGTATGATTGACCCATGAGAAAATAAATTTTAATTTTGATTTTGGAATGAAGGAATTTGGCTAAGTCCATGGAATTGGGTCATGTGGCTTATTTGGATTTTTATTTGGTTTGGTTTAGTTTTGATGATTTAAATGTATATTTCATTTAGATTTGTGAAGATGATTGAAAATATGATTGATTTGTGATAAAATTAACTAAGTTTGACATGATTTGGATTAAGATTTGGCTAAGTCCATGGGATAGGTCATATGGCGTAGGAAGAGTTTTAATTTAATTTGATTTAGTTTGATTTAGTTTTAATCATTTGAATGTATATTTGATTTACATTTTGGAAGATGATTGAAGATATAAATTGATTATGAGAAAATCAAATGATTTTGGATAGATTTGGATTAAGATTTGGCTAAGTCCACGAGATAGGTCATATGGCTTAGGAAGGGTTTCAAGTTTGGATTTGATCATGGGCTTCAATCATTTAGTTTTGGAAATTGGGTTTGGATTTTGATATTAATTTGATGTTTGAATTGAACTTGAGGTTTGGTTTTAGAACATGGATTGGATTTGGGTTGGGTAGGTGGATTATCCAATCTCTAAGGAATAACATAATCCTATCGTTAACCCGTCTAAGTCTTTAAGCTTAGGTTAAGTGTTTACCTAATTATTAGAATTGTCTTATGATTAAGGAATTCAAAGTGGCTAGAAGACTCCTAAGTCTAAGATGGGAAGATTGAATTTGCACTCTAAATGTGAGGTCAACAGGCCTTAGGCTCTATAGTGTTGCCCTTTGATATAGATGATTGGAAGACCGAATCCAAGTTTCACATTATAGACTCAGATACATCTTTTAAAGCTTTGCTTGGGAGACCATGGATATATAAGAACAATATAGTTCCATCCTCTCTACATCAGTGTATGAAGTTTGTGAGAGATGGGATCATCTACTATTTTAGAGGAGATCTCAAGCCATTTACAAATTCACAAGGTAAGCATATATGCAGATGCATCTTACTACTTCCCTCAAATTCAACAAGTCTATTATCGAGAACTTCCAAAAAGTTTAAAAATAAAAGAAAAATAAAAAGGAAAAGAAAAGAAAGTTTAGTAGGTTTAGGGTTAGTTTAGTTTAGTTTATGGTTTTGGGTTTAAGATTTTAAGTTAGTGGTGGTAGGTTTGTGGAGGGTGGTGGGTGGGTTGGTATGGTTTAGGGGTAAGTGGGGTAAGGGTGTGGTATAGTATGGTTATCTGGGTTGGGTTTAGGGTGGTTTGGTAGTTGGATTTAGGTATTGAGTTTAGGTCAGGGTAGATTTGGTAGGGTTTAGGTGTTTAGTCAGTCAGGTTTAGGTTTAGAGTTTAAGTTTTGGGTTTAACATTTATTGTAGAAGAGAATGTTTTATTTTAATTAAGCAAACCACAGTTTAAGTTTATTAATTTTATCTAGTTTATTTTTATTTATTTTAGTTTATTTTATTTTTATTTTTTATTTAGGTTTAATTTTAATTTTATTTAGTTAAGATATTTATTTTAGATTTATTTATTTTAGTTTATCTTTTAGTTTAAATTTTAATTTTTTTATTTTTAGGTTTAGGTTTTATTTTTTATTTTAAGTTTAGGTTTAGGTTTTATTTCACTTTTAGGTTTAGGTTTAGGTTTTTAAGGGTTTATTTGTATTTATTTTTTAAGTCTAGGTTTAGGTTTATTTTTTAGTTTAAGTTTAGGTTTATTTTTAGTTTATTTTATTATATTTATTTTAAGTTTAATGGTTTAGGTTTATGTTTTATTTCTTTTAGTTTAATTTATTTTAATTTAGTTTTAGGTTTATTTTATTTTTATTTTTTAGTTTATTTTTTATTTAGGTTTAGGTTTTATTATGTTTTTAGGTTTATTTTTAGGTTTAGATTTTATTTAGTTTTATTTTATTATTTTTTTATTTTATTTTATTTTATTTTTTTATTTTACTTTAATTTTATTTTATTTAGGTTTTTTATTCTTAGGTTTATTTTATTTTTAGTTTAGTTTAGGTTTTACTTATTTTATTTTGTTTATTTTACTTTTATTTTATTTTATTTTTAGGTTTAAATTTAGGTTTTAGTTTAGGTTTTTATTTTTTATTTATTTTATTATTTCTTTATATTTTGTTTTTAATTTATTTTATTATTATTTGATTTTAAGTATTTTATTTATTTATTTTAGTTTATTTAGTTTAGAGGTTTTAGGTTTAAGGATTATAGTGGGTCTTAGGTTTATGGATATGGAGGGAGGAAAGGAAGATTTAGGGTTTAGTGGAAAATGATGATTTAGGAGTGAGGGTTAGAGTTATGGAGGTCAAGAGAGTGTAGGGTTGTTTAGGGTTAAGTGGTGGTCAGAGTTGGTATTTTTGTGAGCTATTTTAGAGGTGGTTTAGGGTTTAATGTCAGTGGTTGGGGCTCAGTTTGGGTTTGGGAGTTTAGGGTTTAGAGGGTGGTGGAGTTGGGTTTAGAGTTTTTGGTTTTAGGAGGTCAGGTCAGTTAGCTCAGTGGCTTTTTGTGGGTTATTCAGTGGTTTGGTTAGCCCAGTGGGTTTTTTTTTAGGAGTTTAGGAGTTTAGGGTTTAGGTCAGTTAGTGGCTCAGTAGGGTGGTAGGAGTTTGGGTAAAGGGTTTATAAGGGTCAGATTTAGGGTTAGGTAAGTTTGGAGGTTAGTTTAGGGTTTGGTGGTTTAGGTGGGTTTAAACATTAAGCAAATTATTAGGTTTAGTTTATTTTAGTTTATTTTATATTATTTATTTATTTTAATTTATTTTTATTATTTTTATTTTTATTTTGTTTAGTTTATTTATTTGAGTTTAAGTTTTATTTTATTTTATTTTTAGGTTTAGTTTAGGTTTTTATTTTATTTTATTTTATTATTTTTTTTTTATTTAAGGTTGATTTTTTTTTATTTTTTTTTATTTTAGGTATAGGATTATTTTTAGTTTATTTTATTTTATTTAGTTTAGGGTTTAGGTTTAGTTTATTTTAGGTTTAGGTAGGTTTTATTTATTTTAGTTTTGGTTTAGGTTTATTTATTTTTAAGGCTTAGGTTTTATTTTATTTAATTTCAAGTTTTATTTTTAGTTTATTTTTAGGTTTATCTTTAGTCTTTATTTTATTTTATTTTTTCTTTATTTTAATTTTATTTTTTGTTTTTTTATTTTATTTATATTTTAATTTAATCTAGGTTTTTCTTTAGTTTTATTTTTATCTTATTTTATTTTATTTTTTAGGTTTAGGTTTAGGTTTAAGTTTTAGTTTAGGTTATTATTTTATTTTATTATTTAGGTTTAGTTTTATTTTTTATAGGTTATTTAGTTAAAGGTTGGATTTAGGGTTTAGGGTTTGGGTTTGGTCAATTTAGGTTTAGGGTTGTAGGTTTAAGGTTTAGGGAGGGTTTATGGTTTTATGGTTTAGGGTCAGGGTTAGTTAGGTAGGGTTTAGGGTCAGTGTTTTATTTATTTATTTTTATTTAGGATTTAGGTCTAGTTTGGGTATGCAGTAGGCTCAGTGGTAGGGTTGGGGTTGGTCAGGTGGTTTAGACATGCAAGGTTTAGGTTTAGTGTTTAGGGTTTGGTTTTTTTTAAATTAGCTTTTCATGTTTATTTTATTTAGTTTTTATTTTCATTTATTTATTTTATTTTATTTAAGTTTATTTTTTATTTATTTATTATTTATATAGGTTTATTTAATTTTTAGGTTTTATTTTAGTTTATCTTTTAGGTTTAGGTATTTTATGCTTATTTTAGTTTAGTTTATTTTAATATATATTTTAAGTTATTTTATTTTTATTTTAGGTTTAGTTAGGTTTTATCTTATTTAAGTTTAAGTTTAGGTTTTATTTTAGGTTTATTTTTAGGTTTTATTTTTAGTTTTAGGTTTATGTTTATTTTACTTATTTATTATTAGTTTGGGTTTAGGTTTAGTATATTTTAAGTTTAGGTTTATATTTTAGTTTAGTTAGGTTTATTTAGTTTAGGTTTTTTGGTTTATGGCTTAGTGTTAGGGCCTAGGGTTTGTGGCCTGTGTATGTAGGGTTTGTGGGTTTGTGTCAAGATATAGTTTGGAGGGTCAGGGTCTTTTATGATTTAGGGTTTAGGATTTAGGTTTTAGTTTAGGGTTTGTGTAGGTTTAGGGTTTACAGTTAGTTTAGGTTTAGGGTTGATGGTTAGAGCTTTTTTTGTTTAAATTAGGTAAACATTAAGTATGTTTATTTAGTCCATCTTTATTTTTTTATTTTATTTTAATTTATTTTATTTATTATTTATTTAGCTTTTATTTATTTATTTAGTTTATTTATTTATTTTAGGTTCATTTATTTTAGTTTAGGTTTTTTTTTTTTTTTTTTTTAGGTTTAGGTTTATTTTTTATTTTTTTATTTTATTTTATTTTTTTTTTTAAGTTTAGGTTTTATTTTTCTTTTGATTTAGGTTTAAGTTTTTATTTTATTTTTTTAGGTTTAGGTTTTAAGTTTTTAGTTTAGGTTTATTTTTAGGTTTTATTTATTAGTTTAGGTTTAGGTTTACATTTTGGTTTAGTTAATTTTAGATTTAGGTTCAGGTTTTATTTATTTTAGTTTAGTGTATTTTATTTCAGGTTTTAGTTTTTTATTATTATTATTTTAGGTTTTGCTTCTTTTTTTTGTTTTGGGTTTAGGTTTTAATTTTTATTTATTTAGAAGTTCTATATTTTGTTTTATGTTTTAGGTTTAGGTTTTTATTTTCTTTTTATTTTATTTTATTTTAGGTTTATTTTATTTTCATTTTAAGTTTAGTTTTATTTTTATTTAGGTTTTTTTACTTTAATTTAGGTTTTTATTTACCTTATTTTATTTTAGTTTTTATTTTTTATTTTATTTTCTTTTAGGTATAGATTTTAGTTTATGTTTTAATTTAAATTAATTTAATTTTTTATTTTGGTTTAGGTTTTTTTGCTTATTTTATTTTGGTTATATTTAGTTTAGGTTTAGGTTTTACCTTTTTGAGTTAGGGTTTAGGATTTAGGATTTAGGGTTTGTTTAGTTTGGGGTTTAGGTGGATTTTGGGTTTATTTTGGGGTTAGGTTTTAGTTTAGGGTTTGGATTTTTTTAGTTTAGTATTTTTAGAGAACAAACTTAGATTCAACATTTCTTTTTTTTATTTCATAAGTAACCCACCAAATTTTCTAAGACACAAGTAATGACATGGATCAAAATGAGCATGAGCAAATAAAAAATCCCTAAATAATTAGAACCTTCTACTATAAAGACATATTTCCATAAGAGATCGGATGGGCCATTCTTCACCACCACCACCTCTGTAACCTTGGTTTGCCTCCATAACCATTGAATTCACCACCACCTTCATATTGTGGCACCTGATCCCCACCACCATGAACCAAGCCTTTACCTCCAAGATCTAGACTGGGTTGACAATGATCGCCATGAAGGTTCTCCCATTCTGGTTTAGGTTTAGGTTAGGTTTATTAGGTTTTAAGGTTAGTTTATTTTTTAATTTTTACTTTTGGTTTAGGTTTAGATTTTGGGTTTAGGTTTTGGGTTTAGGGTTTAGGGTTTAGTCAAAGTTTAGGGTTTAGGGTTTAATATTTTTAATATTAAGTAAACCAGTTTAGATTTATTTAGTATATTAAAATTATTTTTTATGTCAATTTACTTTATTTTTTATTTATATTTAGGTTTACTTTTTATTTTTATTTAGTTTGTTTTATTTATTTTAGGTTTTTTTATTTTAGTATATTTTTAGGTTTAGGTTTATTTTTTTAGTTGAGTTTTATTTGATTTTTTTTTAGAGGTTTTATTTTTTATTTTGGTTTTAGGATTTAGTTTTTTTTTTCTTTTGGGTTTAGGTTTTAGGTTTTATAAGTTTTTTTTAAGTTTTAATTTTTAGTTTGGTTTATTTTAGTTTATTTTAGTTTTATTCTAAGGTTTATTTTATTTTTTAGTTTAAGTTTTTTCAATTTATTTTATTTTATTTTATCTTTCATTTGGTGGTTATTTTTAGTTTTTTTATTATTATTATTTGGTAGTTTAGTTTTTAATTATTTTATTTTATATTAGTTTTAAGTTTTAAGGAAGGGAGTTTTAGAGAGGGTTTAGGGTTTTAGTATGAGTGGGGTTAAGTAGATAGTATTTAGAGTGAAGTTTAGTAGAGTAGTGTGGTCAGTTGAGTGTTTTATTTGTGGTTAGGGAGGAGGGTAAGTGGGGTGAGGGTAGTGTGGGTAAGATTTTGGTAGGTTACAAGTTTAGGAGTGGGGGTTAGGGTGGTGGTTTAAGAGATAGGTAGTAGTTTAGGGTTAGTTTAGAGTTTATGGAGTTTTAGGTTAGTTATGAGTTATGGTTTAAGGTTTAGGTGATTTGGGTTTAGATTTAAGTTATAGTGTTTAGGTATTTTAAAAAAAAGTAAACCAAAGATGTTTAGTTTATTTAGTTTATTGTTTATATTTTAGTTTATTTATTTTATATATTTTAATTTATGTTTATTTTATTTATTTTTAGTATTTTTAGGTTATTTTAGGTTTATTTTAGTTTATTTTGGTTAAGGTTTATATTTTTAGTTTATTTTATTTTTTACATTTTAAGTTTAGGTTTTATTTTTATTTAGGTTTGGGTGTAGGTTTTATTTTATTTTTTAAGTTTAGGTTTTATTTTTATTTTGGTATTTAATTTAGGTTTATTTATATTTATTTATTTAATTATTTTAGTTTAGGTTTAGTTTAGGTTTTTTATTTTATTTATTTTAGTTTAGGTTTTTTAATTTGGTTTAGGTTTTATTTTTTTTTATTTTTTGTGTTTTAGGTTTATTTTTGGTTTTTTATTTAATTTTATTTATTTTATTTTTAGGTTTTTTTTTTACATTTAGTTTTTTATTTTTAGGTTTTTTATTTAGGTTTATTTTCTTTTAGTTTAGTGTTTTATTTTTTTATTTTATTTAGTTTATTTTATTTTATTTTGTTTAGGTTTATTTTAGGTTTAGGTTTTAGTTTAAGTTTATTATTTTATTTTACTTATTTCATTTAGGTTTAGGTTTTAAATTTACATTTTATTTAGTTAGGTTTTCTTATTTTAGGTTTTAGTTTAAGGTTTAGGATTTAAGGTTTAGGGTTTAGGTAAAGTTGTATGTAGGTTTAGGGTTTATTTTAGGGTTTGTGGTTTGGGGTTTAGGGTTTGTGGTTTAGGTTTTTTAGGGTTTGTGGTAGTTCAGTTTATTTTGGGTATGTCTGGGTTGTTTAGGTTAAACTTTATATTAGGATTTTTTTATTTTTTTATCTCTTTAATTTTTTATTATTTTTTTAAAATTAAGTAAACTAGTAGGTTTAGGTTTATTTATTTTTATTTTATTTATTTATTATAATTTATTTTATTTAGGTTTATTTTTCTTTATTTACTTTAGTTATTTATTTTAGGTTTATTTAATTTAGTTTAAGTTTTTATTTTAGTTTATTTTTAGGATTAGGATTAGGTTTATTTATTTTAGTTTAGTTTTATTTTTATTTCATATTTTTAGGTTTTAGGTTTTATTTTTTCATTTTAGGTTTAGGTTTAGGTTTTTATTTTAATTTTTATTTTAACTTTATTTTTAGAATTTATTTTTTAGGTTTAGGTTTAGGTTTATTTTTAATTTATTTTATTATATTTTGATTAGGTTTAGGTTTAGTATTTATTTTTAGTCTATTTTAGGTTTTATTTATTTTAGTTAGTTTATTTTATTTTAGGTTTAGTTTATTTTAATTTTATATTTAGGTTTAGGTTTTTGTTTTTAGGTTTAGGTTTTATTTTTTATTTATTTTAGGTTTTATTTTTTTTTTGGTTCATTTTTAGGTTTAGGTTTTTATTTAGTTTTATTTTATTTTATTTTTGGTTTATTTTTTATTTTATTTTGTTTTATTTTAAGTTTAGTTTTTATTTATTTAGGTTTTTATATTTTATTTTTTTAGTTTATTTATTTTATTTTAGTTTAGTTTTATTTATTTTATTTTTATTTTCTTAAGGTTTAGGTTTAGTTTATGTTTTATTTTATTTTTTAGTTTATTTATTTATTTACTTTTTATTTTATTTAGTTTAGGTTTACATTTATTTTTTGGTTTATTTTAGGGTTAGTTTAAGGTTTATTTTTTTAGTTTAGGTTTAGGGTTTTGGGTTTAGGTTTATTTAGATTTAAAATTTTTTAGTTTCATTTTAGTCAGGGTTCTTAGGATTTAGGGTTTTATTTAGGTCTTATGTGGTTCATTTTAGTTTAGTTTTTGGTTTTGGTTTTATTTAGAGTTTAGATTCAACATTTCTTTTCAATTTCATCAACCAAGTAACACACCAAGTTTTCTATGACACAGTGACATAGATAAAAATGAGCATGCATTGGTTCCCTGATGTCTCTAGTAGGCACAGTTCCATGTTGAATGACCATTCTTTAGTTCTCCAGTTCCCATCAACCCTCCAACCTCTCAGTATGGATCCACCATCATATTTATCTCACCCTCGCCACTACCACCGGATAAAACCTTCATCTTTTCTACCTCCACAACCATCTGACCACCACCTCCATATCCACCAAGACCTCTAGGTCCCCACCACCTTATTTCTCCTCTAGCCTTTGCCTCCATAAATCTAGTGATTTATGATGTTCATCATTCTACCCACTTAGTTTAGGTTTTGGTTTATGTTTATTAGGTTTTAGGTTTAATTTATTTAGTTAATTTATTTACTTTAGGTTTCTTTTAGGGTTTGGGGTATAGCTTTTACAATTTTTTAGTTTAGGGTTTAGGGTTTAGGTTTATTATAGGGTTTGCTTATTTTAGAGGTTTTTTTTTTATTATTTTAGGTTTATGGCTTTTTTATTTATTTAGATTTAAGGTTTAGGTTTTAGGGTTTAGGGTTTTATTTTTATTTTTAGGATTTATTTAGGGTTTATAGGTTTTTATTTTGATTTGGGTTTAGGTTTATGTTTTAGTTTAGGTTTTTTAGTTTAGGGTTCATAGTTTTGGTTTTCTTTAATAGAGAACAAATTGATTCAACATTTTATTTCATCAACCAAGGAACACACCAAGTTTTCTAAGACACAAGTGACAACATAGATAAAATATGAGCATGCATGAGCAAATCAAAACCATGATAACTAGAAATATCTAGAAAGACATTTCATATTAGTTTGATCACCATTCTTCTTTTTTTAGTTCCCATTTGAATCACTCTCAGTGGATCCACCATCATATGATCACTCACTACCACCACCATTATTATATCGCTCCTCCCACTCCATAACCATTTAACCACCAACTCCAAGTCACCTCCATCCCCACCACCATCAAGCCTCCTCCTTTCCACCATCATCTAGATAGTTTAATGGTGATTTTCTTGTTGTCAATGTTTATTCTTGGTTTAGTTTATGTTATTTTTAATTCATATAGTTTTTTAGGTTTAGGTTTGGGTTTGGGGTGGGTTTAGGTTTGCTTTTTAGGGTTTTAGGTTTAGTTAGGTTTATGGTTTAGGGTTTATTTTTTTTAGTGGTTTAGGTTATTATGTTATTTTAGATTTAGGATTTAGGATTTAGGGTTTAAGGTTTTTCTAAATTAAGTAAACCTGTAGGTTTAGATTTATTTAGTATATCTAGTTTATTTTTTATTTATTTAAATTTAATTTATTATTTATTTTATTTAGTTTTATTATTTATTTTTTATTTAGATTATTTTATTTTAAGTTTATTTTTATTTTAGTTTCTTTTTAGGTTTATTTATTTTTAGTAGTTTATTTTCTTTTATTTTTAGGTTTATTTTTATTTTTAGTTCTAGGTTTTTTTATTTTCTTTTATGTTTAGTTTAGGTTTTATTTTTTTTTATTTTATTTAGTGTTTATTTTAGTTTTTTATTATATTTAGTTTAAGTTTATGTTAGGTTTATTTATTTTTTTAAGTTTAGGTTTTATTTATTTTAGTTTATTTTTAGTTTAGGTTTAGGTTATTTTATTTTATTCACTTTTTTTTTATTTTAAGTTTATTTTTTAGATTTTTTTTTTAGTTTAGGTTTAGGTTTAATTTTAGTTTATTTTATTATATTTTGATTAGGTTTAGATTTAGTATTACTTTATTTTAGGTCAGGTTTGTTTTATATATTTTAGTTTAGTTTATTTTAGTTTAGGTTTAGGTTTATTTTATTTTTATATTAGGTTTAGGTTTTTGATTTTTTTTAGGGTTTAGGTTTTATTTTTATTTATTTTTTTTTTGGTTCATTTTTTTAGGTTTAGGTTTTATTTAGTTTTATTTTATTTTATTTTTTATTTTTGTTTTATTTTGTTTTATTTTAGGTTTAGTTTTTATTTTATGTTTTTTTATATTTTATCTTAGTTTAGGTTTTATTTATTTTATTTTAGTTTATTATATTTTTTTTATTAGGTTTAAGTTTAGGTTTATGTTTTATTTTATTTTAGTTTTTTTTATTTATTTACTTTTTTATTTTATTTAGTTTAGCTTACATTTTTATCTTTTTTGGGTTTAGGCTTTAGGGTTTTTAAGATTTATTATTTAGGTTTAGGGTTTAGGTTTAGGATTTAAAATTTAGGGATTAGGTTTACGATTTTAGGTCTAGGGTTTTAGGTTTAGGGTTTAGTGGGTTTAGGGTTTAAAGTTTTAGTTGATTTTAGTTTAGAGTTTTGGTTTTGGTTTTTTAACAGAACAAATTGATTCAACATTTCTTCTTTTCAATTTCATCAACCAAGTAACACACCAAGTATTCTAAGACACAAGTGACGACATAGATAAAAAATGAGCCTGCATAGAGCAAATAAAACCCTAGATAACTAGAACTGCCTCTAATGTATAGAAATAGTTCCATAAGCAAATCAGAATGACCATTCTTTAGTTTCTCCAGTTCCCATCAGAACCTCCCCGACCTCTCAAGTATCAGGATCCACCAGGATCCACCATCATATCCCTGATCTCACCCTCTACCACTACCACGGCTAAAACCTTCATCGTTCCTCTTGCCTCCATAACCACTACTGCTATGACCACCACCTCCATATCAAGACCTTAGGTCCCCACCACCAGCGAGCCTCCTCTCCTTCCACCTCACCAAATCTGGGAGAGCTGCTTGATGATGTTCTGCCATCAAGGTTCTACCCACTCTGGGTTTAGGTTTTGGTTTATGTTTATTAGGTTTGTGGTTTTATTTTTTAGTTAATTTATTTACTTTAGGTTTAGTTGGGGTATAGCTTTTATGATTTAGTTTAGGGTTTAGGGTTTTAGGGTTTACGCTTTTAGGGTTTAGGGTTTTGCAAGGTTTGTGGTTTATGGTTTAGGGTTTAGGGTTTAGGGTTTAGTTTAGGGTTTAAGGTTTAGGTTTTAGGTTTAGGGTTAAGGGTTTAAGGTTTTAGGGTTTAGGATTTGGGTTTATGGTTTGGGGTTTTATGGTTTAGAGTTTAGGTGTAGGGTTTATGTTTTAGGTTTAGGGTTCGGTTTTAGTTTAGGGTTTATAGTTTTGGGTTTTCTTTAATAGAGAACAAATTATTCAATATTTCTTCTTTTCGATTTCATCAACCAAGTAAACACCAAGTTTTCTAAGACACAAGTGACAACATGATAAAATATGAGCATGCATAAAGCAAATCAAAACCAGATAATAGAAACTATCTCAATATAAAGACACTATTTCATAAGCATTAGATCGGATCCATTCTTTAGTTTTTTTGTTCCCATTTGAACCACCTCTCTCTTGAGGGATCCACCATCATATCATGATCACTCCACTACCACCACCATGACCATAATTCATCACTCCTCCCACCTCCATAACCATCACGCTCCACCAGCCCATATCCTCTAGCACCTAGATCCCCACACCACTCCAATCCGCTTCCCCTCCACCTTCAGATCTAAACCCAGCTTGGTCATGATTTTCCCCACATTGTCGCTCATTCTTAGGGTTTAGGTTTTATTTTTTAATTCATGTAGTTACTTTAGGTTTAGGTTTAGTGTTTGGGGTTTAGGGTTTAGGGTTTAGGGTTTTAGTGTTGCTTTTAGGTTTAGGGGTAATGGTTTAGGTTATTTATGGTTTAGGGTTTTGTGGTTTAGGGTTTAGTGGATTATGTTGTAGGTTTGGATTTAGGATTTAGGATTTAGTGGTTTTTTAAATTAAGTAAACTAGTAGGTTTATATTTATATTTATCTAGTTTATTTTTTTATTTATTTTAATTTATTTTATTATTTATTTTATTTGTTTATTATTTATTTTTATTTATTTTTATTTTTATTTTTAGTTTAGGTTTCATTTTAGTTTCTTTTTAGTTTAGGTTTATTTTTTAGTTGAGTTTTATTTTATTTATTTTTTTAGGTTTAAGTTCTATTTTTATTTTAGTTTAGGTTTAGGGTTTTATTTTATTTTTTTTATTTTGTTTTTATTTTATGTTTTATTTTTATAGTTTATGTTTTTTAGTTTATTATATATTTAGTTAGTTTAAGTTTAGTTTAGTTTATTTAGGTTTATTTAGGTTTTATTTATTTTAGTTTAGTTTATTTTAATTTAGTTTGGTTTATTTTATTTTATTCATTTTATTTTTTATTTTAGGTTTACTTTTTTTTTAGGGTTTAAGTTTTATTTTATTTATTTTAGGTTTATTTTTAGGTTTTAGTTTTATTTTTTTATCTTATTTTAGGTTTATTTTATTTTATTTTACATTTAGTTTATTTTATTTAGGTTTTTTTTATTCTAGGTTTATTTTATTTTTTAGTTTATTTAGGTTTTCAATTATTTTATTTTATTTATTTTAATTTTAATTTTTTTTAGGTTTTAGGTTTAGTTTAGATTTTTTATTTTATTATTTATTTTATTATATCTTTTATTTTTTTTTTATTTTATTTTAGGTTTTATTATTTTAGGTCCAGTTTTAAGTTTTTTTAGATTTAGGTCAGGCTAATAGGATTTAGATCTTTAGGTTTTTTTTTAGGGTTAGGTTTTATAATTTGTGGCTCAGGGTTTAGTTTAGGTTTAGGGTTGGGGTTTTGGCCTCAGCTCAGGTTTTTAGTTTAGTTAGTAGAGTCAGTTTTGTTTGGGTTTAAGCCTGGCCTAGTTAGGTCCCAGGGGTAGTTTAGGCAGTGGTTAGGTTTTAGTTAGGGTTTTTAGTTTGGGTTTTATTTTGTGGCCTCAGGGTTTAAGGTTGTGGGTTTTTTGTCAGTCAGGCTTTAGTGGGTTTTGGGTTTAGGAGAGTTGGCAGAGGTTTAAGTTAGAGGGTTAGGTCAGTTTAGGTTTTGTATTTAGTATAAGTGTGGTTTGGGTTTGGTTGGGGTTTGGTAAGGGTTAAGTTGATTTTAGGTTTACAGTAGGGTTTGTGGTTTAGGTTTAAGTTTTAGGATTTAATAGGGTTTTGGTAGGTTTGGTTTGGGTTGGGTTTGAGGGTTTAGGTTTGGGTAGGTTTTTAGGTTTTAGAGTTAGTTTTAGAGTTTTGGTTATTTTAAGAGAGAATGCACTCAATATTTCTTATTTTGATTTCATCAACCAAGTAACACACCAAGTTTTCTAAGACATAGTGATGACATAGATTAAAATGAGCACGCATAGAGTAAATAAAAAACCTTAGTGACTAGAATAATCTCTACTATAAAGTCACAATTCCATAAGTAGATCGTCGATTCTCTTCAATTTCTAGTTATCATTAACCACGACCTCTCAAGTAGCATTATCCACCATCAAATCCCGATCTTGCTCCCCCCCACCAGCTTATAACCTCCATCGCTCCTCCCTCTTCCATAACCACCAGTGCTCTGACAACCACCTCCATATCCACCAGCACCTCCAGATCCTCCACCACCACTATGATAACTGCCGCCTCCACCTTCCCCTCCACCTCTAGATCTAGACTGAGGCTGGTTGGCGGTGATGTTCCTACCATCAAGGTTCTGCCCATTCTTAGGGTTTAAGGTTATTAGGTTTTAGGGTTTAGATTTATTTTATAATTTATTTGGATATTTTTGGTTTAGGTTTTGGGTTTAGGGTTTAGAGTTTTAGCTTGGGTTTGTGGGTTTAGTTTGAAGTTTAGGGTTTTGTGGTTTATGCTTTAGTTTTGGTTTAGGGTTTTTGTAGGCTTTAGGGTTGGACTTAATTTTAGGGTTTAGGGCTTAGTGTTTAGGGTTTAGGATTTAGGGTTCAAGGTAAATTTTTTTAAATTAAGTAAACCAGAGGTTTAGGTTTCTAGTATATTTAGTTTATCTTTATTTATTTTAGTTAACTTTTTTTTAGATTTATTTTTTTATGTATTTTAGTTTAGGTTTCTTATTTTTGTTTATTATTTATGTTTAGGTTTAGGTTTTACTTTTATTTTTAGGTTTAGGTTTAGGTTTTATTTTTAGGTTTAGGTTTTAGCTTTATTTTAGGTTTATTTTTAGCTTTTATTTTTAGTTTAGGTTTAAGTTTATTTTAGTTTTTATTTTATATTTAGGTTTAGTCTAATTTTATTTTTTAGGTTTAGGTTTGATTTATTTTAGTTTAGTTTAGGTTTATTTTATTTTATTTTATTTTTTTTATTTTAGGTGTAGGTTTTCTTTAGTTTAGGGTTTAGCATTTTTATTTATTTTAGCTTTATTTTACATTTAGTTTTTTATTTTATTTTATTTTATTATTTTATTTTATTTAGGTTTTATAGGTTTATTTTATTATCTTTTATTTATTTATTTATTATCTTATTTATTTATATTTAAGTTTTATTAGGTCATTATTATATTAGGTCATTTTATTTATCTTTATGTTTATTTAGATCAGGCTCAGGTTTAGGGTTTAGGGTCAGGATCTTTTAGGTTTAGTGGTCAGTTTAGGTTAGGCCTGTGGTTAGGGTTTAGGTTTGGGTTTGGGTTTTCAGTTTCAGGTTTGTGGTTTCTCAGAGGGTTTAGGCTTAGGGCTTTAGCTTTATCAGATTTTCTTTAGGGTTTATGGTTTTAGGTTAATAGTTTAAGATTTGTTTAGGTTTAGGGTTATTGATAGTAAGGTTTAGTGTTTAGATTTAGGTTTTAAGTTTTAGGTTCTTAGTTTAGTTTAGAGTTTAGTGGATTAAGGTTAAGGGTTTAGTGGCAGGGCTTTAGTGTAGGGTTTATTTTAGGATTTTTAGTGTTTGTGGTTTAGGGTTAGTTTAGGGTTTAAGGGTTTAGGATTTAGTGTTTAAGGTTTTTTTTTTAAAAAAAAAAACAAAATTTAAGCAAACCCAAGATTTAGGTTTATTCAGTTTATTTAGTTTATTTCATATTTTTATTTAGGTTTATTTTTTATTTTTATTTAGTTTAAATTATTTATTTTATGCTTATTTATTTTAGTTTAGGTTTTTTATTTTAGTTTATTTTAGGTTTAGGTTTATTTATTTTCATTTTTAGTTTTATTTTTATTTTATTTTTTGGTTTAAGTTTATTTTTTTATTTTAAATTTATGTTTAAGTTTTAGGTTTATTTTAGGTTTTTTTTGTTTAGGTTTAAGTTTATTTTAGTTTATTTTATTTTATTTAGTTTAGGATTTAGGTTTAGTTTATTTTAGGTTTAGGTTTAGGTTTAGATTTTATTTATTTTAGTTTAGGTTTAGGTTTATCTTATTTTGTTTATTTTATTTTTATTTTAGGTTTAGTTTTTTTTAGTTTAGGGTTTAGGTTTTATTTTTTATTTATTTTTATGTTTTATTTTTAGGTTTATTTTTTAGGTTTAGGTTTTTATTTAATTACATTCAGCGATGAAGACTTACTCCTAGGGACAACTGAGCACAACCGCCTTTTTTACATTACAATGGATGTTGGCAGATACAGGCTATCCAGAGTTCTGGTTGACCTAGGTGTATCTGTCAACATTATTAGTCTAAGAACCCTTGCCTACTTGAGGATCGACATCTCCAAACTCCAAAAAGAAAGGATGATGTTGAGAGGCAATGAACAAGGCGAGAGGGCCTTGTGGTGTTTATTTTTGAATGTATGGGGGTACTTTTTGAGGTGATCGAGTACAATATTAGGTATGATGTATTATCTTGAAAGATAGAGGCATCGCCCTACAATGGACCTAATCATGTAATAAGGACTCCTAAGGCATGATGGGTCTTCGAATGTACCAGAGATTTTTCCCTACTTTCCATGGATGAATAAAGCAAGGTTTATATTATACCAAGTTCTTAAGTTCCTAGGAGGTAAGCCTCTATTATATTACATCTTAGAAATGAAATTTCTAAGAATACTGATTAAAGTAGACAATTATCATCTCCAAATATTTCAAGGTTATAGAATCAAAGGATTTGTTGTATTTGGAAAATCAACTGGAAAAGTTCAAAGAGAAGACTTATTTTTGGAATCCAAATGAAATAAGTAGGAAATGCTCATGATAGGAAGCCTTAGTATTCTAATCTATCATATGGTTGGGCTTTATAATTTTGAAGTTGAGGAGATTTATATGTTTTGAGTTGAAATTTAATTAGATTACTAAGGCTTATAATATACTAACACAAGGTTGTGAGAATGCCTAAGAGGTGAGGATTTATGCTCAGCCCAACATAGAAGCTACTGATCCTAAATCTAAGGAGTTTTAGTATGAGCTAAAGCTCGACCTAAATCTAAGCTATGTGTGGACATAAGGGTTTACCTCCACAAAAGAAAATAAATTGTCCGACTTCTAGACTAACATAATGGAGTGCTAGCTAACTCCTACATTTTAAAAACATGTAGTCGATCTTATGAATTGCAAGATAGCTAGGGTAGTTATTTAATTAGAAAGAGACTAAAGTCCTAAACACACTCCCTATAAGACTAGAGCATGAGTGGTATGAGCATATGACTTAATTTATAGATGCAAAATCTTTTTAAATTTTATTTCATTTTAGACACATTATTTTGATAGAGGATTTAGAATTTCTTATGCCTAAATGCATGATGCAATAGGTTATTGGGTCAAATTAGCTAGAAGAAGGTGTTCTCACCACAAGGGATGCCCCGGGTCAAGCATTCCTTTATCGTGCAAGGATGGAGATCCTTCATGTTCAAGAGAGAAATAATATGCATGCATGATGTGAAACATACAACCATACAACTAAGGGGTTGCTAAATTTTTTAATTATCTTATTTATGTATTAGGCTTTATGATGAGGTTAATTTAGTTATGAGTGATTAGTTGGGTAGAAAAGTTATTTTTATCCTAAGAGCCTAATCATATCTAAGCCACACTAAAGCATCAATCATTTAAGAAACTATGAAAATCATGCCATCCTAATGCACAATGTAAACATAACATCAAACAATTATATAAACTATCAAAAGAATAAAAGGCCGGTACCACCATACAACCCAAAGTAAGAAAAGATAGGTAGCCAAACTCTACCCTTATACAACCTGGAATATGAAAGAATAATTATAATTGTATTAAATGTTATGGGGGTCTTCTTTCTTCATATCTCCATTTCTGATTTGGTTCCTTCTTTCATTTGGATGGTGTTTGCTTCAAAGGCATCACAGGCACCCTAAGACAAAGCCTTCTGGCCACTGCTCATCCTAATCTCCCATAGATGTAATCCTAATTCATATTGATAAAATTACATTTATGTGGGAAAAGTAAATCTAACTAAACTTGCAAAATAGAGGTTAGCTAAATATACATATAATCCCAAGAAGTTATATTTATAATTTAGACTTAGCACCCTACATAGGGTAACTATGCCCACCTTTCCTAACTTGGATTATGCTTAAGGATTTAAGCAACCTACAAAAAGAGCAATCACATTTATTTTTAAGCATCCCTTAAGCATAATCCCCCACAAAAAACATGATTAGGCTAATATTTTCCTATCATCCATTCTACGAAGCATACACCCTAACATCCAATCTAAAATAATACATCACATCATACACCACCCTAACTTAGAGCTAGAAGTGGTGACTTAATTCTAATGTGTGTGTATTAAGGCTTCGTGGTAAGTCCCTGAGGCATTAGTGTTGTATTTTCTAAGTGTAGAAGGGATTCAATTTAACATGAAAGGTTGATTTCACTTGAAGTAGTTTAATTGATTTGAGAATTTTAGTTTGTGTTTTCTTTTGTTTCATTTGATTACACTTAGCAACTAAGTGTTATAAAGAGAGGAAAAGAGGATTGCTCTTTCATCCCTACCTTAAGTCACTTTCTAAAGTATGTTAATTTGATTTAATTATCTTTAGTGAATGGCTTATTAAATGATTTAATTAATCCTAAGTTTAGGTTCACTTTAAATAATCCTATTCAAAATGAAAGGCATCTTAAGATTAATTTAATTCAATTACTACCACATGACATATATTAAATCATTCCTTTCCATCACATGTAACATGCATATGATTTAATCTTAAGTGTATCTATACATGCAACATATTTTAGCACACTTAAATGATGAATGTTATGTTTAGAATTTATATTTTATTTGATTGAATTATTTAAACATATTAATTTAAAACTTTATCCAAATTCTTATATATAAAGGATATAAGAATGAAATTAAATAGGCATGTGCCTTTGTTAAACTAGTGAGGTAATCAAATGACCTCCTTGGAGCTAAAGCCTGTATTCTGGATGTCTAGACTATATACCCATTTGCATTCAAACATATGTAAATTCATACATGAACTTAGGAAGTAAGCTCCAAATCATATGGCTAATTAATTCAACCACTTAGTCAATTATGAATGCATGCAATTTTAATGTAAAATGGGATTTTCATTCACTAATCACATATACATATACATGTACAAAGATATAGACAAGTAGTCATTATTAAACCGGGAAGTGAGGTAATCAAATGACCTTTGGGGCTAACTAAAGCCTTCCCGTGATGTCCGACTATATACTTTCTTTTCTTGGACACATATGGATGTATACATAAATGAGGGAAAGAAAACCATGCAAAGATTGTATATTTTTTTTTATTGAATCATTTATATATATGAATTAAAGCTCTATCCAAATTCTAATGTTGAAATACATAAGAATTAAATCAAATGGGTACATTCCAATGTGAAACTAGGGAAGTGAGGCAATCAAATGACCTCCTTGGGGCAAGCTAAAGCCTCATATTCCCAAGATGTTCAAACTATATAACAATTACCATTCAATCTTATATAAATCAACACATGAATAGAAGAAAGAGAACTCAACATTCATACACTTAAGCTATAAGCACATGCTTTTCTTATGTATTTATAACTAGCATCATAACACATATTATTATTCATTTATAAGCTTTAGAAAAATACATTTGTATTTAATAATGATAATAGCCATATATATAAATTAAATCAACACATGAAAGCTTACATAAAGGAAATCCATTTTATTTCACTTGATTTTGAAAAGATGGATGCATGGATTCAAAAGACATACCAAATTTAACATGATTGGAAAGAGGACAATCAAATATTAGCATGTGATTCATTCAACCAAACTAGTTCTTAAGGACAATCAAATCAAATAAGATTATTTAAAGCAAACCAAAGCTTCTTTATTAATTAAGTTTTGGATTTGAATTAATTTAAAGAGGAAAAGAGAAATCATCTCTTATTGTTTTAATTCCATTCCAGCATTAGTGATTTAATTTAATTTAAGGAAATGTAATTCAATTGATTTTATGAGTTAATTAAGTTGAACCATTAATCAGATGAATTAATTACCCTTACCTATGTCACCTTAAAGTAATTAACTAAATAATTTTGAGCCAACATGATATGGAAAATAAACTTGTAATGATCCAAGGAAATAAAAGGGGCCTAATGCAAATGGCTCATGATTAATGGTTAATTACATAATTAATTACTCTATATGGTTTTCCACACATGTGACTAACCATAATTTCATTAAACTCTTTAGGTTATTAAACACTTAAAGATCTACCCCATGATATAATTAAGGTTTGATGTGATTATGATTTTAATTTGATTAAGTGATTTAATTAATTAGTTAAATCTTAATTAATTTCATTTTAAAAAAGGGTGAAATGAACTTGGGAAAGGGGTCCCAACCCTATTCCTTAGGTCACTTACTATTGAAGAATGATTAATAAACTTAATTAACCAATTTGTTACTACTCATGGGATTAATTAATTTATTAACTTAGAAGAGTAGTTAAGGTTTAATTAGTCAATTTTCCTACTTAAGTGAGCAAATCCCAAGAAAATCAAGGAGCGAGGTCATCCCATTAAATTAACCAACAAAATTTGGGATTAATTGCTCAAGTAATTAAGGAGAAATTAAGTTAATAAATTTTATAATAAAACCTTAATTAAACCTTAATTACTATTCAAAATTAGTTAAGATCATTTTTAATTAATTCTACTTTGAAATACATTTAAAATGAGTATTTATTTGAATTTTTTTATTTCTCCATGATCTTTTATGAATTTTAGAAGTTCAGCCATTAAAAATGATTAATTAAATTTAATTAAAGCATAATCTTTGGCCACATGAAGAGCGATGGTTTTCCATGTGGCTCGCGGATTGGCTACTTAAAACTTACCACCACGGGTGGCATGGATGTGCTTTCATCCACTATCCCATCTTAGATCAATGGCTATAATTAATCCCACACCTTAATAATAGATTAAATCGATCAATCTAGCGAGATCTAATCATGATCATCTAATCATGAGTAGCCTCCAACATCAAGGAAGGTTTGCAAGTTTCAATGCCAACTCGGGAAAGGGGAGCTCAAGAAGAAGCAGTAGTAGCAAGATGTGCAGATAGACCAATAGTGCAACCACATCGATCTAGCCTACCTAGCTAGCTACCACATCAGAGTTCTCCTACTTTAGCTAGCTTCTTCTACTAGTAGAACTCTTGTATCGAGATAATGACACCAAATCCCTTACCCTCTCTTACTTTACTTGACTTCTACTTTGTACCCTATCAAATCTAAGAAATTGAAGAATAAAGCTAGCTTGAATTACATCAGTGTCACTGATGGGTTTTCTACTTTCTTAATGATAACTCTTCAAGTCAACTATAATAAACTGATCTCCCTCTTCTCGATTCAGTTGGACTTTCTTACTCAATACTATGGTTCGCCTTGAGATAGACTTGGAATCATCCACTG
Source organism: Cymbidium sinense (assembly GCA_021442155.1). Lineage (NCBI taxonomy): Eukaryota > Viridiplantae > Streptophyta > Magnoliopsida > Asparagales > Orchidaceae > Cymbidium > Cymbidium sinense. The sequence goes on along the minus strand of CM038214.1, from coordinate 47,171,593 downwards.
AGGGTCCCATAGAGAAGCTATAGGTGAGCAATGTGTGTAGAACCTTCCATCACCCTACCACAAGAGATCACCAAGTCAACCTCTGTGGCAAGGTTCTACCTCCTGGGCAGCACCTCAAGAGAGGGGCATGGTGAGGATTGAAAAGCCCCTCCAGATGCTCCACCCTTGGATATGCTTGTGAGGATCAGCCCAAGGTGGACTACAATGTCCTCTCTCATCTAAGAAAGTTGCTATCTAAGCTAAGCATATTATGCCATTATCTTATCCGAGATGAGGGAATCATTAATCAAGGCTCTTGATCCTAAGATATGCTTAGCTCAACCACTATTGGTGAGGAGGCACATTATTCAAAAGAATCTCAAGGGATCACTTTCATAGATGAAGATCTTCTTCTACGGGACTTGTCGCGAACAACCATCCCCTCTACATCATAGTTACCATGGGTGGATTTATACTAGCCAAAGTTCTGGTTGATCTTGTTGCATTGGTGAACATTATGAGACTAAAGAGTCTTGCTTATTTAAGGATCGACATCTCCACTCTGAGGAGATCGGATGATGTTGAGAGGATTCAATGAACAAGGAGAGATTGGTTTAGGTTTCATAGTGCTACCCTTGGAGATAGGTGAGTGAAAGATTGAAGCCAAGTTTTACATCATTGATTCCAATACTTCATTCGCTTTGCCCTAGGCCTTGGATACATGAACAAGATAATTCCATCCTCCCTCCATCAGTGCATCAAGTTCAGAAAGGATGAAATTGAATACCATGTTAATGGAGATGAAAAGCCATTTTTAGTTAGAGAGGTTAAGATTTATGAGGATGCAACCTACTACCTTCCTCAAAACACCCTTCCTTGTGAACATGGACAAAAAAAACAAAAAGAAAAAAAGAAAATGAAGAAAAAGAAAGAGCAAAAGAAAAAGAAAAGAAAAATGAAAATCCAAGTGCACAAGAAAGGGGAATTGAAGAAGAAATAGAGCATATCACATTCCACACAGTTCATTCCATCATATGGACATGTAGGTAGGATGAATCAACCTCCACCAGGAAAAGGTAGAGGCGTAGAGGCGCTCTAAAGGTGTGGAAGACCCCTGGCCATCAACCAATAGGATTATGTTCTAGTTCATGGGAGTACCCTATTATTCATATGGACTTTGGAATCCGTGAGGATGAGTCCGATATGATTAGTATACCAACCAACCCCTCAAGCAGGTTCCATTGGAGGTGACTTTGATCCGCATTGATGAAGACCGTGCCTCTAGACAAAGCAAAGTATTCAATCGTTTATGTGAGACTATTAGGCGAATGGGAACCTTAGCTCTAACCTCACTTTCATCTCAAAAAAAATGAAGGTTTAGTAGTTAAGGAAGCCCCTAAGTCTTCCATGGATGTGATGTCGAGGAGATTCTTCATCATCCTCAAGTACTGAAGTTGATGTAGAACTGAGGAAGATTCATTTAAAAATTAATTGAATTACCACTTGACTTTTACCCTTGTGTTCATAATCTTATATAAAAGGTTTGGTTCCTCATACATGGTCCGTAAGTGTCGAGTATTTTGAGAAGGTGGAACAATAGTGCGGGAAGCATAATCAAGAGCGACTAGGATTTGGTACAATCTAATGATGATGATGATTACTATTTGGTTACCAATCATTTGGATGATAGGTTCTTTTCACACAACCCCAACTCTTATGAGAATGTGTGTTTAGAAACCTCAGATGATCCAGATGATCTTCACATCAAGTATGCACCTCTAGAATTTAAAGAGGAGATTCATTCAACAATTGACAAGCTCAAAAAATCAACCTGGGATAGAAAATCCATGCCCAATTACATCAATTTATGTTGAATGAAGAAGAAACCAATGACTTAGTTATGCTATGGACGAGTTTAAAGATCGCCACATGGAGTTATGAAGAGATGCTCGATTATTTCCCGACATAGTAGTCCACAATATAGCAATAGATCCTAACGCTACTATCAAGCAAGTTCCTAGATGCATGCTTGATAGAAATCAACAATGTGTCATTTCTAAAGTCAAGAAACTAATCGATGATGGTTTCATCGTGGAAGAAAATACCCTACCGGTTAGCCAATGTTGTACCGCTTAAGAAGAAGAATGGCCAAATTTGCATTTGCATCATTTGCAGGGATCTAAGCAAGGCATGTCCTAAGGATGAGTTTCCTCTTTCTATACCAAAATTAATGGTGGACATCACCTCATCTCATGTAGTATTTTCTTTATGGATGGGTCATCAGGCTACAACCAAATCAAGATGTCTCAAGATGAAAGAAACACCACGAAACCCCCGATCAAAACTTTATTATAAGGTCATTCCTTTCGATCTTAAAATGCCGGTGCCACATACCAATGGGCCATGACTCAGATCTTCAATGAACTCATCCATCATCAGGTTGAGTGCTATGTTGATGATCTAGTAGTCAAGAGCATAGAAAAGGAAGACCACCTCTTTGACTTGAGAGTAGTTTTTGAATGGTTAAGAAAATATAACCTCAAAATGAATCCATTGAAGTGTGCATTCGGAGTAGTTTTGGAAATTCCATTGGGTTTATTGACACCAAGGAATAGAGATAAATCCTAAAAAAAGATCAAAGCTATCTTAGAAATGGCATCCTAAAAGCTTAACACAACTCAGATCATTCCAATGATAGTAGAAAATCTATGATGCTTTATCTCCAACCTATCGTGGAGATGCAAGCCATTTTCAGCACTTATCAAAAGGATGCCAAGTTCAAGTGGGATGACAAGTGTCGAAGATGCCTTTGAAGACATCAAATAGTATTTGATGACTCTGCTAGTTCTAGCAGCCCCTATCCTAGGCAGGCCACTCATCCTCTACACTGCTGCATTGGATGACTCTCTCAGTGCTTTGTTGGCCCAAGCCAATGACAAAGGAAAGGAGAGCTCTACTACTCGCCATCATCTCGATTCTACAAGTGAACTACCCACCTATTGAGAAACATTGCCTAGCTTTAATCTTTGCCTACCAAAAGCTATGACATATATGCTTTCTCAAGGTGAACTTGATCTCTAACCAATCCACTCAAGTCTCATGACATGACCAAAGCTACTTGGACATTTTGCATGATGGTCCATGATCCTCTCATAGTTTGACATCACATTCGTACCCTTCCATGCGATAAAAGGACAAGCACTAGCAGATTTCTTAGCAGCACACCCACTTCCTGATGATTCTCACTTAGTGATAATTTTCCGATGAACAAATCATGAACTTAGGGGAGGCCAGCAATCACCGATGGGAGATGTATTTTGATTGTGCAACGTATTTTCATAAAAGGGAAGCACCATCTATTCTCTTAGAAAGCAGGGGTATGAATAGTTCTCCTAACCCCAAACTATGATGTGATGAGATTCTCATACTATCTTTCCAACCCCTGCACCAATAATGAAGTCGAGTATGAGGCTTTGATTTTCGGTCTAGAGTTAGCCATCATAATTAGTGTCAAGAGCATCAACATCTATGGGGATTCTCAGTTGGTCATCAACCAGATTGTTGGGTCTTACAAGGTTCTCAAACCCAAGCTTCGTCATTACCATGAGTATACCATGAAGTCATGTTGCATTCTCAAGTCACCATCTACAATGTTCCCCAGTAGAATACAAGAGTGATGCTTTGGCCAAACTCGCAGGAACTGCATGTCAAAAGATGAGTCCATTTCAATAAGGGTCCAAAAATACAAGTCATGTCCCTTTATTGATGTTGAACTCATCGAGAGACTTTCTTTTGAAGGGGAGGTTGCCGCTTGTCAAAAGGATGAGGAGCTGATCGAGGCAACCGTCATAGATTATTTGAACACCGCAAGCTACCCCAAGAAAAAGTCACAA